>JAPDNY010000002.1:1137441-1737441 GCA_029375565.1 Gekko gecko | reverse complement strand
AAACATCAGCTCTGTCAGCTGCAAACTCTTCGTGACCCCCGGGGCCACAAAATGGCTGCAGCAGGAGGTGGAACCAGCCACAAAATGGCTGCCGTGCTCATTGTCAGTTTTCCGGGCCCTTTGTGTCGCGGGGACTCCTTTGCATATCAGGCGAAACACACCCCTAAGGTAGCCAATCCTCCAAGAGCTTGCGGAGCGCTTCTTACAGGGGCCGCCGTCAGCTCTCGGGAGGGTTGGCGAAATCAGGGGTGTGTCGCCTAATATGTAGAGGAGTTCCTGTGTCAGTAATGGTCCTGTATTGTTCCACACTGTATCCATTGTGCTGTGTTCCCTATCTCGTCCCTGCTTCTGCGCTTGCGTAGGTATGCTAGCAGTAACGTGGGAGCTTCTTCTCTGCCGCTCGGTCTTATCACGGCGGCCTTGAGCGCAGGCTTTGGGCTATTCTTCTTTGTATGAGAATTTTCCATTCCTGTGAAGACGAGGGGAGGAGGGAGTCGTCCCCCGCCCATTAAGTAACTCTCCCGCCGGGAGTTTCCCCCGCGCGCGCTTGCAGGTCATTTGCTAGTCGCAATTTTGCATCACACTATAACCATGCTTGAGCCGCTTGCCCCGCCATTCCTGACAACAACCTCTACACTGTGGGTTTTAGCACTGTATTCCAATAAAGCCCTTCTTACCCCTAAGAATGCTTGGATCTACTTGCTTTTGAACCTGACATCCTGCTACAAAAAGAGCCCTGTTTAATACTAATAATAATAATAGCGACATTTATGTCAGATCAGGCCCTCGTAACAAATGAGTTTCACGCCTCTGATCTAGCGGCATTTCCCACTCCTGCTTCCCTTTGTGAGCAACTCTGAACGGAGCGTCCTCCGGGGCCTCAGCGGGCCGGATCCGGGCCCTGGACTTTGCTCCCCTGCCGTGATTTAGAGGGGACAGACTTGGCCAGGCTCTCCTCCTCTCCCCCCCCCCCACCCGCAAGGTTCACGGTGCCCCCTCCCCCCGCCCGAGGCTTCTGTTCCCCGCCCTCCCTCGCTAACGTGTCTGCCCCCCCACCCACCCGCCCCCTCGCCCCCTTTTCCTTAGGCCGCCATTCGGAAGAGCCTGGCCAAGAAGGGCCGAGCACCCAAACGTGAGACCCCACGAGAGGCGGCCCCTGCTGCTCAGCGGTCGGCGTTGGATCGCTTCCAGAAGTAGGCGCCGGGTCAGGAGGAGGAGGAGGAACAGCTGCCCCCACCCCCCCCGTGGGGGTGAAAGGGGGCCTTTGGCACCTGTCGAGTGCGGCGGGAGCAGAGGGGCATCTTTCTGCCGCGCCCTGTTGGGCGTGGGGCTCTCGGCCTCCCTGGCTGGTGCCGACATCACTGGTGTTAATGTTCAAGTTCTGTGCCCGGCCCTCTGAATGACTCCCGGTGTCGCAAAGACGAAGGTCCTGCTTCTTGGGCTGGCATGGGGACTTGGGGCTAGCATGGGGACTTGCCTGGGAAGGACACACACACACACACACACACACCCCGTTACAGACATTTTTGATAAAGCCCCTCCAGTTGGCTACTTTGCAGAGTTCCCTCCTGCCTCGTTCTTTGTGCAGAAGGGGAGGGGTGTTGCAGGGCTCTGGTCATCTCGGGGGGAGGGGGTGCCCCGGAGCCCGTGCTCTCAGGCGTTCTTCCTGCTGATTGGCACATGGGGGGGGGGTGTCGTTGCCGCAGGCCTCTTGCTTGGCAGACTCCCACAGAGGCAGAGGAATGTCTCCGGCAAGGGAGACTGACGATCTGGACACCCTCTGGGGTCAGGGGTCAGAGCCCTGGCCGTTTCTGGGGCCTTTCTAGGAAAATGAACGGGGAGCTGGTGGCAGAAGAGAGAGAGAGAAGAAGAGAAGAGATTGGGTTTATACCCCCGCCCTTCACTACCCGAAGGAGTCTCAGAGAGGCTGACAAACTCCCTTCCCATCCCCTCCCCACAACAGAAGACACCCTGTGAGGTAGGTGGGGCTGAGAGAGCTCTGACAGAAACGGCTCTTTCTCAAGGACAGCTCTGAGAGAGCTGTGGCTTGCCCAAGGTCATCCAGCAGCTGCGAGTGGAGGAGTGGGGGATCCAACCTGGTTCTCCTGGATTAGAGTCCGCGCACTGAACCACCACACCAGACTGAGAGCGTCTCCCACTGGTCTGTGCAATTCTGCACCAGACCAAGCCGGAGGGGCAGGCAGTTCTCTTTCTGGGGGCGGGGGGCAAAGAGGCTGCTGGCTTGTGGGAGGGGTCCTCTGGCTTGTCCCTGCAGCACTTTCAGTAGCCCTGGAAGATGACTCCCCCTCCCCCCCCAAGGAAAACTAAATGTTCCAAAATTGTCTGTGACAGGGAAAATATCTTTTCTCCTCCTCCTTTCAGTGCAGGGGAGTTTCCATGTTTCTCCCCTTCTTCATTTTATCCTCACGCCAACCCTGTGTGGTGGGTTAGGTCAGCCCAAAGTTACTCAGCAAATTTCCACGACAGAGTGGGGATTCGAACCCAGGCCTCCCCTGGTCTGCTCTGACGCTCTAGCCACTGCACCACACTGGACCAGATCTCGTCACGAGGGGAGGGCTGGATGGCCAGGCCCCGCCACTCACAGCTAGCCTGTCCGCCCCTTCCCCCCACCCCGCCCCCTTCAGAGTCTCTGTGGAGCATCGTTCCAAAGGTGCACCTGAGGAGGCGAGAGAGAGAGACGTTCATTCCAATCCAAACCGGGAGCCTCCGCTGTCCTCCTCCACAGTCGTGTTGTGCAAACGAGGACCCGTCAGTGGGCAGTTGAGTTGCAGCTCAGTGCTGGGGCTGGACATTGGCAAGCCGAGGGAGTGGCCCCGCCCATTCCAGGGAGCAAGGCTGAACAGCCTCCCACCCACTGGGGGGAAGCCTCTTCCTGACTCTGGCCTTCTGGGGGGTGCCCCACCCCACCTCTCTGCAGCCCAGAGGCCAGCTGTTCCACTTCAGACAGGTGCCAGCATACGCAGAGTTAACTCAGGCAGATACAGGAGCTGGTTATCGGGAGGCAGGACAGCAGAGTTCAATAAACAGAGTCTATCAATTGTACAAGGGTTATCTAAGCAGGCCAAGGTCAGTTTTCCAAAAAGCAAGACTGATAACAGCAGGAGCAGCAGGTCAATGTCTAAGGGACCATGTTGAAGCCACACGGAAGGGCTCCTCCTCCCCCATATATAAAAGCCCTAGCATATTGGCACTTTCTGGCTCTCCCATTGGCTGTGCTATGCGCTCCATCAGCCATTGGCCCATCAACTGCCACTTGAGTACTCACATGCCGTTGGCTGAGTGCCGGGTCGCCCATTGCTGGCTTGGCCATTCCCTGTCTGAATAAACTGCCAAAACTGCTGTGTGGCTCACTTTCCCCTCAGTGGCTGTTGCTAGGCAACCAAACTTGGTTCTGTCAGTAAAAAAAGGCAGGGGCAGGAGGCCCTTTCCAGGCCTACTTTGGCCTTTGTGGAGAATTCATTGGAGCCATTCCTGACTAGAGTTGCCAGCTCCCATGTTTAGAAATTCCTGCAGATTTTGTTGTGGAGTCTACAGAAGCCAAAGTTTGGGGAGGGGAGAGGCCTCAGGTGAATAGAATGCCTTAGAGTCCACCCTCCAAAGCTGTAATTTTCTCCAGGGGAGACCTAGGTTCTTGCTGTGGAAGCTGAGTGGGTGATTTCGGACCAGTCACAGCCTAACCTACCTCACAGGTTTGTTGTGCAGAACAAAAGGAGAAGGGGAGAATGATGTAAGCTGCTTTGGTCCCCACTGCGGAGAAAGACTGTACTTTTCCTCCTGGGGAACCACTGTTGCCAATCTCCAGGTTCCACTCAAGTCCCACCCAGAGCCTCTTTCTAGAGTCTGTTGTATTTATTTCCACAACGGGCCTTATTCCTAGTACTTTTATAAGCTTCAAGCCTTATGTCACGCCAGCTGGTGATGTTTCTCATAGAGGAACAAAGCCTGCTCAAGGAAAATCAGTGTGGAAATCCTTCCTCACCAACCTTTTGGAGTTCATTGAGAAGGTGAACGCACACAAAATTATGGTGACCCTGTCATGGACTCTGACCATAATGGCACAGTTTTTTGAACAGAGTAGGCTTGGGAATTCGCATTTAGTTTTCTGATCTGCAAACATGGACATGTTTCTTGCTGTATCTGCAATGTTCTCGCTGCCCAGTCCTTGAGAATGCATAAATTGGCTCCATGCCCGGAATGAATCTGACGACAAGCTGGGGCACAGTTTGAAAGAAGCCATTCAAAGGCCCAGAAGGGTCTTGCATCATCTGTTCAGAGGAAACCACAACAGTTGTGATGTTTACAGAACTGAGCAGGCAGGGCAGACACACCCTCAAACCCCCCTGAATTCCCAGACTCAGGCTGCTGAAAACACTCCAGTAAGAATCCCGGAAACGGTTTCATTTTTTAAATTTAAGATCGGATACAGACTAGAAGCACATGCTTTTTATTTCCAATTTTCTTGACATATGATTGTGGGTTTTTTGTATCATTATTCCTTATATAAACATCTCAAGACTGTTTTTAAATACCAATCTTAAAAGGTAACAATAAAGTGATCTTTGGTTGGGATGCAAAGTTTTCACTTTACACCTGGAATAAACAAACTCTGGCCCTCTTCAGAGGACAGTGATAACCTGTTACAGGCGGAATTCTTAAGACAGAATAATCACCTCCCTGCAACCCTGTTTAGGTTAATACATTACTTTGGAACAAACAGACCACTTTAAGGCAAACACTCCCCCCCCCCTGAGTTGGATATAACTCTGCAGGCCACCTATACCTGGACATTCAAAAGGCTTTTGACAAGGTCAAGTTTGCAGGTGGCACAAAACTATACAGGACCGTGGAAACGGAGGCAGACTCTGAAGGACCCGTGTGGCAGTACTGTGGCTTTCCACTGCCGCCCACCTCCAGAGGGACGCCGAAGGAGCAGCGCAGAAATATAAAGAAATAAATTGCTCCAGGAGGATCTCCACAGGTGGGGTGCGCAGGCAGCCCTGTGGCCAATGCATGTCAATGTAGCCTCCGCTCACGGGGTCTGAACCTGCTGGGCCTGAGAAGGGGTCGCAGTGTGCGCTGCAGTGGTGGAAAAGGCAAACTCTGTATCAGGGACTATTAGGAAAGGGATTGAATATAAAACGGCCAACATTACGATGCCCCCGTCTCGCTCTGTGGTGCAGCCTCACTTGGGATTCTGTGTGTATCTCAAGAGGGACCAACAGAGCTGGGGGAAGTACAGAGGAAGGCAACCGAGGTGATGAAGCCGGGTGGAGCACCTTAAAAGGGTAAAGGTTCCCTTGCTCGAAAGCCAGTCGAATCCGACTCTAGGGTTGCGGTGCTCATCTCCGTTTCAAAGCCGAAGAGCCAGCGCTGTCCGAAGACGTTTCCGTGGTCATGTGACCGGCATGACTAAACACCAAGGTGCCATGCGGAAAGGCCGGAGAGTCTCTGGGACCTTTCAGTTGAGAAAAGAGACGACTAGGGGGTGGGACGTGACCAGTGTTCCCCCTAACCGGAGTGAATGTGAGCTGGCTCACAGTTTTTTTAGCCTCCAGCTCGCACCTTTCTGTCTTGGCTGAGGAAGGAGGGCTCCAGAGCGAACTAATTTATGCAGCAGCCAAATCGCTCACCGCCAACCAGTGTTCCCTCTAAGCTGAGTTAGTGTGAGCTAGCTCACAGTTTTTTAGCCTCCAGCTCACACATTTTTGTCTTGGCTCAGGAAGGAGGGCTCCAGATCAAACTAATTTCTGCAGCAGCCAAATCGCTGGCTCACAACTTGAATGCCAGGGGCTCCCAAAGTACAAATTTTGCATGCCAGACTCCAGAGCTTAGAGGGACATGACACAGGTATATAAAAGAGCACGTGGGGGGTCCGAGATTCTGAACTTTCTCTCCCCCTCCCCAAATACTAGAGCCTGAGAGCATCCAGTAAAGCTGGCAGGCAGGAGGTTTAGGGTGGACAAAAGGAAATGCTCCTGTGCAGAGAGAGAGAGAGAGAGATTAAAATGTGGGATTTGCTGCCAGAGGATGTAGTGATGGCCACTGGCAGAGATGGCTTTGAAAGGGGGTTCATGGGAGAGAAGTCTCTCTACTAGCCCTGGTGACTGAGGGGAACCTCCACACTCAGAGGCACTGAGCCTCTGAACCCCAGAGCCAGGAGGCAGCACCAGGGGAAGGCCTCGGCCTCTCTGCCTTGTTGCTGGCCCTCCAGAGGAACTGGCCGGCCAGCGTGTGAGACACGAGGCTTGATGGACCCTCGCTGGTCTGATCCAGGAGGGCTCTTCTGGTCTTAAAGAAGGCACAGAAGGCTGCCAGCATTCCCTGGGGCTGCCTCCCAGCAGGGGCATTCAGGGGCTGACGAGCCACGTTGATGGGGGCTCCCTTCGGACCTTCCGTTCCTGGCAAGTCCTCCTGTGTAGCCCCCTCCCCTTTCGTTTGGACAGGCCTCTTGAGCAAGATTCAAGTCCAGACGAACATTAGAGATCAACAAATTTTGGGGGGGGGTAGGAGCTTCTGAGAGGGCGGTTCTCCAGAGCAACCTAATTTATGCAGTAGCCAAATTGCTTACTCAGAACTCTAATGCCAGTAGCTCACAAAGTAGAAATTTTGCATGCAAGACCCTACAGCTTAGAGGAAGCATTGCTTGTGGGCCTTTAAGGTCTTACGGGGATTGAATCTTCCCAGCTTGGAGGACTCTGGGTTCTGTTCTTAATGTTGTGGGGCTGTGCCCACTGAGCTAGGCAAGAAACTGCCCCCCCCCCCCATGGTCCTCCAGGGCTTTGGTGGTGGGAAGATGTGAAAGGCCTCAGCCTGAGACCCCGGAGAGCAAAACACCAGAAGACGCTACAACAAGAGCAGTAATGCAAAAGCTCTATGATACAGCAATACAAATATTAAAGAATAAAGATAATAAAATCCATATAAATGTGGTTCACATTTAATGAGATCCAAAAAGTACAAATTCCACGAGAAGTCTTCAAAATTTGTTGTTGTTCCGTCGCACAGTCGAGTCCGACTCTTCGCGACCCCATGGAACACCTCACTTCAGGCCCTCCTGTCTTCCGTCGTGCTCCGGAGTTTGCTTAATTTCATATCTGTGGCCTCGATAACACTGTCTGACCATCTCTGCCGTCCCCTTCTTCTTTGACCTTCAGTCTTTCCCAGCATCAGGGTCTTCTCCAGTGAATCCTCCCTTCTCATTGGGTGGCCAAAGTATTTGAGCTTCAGTTTCAGGATCTGGCCTTCCAGGGAACAGTCAGGGTTGATTTCTTTTAGGATGGAATGATTTGATCTCCTTGCAGTCCGAGGGACTCTCAAGAGTCTTCTCCAGCACCATAGTTCAAAAGAATGTATTCTTCGGTGCTCGGCCTTCCTTATAGTCATAAGAACATAAGAGAAGCCAATGTTGGATCAGGCCAATGGCCCATCCAGTCCAACACTCTGCCAAAAATACCAGGTGCTGTCAGGAGGTCCAGCAGTTTCCAAAAAACTTTTCCCTCACTTCCGCAGCTCTGATCTATCTGCTGGTGCAGCACTGGTTGTGAAAGTGAGTTCCTAATAAACAATTGGACTGGTTGCCCATCAGTGAAAAGTTTTTTGGGAACTGTGTTTTTGTGAAGTTCTTCAGAATCAGATGTGATGCATCTAATGCAGAAGCAGTATTAGTCACTACTGAGGAAGTTCAACGAAACGGAAGTTTATAATATCTGGATCCTTTAGTTAGATTAGATAAACGAACAGGTTTATTTTTGAATTACAGAAAATTGAAAGAAGATCGGTCAGCCACGGAAGAAGCCAAGAACTTTATATATACTAATAAAAAGACTAATATACTAACAGTGACTTCACTCACCTCTTTTCTTGGTCCCTCTATAGACCTTCCCTCTTTCTGTATTAAAAGCAATAAAATTATCTCCTTTTTAGGAGAGTTTTACAAAAAAAAAATATCTGGATCCTTCGTTCCATTTATGACTTATCTACATGTATTTTGAAGACCTCCCGTGGGATTTGTGATTTTTGGATCTCTTTAAAGGTGAACCATATTTATATGGGCTTCATTATCTTTATTCTTTAAAGTTTGTATTGCTGTATTACAGAGCTCTTCGGTTACACAGCCCTGTCTGGTGTTTTGTGCTTTGCTGTGTATCCTCTATTGTATTTGCCACTCAGAGTAGGCAATATTGGCCTGGTCCTCCTCCGGTTGACCCGAAAATAAAACAAAACTTCTGTTGCTCTCTCTGTGTGCGTGTGCATGCCAAATTCAAACTGCCAAATTCACAGTCCCTGGCCAATCAGGTTCTCTGTTTGTCCATATCCCACGGCTGCCACCAAATTGTCAGGTAACCCTGCCATAGCTGGAATGCGGGGGGCATCCTTCTCTGTTGAGGGGGTCCTCCTTTCTTGCTGTGATTTACCGTTGTCTGTTCTGTTTCTTATCACTCTGCCTGACCTTGGGTCTCAAGCCACTAACTCACAGCCACTGGGAAATGTAACGGGTCTGGGTTGTTTTCTTAAGCTTGCCCGCTTGCCTTTCGTGCATGCGCGCTCTGTAACTATTGGCTTAGCTATGGGGGGGGGTAGTTCAAATGGGGTATAACTGAGCCTGCTTTCTGCTTCACGTTATCACTGACACAGAACATGTACAGGTGTCTCCAGCACTGCCTAAATAAACGCTATCTTCTGAGGGAGCCTGGTGTTTGAGTGACGTTCTGGGGAACCTGGCACAAATCTGGCGGAACCGGCCTGTTCTGACTTACAGACCCTGTTTTGCCAGCCCCCTCCTTGGCCTATGCCAGTTCCTGGAGGGTGCTATTCCACTTCCTTCCGCTAGGGTACCACTGCCACCGCCGTCCTTTTCGGGGTCTTCCTGCTAGGAGGGACAGATTCCTGACACCCCTTCTCAAACTGAGGCTCTGCCTCTGGTCTCCTGCTACCCAGCTCCTGCTTAGCACAGGGACCAAATTCGTTCGCCGGGGATCCCCTGGAGGATTGGCAACGGGTGCCTTGACTGCTTGCCTTCCCCCTTTCCTGGGACTCCCCTCTGACAGTAGCGTGGTCTAAGGCGGTTGGGGGACTATGTGGTCCAGAGAACACTACCCGCTTCAAAAAGTAAAGTATTTATTAAAAAGAGAAGAAGGCTACAAACATACTCTTAGCACAGCACCAGATCAGCAACCAGAAGGACAAAGAAAAGTTGGTCATAATCGCATCCTTCTTTCCCTGGTTCTAAAAACTTACTCTACTAGATGTTGAAAGAGAGCAGGCCATTTCAAGCTTAGAAAGTTACAAAAAGTTCTAAAGATATCTCATTACCTCGGTTCTCTGCAGCCAGCTGGCCAGGCCACATGGCCGATGGCTCCTGGCTGGTAGCACAGAGCTCGGCCGTCTGTCGTCTCCCCAAGATCAGCACCAAGAGGCAAGAGACCCACCCTCCACTCCCACCCCCGAGAGCAAGCACTTTTATCAAACCTCTGACTCCACCCATTCCACGTCACTCCCCACCCCCTTTGACCTGGTCTGCCAGGTCCCCCAACTGTACCCTGGGCCACCCAGGTGCATCCTGGGAGCCCTCCTTGCAGGCATTCTGGGAGATCTCCAGGAGTCACCTGGAGATTCCTAACTCCAAATCCCTCAATTCCTTTGCAAGTCAAGCCATTTGCATAACTGTGGCAGGTAATTGCCCTCGCTTCCTGCCCTTCCAGAGAGAAGAGGGGGGGAAACCAATGTCAGATCAGGCCAATGGCCCCTCCAGTCCAACACTCTGTGTCACACAGTGGCCCAGACCCCTCAGGAGGTCCACCAACGGGGCCAGAACTCCAGAAGTCTTCCCCCCACTGTGCTCCCCCAAGCACCAAGGAGACAGAGCATCACTGCCTGAGACATAAGAACATAAGAGAAGCCATGTTGGATCAGGCCAGTGGCCCCTCCAGTCCAACATTCTTGTGGCACACAGTGGCCAAAAATACCAGGTGTTGCCAGGAGGCCTCCAGAAGCCCTCCCGCTGTTGCCCCCCAAGCACCAAGGAGACAGAGCATCCCTGCCTCTAACACCGTGTTCCCTCTAGACCTGGGGACTGATAGACCCTGCTGGCCATCAGCTCCCCTCAAGGAAGGCCAGACTCCCCCAGCCCAGCCAGGGGTTGGCTCTTCTGAGACCAGCCGCACTCCTCTCCCTCTCACTGGGAAGCCGCCCACCAGGCCAGCAGGCGGCAGCGGAAGATGCCCAGAGCACGCTGGAGGAGGCTGCAGGCCCCTTCGTGGCCCGGGGCCTGCCAGGCATCCACCATGGCAGAGGGCTTGACGCCATGGACGCTGAAGAGCACCTCTCGGTAGCAGCAGGGGTCTGGCGGGAAGTGGTTGGTGCCAGCCATACGGACCAGTTGGCGGGGAGCGATGCCGGCACGGTGGGCGCAAAGGCCGATGAAGGCATCCTCGATGGGCAACAGAGGCAGGTGCGGGGCGGCAGCCAGGATGGCGGCCACGGCAGGGGTGGAGAGGATGTAGGCGGTGCCACTGCAGTAGGGTGGGAAGGTGTCAGATGGGTAGAGGGCAGCAGGCACGTGGTGGCGGTCGGTGGGGTGGCGGTGGGGCCGGGCGCGCCAGTGGATGCGGCCCAGGTAGTGGCGGTGGTCGGGGCCACTGGGCAGGGTGGCCAAGTAGCGGGCCAGGCCCGGCAGGTTGACAAAGACGTCATCGTCAGCCTTGAGGACGAAGCGGGCATCGGGGCAGTGGGTGGCGGCCCAGCCCAGCAGGGCCAGCGTCTTGCGTGTCAGGTTGGCGTAGGTGTCGGTGAAGCTCCCCTGGACCAGGTCCCCGTGCCGCCGGGCCTCCTCCTCCAGTGCCGCCTGCTGCCTGGGCTCAGCTGGAAGCCCCACCACGAAGACGGTCCGCACGGCCTGGCCCCCCGCCTGATGTGCCCCGCCCCAGCTCTGCCGCACCGCCGCCCTCTGCCACTTGTGGTCTGTCGCGCTCGCCACCAGCGCCAGCAGGAAGGGCCCCCCCGGGCCACAGGCCGGCATCGGGGGCTGCAGCAGGAAGGCACCCACGGGGGGCAGGAGCGGGGGGGCAGTGGCAGTGGGGGGTGAGGGAAGCCAGAGGTCAAGGGTGCGTGAGAAGAGCTCCTCATGGCTGCCACTTCCCAGGAAGGCAACCACGGACAGGCAGGCCAGGCCGGACACCAGCCCCACTGCCAGCCGCCGCCACCTGCAGCTGCGACACCGTTTGGAACACGCCAAGCACACCAACCGGCCGAGCAGGGCCACCATCTCCTTGGGCAAGGCAGCCTGGCGTCCGTCTCCTGTGGAGAGAAAGAGGCAGAGTATTAAGTACTGAGATGGCCAGGCAGTTCAATAACTCAACACCAGCACTGCAACTCCCGTCTGGTACCAACTCTTAACAGGCAGGAACTGACCGAGCTCACCCAAGCTTTCCCACACGTGGGAGAACTCTCTGCTCCACCCCTCCCCAGCTCTACGGTGGCTCCAACAGTCCAATACAACATAACACCCCTTCCCCCTGGTTAATAATAGTCCTGAAGGTGTCTCGGCCACATTGACACACTATGATCGATGCGGGCCCTGAGCCAGGGTTTCTGGCGTCCCTTCTATGCACTCTGGTGGGTTCCACACCTGAGTCAAGTCCAGTCTCCGCTAGTTCTTGCTCTAGCCCCACAGATCTGTCTGTCTCCCCCAGTTCTACTGCGGACCCTGAACCATGTCGCTCACTGTTGGCAGTTGCAGCAGGAGAAGCTGGCCCTGTCAATTGCCTCCTCATTTGGTCCACATGTTGGCTGGTGTTCCCTCTAAGCTGAGTTAGTGTGAGCTAGCTCACAGTTCTTTAGCCTCCGGCTCACACATTTTTGCCTTTGCTCAGGAAGGATGGCTCCACAGCAAACTGAATTATGCAGCAGCCAAATGGCTCGCTCACGACTTTAATGCCAGTAGCTCACAAAGTAGGATTTTTGCTCACAAGACTCCACCGCTTAGAGGGAACATTGATGTCGGCACAAGTCGTGGTGTTCTGGAGTCTCTGTCCTGTACGATACTGGGCCTGTTGTCTGCATCATCTTGGTGGGGATTCCTGCCATGCCAGTCTCATAGTTCCGGACGAACACTGGGTCCAATGGTGAGAACAAGCGAGGTGCCCTCTCTGTTTCGCCCCTCAGTTAGGGCCGTTCGTCCATCAAATCGGGGTGTAGTCGGTTCAGCAGAGTTGTCAGCTATCGGTTCATCAACAGCTCGGTGGGGCTCCTCCCTGTATTTGTGCATGCGGTGATAGGTTGCGACAGAAGGAAATTCACCAACCATTGATTCCACTTGCCCTCAATGATCCTGGTGAGGGCATCTTTAGTCATTCTCACCATCCATTCGGCTTGGCCATTGGTCAATGGATGAACAAGGGCAGATGTAACCTGACAGATCAACCCAGTTTGCCAGGAATGCCCGGAACTCTGCAGGTGTAAACTGGGGCCCCTTGTCTGACACAATGGTGTCCGGGAGTCCCAGTGTGGTGAACGACCTTCTCAACGCCCTTATGACTGTGTGGGAGGCTGTGGAGCCCACCAGGATCACTTCCAACCACTTGGAGTACGAGTCTACCACAATCAGGAATGGGCCAGCGAAGTAGGGTGTGCAGTCTCGATCACAGTGACTTCGTTGTCTCCCACGGCTCTACTGGAACCTGGGGTAGTGGTGGTCTCAACAGCTGGCACACTTCACATCTCTGGACCCATTCTTCCACAGTGCTGTGCATCCTGGGCCACCAAACGTAACTCCATGCCAATGCCTTCACTCTCACTAGGCCAGGCTGCCCAAAGTGCAATGCCTCCAGCACCCTGGTTCTCAATGCCTCAGGGACCACTACCCTGTTGCCCCACAGCAAACACCCCTTGTGTACTGGCATTTCGTGTTGCCTGGACATAAATGGTGCAAATTTCTCATCTAATTTTCTGGATGGTCACCCCCCTCCTCACCCAGTTGAGCACTTGGACAAGGATAGGGTCTTTGGAAGACGCTGCAGTGATGTCCAATGCATGAAGGGGTGGCCCCGGTAAGGACTCCAACAGCATGACCCTGTACGCCGGAGAGGGGCCCAGGCCTGTGGATAGAAGAGGAAGGTGACTCAAAGCATCTGCATGTCCAAGGCTCTTGCCGGGCCTATGCAACAAGGTGAAATCATACGTGTTGAGGAAAATCGCCCAATACGGCACATGGGGAGACAGAATCTGCGGTGTTTGGTGATCGGGAGCAAACAGGCCCAGCAGAGGCTTGTGGTCCATGGTGAGGATGAAGTGGTAACCATACACATAGTCATGGAATTCCTTAACTGCCGCCACCATAACCAAAGCCTCCTTGTCAATCAGGGCATAGTTCTGCTCAGTGGAAGACCATGTTCTCAAGTAAAAAGCAATCGGGGCCGTCTGGGAGATGATGACTCAAAACGGCACCGACACTATATGGCGATGCGGTGCAAGCCAGGATCAAGGGTTTCCGCATGGAAGGCCACATTGTGGCCATGGGTCCAGCACCACACAGCGATTCAATTCGATCTAATTTATTACAGCAAGAGCCAGTGAAACAGCACAATTCTGATATAAGAGAGATTAAAGCAGTAATAGCATAGCAATAGTATAAAAACATTAACAAGAGAACATTAATAAAATTAGTAAAATAAAATGATAAGAATAAGAGAACCATACAGTTTTTTCAGCTAAAACAGGTTTATGTTTTCTAATAGCTAAGAAACAAAATCTCGTCACTGAACTCTGAACATCTTCTAGGAGGAATTTGTGTAGGACTTCTGGCCTAAAATCAAGATAAGGCTGCACCACACGGCCTGGTTGTCCGGTAACTGGTGTAGGGGTTCTGCCATGGCTGCTTTATGTGGGAGGAACGAGTGGTAGAAGTTCAAAATGCCCAGGAATGCCTCTAGTTCCTGCATCAGCCATGGTGGGTGGTGTGCCATAAATGACCTTGACCTTAGCTGGGACAGGGCGTATTCATACATGCATCAGTCATGAACCCCAGGAACTCAGTCCGATGAACCTTGAACACACTTGACCTTCAGCCCCGAGGCAGCAAAACGACAGAGGCCCTCACACAGCCACGTTATCAATTCTGCCTCAAATCCGCCCACAATAACTACGACGACAAAACAAGGAACGACCCCTGGGAGATTCTTCTAAGTATGAGACTCTGAAAAATGCCAGGGGTCATGCTGACCCCGAACTAAAGGCGTTGCACCCGAAAGCCCCCCCCCCTCCCGGTACATCACTATGGTCTGAGCATCAGCCATGGCATTATCCACTGGCAGTTGTTGACATGCCTGGGCCAAGTCCAGCCTTTCAGAAATCTTCCCCCCCAAGAGACGCCAAGAGGTGGCTGACTATGGGGACTGGGAATGCATGTTGCTGCAGGGCCTTATTAATGGTGCACTTATACTCTGTGCAAATGTGGACATCACTGTTAGCCTTAATCGGGGTCCCATTGGGAGTCTCCCACCGAGCATAGGAACTGGCTCCAGAATCCCCTGAGCGATCAAACGATCCAGTTCAGCATCATTTTTCGGCTTTAGAGGAAAAGGGATGTGTCGAGGTTTCGATTGGATAGGAGCCATTGCAGGGTCGAGGGCCAACAAAATTGGGGGGGTATACAGTCCCAGGCCTCCATCAAAAATGGATTTGAACTCTTAGCAGATCGGGTCAAAAACAGACACTTGCACTTGTTGTATCCCTGCAACGTAGATGCCTAGCTTCTCAAACCAGTCCAGTCCCAGTGGGTGGAAAGTACAAGGGAGTCGATACTGGGTAAATATTGGGAGAAACTTCCTAACTCTAAGGGTGGTTGAGCAGTGGGAGGTGGTGGATGCTCCTTCGCTGGACGTTTTCAAGCAGAGGCTGGACGACCATCTTTCAGGTATGTTGTAGGGCTATCTTCTGGCTATGCTCTCTTCTTCTTGGCGGGTTCCATAATCCCATTAGCCACTGAGTAAAATTCTAGGCACACAAAGTAGTTTTCCCACTTCCCTGGGCGAGCGGAGTCAAATTCCTCTATGAGGCCCCGAGTGGCCATGGTTCCCTCTGTGTCTATGGGTTGCAGCCGCTGCGTCTCAGTCTTCTGATCCTCCAACGTACTCTGCAGTTGCCTGGCCTTGGAATCCCATCCTCGTCACCAGCATTAAGTACAATCTGTTGTCTGTTGTGTAACACTAGCACTGCAACTCATGTCTGGTACCAACTCTTTTTTTTAATCAGAGTTTATTAATTTCTGTATTGAACAATAATACAGATTATTAACCTTATTTTCCATCAGTCTATTATATTATTCATCCCCAAAGTTATTTATTAATAGAAAGTGTTCTCAAACTAATCCACTAACTCCTGGCGGGGTAGGGCGGGATAAAAATTAGAATATACATAAAATAAATAAATAATTACTAACCCAGAATTGCTTCCTATCCTGAATCCTGTTATGTTGTAACACCCATTTTATATAGTTCTATTCAGTTTCCTGAGTTCTTTTTCCATATTCACATTAGTTACGATACATATATCAACATAATAACTTACGCTGGGCATTCTTCCGGTTACTGTTTATATTACATACTACCAATCTAATTTCTTCTTCAGAAAAGCCAGCTTTGCCTAGAAAAGAAAACCAAATGGGGCTGTCTCTCATTCCTAGGACTGAGAAAACTCAGCAAGAAGGAACTCAACCTTCCCTCCTCCTGTGAGAGGACACACTGGTGGGGCACACCCCCTCCCTCCTCAGTACACACACGGTTTGAAATTGGTATTAATTAATTGCCTTCAAACCCCTTAGTTCTATAAATACTATCAATTATATACCATTTTAATAAAAGTCACTATTTTGTTATAAACTAAATTACAAATCACAGTCAGCATTCCATATAATTACTAAATGATTGAATAAATAAAATATAGCACTTTTATCTTTGAGTTGCTCCTTGAGTTAGTTTCTGGAGGCCTCATATCTTTGTGAGTTTTCAAATAACCATCTCTAAACGGACTGAATCCCAGTCTATTCTCTGCTCTCTTACAGTTTAACACACGCAGCTAAAAGCTTCTTTCCAGATACCTTGTAAAAAGCCATGTAAGTTTTACCGTCAAGATGTACAGTAATATGACCTAGAGGCAGCCAGCAAAACTTAACACCGTTGTTAAGTTGACACCAACTCTTAACAAGCAGGAACTGACTGAGCTCACCCAGCTTTCCCGTGTGTGGGAGAACTCTCTGCTCCGCCACTTGCCGGGTCTACAGTGGCTCAAACAGTCCAATACATAACATGGAGGACGTGAAGAAGCATCCCCCCGCCGGCCCAGCTGGGAGGATGCGGGGCATGGGCAAGGAGGGAAGGCTGGGCACACTGGCATCCTGTCTGCTGCCCGGGAGATGCCAGCACAGCCCCACCACAGCCTCCCGTGTCTGGGCCACCAATTTGGTGTAGTGGTTAAGAGCACAGACTCTAATCTGGGAGAACCAGGTTGGATTCCCCACTCCTCCATGTGCAGCTGCTGGTGTGACCTTGGGTCAGTCACAAGTTCTTTCAGAGCTGTTTTCTCAAGGGCAGTTCTCGGGAGAGCTCTCTCAGGCCCACCTACCTCACAGGGTGTCTGTTGTGGGGAGGGGGAGGGAAAGGCTGCTCTGAAACTCCTACAGGTACTGAAGGGTGGGGTATAAATCCAATATCCTCTCCTCTCCTCCTCCTCCTCCCGGTCCCTCCCTCCCTCTTATTCCCCACACCTCCACTTGCACCTGCTGGATGACCTTGGGCAAGCCATAGTTCTCTCAGAGCTGTTCCCTCAAGGGCAGTTCTCTCAGAGCTCTCTCAGCCCCACCTACGTCACAGGATGCCTGTTGTGGGGAGGGGAAGGGAAAGGAGTTCGTAAGCTGTTCTGAGACTCTGAGTGAAGGGCGGGGCACGAATCCAATCTCCTACTACTACTACTACTGTTCTTCTTTGGATCCCCCCCTGGCTGCCTGGCTGCAGCTTCAGGTGCGCCACCTCCAGCCAAGAAGGGCATGGGAGAGGGCCCGCTCCTTGCTGGGGGCTACTTCCACCCTCCGGGAGATCCTCGGCACACTTCCTCCCGAGTGCCTCCTCCGGAGCCCAACCCCTCTGACGCCCCCCCATGCTGCCTCAGCTTCTGCAGAACTCAGTGTCACCTGTCACTGGGGGGGAGAGAAGGAGAGGTCTGTTTGTCTGCTCCTGCTGCCGTAATCCTGCTGCCATCTTTAGACCGGGGGTGTGGTGGTCAGGGCAAAGCTGGCCTCGGGCCCCCCTGTTGATCTGGGAGCGAAAGCCAGGCCAGCTCCACTCTGTGCACAGGGCAGGAAATCGGCCCATCCTTCCTGTTTCATTCATTTCACTTCGTTTTATACCCTGAGGCCCTTTCCCTCGGTGGAGGCCCAGAGCATCCCCTCCTCTATCTAACCCTCACGACAGTTTTGTGAGGGAGGCCAGGCTGCGAGGGAGTGTGTGACGACTGGCCCAAGGTCACCCAGCAAGCTCCCGTGGCAGAGCAGGGATTCGAACCTGGGTCCCCACGATCCCAGCCCAGCCCTTTGACCGCTAAGACCACATGAAAGTGGGGAGCAGAAATCGCGGGCAACGCTCCCTCTAAGCTGTGGCGTCTTGTGAGCAAAAATTCTGCTTTGTGAGCTCCTGGCATTAAAGCTGTGAGCGAGCGATTTGGCTGCTGCCTAAATCAGTCTGCACTGGAGCCCTCCTTCCTGAGCCAAGAAGAAGAAGAAGAAGAGAAGAAGACATTGGGTTTATACCCCTTTGCCCTTCACTACCCAAATGGGGTCTCAGAGCGGCTTACAATCTCCTTTCCCTTCCCCTCCCCACAACAGACACACCCTGGGAGGCAGGTGGGGCTGAGAGAGCTCTGAGAGAACTGTCCTTGAGAGGACAGCCCTGAGAGAACTTGTGACTGACTCAAGGTCATCCAGCAGCTGCAGGTGGAGGAGTGGGGAATCAAATCCA
The DNA here is from genome assembly GCA_029375565.1 of Gekko gecko. NCBI lineage: Eukaryota > Metazoa > Chordata > Lepidosauria > Squamata > Gekkonidae > Gekko > Gekko gecko. Next base: position 1,719,415 of record JAPDNY010000002.1, on the reverse strand, counting down.
GCTCTCCCAGATTAGAGTCCGCGCGCTTAACCACTACACCAAACTGGCTCTCACACAAAAATGTGTGAGCTGGAGGCTAAAAAACAGTGAGCTAGCTCGCACTAACTCAGCTTAGAGGGAATGCTGATCGCGGGGTGGGGGAGATGAAAAGACTTCAGGGTGCAAAGAGCTTCTCTGCAGCACTCACTCCAGTCTAGAAAAGACATTTCAAGCATTTGAATATGCTCACAGCTTTAAGTGTTCGCGGAATAAGAGAGCCGGTTGACTGGGTTTTTCTAACTGGGACTTTCCCCTTCCCTGAACGATGGAAAACAAGGCTGTCAGAGGGAAAGAAAGAGACCTCGTTTTCCACGAACACCACCCATGTGCTGGCCAGCCAGACGTTTCCCCAATGGCCCCTCCCGCTAAACTGATCACCAAAGTCATATAACTCCCCAGTTAAGAAATATGATTCCCCCCCTTTCCTTCAGTGAAACTCGGCCTTCTAGAGTACAGAAAGGTTAACGTAACCTGGTTGCAGCCAGCCAGTCTCCCCTCCATATGTCCACAGTTGCAACCCGCAAACCAGCAACAAACCAGCAACAGGGAAACACTCTGAACAAACACACACTCACACACAAACACACACACACACACACCAGCTTTGTACCAGGACCGGCTGAGGTGCTTTCCCCCGCCTTCCTCCCAATCGCAACAGGACACATTTCCTCGGCCACACTTTCCTCACACACCCTTCATCTTCAGCGGAGGACGACTCCAAGGTGTGTCTCTCTCTCTCACCACACACCACGGGCAGTCTTTCGCATACCAGACATGCGCAAGATCGGTGCCCAACATGGCCCGATGGGTGTGGCGAGGGAGGCTTCCCAAAGAAAACAAGATTTTCTTCCTCCCCAAAGAACAGTGGGAAATCCTTGGCAGCAGTTAGATACTTGCCGTTTCCCATCCCAAAGTATTTTTGTGCCTCAATTTTATTCCTTTTAGTTTGTACATTGGGTAAAGACTTTGTACAATAGTATCTTTAAATACACGTACAGGAAAAAAAAACCTCTTTAACTCGGGCTCTTCTTTAGCCTGTAAAGCGGAATAAGAACCTTAGAAGACGAAGACGAAAGTAAAAGTTTCTTTGCTCGATTCCAATCGTTGCAGGCCTCTGCTGCCCTGAGATCAATTATGGCTGGATTGATCTTCAGTAATTCACTAAGCTGCCTCTTGGGCCGGCGTTTGCTTTCCCAGCCTGGAAGGGATCCCCTGTAGCTACAGATCGTCATACAAATTTTACGTGGCTGAAGGATCAGGTGTTGAAAAGTTTCATCTTTCTCACCGTTTCCCACAATCTCTCTGGTATTTCCTGCGTGGGATTTAAACTGCCCAGACGTCTGAGAGTTAATAGAAGTTTTGAAAAACTGGTTGCCTGATAGGCAAACGTGGGCAGTTATTACCTGTGAAAGACAGCCTTGCCACATAAGAAGAAGAAGAAGAAGAAGAAGAAGAAGAAGAAGAAGAAGAAGAAGAAGAGGAGGAGGAGGAGGAGGATGAAGAGGAGGAGGAGGAGGAGGAGGAGATTGGATTTTTACCCCTTGTCCTTCACTTCCCAAGGGAGTCTCAGAGCGGCTCACAAACTCCATTCCCTTTCCCTCCCCACAACAGGCACCCTGTGAGGCAGAAGAAGAAGAAGAAGAAGAAGAGGAGATTGGATTTATACTCCGCCCTTCACTTCCCAAGGGAGTGTCAGAGCAGCTCACAAACTCCTTTCCCTTCCCCTCCCCACAACAGGCACCCTGCCAGGCAGCTCTTGTCAAAACTACGGCTTGCTCAAGGTCATCCAGCCAGGTGCAAGTGGAGGAGGAGTGGGGAATCAAACCCGGTTCTCCCAGATTAGAGCCCGCACACTTAACCACTACACCAAACTGGTTCTCAACTGCTGCTTCCACGCCCCAGAGTTTACCACAGGGTCACTTTCTGGCTGAAAAAATAAGCCGAACTCCTTCTCCTCCAGCTCCACAAGGGGTAAGTAGCGGTAAGCTCTTTTAGCGGTATATTCCACATTTTGCCCAGCATGTGTTGTCTTTGGGTCAAAAAAAAATCTTCAATTTTAAGAACATAAGAACATAAGAGAAGCCAACGTTGAATCAGGCCAGCGGCCCATCTAGTCCAACACTCTGTCACACAGTGGCCAAAATATACCAGGGGCCGTCAGGAGGTCCAGCAGTGGGGCCAGGGCACCAGAAGCCCTCCCACTGCTGCCCCCCCAAGCACCAAGAATAGAGTGCATCACCTGCCCCAGACTGAGAGTTCCCATCTATACCCTGTGGCTAATAGCCACTGATGGACTTCTGCTCCACATGTTTATCTAATTCCCTCTTGAAACTGTCCATGCTTGCAGCTGCCACCACCTCCTGTGGCAGTGAATTCCTTGTGTTAATCACTCTTTGGGTGAAGAAGTACTTCCTTTTATCTGTCCTAACCCGACTGCTCAGCAATTTCATGGAGTGCCCACGAGTTCTTGTATTGTGAGAAAGGGAGAAAAGTACTTCTTTCTCAACCTGCTCAATCCCATTCATAATCTTATAAACCTCGATCATGTCACCCCTCAGCCGTCGTTTCTCCAAGCCAAAGAGCCCCAAGCATTTTAACCTTTCTTCATAGGGAAGGTGTTCCAACCCTTTTATCATTCTAGTTGCCCTTCTCTGCACTTTTCCCAATGCTATAATATCCTTTTTGAGGTGTGGCGACCAGAACTGTACACAGTATTCCAAATGAGGTCACACCAATGATTTATACAGGGGCATGATGATTTTGGTCTGTTTACACTCTGGCAAGAGTTCAAGTTCATCGGAGTCTCTGGGAGGCTTTGCCAGTCGTCATTAAGTAGTTTCTGGGTCCCAGGGCCTTAAGCCTTATGGCTGCTGAGTGTGCCCAGGCAGAGTGGGAGGAGAAGTTGTAGAAATATAGTCGGCTGTAAATCAGCAACTAACAACTGGGCATTCTTTGCCAAGATTAGAGATTTAAAAAACGCAATTTATAGATGCAGCAAGAGCTGTTCTTATGTCACAGGAGCTATTCTTAGGTTAAAAAACAAAACCTTTAGGCTTATCCAAAAAAAACAAACCTGAATCAAACATCAGGGCTGTCATGATGTGGGCTGTGCCACCAGAGGCCTAGTAGGCCCAGAGAGCCTGACTAGCAGTAGGGGAGGCTGTGCCTACAAACCCCAGAAGGCCTTGGGAAGTTTTGGCACTGATTTTGACCAATAGGGAAGAAGAGGGCTGGGGAATAAAAGAACTGGTGCAAGAGAAAAAGCTGTTCTTCTTCCCAGGGAACAGGGCCAGAAGGGAGGCTCTGTGGGAAGGGGGAGTAGTCTAAGGCCACTGGAGATAGTGAGCTAGGAACCCAGTATATATTTAGACACATTAGGGCATTTGATTTGTTTTCTTTTGCACCCACTTACTGTTATTATTCCTGCACATTATTTATTTGAGCTCCTATAAAATCAACCGTTTCCACTGTTCACTCTGCCTGGTCCTCACACTCATTTCGGCTAAACAAGGGAGGTCGAAAGTCCTGGGAATGTGCTCTGGGCCTTCTCAGAGGAGCCTGGAACCAGAGTGGTGGCAGCGTCAGGTGACACCCCACCTGAGCCGCGACAAGGGCGAGGAGAAAAAAGGAAATAAACCCCGTGGAGAACAACTCTCTCTCTCTCTCTCTCTCTCTCTCTCTCTCACACACACACACACACACACACACACACACACACACCATGTATATACCTAGCTGCTGAATGCGGGGCGTCTCCTGGGGTTCTGCAGCTGGCAGAAGACCATCCTTTCCAAATGTTCTTAGAATCATAGAATCACGGAATGTTAGAGTCGGAAGGGACCTTGCAGGTCATCTAGTCCAACCCCCTGCCCTCTGCAGGAGCAGAGCCGAGAGAGAGCCCCACAACATACCTGCAAGATGGTCGTCCAGCCTCCGCTTGAAAGCGTCCACTTCTTCACTTCTGCCTTCCCACCCACCGGCCGCCTTTCTACAGGCTGCGGGTGTGTGAGTGTCTTAAACTTTCTAAAAGCCTCTCCCCATGGGAGGGACTGAAGGCGACTTCAAAGAGGCAGCTTTTTGGGTGTGTTTCAGTTTTCTCAAGTGCACAGTGAGAAACAGGGTGGACTTTGCCCCAGAGCTCCAATGCCCTGCCAAGGGTGTTGGTTTATCCTTCCCGGCTGTGATTTATCTTTGTTGATAAAAGAGATCTCTCCTCTGTTCTGATTTGGAGGCCAGCCGGAGGATAGGTTGGGCACCCGGGGAGCCAGAAGCACTCGCCAGCCGTTCTGTCATGGGGAGATTTGGATTGACCCCAACTCAGGAGCGTGCGTGTTTGTCGGTGTGGGTGGGTTGTGGGTGCCACCACCGGTGCTCTCGGCCCCTGCCCCTCCTAGCTTCTGGAACGGTATTGGAGTCTCTGGTCAAAAGGTCATGGACTGGCCGTGGTTAGACCCGACCTTTAAAAAGCCTTCGGGGGCGAAGGATGCAGTGGCCGAACATCCGCCTGGGTCCAGACACCCAAGTCCCTTGGCATTGCCCTGGATGGGGCCTTGGGCAATCAACATCATCTTACCAATGGAGCGGCGGAAACACGCACTCGGAACAGCATTCTCCAAAATGTATGCGGTACAGCTTGGGGTCGGTGTCTAGTACTGCGTCATGCGATGCTTCCGTCTGACTCAACAGCCCTCGTGTCCACAATCGTGACGTCCAACTCAACACAGCAATGAGAACCATCAGCGGATGTATGAAACCCACTCTAACCTATTGGCTACCCACGTTGTACGACATCACTCCCCCGCATCTCCAAAGACATAGGAACATAAGAGAACACAAGAACAGCCAATGTTGGATCAGGCCAAGGGCCCCTCCAGTCCAACACTCTCTGGGTCACACGCGGCCAAAAACACCAGGGGCCATCAGGAGGTCCAGCAGTGGGGCCAGGACACCAGCAGCCCTCCCACTGTTGACTCCCCACCCAAGCACCAAGAATGCAGAGCATCCCTGGCCCCAGGTGGAGAGTTCATATAAGAACATAAGAGAAGCCAAGGTTGGATCAGGACAATGGCCCCTCCAGTCCAGCACTCTCTGTGTCACACAGTGGCCAAAAACACCAGGGGCCATCAGGAGTTCCAGCAGTGTGGCCAGGACGCCAGAAGCCCTCCCACTTTTGCCCCCCCCCCAAGCACCAAGAATACAAAGCATCGCTTCCCCCAGACAAGACATTCTTTCATGAGCCCGTTCCCAGGGAGGGCAGGGTAGAAATCGCATTAATAAATAAGTAATAAATAGATAAATAGAAGTAATAAATAGATAAATATAGAGCTGCGGTGGCTCAAGTGGTTAAGACGCTGAACTGCAGGCTGTGGAAGGTCAGTAGCTCAGCAGTTCAAGACCTGAGAGTGCCGCATGACGGAGTGAGCTCCCATCTCTGGTTCCAGCTCCTGCCAATCTAGCAGTTCGAAAGCAAGAAATTGCAAGTAGATAAATAGGTACCACTTCGGTGGGAAGGTAACAGCGTTCCGTGCGCCTTGGTGTTTAGTCATGCCGGCCACATGACCACGGAAACGTCTTCGGTCAGCGCTGGCTCTTTGGCTGTGAAACGGAGATGAGCACCGCAACCCTAGAGTTGGATTCAACTGGCTTTTGAGCAAGGGAACCTTTACCTTTACCTATAGAATATAATCGAAAACAGAGAGTTGCCCATCCACAAAGACATGCTTGACACGGGCCTCTCCAGACTAAGACCCCAACGCCCAGCAACAAGATCTGCAGAATTCCTGCAGTCACAAAATTTCGATCTAGGGCAGAGGAGTCAAACTTGTTTGTTACGAGGGCCGGATCTGATGTGAATGTCACTTTGTTGGGCTGGGACACGCGTGCCCTAAAATGGTACCGAAGATATAAATTTTATGAAGGACACCGGCAAACCCAATTAACAATATGATTTTTCTCAAAATACAAACAAAAGCAGTTGATTCCTAGCAAAGGGCTCCATAAATGTATTTAGTCATATGCGAGACTCGGGTTTTTCCAAAGAATACCATGAAAGGGGGAGTACCTTAGATTTTATAAGAACATGAGAAAAGCCAGTGTTGGATCAGGCCAGTGGCCCATCCAGTCCAACACTCTGTGTCACACGGTGGCCAAAAACACCAGGTGCCATCAGGAGGTCCACCAGTGGGGCCAGGACACTAGAAGCCCCCCACTGTTGACCCCCCCCAAGCACCAGACATTTCCATACATACCAGTTGCTAGAGGGCCTAGTAAGATCCCTCAACAGGCTCTCTGTTTGACACCCCTGAAAGAATGGTTGTGAACATGGATGCAATCAGTTCCACCCAATATCTGTAACCTGATAAATGCCCACAGGATTTGACTTGCCACATAAAGTATGGAAGATGTGCAGACCTGTTGTTTAAATGGAGCAAAATACCAAGACCCGAATGGGATTGGGTGCAGCCCACCAAACTATTTTCCAACTGCCAAAGGAATGTGAGCGTCCTGCTTTCCAGGGAGATGTGACGGAGCTCTTTGAACTCTCCCCGGCTGCGAATGAGTGGATTGCAAATTTAGATACTAGTATTTAGGGGTTGTTGTTCAATCTGTCAGTACACCCGTTGTATTAACTTGGTTACATATTTTATATTATTGTACGTTTCCTGTGTGCCACTCAGCCATATGATAAACAGATAAATAATAGCCCAGCTCCAGTAGACCTTTTCTGGGGGAGGCGACGGAGTGTGTGTCGTGGTCAAGAAGCCCTGGGCTCATTAAGAGGAAACAGAGAGTGAGTATAAATGGGAAACTTTCTCAGTGGAGGGTGGTAAGCAGTGGGGTACCACAGGGATCAGTACTCGGTCCGATGCTTTTTAACTTGTTCATTAATGATTTGGAATTGGGAGTAAGCAGTGAAGTGGCTAAATTTGCAGATGACACGAAGTTGTTCAGGGTGGTGAGAACCAAGAAAGATTGTGAGGCACTCCAAAGGGATCTGTCGAGGATGGGCGAGTGGGCGTCAACGTGGCAAATGGGGTTCAATGTGGCTGTTGTGTACTAACAGGGACTGCACACACGGTCAGGGTTACACGTGGTCATGCGAGATACCAAAGCTTTGCATCCCGAAACAAAGAGGAAACCTATGGTTGGGGTTACATCGTTGTTACTATGTATTAAGTGTTATTTAGTATTTATACATATGCAATAGGTAGAGATGTTAATTGAGATGTCATAATTTTGTAGACGATCCTGAGAGATCCATGAAACTGTTGATGCTGAATCAGTTGAAAAGAAATAGAGAGACCCCACACTGTAAGGTTATTATATCAGTTCTATTTTTGATTGTGTACTTACCTGAGATTCCTTCACATTAATGTAAATGCGTTTTATACTGTTTTGTAAGGTTATACATTATGGTTCAGAAGAAGACTACAATTCCATAGAGCAGTAAAGACCGAGCTCTTCCGCCAAGCATTTTGACACGCTGCCACATCGGCACTGCCGCAATCGTACCAGCACAAGCATTTGATATGTTTGCCCTTCCGGTACCAACAATTACACAGCACTTTATGTGGAACGCCGCCATATCTTAATGTATCTTACTGTATTTTAACATATCTTAGCGTAACCTAGTATCTTAATGTATCTTAATGTATCTTAATGTATTTAATGTATTTTAATGTAACCTAGTATTACGTTATTGGATTGTACCGAATTGTTTTAGAGGGAGTAACATTGTGTTTATATTGTGTATTGGTTTTAAGTGTTGTAGCCGCCTCGGTGGGAGGGCGGGATAAAAGCCTAACAAACAAACAAATAAATAATAAATAAGACTTGTGTCGAAACGGCAGAACATTCCGGAGATCACCGTCTTCACCTACGTTTGATATGTTATGTAAACATTGTACACTTTTTTGCATGGAATCTTTTTGATCCATATTTAAAATTTATTAGGGCCAATTTCTGCAGTTTTTTGTTATCACTTAGGGCTGTGGGGCTGCCATTATTTTTCTGTCTGCAGTGGCCAGGCTGTTGATGGGCCTCCCTATGCGGGAGCACATCCAACCGGTGCTGGAAGCACTGCACTGGCTACTGGTAGCATACTGGGTCCACTTCAAGGTGCTGGTTCTTACCTTTAAAGCCCTTTATGGTCAGGGGCCAACGTACCCGAGGGACTGCATTTCCCCACACGTTCCCCAGAGAGCACTGTGGTCAGGGTCCCAAAATCGACTGAACTTCGAGTGTCCTAAAGATGTCAGGCTGGCCATAACCAATGTTCTCTCTAAGCTATGGAGTCTTGTGAGCAAAAATTCTACTTTGTGAGCTACTGGCATTAAAGTTGTGAGCAGGTGATTTGGCTCCTGCATAAATTAGTTTGCTCTGGAGCCCTCCTTCCTGAGCTAAGACAAAAATGTGTGAGCTGGAGGCTAAAAAACTGTGAGCTAGCTCACACTAACTCAGCTTAGAGGGAACACTGGCCATAACTAGGGCCTTTTCAGTGGCAGCTCCACACTGGTGGAATGAGCTCCCAGAAGAGATCAGGGCCCTGTGGGACCTTATGCAGTTCTGCAGGGCCTGCAAGGAGGAGATCTTCCACCAGGCCTTCCACTAAGGAGCCGGCCTTTTCTGCACTTTTTCCAAAACTATAATAAACTTTTTAAGGTGTGGTGACCAGAACTGTACACAGTCCTCCAAATGAGGTCGCACCATTGATTTACATAGCGGCATTTATGATATTGTGTGATCTGTTTTCAATACCCTTCCTAATAATCCCCAGCATAGCGTTGGCCTTCTTTATTGCAGACACACACTGTCTTGACATCTTCAGTTGAGTTATCCACTACGACTCCCAGGTCTCTCTCTTGGTCAGTCTCTGCCAGTTCGGACCCCATCAACTTGTATTTATAGTTAGGATTTTTGTGCATCCAGTGTGCATCACTTTGCACTTGGCAACATTGAACCCCATTTGCCACGTTGACACCCACTCACCCATCCTCGACAGATCCCTTTGGGGTGCCTCACAATCCTCCCTGGTTCTCACCACCCTGAACAACTTCATGTCATCTGCAAATTTAGCCAATTCACTGCTTACTCCCAACTCCAAATCATTAATGAACAAGTTAAAAAGCATTGGACCGAGTCCTGATCCCTGTGATACCCCACTGATTACCACCCTCCACTGAGAAAACTTCCCATTTATACTCACTCTCTGTTTCCTATTAATTAGCCAGTTTTTGATCCACAAAAGGACTTGTCCTTTGATGCCATGACTATTGAGCTTACTTTGGAGCCTTTGATGAGGAACTTTATCAAAAGCTTTCTGGAAGTCAAGGTAAACAATATCTATTGGATCCCCCTTGTCCACATGTTTGTTCACCCCCTCAAAGAACACTAACAGGTTAGTGAGACAAAATCTTCCCTTACAGAACCCATGCTGAGTCTGCCTCAATAGTTTTTGTTCATCAATGTGCCTACTAATTCTTTTCTTAATAACAGTTTCCACCAATTTACCCGGTATCGATGTCAGACTGACTGGCCTGTAATTTCCCAGATCTCCTCTGGAAACCTTTTTAAAGATGGGAGTGACATTAGCTACTTTCCAGTCCTCACGAATGGAGGCAGATTTTAAGGAAATATTACATTTTGTAAGGAAATCCACAAGTTCACATTTGAGTTCTTTGAGAACTCTCAGATGTATGCCATCCAGGGCTGGTGATTTATCAGTTTTTAAGTTGTCTATCAGCCGTAGGACCTCCTCTCTCATCACCTCAATCTGACTCAGGTCTTTCAAACCCCCTCCCGAAATCAGTGGTTCTGGAGTGGGCAAGCACTTCTCAACTTCCACAGTGAAGACAGAGGCAAAAAATGCATTCAGCTTCTCAGCCATTTCCCTATCATCCTTCACTACTCTTTTTACCCCTTGGTCATCCAAGGGCCCCACTGCCTCCCTGGCTGGTTTCCTGCTTCTAATGTATTTGGAGAAAGTTTTATTGTTGGCCTTTATGTTTTTTGCTATATGCTCCTCATATTCCCTTTTTGCCTGCCTAATCACAGACTTGCATTTTATTTGCCACAGCCTGTGTTCCTTTTTATCAGCTTCACTGAGACTAGCTTTCCACTGCTTAAAGGAATCCTTCTTACCTTTTACAGCTTCCGTTACTTTATTTGTTAACCATGCAGGTTTAACCCTAACCTTTCTTAACTTGCAGTATATATTTTTTCTGAGCTTCTAGGATTGTAGTTTTAAATACTCTCCAAGCTTCCCCAGTGGTTTTGATCCTTTCTACTTTTCCTTTCAGTTTCCTCCTCACATGTCCCCTCTGCTTTTCTGAAGCTGGCACTCGGAAAGGTGAAGGTGTCCCTCTTTAGATCCCAACTTAGGCCAAGGCTGCGTTGGATGAGGAGGGTGTCGGGAGCATCGTTGCCCAGGTATAGGTCCCTCAGACCTTTGGCATGATCTTCTCGGTCATGTGAAATTCAATAAAGATGATTTGAGTCTATTCAGTGGCTGTGCGTTGGTCATATTCCAGAAAGCGCGTCCTGAATTAGTGCCAGATGGGAACAGTGAGAAGAGGGATGCTGTTTCCTCTCCCAGTCTCCAGCTCTTAAAGGAAAAAGCATCAAAGCTGCTTCTAATGTGCATGATAAAGATTGAAGGAAACCTTTCCTCTGTCTACAAGCATACATGTCCCCCAGCCCACCTTTTTTTGCAGCTGGGCTTTCCAAGCAAGCCTTTTCCCACCTACGACCCAAGACTTTTGGCCAATTCCCTATTTATACAAATGTTGAACTCAATGACATTATGGTCACTGTTCCCAAGTGGTGCAATCACTTTTACATCTCTCACCAGGTCTTGGGTGTTCCTGAGGACCAAATCCAGGATCGCCTCTCCCCTGGAAGGTTCTGTGACCATCTGTTCCATAGCACAGTAATTGAGAGTGTCTAGAAACTCAGTCTCTTTTCCCCGACTAGAACACACATTGACCCATAGTGACACATATCCTTGTTGCCCAATACTTGAGAATGCATAAATTGGCTTCATGCCCGGAATGAGTCCGACGACAAGCTGGGGCACAGTTTGAAAGAAGCCATTCAAAGGCCCAGAAGGGTCTTGCATCATCTGTTCAGAGGAAACCACAACAGTTGTGATGTTTACAGAACTGAGCAGGCAGGGCAGCCACACCCTCAACCCCCCCCGAATCCCCAGACTGGGGCTACTGAAAACACTCCAGTAAGAATCCCAGAAACGGTTTCATTTTTTAAATTTAAGATCGGATACAGACTAGAAGCACATGCTTTTTATTTCCAATTTTCTTGACATATGATTGTTGGTTTTTTGTATCATTATTCCTTACATAAACATCTCAAGACTGTTTTTAAATACCAATCTTAAAAGGTAACAATAAAGTGATCTTTGGTTGGGATGCAAAGTTCTCACTTTACACCTGGAATAAACAAACTCCGGGCCCTCTTCGGAGGACAGTGATAACCTGTTACAGGCGGATTCTGAAGACAGAATAATCACCTCCGTGCGGCCCCCTTTAAGTTAACGGATTGCTTTGGAACAAGCCGACCCTTCGTTCCCATGATGTGCCAACTTTAAAGTAAACACTTTCCCCCGAGTCAGATATAACACTGCAGACATTATATACTTGGACATTCAAAAACCTTTTGACAAGGCCGAACACGAATGTATTCAGGACAGTGCAAACTGAGGCTGAGTCTGAAGAGCCCGTGTGGTAATACTGTGGCTTTTGACTGTGAGCCATCTCCAGAGGGACTCCGAAGAAGCAGCGTAGAAATATAAATAAATAAATCGCTCCAGGAGGTTCTCCACAGATTGGGTGCGCAGGCAACAATGCGACCAATGAATGTCAATGTAGTGTAAGGCGATGCACCCGGGAACAAAACAAAATCCGAACCTGCTGAGCCCGAGAAGGAAACAGATCTTGCAGTCGCAGCTCAATGACTGTATCAACCCAGCGTGCTGCAGCGGTGAAAATGGCAAACTCCATATTAGGGGCTATTGGGAAAGGGATTGAACATAAAACAGCCAACATTATAATGCCCCCGTCTAGATCGATGGTGCAGCCTCATTTGGAAGACCGTGTGTATCTCAAGAGGGACAACACAGGGCTGGGAAAAGTACCGGGGGGGGGGGCAACCAAGATGATGAAGCGGGGTGGAGCACCTCCCCGGTGAGGAAAGGCTGGAGAATCTGGTACCTCTTGAGTTGAGAAAAGAGACGACTTCTCCTCCGTGGACCCCCCCTTTCAAAGCCATCTGTGCTGGTGGCCATCACTACATCCTCTGGCAGCAAATCCCACATTCTAATCTCTCTCTCTCTCTGCACAGGAGCATTTCCTTTTGTCCATCCTGAACCTTCTGCTCTTGGGCAGTCAGACTCTGAACCCCAGAGCCAGGAGGCAGCACCAGGGGAAGGCCTCGGCCCCTCTGCCCTGTTGCTGGCCCTCCAGAGGAACTGGCTGGCCCCTGTGTGAGACGGGAGGCTGGGCTGGATGGACCCTCCCTGGTCTGTCCCAGCAGGGCTCTTCTGGTGTCCTTCTCAGGGGAAGGCCTCGGCCTCTCTGCCCTGTTGTTGGCCCTCCAGAGGAACTGGCTGGCCCCTGTGTGAGAGGGGAGGCTGGACTGGAGGGACCCTCCCTGGCCTGACCCAGCAGGGCTCTTCTGGTGTCCTTCTCAGGGGAAGGCCTCGGCCTCCCTGCCCTGTTGCTGGCCCTGCAGAGGAACTGGCTGGCCCCTGTGTGAGACAGGAGGCTGGACTAGATGGACCCTCCCTGGTCTGACCCAGCAGGGCTCTTCTGGTGTCCTTCTCAGGGGAAGGCCTCGGCCTCTCTGCCCTGTTGCTGGCCCTCCAGAGGAACTGGCTGGCCCCTGTGTGAGACGGGAGGCTGGACTAGATGGACCCTCCCTGGTCTGACCCAGCAGGGCTCTTCTGGTGTCCTTCTCAGGGGAAGGCCTCGGCCTCTCTGCCCTGTTGCTGACCCTCCAGAGGAACTGGTTGTGGCCCCTGAGTGAGACGGGAGGCTGGACTGGATGGCCCCTCCCTGGTCTGATCCAGCAGGGCTCTTCTGGGGTTCTTCTCAGGGGAAGGCCTCGGCCTCTCTGCCCTGTTGCTGGCCCTCCAGAGGAACTGGCTGGCCACTGTGTGAGGCACGAGCCTTGATGGACCCTCGCTGGTCTGACCCAGCAGGGCTCTTATGGTCTTAAAGAAGGCATAGGACAGGAGTGTCACACATGCAGCCCGCAGGCCACAGGCAGCCCACAGAGGGCTCAAATCCAGGCCCTGAGCAACTTCCTTCCCCTGCTTCCTTTCCCAGGGCTGCTCCTGCAGCTGCACTGCAGCTTCCTTTCTTCCCAGCTCCCTTGTGGCTTTTTGCTTCCTACTTCCTGCCTCTTGTCTCCTTCCCCCTCCCGCACTCTCTCCCTCTCTCACACACAGAGCGCTCTATGGCTGCTTCCTGCAAGAGAGATACAAAGACAAGCCTCTCTCTCTCTCTCCCTCTCTCGCACACACAGAGAGCTTCTGCTTCCTTTTCCAGGGCTGCTGCTCCTCTTTTGGGGAGAGAGGGGAGGAAAGAGAAAGAAAGCAAAGTTGGAATCCCATTGCAGCTTCAAGACCAACAACGTTTTACTCCAGGTGTAAGTTCTTGTGTGCAAGCCTACCTCGAGGGAGGGAGGGAGGGAAGGAGGGGGTAGATGGGTGTGTCCTTTTGACAAGCGCAATGTACATTGAGGAAATTATTTTGGCTGAAGTTTTTTTTTTTAAAAAAAAAATTAGATTTCTCTGTTCATATCTGGATGTATTTTCTTTCCAAAGAGACCCTAATTAGGAATAAGAACATAAGAGAAGCCAATGTTGGATCAGGCCAGTGGCCCATCCAGTCCAACACTCTGTCCGTCACACAGCGGCCAAAAATACCAGGTGCCATAAGGAGGTCCAGCAGTGGGGCCAGGACACTAGAAGCCCTCCCACTGCTGCCTCCCCCCAAGTACCAAGAATACAGAGCATCACTTGCCCCTGAGTCCCTATCTATACCTTGTGGCTAATAGCCACTGATGGATTTCTGCTCCATATTTTTATCTAATTCCCTCTTGAAGCCATCCATGCTTGTAGCTGCCACCACCTCCTGTGGCAGTGAATTCCACGTGTTAATCATTCTTTGGGTGAAGAAGTACTTCCTTTCATCCATTCTAACCCAGTCACTCAGCAATTTCATTGAGTGTCCACGAGTTCTTGTACTGTGAGAAAGGGAGAAAAGTACCTCTTTCTCTACCTGCTGTATCCCATGCATAATTTTGTAAACCTCTATCATGTCACCTTTCAGTCGTAGTTTCTTCTAGCTAAAGAGCCCCAAGCACTTTTAACATTTCTTCACAGGGAAAGTGTTCCAGCCCTTTTGTCATTCCAGTTGCCCTTTTCTGCTCTTTCCCCAATGCTATAATATCCTTTCTGAGGTGTGGTGACCAGAATTGCACACAGTACTCCAAATGAGGCCACACCATCCATTTATACAGGGGCATCATTAGAACACTTGGATCGGTCCTTATAACTTGGAGAGCGGAGTGGTTTCAGATGCCAAAGGACAGTAGCACACATTGGTAATGAGACAGGAAAATGAGCTCCATCGCCTTGAGCTTCATTATCAGTTGCCATTCAGCAGTCTCTCTTACTAATTTCCCTTTGAGAGTCTTTTGTAAGAGCACTGCTCCTCTTAGGTCAGCATTGCAACTGAGTATTGTGGTTTCTTTGCATCCTCCTGGACTGAATCCTCCCGGATGGAACCAAGATCTAGGTTTCCTGTCCTCCATGCCTACTCCCCCTCCGCATATCACACCTAATCCCATCAAGCCTGCTGTCCTCATTCGCCTGCTATTGCCCTTTGACATCTGAAATCACCTTTATAACGTTAGCTCTCCGGTGCCTCGTGTTACATTTTGTGGTACGCACGGCCCAGCCCAACAAAGTGACGTTTATCTCAGATCCGGCCCGCGTAACAAATGAGTTCGACACCCCTGGCACAGAAGGCTGCCAGCGTTCCCTTGGGGCTGCCCCCCAGCAGGGGGGTTCAGAGGCTGACGAGCCACGTTGATGGGGGCTCCCTTCGGACCTTCCGTCCCCGGCAAGTCCTCCTGTGTAGCCCCCTCCCCTTTCATTTGGACAGGCCTCTTGAGCAAGATCCGAGTCTCGGCGCACCTTAGAGATCAACAAAGTTTTGATCTCGTCAGCTGCTAGGAGGTGGAGGCTGGAAAGCTGATGCCCTGGAGATGTTGCAAGTCCTTAAGGTCTTACGGGGCTCGAATCTTCCCAGCTTGGAGGACTGGACTGGACAGACGGGGGTGGGGTACGTGGGCAACTCTGGGTTCTGTTCTTAATGTTGTGGGGCTGTGCCCACTGAGCTAGGTAAGAACCTCCCCCCCCCCCACAGTCCTCCAGGGCTTGGGTGGTGGAAAGATGTGAAAGGCCTCAGCCTGAGACTCTGGAGAGTGGCCGCGGCTCAGAGCAGGCAATACCGACCTTCAAAGACCAACAGCCTGACTAGGCCGAAGGCAGCCTCACGTATTCATATGGCCCACCGATCCCCCAGCTGCACCCACTGACTCTTCTCCACCCACAGAGTAGCTGATCATGCCGGTTGCTTTCTTTCATAAGAACACAAGAGAAGCCATGTTGGCTCAGGCCAGTGGCCCCTCTGGTCCAAACCCAGGGGCCATCAGGAGGTCCACCAGCGGGGCCAGAACTCCAGAAGTCTCCCCCCCTACTGTGCCCCCCAAGCACCAAGAAGACAGAGCATCTCTGCCCCACAAACAAGAACATAAGAGTAGAGGCCAGTGGCCCCTCCAGTCCAACATTCTTGTGGCACACAGTGGCCAAAACCCCTGGTGCCCTCAGGAGGTCGACCAGCAGGGGTTGGAACTCCAGAAGCCCTCCCATTCTTGTCCCCCCCAGCACCAAGAATGCAGAGCGTCACTTGCCCCAGACATAAGAGAAGCCACGTTGGATCAGGCCAGCGGCCCCTCCAGTCCAACCTTCTTGTGGGATACAGTGGCCAAGAAACCAGGTGCCCTCAGGAGGTCCACCAGCAGGGCCAGAAGTCCAGAAGTTTCCCTGCCACTGTGGGGAACACCGCCCCCCCCGGCACCAAGTATATAGAGCCTCACTGCCCCAGACCTAAGAACACAAAGAGAGAAGCCAGTGTTGGATCAGGCCAGCGGCCCCTCCATGCCAACACTCTCCTCTGTGTCCCTTGCAGTGGCCAAAACCCCCGGGTGCCACGGGGAGGCCCACCAGTGGGGCTCCGACTCCAGAAGGCCTCCTCCTCCTGCCATTGTTCCCCGGGGCGGGGTGGTGGTGGTGTCCAAGTCTTCAGAGCATCCCTGGGCCAGGCGGCAGCCTGCTCCCTCCTGGACCTTGCGGCCCGCCGGCCTCCGGGGCCCCTGAAGGCAGGCCAGCCCACCAGGCCAGCAGGCGGCAGCGGAGGAGTCCGAGGGCGCGCTGGAGGGGGCTGCAGGCCTCTTCTCCGGCCGGGGCGCGCCAGGCGTGCTCCATGGCAGAGGGCCCGACGCCGTGGACGCTGAAGAGGACGCGGCGGTAGCAGCAGGGGTCGGGCGGGAGGCGGGCGGCGCCGGCCATGCGGGGGAGGTGGCGGGGGGCGAGGCCGGCGCGGCGGGCGCAGAGGCCGACGAAGGCGTCCTCGACGGGCAGGAGCGGGAGGCGCGGGGCGGCGGCCAGGAGGGCGGCCACGGCCGGGGCGGAGAGGGCGTAGGCGGTGCCGCTGCAGTAGGGCGGGAAGGCGGCGGGCGGGTAGAGGGCGGCGGGCACGTGGTGGCGGGCGGCGGGGTCGCGCTGCGGGCGGACGCGCCAGTGGACGCGGCCCAGGTAGAGGGGGCGGGCGGCGGGCAGGGCGGCCAGGTGGGCGGCCAGGCCCGGCAGGTTGACGAAGACGTCGTCGTCGGCCTTGAGGACGAAGCGGGCGGCGGGGCAGCGGGCGGCGGCCCATCCCAGCAGGGCCAGCGTCTTGCGCGTCAGGTTGGCGTAGGTGTCGGCGAAGCGGCCCTGGATCAGGTCCCCGTGGCGCCGCGCCTCCGCCTCCAGCGCCGCCTGCGCCCCCGCCTCCCCCGGCAGCCCCACCACGAAGAGGGTCCGCACGGCCCGGCCCGCCGCCCGCCGCGCCCCGCCCCAGCTCCGCCGCACCGCCGCCCGCTGCCGCCCGTGCCCCGCCGCGCTCGCCACCAGCGCCAGCAGGAAGGGGGCCGCCCCGCCGGGTCCGGGGCCACAGGCCAGGCGCGGCTCCAGCAGGAAGGCGCCCTCGGGCGGCAGGAGCGCGGCCGGGGAGGCGGCGGCGGCGGCGGCATCGTCGGAGGCGGCCCAGAGGACGGGCAGCTGCAGGGCGCGCGAGAGCAGCTCCTCGTGGCCGCCGCTGCCCAGGAAGGCCGCCGCCGACAGACAGGCCAGGCCGGCCAGCAGCCCCGCCGCCCCCCGCCGCCGCCCCCCCCACCCGCTGCCGCCGCCGCCGCCGCAGCAGCAGCAGCACCGCTTCAGGCGCGCCAGGCCAGGCGGCCGGCCGGGCAGCAGCGCCGCCACCATCTCCTCCTCCTCCTCCTCCTCGGGCGGCGGTCTCCTGCGGGAGGGAGGGAGAGAGAGAGCGAGAGCAAGAGGCCGCCAACTGGAGGCGCATCCCCCGGCCGGGGAGGGGAGGGGAGGGGAGGGGGGGCTCACCTCTCGCTCGGCCTGCAGCTGCCGCCGCCGCCGCCACCGGCCTCCTGCGCGCCCCCCGGGAGATGCCGCCGCCCCTCCGCAGCCTCCCGCCTCTGGGCCGGGCCTCTCGCGCTCTCCCTCCCTCCCTCCCGCTCCCTCCCTGCCTCCCCTCCCGCCCCCTTTCGCACACGCACAAACACCCCCCCCCCCCGGCCGGCGTCCCCCGCGGGGCATTCTGCAGGACTCGGCGTCCCCCGCCCTGGAGCCGGGAGAAGGGGGGGGCTCCTGCTGCTGGCATCGCCCTGCCCTCTGCTGGGCGGGGGGGGACAGAGCAGAGCCAGCGTGAGAGCCAGGTCACCTCCGACCCTGTGCGCCAATGGCCCACCCGCCTGGTTTGATCTTGCTTCCTTTTGTGCCTGGCCTTTCCCCCTCATTCCCTCCTCTGTTTAACCTTCAGGACAGCTTCGGGAGGGAGGTCAGGCCCCCAGGCCCCAGGGGGTGAGGACCAGTGTTCCCTCTGAGCTGAGTTGGTGTGCGCCGGCTCACAGTTTTTGTAGCCTCCGGCTGGCACCTTTTTGGCTTAGCTCTCTGGAAGGAGGTGGCTCCAGAGGGCCAAATCACAGGGGCCAAATCTCTCGCTCAGGACTTCAGTGCCAGCGGCTCACAAAGGAGAATTTTTTTGCTCACGGGACACCCCCCCCCAGCTTAGAGGGAACATTGGTGACCACTGGCCCAAGGTCCCCCAGCAAGCTCTGGATGGCAGAGCGGGGATTTGAACCTGGGTCTCCAGGATCCCAGTCCAGCCCTCTGACCACTAGACCAGATTGAGTGGGAAGCAGAAATTGTCGGCTAAAGATTTTGGACTCCAGGCTAGAAAACAGGTTCCAAGCATTTGAATATACTCACGGCCTTGAGGGTTCGGGGAATAATGGAGCCAGGAAGCTGGATTTTTCCTATCTGGGGACTTCTCCCGCCCTGAACGATGGGAAACGAGACCTCCTCCTACTTCACGGGAACACCGGCAACCAGACGTTGCCACAACGGTCCCTCCCGCTAAACTGCTCGCCAAGGACAGCCAGCCAGTTTCTCCTCCTTTTCTCCAGAGGTGCCACCCACAAGCCAACAACAGGGAAGCACTCAGGAAAGACACCCCCCTGCCCCCCACACACACACTTTGCCCCAGGATCAGCCGTGGCACTTCCCCCCCCTTCTTCCAGTTCTGCTGCTTGTAACAGGACACATTTCCATCTTCAGCAGAGAACGACTCCAAAGTGTGTGTCTCACCACACAGCACAGGCCGTCCCCCAGACACACACACACAGAGAAATTTCTGTAGAAGACAAGGTCATTTATAGGAGGTGTCAAGATGCTTCAAACATGCACAGACAAACTTTTGTACCAGACAAGCTCATTTGGTAGAGAACGAAGAGGTCACATGCGTGTTTGGCTGGCAAGGACAAGATGCAGGATGGATGCAGACGAAAATAAGGGACCAAAACTCAACAGGGAACGAACAACCGGCCACAAGAAAAGGCCGGCGACAGAATTCCAGACAAAGTCGCCTCACGGATCACTGAGGCATAGAATCATAGGCAGGCATTCAGACTTCTTAAAATGTGCCACAGTCTGTTTCCCATCCTTGGAAATTTGTGACGCAGGACTGAGCATGAGTTCTGATGCTGGTTCAGTGAGCTTAGATCACGAGAGGGAGGGCGGGAGGGTTGCCTCAGTGCTTAGTTCTTGTGGCCCTTTCTGACACACCCAGGGAAAGGCTGATGGCCACGTTGGGGCCCGGAAGCCATTTTTCTCCAGGCCGGTTTGGCTGGGGATCCTGGAGTCTTTTTTTTTTAATCTTCTGGGCATGGAACAGGGGTCACTGCAGGTGTGGAGGGAGGGGGAAGTATTTGTGAATTTCCTGCATTGTGCGGGGGGTTGAACTAGATGACCTCTCTGAAGGTGGAGGTGGGAACCAGAGGATCTGCTATCCTAGATTTAATTCTGACTAACAGGGAAGAACTGGTTGATGAAGTGAAGGTGGTGGGTTCCTTGGGGAATAGTGACCATGTCAGCTTGGAATTTGACATAGAGAAGACTGTGAAACCAGGACGTAGCAGAACTCATATCCTGGACTTCAGGAAAGCTGATTTCAATAAACTCAGAGATCTAATAGGTAGGATCCCATGGCTGGAAATGCTGAAGGGAAAATCTGCACAGGAAGGATGGGTGATGCTGAAAAATGAAGTGCTTAAGGCACAATCTCAAACTGTTCTGGTAAGAAAGAAAGGTGGGAGACGGGTAATGAAGCCAAGGTGGCTGAACAAGGAACTATCTGAGGAGCTGAAACTAAAAAGGGAAATGTACAGGAAATGGAAGGAGGGTCAGATTACTGAGGGTGAATATAAGACACGAGCACAAATCTGTAGGAATGGTGTCAGAAAGGCTAAAGCACAGATGGAGCTGAGGCTTGCGAGGGATGCAAAAAATAAGAAAAATTTCGATGCCTATGTTCGGAGCAAAAAGAGGAACAGGGATGGAGTAAGCTCATTGCTAGGGGAAGATGGTCAAGCCTTAACAAGGGATGAAGACAAAGCGGAATTACTCAACTTTCACTTTGTTTCGGTCTTTAACCGTAAAGCGAGCTGTATACAAACTGAAGAATGCAGGGCATATGAAGGAAAGGGGAACTGCCAGTTCAGAATAAGTAAGGAAATGGTTAGAGAACATCTAGCTGCCTTAAATACTTTCAAATCTCCAGGGCCGGATGGCTTGCATCCGAGGGTGCTAAAAGAAATTGCAGGTGTTATTTCAGAGCCTCTGGCTATAATCTTTGAGAGGTCCTGGAGTACGGGTGTTGTGCCGGAAGACTGGAGAAGAGCGAATGTTGTCCCAATCTTCAAGAAGGGGAAAAAGACGGACCCGGGAAATTATAGGCCTGTCAGTTTGACATCAATACCTGGGAAAATTCTGGAGCAGATTATTAAACGCTCTGTCTGTGAACACCTTGAACAAAATGAGTTAATTGGTAATAGCCAGCATGAGTTTATGAAGAATAAGTCACGCCAGACTAACCTTATCTCCTTTTTTGACAGAGTTACTAAAATGGTTGACTCTGGCAATGCCGTGGATATAATGTATCTAGATTTCGGTAAAGCATTTGACAAAGTTTCTCATGATATCATTGAGGATAAGCTGGTTAAGTGTGGGCTGGATGGCGCAACTGTTGGGTGGATTCATGGTTGGTTGAAAAATCGTACCCAACGAGTGCTCGTAAATGGCTCTGCGTCTACGTGGAGGGAAGTCTCGAGAGGAGTACCACAGGGCTCGGTCCTGGGCCCAGTGTTATTCAGTGTTTTTATAAATGACCTGGATGAAGACATAGAGGGGATGCTTATCAAATTTGCAGATGACACGAAGCTGGGTGGGATTACTAATCCTGAAAAAGACAGAATCAGGATTCAGAAGGATCTTGATAGGCTGGAACAGTGGGCTGAGACAAATAAAATGAATTTCAATAGAGATAAGTGCAAAGTCCTACACTTAGGTACAAAAAATCAAAGGCACAGATATAGAATGGGAGGGACTTGGCTTGACAGCAGCACATGTGAAAGGGATCTAGGTGTTATGGTTGATCACAAGCTAAACATGAGCCTGCAGTGTGATGCGGCTGTGAAGAAAGCTAATGCAATCTTAGGATGCATTAGCAGAAGCATTGTGTCCAGATCACGGGAGGTGGTCGTTCCGCTGTATTCTGCTATGGTCAGGGCCCCACCTGGAGTACTGTGTCCAGTTTTGGGCACCACATTTTCAGAAGGATGTTGACAAACTCGAGCGGGTCCAGAGGAGGGCGACCAGGATGGTGAGAGGGTTGGAGTCCAAGTCTTATGAGGAAAGGCTGAGGGAGTTGGGTATGTTTAGCCTGGGAAAGAAAAGTTTTAGAGGGGACACGATTGCAGTCTTCAAGTATTTGAAGGGCTGTCATGTAGAAGATGGAGTGGATCTATTCTCTCTTGCTCCGGATTGCAAGATTAGATCTAATGGGTGGAAATTACAAGGGAGTCGTTACCGGCTTAATATCAGGAGAAACTTCCTGACTGTAAAAGTGGTTGAGCAGTGGAACAGACTGCCTCAGGAGGTGGTGGATGCTCCTTCGCTGGACGTTTTCAAGAGGAGACTGGACAACCATCTCTTGGGTATGTTGTAGGTATGCAGGGGTTTCGGCTGTGTTCCTGCAGAGTGCAGGGGGTTGGACTAGATGGCCTGCAAGGTCCCTTCCAACTCTAACATTCTATGATTCTATGACCCTGGAGGTCTCTTCCAACTCTGTGATTCTATGAAAAAGAATTACCCCAGGGTGAAGATGTGGCTACGGGGAGAGTTGTCACTTTTCCCACACGTTCCATGCAGGGCTGGCCCAAGGTTTTTTTGCCCACTAGGCGAGGCGAGGTTGTGGTGCCCCCCCCAGGTGAGGGGGGGAAAGCAAAGCAAAGCGCAGCACTTGCTTGGTAAGGTGATTGGCGAGAGGCCTGAGCCCAGTGCCTGAGGGATGGTTCCTGGGCCCCCCTCCGCCCTAAGGCCAAGGCTGCCCGCCCCCCCCTCCCATTTTCTCCTCATCTTTCTTCCCCAGAGTCCTCCTCTGCTTTCTTCCTCCACTACTTCGCTCTACCCCCCCCCACCAGCTACAGTTTTGGCGATCTGCAGAGCTGGCCTGGGGGGTTGCCAAGAAAGTAGGGACAAGGCCCCTGCCCCTCCTGGCAGCTCACCTCTCCCCCTTTTGCATGGGCAGGAAACGGAATCTGCGACCTGCGACTTTCTCTCCCCCTGAGAGGCCGCTTTGCTCCCATTGCCTGCCCCCTCTCCCCGGCCCCACCAGCGCTTTCCTGCCTCCCTCTCGATGGCCCAGCTTGGGGACCCCCCCCAATCCGCCCAGCCCAGCAGTGGACGAGGCTCTGGGGGCCCAGCGAGCTGTGGAGAGAAGCAGGGAGGGAAGACGGGTGCGGGCTTGGTGGCTCTTTGCCCCACGTCGACGTGGATGAGGCCCCTGAGAGGATCCAAAATGGCCGAGAGGCGGTTCGGGAGGAGCCTCTGGATGGAGCACACCTACGGGGGGGAGGAGGAAGAGGAGAGACGCGTCAGTGAAGGGGTGCGCTGTGGAGCAGGTGCCCAGAAAGCCATGCTGGGGTTGGGTGGGCGGCAGGAGCCTCGCTGCACCTCTCACGACCCGGGCGGAGGGAAGGAGGGTGGTTTCGTTGAGAATTGGGGAAGAGAAGAGGCAGCAGTGGTCAGGGTGGCGGTGGTTGCCAGGGCATGCGGTGCGACCGCGAGCTTTTGGCAGGGGGAGGGTGGCTCAGTTCGGCGCCCCATGATGGCCCCACCCTAGGTGAAAGTCTAGTTCACTTAGTGAGTGCGCCTTGGCCCTGGTTCCAAGCCAAGGAAAGCGGTTTCAATGTCCACGCCGATGACGCGGCTTCCACACAGGCGATGTCTATTTCCACAATACTTGGATTCGCTTCTGGAAATGCTATGGGTTGAAATAGTGGGTCCAGAAGGAGGCTTAACAGTGGGAGTTTGTTATCGCCCACCAGATCAAAAGATAGAGGAGGATTATAAAATGATGAATGAATTAAAGATAGCGGCTAGACAAAATAACTGTGTTGTAATAGGCGACTTTAACTACCCACACATTGATTGGGTCAATATGAGTTCTAGTCGGGAAAAAGAGATTGCGTTCTTAGACACTCTCAATGACTGTGCTATGGAACAGATGGTCACAGATCCTACCAGGGGAGAGGCGATCCTGGATTTGGTCCTAAGTAACGCCCAAGACCTGGTGAGAGATGTAAAAGTGATTGCACCGCTTGGGAACACTGACCATAATGTCATTGAGTTTAACATTTGTACAGATAGGGAGTTGCCCACACAACCACTTTTAACTTTAAAAGGGGTAACTTCTCTGGTATGAGGGGACATGTGAGGAAGAAATTGAAAGGAAGAGTGGAGAAGGTCAAAACCATTGGGAAAGCTTGGAGACTATTTAAAAATACAATCCTAGAAGCTCAGAAAAAATATATACCACAGGTTAGGAAAGGCACAAATAGGTATAGAAAAAAGCCTGCATGGTTAACAAATAAAGTAATGGAAGCTGTAAAAGGTAAGAAGGATTCCTTTAAGCGGTGGAAAGCTAGTCTCAGTGAGGTTGATAAAAGGGAACACAGACTATGGCAAATAAAATGCAAGTCTGTGATCAGGCAAGCAAAAAGGGAATATGAGGAGCATATCGCAAAAAACATAAAGGCCAACAACAAAACTTTCTTCAAATACATTAGAAGCAGGAAACCAGCCAGGGAGGCAGTGGGGCCCTTGGATGACCAAGGGGTAAAGGGAGTACTGAAGGATGACAGGGAAATGGCTGAGAAGCTGAATGCATTTTTTGCCTCTGTCTTCACTGTGGAAGAGGAGAAGTGCTTGCCCACTCCAGAAGCACCAATTTCGGGAGGGGGTTTGAAAGACCTGAATCAGATTGAGGTGACAAGAGAGGAAGTCCTACGACTTTCCCAGTGGAGGGTGGTAAGCAGTGGGGTACCACAGGGATCAGTACTCGGACCGATGCTTTTTAACTTGTTTATTAATGATTTGGAATTGGGAGTAAGCAGTGAAGTGGCTAAATTTGCAGATGACATGAAGTTGTTCCGGGTGGTGAAAACCAGGGAGGAGTGTGAGGAACTCCAAAGGAATCTGCTGAGGATGGGTGAGTGGGCGTCAACGTGGCAAATGGGGTTCAATGTGGCCAAGTGCAAAGTGATGCACATTGGAGCCAAAAATCCTAAATATAAATACACGTTGATGGGGTCTGAACTGGCAGAGACGGACCAAGAGAGAGATCTTGGAGTCGTAGTAGATAACTCAATGAAAATGTCAAGACAGTGTGTAGCTGCAATAAAGAAGGCCAACGCTATGCTGGGGATTATTAGGAAGGGAATTGAAAACAAATCAGCCAGTATCATCATGCCCCTGTATAAATCATTGGTGCGACCTCATTTGGAATGCTGTGTACAGTTCTGGTCACCACATCTCAAAAAGGATATTATAGCATTGGAAAAAGTGCAGAGAAGGGCAACGAGAATGATAAAAGGCTTGGAACACTTTCCCTATGAAGAAAGGTTAAAATGCTTGGGGCTCTTTAGCTTGGAGAAACGACGGCTGAGGGGTGACATGATCGAGGTTTATAAGATTATGAATGGGATTGAGCAGGTTGAGAAAGAAGTACTTTTCTCCCTTTCTCACAATACAAGAACTCCTTGTGGGCACTCCATGAAATTGCTGAGCAGTCGGGTTAGAACAGATAAAAGGAAATCCTCCTTCACACAAAGAGTGATTAACAGATGGAATTCACTGCCACAGGAGGTGGTGGCAGCTACAAGCATGGACAGTTTCAAGAGGGAATTAGATAAACATCTGGAGCAGAAGTCCATCCGTGGCTATTAGCCACAGGGTATAGATGGGAACTCTCAGTCTGGGGCAGGTGATGCACTCTATTCTTGGTGCTGGAGGGGGCAGCAGTGGGAGGGCTTCTGGTGTCCTCCTGGCCCCACTGCTGGACCTCCTGATGGCACCTGGTATATTTTGGCCGCTGTGTGACAGAGTGTTGGACTAGATGGGCCATTGGCCTGATTCAACATTGGCTTCTCTTATGTTCTTATGTAGTTCCTGAAGACTCAGCCCTCGGACGGGTGCCGTCCAGACTCTGCAGCGACTGGTTGCTTTTCAGTTCTGGGCGTTCCTCTCTCAGCACTTCTCCTTGACTCAGGGCCTCTGACACAATCAGGAAGAAAGCATGTCACGTTGCTCCTTCCTCGTCTTTCGCAACAGAGCAAGAGGCAAAGCCCTCCTTCGGCCTCTCGTTTCCCAGTCGTTCAACACCTTTGCCAGTCATGTGCTTCCACGGCCCCCAGGACTGGCTTCCTGTTTGTGGTGATGTAAAAAAAACAACAAAACCATTTTGGTAGAGCCAGCTGGCCTTTGGTCCCTGCTTGCCTTCTTCGGTCCCCCCAACCGCATCTGCACGCTTTCCTGCCCTCCTCCTTTGGCAAACGTCTCATGTAGCCCTTTCTAGCTTTGTTGACGCTTCTCCTTAGCCACACTGGCATCCTCTTGGGTTTGTTTGTGTTTCTCCTAACCTTCCTGAGGGTTGTTCAAGGGGATCAGGTGGCTTGAGAAAGACAGGAGAATGGCTAGATCCAGCTGGTCAGCCGTGTTGGTCTGAAGCCGCAGAACAAAGTTAGAGTCCAGTTGGGCACCTTCAAGACCAACGAAGGTTTATTCAAGGTTCAAGCTTTCGTGTGCAAAGGGACACTTTCTCAAATGCATTGGAATGGTAGAGGAGGTTCTGAATTTATAGACAGAGATTTAGCAGCAAATTGACATGTAACGTGATGATGTTTAAGTTAGGCAAAGCGAAAAACTAACAAAGTTAAGGTTATAAGTTGTAACCTTACAACCAACAGTTGTAAAGCAATAAATATTGTCAAAATAGCAGATAAATGTCTACAAGTGTTTTTTTCCCAATTCTGGGAAGTAACAGCGCCTTAATTATCTCCTCGCAGGCACGTGGGAGGGCACGTAACAGTATTACTTTGAGCTGGGTGGGATGTTGTCAGCAGACATCCATCCAGTATTCTGATATACCGTCCTGGAAAAGGAATACACTACAATACAGAGGATTTATAGTCCTTCATGCTGAGAATGCATAGGTATTCCTCCTCACGTATGTGTTTTCAACAAGAAGGACTACAAATCCTTGATATTTTAGTGTATTTCTTTTTCAGAGTAGTGTATGAGAGTACTGGATGGATATCTGCTGGCAACATTACATCCAGCTCAGAATCTACTCTTAAGTGCCCTCCACGTGCCCTTCAAGTGCCCTCCACGCAGAGGGCAGGGAGCTAACCGTCAGTACTGGCAGAGCTGCTATTGTGCATTAATATAAAAACCGTCAGGGCTTGTATTGATCCATTCCCCCACACACCCGTCTTTGAAAGTTTACATTGTCCTGTGATGCCATTTCCCCCCTACCGTGCTATCGGTAAAGCCAGCTGACTTGTCTGCCCTCAACCCCAGTGTTTCACCCGAATAGGACACCTATCTTTTACACATTGTCCTGTGACACCCTCTCCCTGTCATCCATTGGCGCTAGTGCCAGATGGCATCTTAGCTACCCTTGAACAGCCGTCACCCACCCCCGATGTCTAAACTGAATAGATTTGAAAATATCTTCCTGCCCCCTGTTATCTGTGATCCTTGATGTCTTCTTATCTGCCCCATAACAGATATAGTATTGGGGTTTCTTCTCCTTACACAGAGCAATGAACCCTGAAATTAGTTGCTGTAGATTTTCCGGGTTGTGTGGCCGTGGTCTTGGCATTGTAGGACCTGACATTAGATCCTACAATGCCAAGACCACCAGAAAATCTACAGCAACTAATAAACTCCGGCCATGAACCCCGAAATGTTACCCGGGGATTTCCCTGTTCATGCAGTTTTGCCATGCGTGTCTTTGATCTTTAGCAGCAGCGGTTTCCAGTAGAGACAGAAGTCTTCTGTATGGTGTTTTTTTATGTGCCATCATCTGCAGTTAGATGAATGATCAATCTTTTCACAGATTTTTATGCGTTTACATTTTACACTGGATAAACATATGGAGCAGAAGTCCATCAGTGGCTATGAGCCACAGGGTATAGATAGGGACTCACAGTCTGGGGCAGGTGATGCTCTGTATTCTAGGTGCCAGATCAGGTGCCCGAGCACAGTGCCGCTCCAGAGACCCAGGCAGCGTCATGAGGGTTCTTCCTGGAGGACCCGGTGTATGCAAGGAACTGTGCCCGGGGCCCTGCATGGATTCCGGCCAGGGTGGTTCGGGTGACGGGGCCGTGTCCCTACGAGGTAACAACAGAAGACGGCCAGCTACTGAGGAGGCATATCAATCAGCTTAGGCAATGGCTTCTGCCCCCAGACGAGGAAGTTCCGGATGACAGTGAGGATGAGGCCCTGAGCTCAAAGAGACGGAGGAACCAGAGACGCAGACACAACCGTGACCAAGTGCTGCTCCAGAGGGGGCTGGTGCCGACAACCCTGACCGAGGCAGCCCACCAGATAGCAGCATCCGACCAGTCCCAACCACCGCCACGGAAGCTACTCCCCACCGCCCCAGGCCGGCTCCAGGACAGACAGCCCAGACCCCAAAACTGTGCCGTTCGACCTGGGAAGCAGGGCATAAATATTAAGGTGACAGGGTAAACAACAGCAGAGATTATTTTATTTATTTATGTATTCGATTTATATCCGGCTCTCCCTGCCAAGGCAGGCTCAGGGCGGCTTACATAAAACATACTGAACAACTAAAACACAAAATTCAATTAAAACCACAACAAAATGATGATAAAAGATAGCGTAAAGTTCTGCAATAGCAGGAACCGACGTACAGCAAGGCACAGGACAGGCTCTCTGGGGTGGGGTGGCCTACGGTCCCTCGCCTGCCCTAACCCCTCCCCCCGCCTCTTTGGGGTTCGTATTGTTACCGGGGGGGGTCTTGCAATGTGGCGCCCCCTTTTCAGCCCCACAAAGCCAGATAGGCTGGGGTCAGGCAGCCTGTAATCCCCCTTCCCCCAGAACCAAGCACTCTTCTGTACTTGCCAGGAGGATCTGAGTGCGAATTTATTTGTTTGAAAGCCACACAAGCCCTGCGAGGCAGGCGTGTTTGGATGCAGGGCATCGTGCGCATGCTGCCTCCCCCATGCCCCCAGCCCTGAATGAGACAGGGCTGGGGGGGTCACTTTCCCGTCAACCTCTCCTGTATCCCCCCCAAATGGCATTCTAGAATCTCTGGTGGCTTCTCCCATTCACTGGCCAACCTCCCGGTGACAGAACGGTGGCAGTGTTTACAGTCAGCGATAAAGCTACGTCAGGAAAACTTCCAATGAGTAATTGCTTTATGCTACCTTATGTTTTATACGTCTGGCTATACATGGTTTTAGATGTATATTTCCTCTCATATAAATCCTTTTAAGGGTATTTTGTGCCAATAAATGTCAGCTGAACTGAGCTGGTGCGCAGTGACATGAAACTTAACCATTTATTAATTTTAACAACTTATTTTACAGTTATTCACTCGAGAGTATGAGTCAAAGAAGAGTAAGGGTCAAAGTACTTCTGGGAAAGTGAGGACTAGCAACTTCAGCCGGATGAAGATGGGGAGCCCGTGTTGGCCTCTGTCTGCAGCAGTCAAAAAGAGCTGGGGAGCCCAGGAGCACCAGAAAGACGAACGGCGTCTGTGGCCGGGGAGGAGCTTTCGGGAGTCACTGCAGAGTCGCTTCTTTGGATGCAGCTAGAATGAGAGTCCGTCTGCCCTTCTCTCCCAGAGAGTGGAGTCATTTCAGAGGCTGAACGACCATAACAGGTGAGTGACAATAGCAGGCATGATCGAGATGGGGAGCCCCTGTTAGTCTCTGTCTGTAGCAGTAGAAAAGGTCGTAGAATCATAGAATGTTAGAATTGGAAGGGGATCTTGCAGGTCATCTAGTCCAACCCCCTGCACTCTGCAGGGGCATAGCTGAAACATAGCCCTACAACATACCTGAAAGATGGTCGTCCAGCCTCCGCTTGAAAACGTCCAGGGAAGGAGCATCCACCACCTCCCGAGGCAGGCTGTTCCACGGCTCAACCACTCTTCTTACAGTTAGGAAGTTTCTCCTGATATTGAGCCGGGAACAACTCCCTTGTAATTTCCACCCACTAGATCTCGTCTTGCAATACAGAGCAAGAGAGAATAGATCTGCTCCATCTTCTACATGACAGCCCCTCAGATACTTGAAGACGGCCATCGTGCCCCCTCTAAGTCCAGCAGCACCTTCAAGACTAACGACACTGGTGGCCGGCAGAGGCTCACTTCGTTCGTTAATCTCCAAGGCGCTCCTGGACTCCTGCTCTCTTCGACGTCAGCGATGTGCCAGGGCTGTAATCATGCGCCCTCGCAAACGATCCCCTCCCCCCCGAAATTCAGAGGGCGGCTGGGGTGGACTGCAGCGGAGCAATTAGATATCTGACAAAGGCCCGTTCTGCACCTCGCCTTCGCCCCACCATTCTACCAAACCCACGTTGGAGCAGAAACTCCCCCCCCTGCGCCGCATGCCACTTTCACTTCCTTTGATTGTCGGGTTTTATAGCAGCCTCCGCACTGCACGGCAGTTTCACTTCCTTTGTACTCTCTGCATAGGTTTATGGCTGTTTCAGGGCTGTTTAGGGGTGACTCTGCAGTCAGGACGGCATTGGCCCGGGGTGTCTGAATGTGGTTTTGAGCCGCGTCTGTTCCAGTGTGGGTTTGGTAAAACAACGGAGCTAATAAGAACATAAGAACAGGAGAGAAGCCAATGTTGAATCAGGCCAATGGCCCATCCAGTCCAACACTCTGTCACACAGCGGCCAAAATATACCAGGTGCCCTCAGGAGGAAGACAGGAGGGCCTGGCGTAAACTGGTGCATGGGGTCGCGAAGAGTCGGACTCGACTGTGCGACTGAACAACAAAGCCCTCAGGAGGTCCAGCAGTGGGGCCAGGAGGACACTAGAAGCCCTCCCACTGCTGCCCCCTCCAGCACCAAGAATAGAGTGCATCACCTGCCCCAGACTGAGAGTTCCCATCTATACCCTGTGGCTAATAGCCACTGATGGACTTCGGCTCCATATGTTTATCTAATTCCCTCTTGAAACTGTCCCTGCTTGTAGCCGCCACCACCTCCTGTGGCAGTGAATTCCATGTGCTAATGCTAGATGCAGAACAATGCTCCCTCTAAGCCGTGGAGTCGTGTGAGCAAAAATTCTACTTCTGAGTGAGCAATTTGGCTACTGCATAAGTTACGTTTCCTCTGGAGCCCCATCCTTCCTGAGCAAAGACAAAAATGTGTGTGAGCCAGAGGCTAAAAAACCTGTGAGCTAGCTCACACTGACTCGGCTTAGAGGGAACACTGATGCAGCCTGGGCCAAAAAGAGCTTTGACTCGAGAAGGCTCATAACCCCCCCCCTCAACACACACACACACACACACACACAATTTTGCGGAGCTCTGGGCTGCTACGGGACTCCAATCTAAGCCGAAGCCGAACAGAGAAGTTTTAAATGTGCTCGTGCTCCATCTAGTGGTGGGAGAAAGAAACTCAAGCAAATGCACGGAAATCCGAAAGGAGAAATGGAGCGTTCCAAAGACTCCTTCTTCTGGCGACAGCCTGAGCCCGGGAGGGAGCTGTGCCTTTCCTGCGCTGTGCAGGAGATTGAACCAGATGACCCTGAGCGACACCTTCCCGCTCCGTGTCTCTGTCTTCACTGCGACTCTCCAAAAAATATCCTGTCTGGAGCAGAGAGGTCCATCCCTGGCTCTTAGCCACAAGGGACAGACAGGGACTCTTGGTCTGGGGGCAAGGGAGGCTCTGTCTTCTTGGTGCTTGGGAGGGGGCAACAGTGGGAGGGCTTCTAGTGTCCTGGCCCCACTGCTGGACCTCCTGAGGGCACCTGGTGTTTTTGGCCACTGTGTGACACAGAGAGTGTTGGACTGGAGGGGCCTTTGGCCTGATCCAACATTGGCTTCTCTTACGTTCTTATATGAATTCTCGGCCTGGGGCAAAGGGATGCTCTGTATTCTTGGTGCTTGGGAGGAGGGCAGCAGTGGGAGGGCTTCTAGTGTCCTCCTGGCCCCACTGTTGGACCTCCTGATGGCCCTTGGTATTTTTGGCCACTGTGTGACACAGAGAGTGTTGGACTGGATGGGCCCTTGGCCTGATCCAACATTGGCTTCTCTTATATTCTTATAAGAGGCAGGGCCGGCTCGCCTACTAGGTGAGCTAGGCTCTCTCCTAGAGCGTGCTGGCCGCAGTGTTAGCCCGCTTAATGGCTCAGCCCTGTTGGCAATGTGAGAGGGGATCTTTTAGGTTATGCTCTGCAGACGGATGTTTCGGAAGCATGAGAGCCCAGACACTTTTGCGGAGGCAGAGGATATAGATTTATTCAATGTAACTTTTAATAACAGCCTTCATTGTTTAACGTTCAAGAAAATCACACCATGCTTGGTCCCCTAACTCTTTATTTCAATCTAACAAAATGAGCAAAGAGCAACATCCCCCCGCCCTCAGCAAAAGCCTATCATCTCACCACTCTTGAAGAGCACTCAGGCTGGCTGATAGGACTCCTGGGCTTCTGTATAGCAAATTCCCCCTCTCTTGGCTCTCTCTTGCCTGCCTCTGATTTTCACCCTTCCATCTTTTATACCTTTTCTCTCCCCTTGCCCACCTTGCTTTTCTCTAGCCAATCAGGAACACTGACCTTGACAATTCTCCTAATTAGGTGTGAGCATTACCTTATCCTGTTTTTCTCGAAGTTGGGGTTCTTTGGGATTTTCCATATACGGGAGTGGTTTTCTCAAAGTTGGGGGTTTTCTGGGGGGGGATTTCCATATGTACAAGTTTTTGTCCTGCCTTCTTTCCTGGTCATGGTGGGCCATGGTGGGTCATGGACACTTGGGCTCCTCGTGTTCACCTCGTGATACTTTTATTATTACCATCCCTGCCGCAGCTTCTCCCATTAACCAATTTAGATATTTCTACCCCGCTTTTCTCTTCATTGGCTCCCGAAGTCATTCCCAACATTTTTAACTCCCATCCTCCATTTTATCTTTATCATTAACAGATGCTGAAGCAGGAAACGAGAATAATGGAAATCAGATGGATCCCCGTGGACCTCCCTTTCCGTCACGGGAGATTTTCGCATCTTCTCTGGAAAGCTGCCACTGACCCCCCTGACCACATTCTGATGACATCTGAGCAGTTAACATCTGGACTGTCAAGGCCCCCCTGTTAGCCTGAACAACAGCAGCCAGCGTAATTCGACCCTGTGGGACACCACCGCCACCAGCATTTTGCCTTTTTGTATGTATTTAATATGCAATTATATCATTTGTGGCATACTATGTTACTGCACTGTCTCAATGCATCTGTGTTTCAACACATTTCGACGTATTGTAAGCCACCCTGAGTCTGCTACACAAGGAGGGCGGGGTGTAAATCGAATAAATAAAGTCTTGTCTCTCACCCACCTGGGGAGTCTCATCGAAATGCTACGTGAAAGTATTTGGGAGGCTGGGTGATCTACAATGCTGGCCGGGGAGGAGCTTTCGGTTTTACCCAGAAACGACGCAAGGCTGCCTCCCTCCCCCTCTGTGCTCTTTGCAGTGGAAGGGAGCATTCTCTGCTTGGGGCAGGCCGTCACTCATCACAAAGTAAAGCCAGGAGTGTCTGAATTGTCCCCTCCTTCTGGGAGGATCTGGGGGGTTGCAGCGCCCCAAACAAATGGAATCAGAACTTCCTGGCCCAGGTTCACTGTGGAAAAATCCTGTTGCTGTTTACAATGAAAACGAGAATTTATTGGGAAGTAGCCTGGAATGTGGAAGCAGCACAGACTTGTAGGGCGGGAACTATTTTTATTTATTTACTGTTAGAATAATAGAATCATGGAATGTTAAGAGTTGGAAGGGACCTCGCAGGCCATCTAGTCCAACCCCCTGCACTCTGCAGGAGCACAGCCAAAAGATAGCCCTACAATGTACCCGAAAGATGGTTGTCCAGCCTCCACTTGAAAACGTCCAGCGAAGGAGCATCCACCACCTCCTGAGGCAGTCTGTTCCACTGCTCAACTACTCTTACAGTTAGGAAGTTTCTCCTGATATCTAGCCGGTAATGACTCCCCTGTAATTTCCACCCATTAGATCTAGTCTTGCAATCCGGAGCAAGAGAGACTAGATCTGCTCCATCTTCTACATGACAGCCCTTCAGATACTTGAAGACTGCCATCATGTCCCCTCTAAGCCTTCTCTTTCCCAGGCTAAACATACCCAACTCTGTCAGCCTTTCCTCGTAAGACTTGGATTTCAGCCCTCTCACCATCCTGGTTGCCCTCTTTTGGACACACTCAAGCTTATCAGCATCCTTCCTAAAATGTGGTGCCCAAAACTGGACACAGGACTCCAGGTGAGGCCTGAACATAGCAGAATAGAGCGGAACAACCACCTCCCGTGATCTGGACACAATGCTTCTGTTTATTTATTTACCTTATTTATAGTCTGCCTTTCTCACGGGGACTCAGCACAGAGTGAGTTAGGACAAAACATAAAATGGGACCTTCGGTGGCGAATGCCTCAGGAACATAGAAGTCCAGATCCAACCAGAAAGAACAGGAGCAGAGCAGAAGCGTTAATGCGACACATTAAGCAGTACAGAAATTATGTGATGGGACCCCCCTCCTTCTCATCAGAAGCTGCATGCAGCCGAATGGACCCCGGTCCCTTGTCACTTATCCACCCACGTTCGCCAAAAAAACCGTTTTGTGCTGTGCAACCCTGTGGTCTGTGTGGAAAAGCCCACTGACTTGAATCAATCAGTTTTGCCTCATTCGTGGGAAGCCAGGAGAGGGGGAGCTTTCCTGACCTCCTCGGGCTGGCCCTTCCACGAGGCAGGAGCCACAGGGGGGAAACCACGTCTCTGGGCAGTGGTTGATTTTGCCTGTTTGCAGAAGCCCCTGCTGACGTGAGCAGCGTTGTCATGGTGGAGCATAAACAGAAGACAGGCGGCCCCATAAAGAAGAGGGACCGAGACCGTTGAAGGGCCTTTTAAGTGGCAGCCAATAGCTGAGACTGAGCTCGGTAACCAGGGGGCTCCCGTTAGCCGTCGAGCTGAGCCTGTGACATTCTGGACCAGATGGGAGTTTCCAAAGTGGTTTTGAGGGGAGACCAACATACAGTCTCAATTTTACTGTGGCGAGGATCCAGGCCGTGTTATGAGCGAGGCTGAGCTGGAAGAAAGCCTGTTTTATGCAGCTGCATTACTTTTCTTCTCTAGTAATAAAGCTGGATCCAGTAAGACCCCAAAGCCCCAAGTTTGGTGTAGTGGTTAGGAGCGCGGACTCTAATCTGGGAGAACCCAAAGTACGAATGATTTGTCCTAAGGGCTCTACACAGAGATTAAAAAGCACTGGGGGGGATAGAACAGAACCCGTGGAACCCTATGAGATAAGTCTCACACCCATGACGTCTGGTTTCCGATAGCAACTCTTTGAGTCCAATCTGTGAGGAATTATTTGAACCGGTTTGACGCACATTCCCAATACCTACTTCTATCTCCAGATGCCATAACAAGATGGCACAATCTACAGTATCGAAGAAAAAGAAGAAGAAGAAGAAGAAGAGATTGGATTTATACCCCGCCCTTCACTACCCAAAGGAATCTTGGAGCGGCTTACAAACTCCCTTCCCTTCCCCTCCCCACAACAGACACCCCCTGTGAGGCAGGTGGGGCTGAGAGAGCTCTGACAGAAACTGCTCTTTTTCAAGGACAGCTCTTATCAGAACTATGGCTTGCCCAAGGTCACACCAGCAGCTGCAAGTGGAGGAGTGGGGGAATCAAACCCGGTTCCCAGATTAGAGTCCGCACTTCTAACCCCTACGCCAAACTGGCTCAAAGGCTGCAGATAATATCTAGTAAGAGCAGCGGAGAGGTTGGGACCCACTGATCTAGCCCTATCCTGAGACGGGATATAACCCTAACCCCCCAACCTCTGGCATTCCAAAGAGATGAAAAACTCCACAGACAGGAACACACACACACCCTGACGCCCCTTGCCTCTTCACCCACAAGGAGACCTGCCTGGTCTGAACCGCCACCTTCTCCGAAAGGCTATGGGGGTGGCGGAGGCATCGGACTGTCCTGTGGATGCTGCGGAGGGAGGGAGATGGGGGGGGGCTCTTTCCCACTTTAAATCCCCACTCCAAGCTGTGAATCTGTTAATTAATTTGCATGTTTCCCAAGGGCTCACAGGGATGCTTTCGAAAGACTCACCATGACCTGGGTGGTCTACAACAGGACTGCGCTGGCAGGAAGGGGGACAGCTGGAGAGGAATTGGAGGTGCCCCTCTTCTTGATTGCCCTTCTAGAATCACAGAATCATAGAATGGTCAGAGTTGGAAGGGGACCTTGAAGGAGCCTCCACCACCTGTTCCACTGCTCAACCACTCTTACAGGAAGTTTCTCCTGATATTTAGCTGGCATCGACTCCTTTGTAATTTCCACCCATTAGATCTAGTCTTGCAATCCGGAGCAAGAGAGAATAGATCTGCTCCATCTTCTACATGACAGCCGTTCAAATACTTGAAGACTGCCATCATGTCCCTTCTAAGTCTTTTCTTTCCCAGGCTAAACATACCCAACTCTGTCAGCCTTTCCTCGTAAGACTTGGATTCCAACCCTCTCACCATCCTGGTCACCCTCTTCTGGACACGCTCCAGCTTGTCAACATCCTTCCTAAAGTGTGGTGCCCAAAACTGGACACTGGACTCCAGGTGAGGCCTGACCATAGCAGGCTTCTAAGCTCTCTTGCTCTGTGGAAGGGAACTCAAAAAGGCATTTAAATGTCCTTTGAACTGTTTTTCCCCAGGTCCCATGATGCCTCCCCAATTCCTCAGTGGGAGGAATACGACAGTCCTTCAAGTATCAATGAGATTTTGATGTGCCTGAAATGGAAGCATTCAAGAGCCTTAATTTTTGACATCACAGTTCACAGGATTATTCGAAATGATCGGTGAGCTGTGTGCTAAAACTGTTTTCTGTTTGAGAAAGAAAACCAAAGGCTGTCATTTTACTTATTCTCACTTTTTTTTTTTTTTTAAATAGCAATGTCAAGTTTTGTGCTTTTAATTTTCTCTAGAATTCATCTGTTTTTGAAAATTGGTTAGCAGTGTGTGTGGGGGGGTGCAAGTAGGGCGCCAAAAAGCCTGGCACCGGCCCTGGCATGGGGACAGAGTTTGTTGCAGGCCCCGGCTTCAGATTCTGTGTCCATGTTAGGAAAGGCTTTGTTCTGGGCTTAGAAGTTGTTCAAAGTTAAGAGGCGAGAGAAGGTTGCCTCCCAGGGCCTACGAAAGAGGTGCATCATTGCCCAGCGCGTAGATTGTTAACGATGCTCTGAACTGATTGTAGCTGAGAGCTGGATGCGGCCACTCGTGGCGGACAAAAGAACATGCAAAGAGCCCTGCCCTGCCCTCGAGAGCCCCGGGTGAGCCCGATCTCACGAGATCTTGGAAGCTCAGCAGTACTTGGATGAGAGATCTCCGAGGAGCAGTGTTCCCTCTAAACTGAGTTAGTGTGAGCTAGCTCACCATCTTTTAGCCTCCAGCTCACAGATTTTTGTCTGAGCTCAGGAAGGAGGGCTCCAGAGCAAACTAATTCATGCAGTAGCCAAATCACTTGCTCACAACTTTAATGCCAGTAGCTCACAAAGTAGAATTTTTGCTGTGGTTTTCATACTCTTACTAACATGCATTGGGAACAGTAACAATTCAATACAAAAATCGGACGCCAGTCTCCAACATGTAGCCAGCTTCACTAGCCTCAGACTTACAGCAGGACCTGGAATTATTGCGGGAAGGGCGGGGTATAAATGTGATTAATAAATAAATAATAAATAAATATTGTGTGCGTGTGAAGCATTCACAAACCAAATGGGAGGGAATTGCAAAAAATTCTTGCCACTTTGCTCTTAAACTCTTGTGTAATGCTGGATATGGTTTTATATGCTTATATGCTTTTATGTTTTTAGAATGTTGTACATCACCTAGATCCCTTCCAGTGTTCCCTCTAAGCTAAGTTAGTGTGAGCTAGCTCATTGTTTCTTAGCCTCCGGCTCACACATTTTTGTCTCCGCTCAGGAAGGATGGTTCCAGAGCCAGCTAATTTATGCAGTAGCCAAATCACCTGCTCACAACTTTAATGCCAACAGCTCACAAGGTAGAATTTTTGCTCATAAGACTCCACAGCTTAGAGGGAACATTGGTCCCCACAGTCATGGGGATTAGGCAATTAAGAACATAAGAACATAAGAACATAAGAACATAAGAACATAAGAACATAAGAACATAAGAACATAAGAACATAAGAACATAAGAACATAAGAACATAAGAGAAGCCAATGTTGAATCAGGCCAACGGCCCATCTAGTCCAACACTCTGTCACACAGCGGCCAAAATATACCAGGTGTAATTTATTAAATGTAATTTAATAAATAAATATTTCATACGGATCAGTAAGCCAGTAGTTTCTATTTATTTAGAAATTTTCTACGCTGCATCTTCAGAGCATCTGCTTCCGGCTGCTTATTAAATAAAAAAATAATAAAAACAAGAAGTGCCATTAAAATTGCTAGCCATCAAAAGACAATTTAAAAACCCAGTCAGAGCATAAAAGACCGAGCAGCTTAAAATGAGTCCCAAAACTATTCAGTCTAGGAGCAGACTAGGAAAACAATGGTGAAGGATCAAGCCCTTAACTGAAAGCTTGAATTAAAAAATAAACTTTTGGGCGCCAGGCTAAAATGAGAGAAGGAAAGGGGCCAGGTCATTCCGCAGGCCAAGTGCCACTGCAGAAAAAGTCCTGTCTCTGATCAACACCAGCGCGCCCTCTAGTTGTGGTGTCTTGTGAGCAAAAATCCTACTTTGTGAGCTACTGGCATTAAAGTTGCGAGCAAGCGATTTTGGCTACTGCATAAATCAGTTTGCTCTGGAGCCCTCCTTCCTCAGCTAAGACAAAAATGTATGAGCCAGAGGCTAAGAAACTGTGAGCTAGCTCACACTAACTCAGCCTAGAGGGAACACTGATCACCGCCTGCCTCACCTCTGAACTAGGGACACGTTTAAAAAGTCAATGTTAAGTTGACATTCAGGGAAAACAGAAGATAGCCAGGCATGGTGTCCTCTTAGTTGGGAAGGACTGGTTTTCACTTTAAAGTATACTTTGTGT
This sequence comes from Gekko gecko, assembly GCA_029375565.1. Taxonomy (NCBI): domain Eukaryota; kingdom Metazoa; phylum Chordata; class Lepidosauria; order Squamata; family Gekkonidae; genus Gekko; species Gekko gecko. The sequence goes on along the minus strand of JAPDNY010000002.1, from coordinate 1,680,785 downwards.
TCACAAACAGGGTAGTTTCTGCAGCCACCAGGAATTTAAACAAATTCCAAATCGTCTCTCATTAGCTGCTGGTAAAGTGACCTAGAGTCTGGGCTTTTCAGGGGTCTCTGTGGCCCTGAGGAAGGACTGAACTGAATTCTGGGTTGAACTTAAAATATGATATATTGATTTAGGTACAAAAATGAGTTGCTAGTTAACTGTAACTGTTATGGGGAAGAGAAACTGGAAACATAAACTGGTAGGGTAACATACACAGTCTTTTGATCACAAGATCCGTCTCTGTCAAGAATCTCTCTTTCAGTAGGCATATATTCTGAACACTTTTAAGTTTCCACACAGCACTCTTGTCATCACTCACTGACAGATTCACTCACTGACTGACTCTGATTCAAACTCAAAACGCCAACTGATCTCTTTCAAGACACACACACACACACAGAGGTTCATTCAAAACAACTCCTCCCACACTCTGTCATCCACCAATCACAGCACACTTGCCTCCCTCAGCCATTCTATTCTGCTATCACTGTACTCCAACCAAACATTTACAGACACACACAAACTAAAACAAGGAATCATTACACAGGGGAACTCGGAGCTTCGTTGGTTATTGCTTGTACTGTCTCGTACTCCAAGCCAGAAAAAGCAGAGAAAAAATTTCCCACCCCACAACTCAGTAACTACCTGCCAACCTCTTCACTTCCTCAGAGACCTGTATGAATGGATTTTCCCGTTCGGCCAGCCAGGAGGCACGCTCAGGTTTGGGAATCACAAGTCCTAGTATGGAGGAGGGAAAACACATTCATTACTTCTTGCACATGTAGCTACAACAAATTTTCAGGTCTTACAAACCAGCCTGTAACGAAATATTTTACTCCCCCATTCCAATAGGCAGGGCTATTTTGGGGCAGGAACGCACAGGAACAGAGTTCCGGCTGGCTCCCGAGTTGGCCATGCCCAGCAGGAACTCATTAGCATAACAGGCCACACCCAACAGCAGGAACTCATCAGGATTGGCTACATGAGGGGAGTGTGGCCTAACATGAAAAGGAGTTCCTGCTACAAAAGAAGCCCCGGGTTTTGACAACAAACAAGGTAAACAGAATAAGAAGCAAAAGGTGGGTGCGGCTGGATGACCACACGTCTGGTAACATGGGGATGTGGCTTAATATGCTAATGAGCTGTGCTGTCGGGGTGTGGCCTAATATGCTAATGGATTTCTGCTGTTGGGTGTGGCCTATTATGCTAATGAGTTCCTGCTGGGCTTTTTCTACCAAAAAAGCCCTGCCAATAGGGATTCTGGACTAATTAGTTCTGTAAGAATTAATCAATTAAAACATTTCACCCAGATATCTCCATGATCTTTCTGATAAAAGTTGTGTTGCAACTCTTATTTCTGGTATTACTAAAGCATTGTGAGTTCCGTTGTTTGAACAGCGGGCAGAAAAGTGGGCGGATGTGAATAAGATGCAGTTGAACAACGATAAGTGCCGAGTTCTACATCTGGGTAACAAAAATGAGGAACACACATAGTGAATGGGGGATACACTTCTGAGTGGCAGTGCGTGTGAACAAAAAAATACTAGCATCTGAAAACTCACCCTATAGCTACTGAAAAAAAGAGTGCCAAGATCATAAAACCTCCTTCCATTTCCCAACAATAACAGAATCAGTAAAATTTAAAGCAACTCAGCCTTCAGGTTACTGTCTAAAATTCCTTTTAGGGATTTTTCTATAACCCTAAATTATACACACAAACAGAGATCTCACCTGGTAGCTCAATCACCCCACTTTCCAGTAATTAGGACAAAAAGACTCACAGGCCCCGGTCACACGGGCCAGATAAAGCGGGGAGGAGGGGTGGCTATTAGTGCCGTTGCAATTTACGCTGCTACAACGTGATCAGACGCGATGGTGGCAAACTGTGTTGTTTTTCTTGGCACGTGGTTCTGGCAGCACTGTAACTGGGCAAAAGGAATGCGCTGGGGTGATCAAATGGCCCGTGGTTGCTAGTCGCTCGTGGGTGGTACTTTTAAAATCCTGATCTTCGGCAGTAAGCTATGCGCTGGGGATGGGCAGGCGATGCTTCCCAGATGTTTCTGTATGATCGTGCCTATTTACTCTGCCTGGCTGTCAGAGTCCTCAGTTAGTCAGCCAAAACACCAGGCCTTATTCATTTAAACAAAGATAGTGTTTTATTAAGCTGCAATAATGGGTCACTAGAACAGAAGCATTGTTAAGAATACCTTGGATACATGGAGCACAGGGATATACCCCAAAGGGGGGGAAGGGCCCCACCTTTCTACCAATAGAGGATAAGCGCGCGCGCAGGAACATCAGAAAGCCACTAAATTATACTACACCCGCCACCCCACATTTCCCAGACCTAGCTGTTGTCTTTAGAAAGCAGAAAGAGACAAACAGCCTGGCACTCAAGGCCATCTTTGGCCTGGAAGGTGAGATATAGCCTGGTTGTCCAGGCAACGTCGGCACCTCCCCGCATTCCACCACAACAGCACAGAAACATCAATTAACACACCACAGTCCCATCCGGCCCCCTCCTCCAACCTTATGGCAGGGATACCTGACATCGGCAGTCGTGCCGTTCCCAAGGCAAATTTGCCGTGTGACCGGGACCACAGTCTAGATGCTATCAGTTCCATCCAAAGAAATCTGTTTTGTTTAATCACATCACCAGACAGGCATATCTAAGAATACATCTGACGTGTGCGCAGTATCTTTTCTAAAGCAAGATTTGAAGGCCAAACAACTCTATTAAAAACCTTATGTACTCAAGAGTTCACTGATAGTTGAACCTAGGATGAGTGCGAACTACAGGAAAACACACATTATCAGCAAGAAAAGTGATCATATAGTCAAAACACTACTGCAAGCCAATGTGTACAACCTCAGCCTGTCTCATCAGGGGAAAAGAATGGAAGGTAAGTTGTTTTAATGTCTGGGCACAAAAGAGGCAGAGGGGGGTTACAGCTGCAAACCAGAAACATCAGCCTAGCTCTGAAAGGTGGACTCAGCTTAAGAACATGAGAGAAGGTTGAGGCACTTGGGGCTCTTTAGCTTGGAGGAACGATGGCTGAGGGGTGACATGATCGAGGTTTATAAGATTATCCATGGGATAGAGGAGGTAGAGAAAGAGATACTTTTCTCTCTTTCTCACAATACAAGAACTCGTGAGCACTCCGTGAAATTGTTGAGCAGTCAGGTTAGAACGGATAAAAGGAAGTCCTTCTTTACCCAAAGAGTGATTAACATATGGAATTCACTGCCACAGGAGGTGGTGGCGGCTACAAGCATGGATGGCTTCAAGAGGGAATTGGATAAACATCTGGAGCAGAGGTCCATCAGTGGCTATTAGCCACAAGGTATAGATAGGAACTCTTGGTCTGGGGCAAGGGATGTTCTGTATTGTTCGTGCTTGAGGGGGGGTCAACAGTGGGAGGGTTTCTAGTGTCCTGGCCCCACGGGTGGACCTCCTGATGGCACCTGGTATTTTTGGCCACTGTGTGACAGTGTTGGACTGGATGGGCCATTGGCCTGATCCAACATTGACTTCTCTTATGTTCTTATGTTCTAAGCTGTGTTGGATCTGGCCAATGACCCCTCCAGTCCAACACTCTGTGTCACACAGTGGCCCAAACCTAAGGGCCACCAGGAGGTCCAACCCAGTGGGGCCAGAACTCCAGAAGCCCTCCTGCTGTTACCCCCCAAGCACCAAGAAGACAAAGCGTCGCTGCCACAGACATAAGAACATAAGAGAAGCCATGTTGGATCAGGCCAATGGCCAAGCCAGTCCAACAATCTGTGTCACACAGTGGCCAAAACCCAGGGGCCATCAGTAGGTCCACCAGCGGGGCCAGAACTCCATAGATTCATAGAATGTTAGAGTTGGAAGGGACCTTGCAGGTCATCTAGTCCAACCCCCTGCACTCTGCAGGAGCGTAGACGAAAGATAGCCCTACAACATACCTGAAAGATGGCCGTCCAGCCTCTGCTTAGAAACGTCCAGTGAAGGAGCATCCACCACCTCCCGAGGCAGTCTGCTCCACTGCCTATCAGAATGTTGGATCAGGCCAATGGCCAAGGGCATTACTGCCACAGACATACAAACAAAAGAGAAGCCAATGGCCAAGCCCACCCAATGCAGCTTCCGTCCCTGCCTTTGTGAAGAGGCCCAACCGTCCTGCCTGCCGGGAAAAGGAGGACTGGGGCATGTTACCGCACCAGAATTGCGGAGAAGGGCCCAGATTTGCTCTTTGCATGCTCGGTGACTTCCCAAACATCCAGTGACGGATGGATGGACGACAGGGGCAATTCCTGGTTTTCGCATCCGTAATGGAAAGGGGAGAGCCGTACCGAGAGAGGCCAGAATCTCGTAATTCTCCTCCATGACTTCCCTGCAGAGAGCTCTTTGGCCCGGATCCAGCAAGGCCCACTCCTCCTCTGAGAAATCCACAGACACGTCCTCAGAGGTCACCAGATCCTGAAAGAAGAAGGAAATATTTTCTCTCCAGCAAGAATGCAGGAATCCCTAAAGACCAGGAGCCAGGAGTTCTCCTACAGGAACCAAAGCCTTTCCCCCCCTATGGCAGCATTCACGGCTTTTCTTCTGGGCAATTTTGACTGAAGCAAAGGGGAAAAGATTCCTTTGGCTACAGGCAGGTACGAAGGGAGCAGAGGCCCGTGGGGGTCTTCCCCCACCCCCTCCCCTCACTGACTCCTTCCCTATCTGATCTGGCTGCACAGAAGATGGTGTCTGTGCTCCATCACGCGGAAGGGAAGTCCCAGAATATCCGTCCAGCATCCTTCCAATACCTGTGAGGGAGACGACAACAATGACGACGAAGAAGAAGATGGAGGAGGAGGAGGAGGAAGAAGAAGAGATTGGATTTATACCCCTTTGCCCTTCACTTGGAGTCTCAGAGCGGCTTACAAACTCCCTTCCCTTCCCCTCCCCACAACACACACCCTGTGAGGTAGGCGGGGCTGAGAGAACTCTAACACAAACTGCTTTTTCAAGAACAGCTGTGCCAGAGCTTGTGACTGACCCAAGGACATCCAGCCAGGTGCAAGTGGAGGAGTGGGGAATCAAACCCGGTTCTCCCAGATTAGGGTCTGTGCACTTAGCCACTACAGGAGGAGGAGGAGATTGGATGTATACCCCACCCTTCACTACTCAGAGCGGCTTACCAGCTCCTTTCCCTTCCCCTCCCCACAACAGAGACACCCTGCGAGGTAGGCGGGGCTGAGAGAGAGCTCTTGACAGGAACTGCTCTTGGGCTTGCACAGGGGTCATTTTGTAGAAAAAGAGGTGCAGGAGCCCATTAGCATAACTCATTAGCATAACTTATTTGCATATGCCACACCCCCTGACATCACCGGAAGTGTGTCCGAAGGCAACAGCCACTGCTCTGGCTCCACTGGACTCTTTTGGATCGCTAGCTATGGGTGGGGGGGAAGTGCACAGATCTGCCCTCAGAGAGGAGGAGGGAGAGCTTGTGCCTGAATAAACCTTGGTCTGAAAGGTGCCACTGGACTCTCTTGGGTGGCCGGCAAGGGCAGGAAAGTGCGTGGCCGCTCGTGGGTCAGGGAGTGTGGTGTGGAGGACGCGCATGGCCTCGAGCAGGTAGGGGGCCAGGGCGGTGGCGGGGCAGAGGTGCCGGGGGAGGCCGAGGAGGTGCAGGAGGCCGGGGCGGAGCTCCTTGTGGGCTTCACGGGAGTTGCCGGGGCCTGCCTTGCAGAGGCGCCGTGCCAGAGCTGGCATGAGGACGGGCAGAGCCTGGGTGGGCTGGGTGCCCTGGCCCCGGCAGTGGCAGAGCAGCTCGAGGGCCAGCTGGCGGCAGCACTCCGCTGGGTCGGCCAGTGGACTGGGAAAGACGAGAGGGGGGGTGCTGGGAGCAGGAGGCGGGGCTTGCTGCGTGTGCCCGCCCCCTGGGCTCCTTACTGCCGGAGCTTTGCTCCTGTGCGCTCCTGCAGGAAATGAGCTCTGGGCTTGCCCAAGGTCATCCAGCAGCTGCAAGTGGAGGAGTGGGGAATCAAACCCGGTCCTCCCAGATTGGAGTCCATGCACTTAACCGCTACACTAAACTGGCGGGAGGCAGGAAGATGTTTAGACTGTTCATCACCTGGCCCAGTCCCAGATGCTGGTCTCTACCTTTAAAGCCCTCAACATCCTGGGACTTTTCTGCCTTAGACATGTCTTTCTTCTCCAGACTTCTCCATGCTTTGCTCAGGAAAGAAATCTAGAGAGGCCAGCCCTCACTGAGGTCGGGGAGGATGGGCCTTCTTTTGTTATGGCTCCTCCCACCCTTTAGAAGCCCTCCCCCCGGAAGTTAGATTGCTTTTTCTTCTCAGGTGCAAAACAGATTCGGCTAAATCCATTGTACATAAGAAGAGCCCTGCTAGATCAGACCAGTAGTCCATCCAGTCCAGCATCCTCTTGAGACACAGTGGCCAGTCAGATCTTCTAGGCAAACAATAACAGGGCACAGCAGCCAAGGCCTTCCCCTGACGTTGCCTCCTGGCTCTGGGATCCAGAGGTTTAGTGCTGCTGAATGTGGAGGTTCCCCTCAGCCACCATGGCTAGGAGCCACTGACAGATGGATCCTCCATGAATCTTTCAAATCCCCATTGAAAGCTGTTTATTCTTGTGGCCATCGCTACATCCTCTGGCAGCAAATCAATCACTCTCTGTGCAAAGTGGTATTTCCTTTTGCTAAACCTGAACCTACTGCCCATCAACTTCATTGGATGCCCTCGAGTTCTAGTACCTTGGGAGAGGGAGAAAAATTTCTCTTCGTCAGCGCTTTACACCCATGCATAATTTTATAAATTAACATCCAGCGAGCACCGAGAATCATGAAACAGAGGGCCTACAAACCCAAGATGAGAACAGCACCCACCAATTTCCACCAACAAATGGTCAGAGCCCCTATCTAGTCTAGTCTCCAAGGCAGATGTGATGATCCCCCTGTGAAAAGCAGAAAGGGAATGAACTTCTTCAAGACAGCCCCAATGTCAGTAGCTGGTATTATCTGGAGCCGGGCTGCGTGGGCCAATCAAGTATTTGTGGGTTTCCTGCCTTGTGCAGGGGGTTGGGCTAGATGACCCTGGAGGTCCCTTCCAACTCTATGAGTCTATGATTCTAAGTTGAGTCTACGATTCTAAGTGTTGAGGGGTGTCTGCATCTCACAAGAAGCAAGTCCTCCATGAGAGAACTGTTGGGAAGGAATAACTATTTATTTATTTACTTATTTATTTCATTCGATTTACACCCGGCCCTCCCTACCAAGGTAGGCTCAGGGCGGCTTTACACAAAGGCGTAAAAGTACAATTAAAATCCATCATGAAATTCATCATCATATCAGAAACAGGCCGGTTATCCTGAAATCCACAAATCCACTATCCTAAAGTGCTGGTACAGTTTTCAGTAAGATGAATCCATCGTTCTCTGGATACATTTCATATTCCGCTTCCTTTATGAAAACTTTGTCTCATCCCTCTGCCTCCTGTCTGGAATTCCAGATGCTGGTTTGGACTCCTAATGATGGACCTTTTAAAAGGGTGAGAGAAGCTCCAGGCAAACAAACATCCCCTCTCTGAGGATGGAAAAGAGACGTACAAGCAGCACTCAGATTTGGGATGTACTCAGGAGGAGGAAACTTCTGGCCCCGCTGGTGGACCTCCTGAGGGCCCCTGGGTTTTGGCCACTGTGTGCGTCACTGGATGTGTTGGACTGGCTGGGCCACTGGACTGACCCAACATGGGTTTCTCTTACGTTCTTATGTCTGGGGCAGTGATGCTCTGTATTCTTGGTGCTTGGCAGGCAACAGTGGGAGGGCTTCTGGAGTTCTGGCCCCGCTGGTGGACCTCCTGATGGCCCCTGGTTTTTGGCCACTGTGTGCCACAGAGTGTTGGACCAGATGGGCCACTGGCCTGATCCAACATTGGCTTCCCTTATGTTCTTATATCTGGGGCAGTGATGCTCTGTATTCTTGGACCTCCTGATGGCACCTGGTATTTTTGGCCACTGTGTGACCCAGAGTGATGGACTGGATGGGCCACTGGCCTGATCCAACATTGGCTTCTCTTATGTTCTTATGTCTGGGGCAGTGATGCTCTGTATTCTAGTGCTTGGGGGGGGCAACAGTGGGAGGGCTTTTGGAGTTCTGGCCCCACTGGTGGACCTCCTGATGGCCCCTGGTATCTTTGGCCACTGTGTGCCACAGAGTCAGGGCCGGCCCCAGGTGTCTGGGCGCCCTAGGCAGGACAGCCTGGGGCGCCCACCCCACCAGGGATGCCAACCTCCCGGTGGGGCCTGGAGATGGCCCAGCGCCAGGAGAGCCGGGAAGGGGCGGGCTTAGAACGCCCGCCCCTTCCCTCCCAGTGGCGGTGCCAGCTTTTCTGGACGCCTCGCAGCTGCGAGGCACCCAGGGAAGCCGGTGCTGCCGGTGCTGGGCGGCCCGGGGGGGGGCTTTTCACAGGGGGTGGGGGGCATTTTGGCGCCCCTGCAGGGCCAGCGCCCTAGGCGAATGCCTAGCTCGCCTAGTGGGCGAGCCGGCCCTGCACAGAGTGATGGACTGGATGGGCCCTTGGCCTGATCCAACATGGACTTCTCTTATGTTCTTATATGAACTCTCAGCCTGGGGCAAGGGATGCTCTGTCTTCTTGGTGCTGGGGGAGGGGCCAACAGTGGGAGGGCTTCTGGAGTTCTGGCCCCGCTGGTGGACCTCCTGATGGCACCTGGTATTTTTGGCCACTGCGTGCCCCAGAGTGTCGGACTAGATGACCCATTGGCCTGATCCAGCATTGGCTCCTCTTATGTTCTTATGAAAGGAAGCTGAAAGCTGCCCCATCAAACACACCCTCCTCACCCAGCCAAGGGGCACCTCCGTCAGCCTCCTGCTTCACCTCACAGGAGAGTAATCTCTGCCGAGGGTCTGTCAGAGCCTCCTCTTCTCCTTCCGACGACGGTCCCTGAAAGAGCAGAGATGAAATGGGGAGAGCGGTGAAGAGAGGAATGGTGGTAGGGAACTCCCGGCCCCGTGGGAAGAACGGAGTCTTTCTTGGGTGGTTTCCTGAACGCTCTCACCTGTTCTCCCTGCTTCTCGTGCTCTGCCTGGCCCAGGAGGGGGCCTTCTGCCGGGGCCATGGCTTGGGAACGGGTCTCCAGTCCACGTTCTCCGGCCCAGCGCTCCACCTCTGGGGATGCGGCAGTCCAGATCTCCCCCTTCTTCGGCCTGTCTCCTTCTCCAGGGGAGGAAGAGCAAGACGGGTGGGGCTGCAGAGTCCAAAGAAAATGTTCCCTCTAAGCTGAGTGAGTGTGAGCTAGATCACAGCTTTTTAGCCTCTGGCGCACACGTGTTTTTGTCTCCGCTCAGGCAGGACGGCTCCAGAGCAGACTGATTCATGCAGCAGCCCAATCGCTCGCTCACAACTTTAATGCCCCAGGAGTTCACAAAGTAGACTTTTTGCTCACGAGGCTCCCCAGCTGAGAGGGAGAGCATTGGTGATCAGCATGCGACCTTCGAGGAGGCAGAAAGAGAAGGAAGCCAGCTAGGAGCTGAGGCTCCTCCCTGCGTGGAAAAGAGAGCGTTCCTTCACATGGTGCTTACAGACGGAAGTCTTCACTGGGTCAAGAGTGGCGTGATAACAAGAGAAGATGGGCCCAGCAGGGTCAGACCAAAGAGTCGCCGTTTGCCTGCTGTCCTTTTGCCAAACCAGATGAGCGGATGCCTCCAGGAAGGGCCCTCGCTGGGGAAGAAGAAGAAGAGGAGGAGGAGGAGGAGATTGGATTTCTACCCTGCCCTTCACTACCCAAAGGAGTCCCAGAGCGGCTTACAAGCTCCTTTCCCTTCCCCTCCCCACAACAGAGACACCCTGCGAGGTTGGTGGGGCTGAGAGAGCTCTGACAGAAACTGCTCTTTTTCAAGGACAGCTCTTGTCAGAACTATGGCTTGCCCAAGGTCAGCCAGCCAGGTGCAAGTGGAGGAGTGGGGGAATCAAACCCGGTTCTCCCAGATTAGAGTCCGCACACTTCACCACTACATCAAACTTGCGGCAGCCCCTCCCATAACTGGTCTTCACAGGTAACTTGCCCCTGAACATGGAGGCTCTGTCCAGCCACTGACGGAGGCCTCTGCTCCCCACAGGCACCTAGGGGAATGTGTGTTTGTGGGGGGTGCTGCTGGGCACCTTTTCTCACCCACGGAGAGCCCCTGCCTCAGACAACAGCTCCCATCCACCTCCTCCCCAGGGCCTGGGCTGCCACCAAGAGGGCGGGATGCAGGCTCCGGAGGAGGCCACAGGGTGGTCCCCACCTGTCTCCCGGCCAGGGCCTGCCCACCCCCAGGGATGACAACAGATCTCCGGGGCGACAGAGGCCAGTCCCCCCCCGGGAAGCGGGCACCTGGGGGGTGGGGGGTTGTGAACTCCAGGCAGCATCAGAGCCGGCTGGCTGGGCTCCCTCCCTTCCTGGGCTGCTGCTGCTGCTGCAACCCCAAACCCCCAGGCATGTCCCCACTTGGGGGCTCGGCGGGACCAGGCGGAGAGGAGACACACCCACATATAACCCCCTCCCCGCAGGAAGCGCCCTCTGCATCTCCCCCCCCGCCCGCCGGGGGCCTGGGGAGGCCGGGGGGTGGCCCCCCCTGGAGCGGGGGGGGTCTGCGAGTGGAAGGAGGGAGGCGCCGGGGGGGGGGGGGGGACGGGACGGGACGGGACAGGCCCCGCGGCAGACGGTCCAGGGAGGGCGGCGGCCGATTCGGAAGAGGGGGCGAGGAGGGACCCCTCCCCTCGGGAGAGAGTGGGGGTCCGGCTGCAAAGCGGGGGGGGTGTTTCCGCCATCCCCCCCCTTCCTGCCAAGGGGGCAGCCTGAAGCTGAAGGACTCACCAGGGGCGCCGCCGGGGACGCGGTTGGGGAGGGCTGCGGGCGGCGTGGGAAAGACCGAGGCGGCGTTCCCACGGCCGGGGTGTGTGTGTCGGCGGGGGGAGATGGAAGTGACCTCACGAGGCGGCCTTCCTCCTCCTCCTCCTCCTCGCCGCCCCCCTGGCCAGGCCGCCCCGCTCCCTTTAACCCTCGCCTTGACTGGGGGGGGGGCGTGCAGAAGGAGGGGCGGCGCGGGGGTGGGAGTCGCAAGAGAGGCTCGGCTCTTCCCGGTGGGGCGGGAGAAATCCGCTCCCGCTCCCTCCGCCGGCCAGCCTGGTGCCGAGAAGAATCCCCCTCCTGGCCGAGAGGGGCACCCCGAGATCATGCGGCAGCTCCTGCCACCCCCCCCCGCCGAAAAGGGCGAGTCCCATTTTGCAAAGGGGCGCGCAGGGGAGGGGAGTCTCTGCAGGGAGGCGACTCTCCGGGTGTGGGGGGGGGGGCGGTCATCCTTCCGGATGCAAGAGGAGGAGGAGGAGGAGGCGTGTAACGTGCAGGGTCCCCCGCATGGGAGACTCGGACTACTAGGACCTGCCTTCAGACCGCCTGTATTGTACTTCGCGCACCAGACGAGGGAAAACGGCCCTGCAAGGCGGACTACAAACACCTTGGAGTGCCCACAAGGAGTTCTTGTACTGTGAGAAAGGGAGAAAAGTACTTCTTTCTCCACCTGCTCAATCCCATGCATAATCATATAAACCTCGATCATATCACCCCTCCGCCATCGTTTCTCCCAGCTACAGAGCCCCAAGCCTTTCTTCGTAGGCAAAGTTCTCCAACCCTTTGATCATTCTAGTTTCCCTCTTCTGTGCTTTTTCCAAAGCTACAATATCCTTTTTGAGGTGTGGTGACCAGAACGGTACACAGTACTCCAAATGAGGTTGCATCATTGATTTATACAGAGGCATTTATGATATTGGCTGATTTGTTCTCAGTTCCCTTCCTAATAGTGTTGGCCTTTTTTATTATTGCAGCCACACACTGTCTCGATATTTTCATTGAGTTATCTACTACGACTCTCTCTCTCTTGGTCCGTTTCTGCCAGTTCGGACCCCATCAACGTGTATTTATAGTTAGGGTTTTTGGCTCCAATGTGCATCACTTTGCACTTGGCCACACTGAACCCCATTGAATCTACTTTGCAGGGGCCAAAACCGATGCAGGAGTGGAGAGGAACGCAACCAAGATCCACATGGACCCAACAGACAGACCTATTGTGTATGTTTGCGATAATTGTCGCGACCCCCCAGCTCTCCACTGCAGAGGATAAAACTTCTGAGACATCGACACAGAATGTGAAAATACAATGGTAGACTTTTTTTATATAAAAAAAATTTGTTTACTGGTTACAAATCAAAATAAGCCTGCTGAGTCAGATGCAAACAACTTCGGACAATGTAGACTCTTCTGAAAAGTTCACATCTCTAAAAAAACAGGACCACGTGTAACTGAAAGAGTCTTGCCGTGGTTAGGCTGTTTTGTATAACCCGCAGCAAACTTAAGCAATGAATTCGGTGAGATTTCCTTTGCTATCAGGAAAAAACCATCCTCCAGGGAAATCCCCAGCAATCAGTCTCTGCAAGTTACAAGGGATCCCTAAACACCTGCCAGCAATCACGCTCTGGGGTGTACCTTTCTCTGCATAGTAAAGGTAAAGGTAAAGGTTCCCTTGCTGAAAAGCCAGTCGAATCTGACTCTAGGGTTGCGGTGTTCATCTCCGTTTCCAAGCCAAAGAGCCAGCGCTGTCCGAAGACGTTTCCGTGGTCATGTGGCCGGCATGACTAAACACCAAGGTGCACGGAACACTGTTACCTTCCCACCGAAGTGGTCCCTATTTATCTACTTGCAATTTCTTGCTTTCGAACTGCTAGGTTGGCAGGAGCTGGAACTAGAGACGGGAGCTCACCCCGTCATGCGGCACTCTCGGGTCTCGAACTGCTGAACTACCGACCTTCCACAGCCCTGAAGTTCAGCGTCTTAACCACTTGAGCCACTGGGGCTTAAATGGTACAATTATGCTCTGCAATGACAGAGACCAACAGAACCAGGAAATGTTGTCTGCTCTTTGTCCCAAATTCTGCAGGCTGCGAAAGACAAATCCCTTTGTCTGGTTGAACAACTGCCTACACTTCCTGTTATGTCCGCAGACTGCCACTAGGGCACAGCAGTCCTCACACGGAGCTTGGCTCCCAGAGAACAATGGGGACGAGGAACCTGAGACTCCTCCTAGTCAGCACCCATGGGACCCGTGGTGGGAAATTCAAACCTGCCAATGGGACCGGTGGGTGGCACCCGGGGATTGTATATAGTTGGTTGCTTGACCCGTTGGTGTGTTCTTGTGTTGTGTGTCCAGTAAAGTGTGAGCTGCTAATCACTCAGTGTCTGTTCTCCTTATGCATTGAACCCACTACACAACACTTTCCCAAGATTTTCAAGTGTTCCTGCAAGACTTCCTTTCAACCCACTTCTGCTCCACAAAAACGTGTTTGGAAAGACGCTTCTAGACCAGAAAGTTCACGACAGGGAGCCTCCTTTAATGATCTGCCCTGAAGCACCTCCCTTTCTCTCTAATGGCGGTGGTGAAAACCCTGCAAACGCACTGCGAGATGTGACATAACTGGGAGCCTTGGCATTACCAAATGCTGGAGGCCTCTTTAATTTCCCGAGGAGTGCGCGCGCGCTCACATTGTTAATTTTACAAGCAGAGATACGCAATTCCTGGAAATTCTGAGGCTATGGGGGGGACGGGACAGTTTTGAGAAAAAGTTAAATGCCTATGAGCTTATCAACTCTAACACTTCACTGTTGACCTTTTAAAAAAATATTACAAGCCTAAGTTTTAAAGACTGCAAATATAACCAGTTACACAAGGGCTGCGGTCACGCACACACTAAAGAATCCCCTCCCAGGGCACTTTCCTGCTGGGTTTTGCCGGTTCACGCAGTAAACATCCAGCTGGAGAGTGCGCGGAAAGTGGGTTACTTAGTGGGGGGGTGACCGCAGCCGGAGAGGGAGGGGAGAGCTCTGTAGACTGCCAAATGCTACCATCTGTCTTAAGTTAGTACGCATACTTGTTTTTGCCATTTGAGAAGTAAAAAGGTATAAAATAAATAGGGAAAAATTGTAGTAGGTAAAGTAAATAACAGAATAAACATAAATTAATTAATTAATCAATTAAAACACAGAGAGGAATATGCAGACTGGACGTCTGGAGAGGTCCCGGAATGACAGCTGGCCGCCAGACCACGGAGAAGAGGCCGTGTCTCCCTCGCTTCTCCCGAGTCAGAGAACGCAGAATCCACAGCCAGGGATTGGGGGGGGGAGGGGGGAGCGGAGAGGCGGGGTGGGGGGTCCTAGAGGCGAGGCGGGGCGGGGGAGAGTTCGGGCACGTCTGGCTGGTCCAGGAGAAGGAATCGGGGAGGGGGGAAACAGATGCCGGCCCACCCCACCCCCTCCTTCCAGGGAGAGGAGTCGGCGCGGGGGGGGCATGTCTGGAGCCGACGGCCGAGTGGGCGGGGGAGCAGGGCGAGTCCACCCCCACCCCCGAGGGCAAAGCCCCGAGCAGAAGGGGGGAATGAATGAGTGGGTGGGTCGCTCGCCTTCACAGCCCCCCCCGCAAAGAGAGAGCGGGGGGATTCCGTGCCCTTGAGTTTCTGCCCCCCCCCTTTGCAGAAGCTACCTTTGCATTTCCCGGCCGGGGGGGGGGGGGTCTGGTGAGGGGAGCCGGAGAGGGCCGGAGGGCCGGGGGAGGAAGGGCAGGGCGGGGTCTGTGGGTAGCTGGGAGAAGCCCCCCCGCGCAAAGAAGAAGCGCCCGGGAGGGAAGAGCCGCAGCAGGAGGCGGGGAGGGGAAAGGCGCCGCCGCCGCCTTCGTCCTTCTCCTCCCGGCCTTCGACTGGGGAGGGGCGGAGGGTGGGTCAAGGACACTGGGGAGGGGGAGAGGAGAAGCCCCCCCCTCCTCCCTCCTCCTCTGCTTCTGGCCCCGGCGAGCCCTCCTAGTCCTTCCTTCCTCCTTCCCTTCCATCCTTCCTCCTTCCTTCCCCATCTGGCTCCCAAGCGATGTATCCATGTCCTTCGCTGTTTGGGAAACGGGGAGCAGGAGAGCCCCCCCCGCAATCCATAATCTTTGTGTGTGTGGGGGGGTCTCCCTCCCAGCACCCTGTTCCTCTGAGTGTCCCGGGGGGGGGGCTGCTTTTCTGCTCCGCTGGGGTGCCCATTAACCAGTCGCGACCCAGCAGTCCCCCCTCCCTGTTAGAAACTCCCAGCTGGGCCCTTTCTGGGGGCCTTTTGGGGTCCCGCGTTTTCTCTCCAGGAGGAGGACAATAGAAAGGCAGTACTCTGCGCTCTTCTGTTTAAGGGACCGCGTCGGCTCATAGCAGGGTCTCTGATCCCCCCCCCCCGCTCCCCCGACTGAGTTTTACGCTCCTCCTCCTGCTGTGGGGGGGGGGTGAATAGAGAGCTGCCCGCCGGGACCCAGCTGCAGCCTTTCCCTTCTCTGAGACGGCTGGGCCGGACCGCGCGCGGGATCCTCCTCCGGGAGGGAGCGCCGCCCCCCGCAGCAGAGTGACTCCCGAGCAGCCCCACTGAACAGCACGAGGCCTCACGGGGAGGGCAGGGTGCCCTTTGCCTTTGCCTGCTGCAGCACTGAAAGGGTTAAACCCACGGAGCTGTTGGCTAGAGAGGCCGAGCAAGGGGCGGGGGGGGCGGAGAGGAGGACTGTCTTGGGGGGAGGAGGAGGAGGGTTTGCTCCTGCATGGGGAAAGAGGAGGCACCGAAGGGGCTTCAGACCTGCAACAGCCAAAGGTGGGATGGATCCTGGGGAAGGGCCCGGTTTGGGGACGGGGGGACCCCAGAGGGGAAGGAGGCCACCGTAGAGTTCTCCCCCCCGCCACCCAAAGCAGCCCTTTTCTCCAGGGGGGGGGCTGATCTCTGTCTGCTGGAGGTCGGTTGGAATTCTGGGAGAACTTTGGGCCCCACCTGGAGGTTGGGAACCCTGCTGGGCAACAGTTCTGCACCGCTCCGGAATTGGAGTTTGGTTTGGGGGTGGAGCGTGACAGTCAACACCTGTCTCCTCAGCATAGGAAGGTTCGTGATGCTCGGTGGCCTATCTCGATTCTCTTTGATTTCCCATGTTGCTTATTTCTGTGTCTCTCCTCCCCACCCCACCCCAGGGAGACACCTCCTCTCTTCACAGCCAAGTGATGGAAGGCATCTTCTTTACACAGTCAGAGGTGACCCCAGAGAAGGGGAAGGAGAAGATGGAAGAGCAGGACCCAGAAGGACCCGGAACTGGCAGGACAGCGAAGAAAGGCCCCCGTCCCACCCAAGCTGGGAGTGGTGTGGAATTCTGGGAAAGCCCAGGGTCAGATACCCGTGATCAGCTCACTGCAATCCCAGATGTACGTCGCCAACGCTTCCGGCAGTTCCGCTACCAGGAGGCCGCTGGGCCCCGAGAGGTTTGCAGCCAGCTCCACGGACTGTGCCGCCACTGGCTGGAGCCGGAGAGGCACACCAAGAGGCAGATCCTGGACCTGGTGATCCTGGAGCAGTTCCTGACTCTCCTGCCCCGGGAAATGCAGGGCTGGGTCCAGGGATGCGGGCCGGAGAGCAGTTCCCAGGCGGTGGCCCTGGCCGAAGGCTTCCTCCTGAGTCAGGCAGAGGAGGAGAGGCGGGCAGGACAGGTGAGGGGGATTCCCTCCAGGTATGACCAATTCAAGCAAGGATATCTGGCCTTATCCTGAACTGTCCCTGCCAGACATTTGTCCAAGCGTTAATCACCCAAGCGGGAGATTCAGCCTCCTCTTGTACCAGAGAACTAATTATCCCTCCAGATAACTCACCAGGTCTGCTGATGGACGGGTGCAGAGTCTGGAACAGGGGTCAGTTCTTATTAGAGACAGTGCAAGAGGGGGCAACTGGCATCTCCACCTATGGGCGCACGGACACACACAGAGGGATTATTTCCTTAGAAAACCTTTGAAATAATCCAGGCAGATGTTCAGGCAGTAAGGTTTTATTGCAAAACAAACTGAAAAGATATGAAAATGTGCAAACTTGTACACAAAGGCACTATTTAAGCACCCCCACGCAAATCTAAATAAGAACAGGAATGAGCGGGGAATAGGTTTTGGGAGAGGCTACAGTTTACCGATCTTGAAGAAGTGTGGTCCACAAAGAAGGCTTTCAGAACAGTCCACGTTCCACAGGTGACCCCACAACTGTGTGGGGGTGTGTGATGTAGGAGCTGAGAACACACACACACACAATGGAGGTGGGTGCTTCGGACAGCTTGATGTGCTTAGCGGCATGTTGAAGAGACGCCTGGTGGTTCTCCTGGAGGGAAATCGGAGGCTTGGGCAGAGCTGAATGGCTCTCCCAGGGGACAAGTCATGGGTACGAATATTCATTGCTGACCCTAGAATTACAGGATGGGAGATGCTTGCAAGATGTTATGGATGTGCTAGAGCCAGGGCAAATGGGGAGGAAGCAGGATTGTGGGTGGGAGAGGTGAATTCAAGGAGAGGAGCTGATTTCCCGAGAAACCCCTTGTTATAAATTCTGCAATCCTTTAGGGTAGAGGGGGAAGTTCATACTTTTTTTTGTCTTTCCGGCTGGCGTCCGTTTTCTGTTGTTCTGGGTCAGAGAGCGGGGCGCTTGTGATTCTGGGGTAATATTAATATTAAGGGCACTTCGGCTTCTCTCTGTCCACCTGCCGATTGCTCCTGCCTGAGGAGGGGCATGAATGCTTACAGAGGATCCATTCCTGGGTCTCTTTCCCCTTCCACCTCTTACCCCTCTCCCTCGCTGCTGTTTCAGATGTGGGCACCATCCCTGGAGAAAGAAGTGACATTCCTTGAGGTGAAAGGAGCTTCCTCAGAGCAAGGGCATAGTGCGCAGGCCGTGGAGCGTGCCCAAGATGCCCTCTCCTGTGGTAAGGACTCGTCGTGCCTGGATGTGTTTGGGGCACCCCTGTGAGTTGGATGGGTAGAGAGCTCAGATCAGGAAAAGAATTGAATTCTTCTTCACACAACACAGAGTTAATTTGCAGCCCTCCGTGTCCCACTAACGGTGATTCCTCTCAAAGGGGATTAGATAAATTCCTGGAGGGCGATTCATCCCATTAATTAAAACTGGATGCTGGAATAGATATGGCAGTCTGATACAGCAGCCCTTGCATTTCTCACAATACGAGAACTCGTGGGCACTTAATGAAATTGCTGAGCAGCCGGGTTACAATGGATAAAAGGAAGCCCTTCTTCACCCAAAGAGTGATTAACACATGGAATTCACTGCCACAGGAGGTGGTGGCGGCTACAAGCATGGACAGTTTCAAGAGGGAATTAGATAAACATCTGGAGCAGAAGTCCATCAGTGGCTATTAGCCACAGGGTATAGAAAGGAACTCTCAGTCTGGGGCAAAGGATGCTCTGTCTTCTTGGCGTGTGTGGGGGGCAACAGTGGGGGGGCTTCTAGTGTCCTGGCCCCACTGCTGGACCTCCTGAGGGCACCTGGTATTTTTGGCCACTGTGTGACCCAGAGTGTTGGACTGGAGGGGCCATCGGCCTGATTCAACATGGGCTTCTCTTATGTTGTTATGACTGGCACCCCAAGGAGCTTTGGGGAGGGGCTTTGGAGGGGCTTGGGGAAGAAGTGATGCCATGTTGATGTTGTGTCTGCCTGAAAACCTGGCTGTGACATTAGCATGCCAAGAGACGCTCTGAAAACTCATTGACATTACCCGAGAGGTTCCAGGTGTGCTCCGCTCACGGATGGGTTTGGGGTCTAATGTGATGGTGACATGGCAAGGGATGTCATTTCCACACCCCTCTGTCCCTCCCCCCAGGCCAGACAGAAATCTCAGAGAAGTCTGAAATATGTTAACAGTAAGAAGTGTAACAAATTTCTTGAGTGTACACAGGGCGAGGTTTCACAACCCCGGGAAGGGGGTGTGTGAGGCTGGGAAGAAGCAAGCAAACACCTTTCCTCCCTCCTTTGTCTCAGGAACAGGCAGTGAAGAGATGCAGTTGAGCCGTCGTCCTTTCAGAGGTGGGGAAACGGCTGCTGCCCCTCCAGTCCAGGTAGGAGAGATGAGCGGGGTGCGGGGGGGGGGGTCAGCCTGGTTCCCTCCTCCCTTATCAGGGGGCTTCTGCTCCTGCTGTTTCTACCAGGTGTCTGGGCAAGAGATCCTCTGAACGCTGTTCCCTTGACCCGTCCCAAGCCTGACATCCTGCCCCCTCCCAGACCCTTCCCGTGTGCCATCTCTGCGTGTCCTGGTCTCTTAACGAGGGAATCTGCTTTTTCTTTCAGGGTCCCTTCTCCTTGGAGGAGGTGTCCGTCTCTTTCACGGAGGCAGAATGGGCCCTGCTGGATCCGGGACAAAGAGCTCTCTACATGGAAGTCATGCTGGAGAACTGTGGGAACGTGGCCTTTCTGGGTAAGGATTCTTTCATAGGTGCCAGTGATTTTCTGCCATTGTTAGGAGGAGGCATGAATCAAAATATTGAATAGCAATACATCGTTTTGAGGCCTGTTGTGCTTCTTGGGGAGGGGCTGTGGCTCGCTGGCAGAGCATCTGCTTGGCATGCAGAAGGTCCCAGGTTCAAACCCTGGCAGGATCTCCAGTTAAACGGCCCAGGTAGGAGGTGATGTGAAGGATCTCTGCCCGAGACACTGGAGAGGTGCCGCTGCCGGACTGGGTGGGCAACACTGACTTCAGTGGACCAAGGGGGGTCGGATTCAAGAGAAGGCAGCTTCACGTGCTGCTCAGGTGTGTGTGTACCTGCCCAGGGGCCACTGGGGCCAGAGTTGTGGCCATCGCCCAAGCCAGAGAAGGTGTCTCCTGGCCTGAGGGAAAGGTGGGGATGAGAGGCCCTCAGAAAGACCCTGGGAGGGGCCAGATCCTCAACTCTCTGCTGCCAACCTTTGCAAGACGCCCTTCCCCCTGGATGGGATTACCGACATCCTCTCTGCCTTTAATCTTAGAATCACAGAGTGGGAAGGGACCTCCAGGTTCATCTAGTCCAACCCCCTGCACAAGGCAGGAAATTCGCAAATGCATCCCCCTCCACACACCCCGTGACCGCTGTTCCAAGCCCAGAAGATGACCAAAAACCTCCAGGATCCCTGGCCAAACTGGCCTGGAGAAAAATTGCTTCCTGATCATAAAGTGACAATCAGCATTTCCCTGGGCACGTAAGAAAGGGCCGCAAGAACTAGGCACTGAGGCAACCCTTCCTGCCCTCCCTCTCTTGTGACCTGCCTCAGTTCACAGAATCAGCATTGCTGTCAGATGGCCATCTAGCCTCTGTTTGAAAACCTCCCAAGAAGGAGAGCTCACCACCTCCTTCCGAGGAAGCCTGTTCCGCTGAGGAGCCCCTCTAACTGTCAGGAAGTTCTTCCTAATGTTTAGCCAAAAACTCTTCCGATTTAATTTCCACCCGTTGGTTCTGGTGCGACCTTCTGGGGCAACAGAAAACAACTCCGCACCGTCCTCTAGATGACAGCCCTTCAAGTACTTGAAGATGGTTATATCACCTCTCAGTCGTCTCCTCTCCAGGCTAAACATACCCAGGGGCTCCTTCAACCTTTCCTCATAGGACTTGGTCTCCAGACCCCTCACTGTCTTTGTTGCCCTCCTCTGGACACATTCCAGTTTGTCTATATCCTTCTTACATTGTGGTAGCGAAAACTGAACATAATACTCTAGGTGAGGCTTAACCAGAGCTGAGTAAAGCGATGCCATCACTTTGCGTGATCTGGACACTATACTTCTGTTGATGCAGCCCAAAATGGCATTTGCCTTTTTAGCTGCCGTATCACACTGCTGACTCATGTTCTGTGTATGTTCTACTAAGACCCTAGATCCTTTTCACACATACTACTGCCAAGACAAGTCTCCCCCCGTCCTATAATTATGCATTTGATCTTTCCCATGTAAATGCAGAACTTTGCATTTATCCCCATGGAAATTTTATTTGTTTTAGCCCAGTTTTCCAGCCTGTCAGGATCATCCTCTATCCTGATTCTGTCTTCTACCATATTTGCTACCCCTCCCAATTTAGTATCATCTTCAAATTTAATAAGCATTCCCAGGGGTCTTTTCGTAGAAAAAGAGCTGCAGGAGCTCCTTAGCATATGATTTCAGAAGGGGAAGCAAAAGGGGGGGAGGCATCTTCAAAAGCCTCCCCTTCCCTTCCCCAGCTGGCCTGGGGGGGGGAGCGAAGAGAGAAGGGGTTTAAAGTTTAAACCCCTTCTCACGGGAGTTGGGCCACAGAAGGAGGAAAGAGGGAAGGAAAGAGAGAGAGTAGAGAGAAGGAAAAAAGGAAGGAAATAAGAAGGGAAAGAAAGAGAGAAAGGAAGAAGGAGGGAAACAGGGAAAGCAGGAAAAAAGAGAAGAGAAGAAGGTGGGAAAGAAAGAAAGAGAAGGGAAGAAGGAGGGCAAGAGGAAAAGGAGGGAATGAAAGAAAGAGAGAAGGAAAGGAGGAAAACAGAGGAAGGAAGGAAGAGAAGGGAAAGAGAGAAAGAAAGGAAGAAAAGAGAGGAAGGAAGAGAAGGGAAAGAGAAAGAAAAGGAGGGGGAAAAAGGAAAGGAGGGAAAGATGGCAAAGAGATGGAGGGAGGGAGGCTCTCCCACCCACCCCCATCAAGCCCCCACCACCCCCACCCCCATGGATCCCTTACTTACCACTTTGGCGGGGGCCGGGGAAGCCGGCGACGGGGCTCTCCTGGTGTCCCCTGAGCTGCAGTGCTCCTGCATGGGCCTGGAGAACACGGCGATGGGGCTCTCCTGGCGTCCCCCAAGCTGCAGCGCTCCTGCGCGGGTTCAGGGGACATAGCGGCGGGGCTCTCTGGCCTCCCCCGAGCTGCAGCACTCCTGCGTGGGCCCAGGGGATGCAGTGGCAGCACTCTCCTGGTGTCCCCTGAGCCACAGGGCTCCTGCGCGGCCCAGGGACGCTGGCGGGGGGCTCTTCATGCATCCCCTGGGCTGCAGCGCTTCTGCGTGGCCCGGGGATGCCAGCGGGAGGGCTCTTCATGCGTCTCCCGGGCCACAGCGCTTCTGTGCAGCCCGGGGACGCTGACTGGGGGCAGGGCTTGCCGCCACTGCCATTTATTGTGGCTTCTGAGCTGCCGGAGCAGTGCTCCGGCACGCTCCCCCCCAAAGACCCCTGAGCATTCCCTCTATCTCTTCATCCAAATCATTGATAAAGATGTTGAACAAAACAGGTCCCAGGACAGATCCTTGTGGCACTCCCATTTATCACTCCTCTCCAAGAGGACGAGGAACCCTTCGCAAGCACTCTTTGGGTGCAGTTTGTCAACCAGTTTTAAATCCACCTAACAGTCATAGGATCCAAACCACATTTGTCAGACTCATGCAGCAATCAGTTTCCAACAGCTTTCATTCAAAGTAGTAAAGTTTATTGAGATATTTGAAAGAATGCAGACATCTTAACTGTTTCGTGTTAGAACTGAGGAAAAGTGTGCGAGCCCAACAGATATACACTATTCAAGATGGTCTTCTGATGGCTCAGGGCCAATCAGACTGCAGGTAGAAGCCCACCAAAGTAACGTGCCTCATTTCCCAAGAGAAAGGCTACACCAAGCATTCAAGGTTACAGAGATAATAGAAGTACTGGAGACACAGCAGAATTTAAACTTAACATTCTGCCCCTCACCCTCGTGGCAGCCAGGACAGCATAGGCCTAGCTGACAACATTTTACCAATTTGTCAACAAAAATGTTATGTGGAACCTTAACAGAAGCCTTACTGATATCAAGATAAACTATATCTACAGCATTCCCCTGATCCAGCAAGGCAGTAACTTTCACAAAAAAAGAGTTAAGGTTAGTCTGACATGACTTGTTCTTCAGAAACCTATGCTGGCTCTTAGGAATCACAGCCATCCTTTCTAAATGCTCAAGGACTGTCTGTTTGATTATTTGCTCTAAAACTTTCCCAGGTATAGATGTCAAACTGGCTCCTCCTTTTTCCCCTTCTTGAAGATGGGGACAACATTGGCCCGCCTCCAGTCTTCTGACACCTCACCTGTTCTCCAAGAATTCTCAAAAATAATGTACAGAGGCTCAGAAATTACATCTGAAAGTTCTTTTAGTACCCTTGGATGCAGCTCATCTGGCCCTGAGAGTTTCATTTAAAGAAGCTAGGTGTTTATGTTCTACCCCTATGCCGATCCTGGGCTGCAACTCCCTTCCCTCATCATGTGTTCTGTTTTTGCCATGTTGAGCACCATTTCCCTCACAAGAGGAGACTGAGGAAAAGTAGGAACTGAGCCGTTCTGCCCTCTCTTCATCACCTGTCACAATTTCATTTTCTTGTCCCTACAATGGGCCCACCACACCCTTGCTCTTTTTCTTACTTTGAACATAACAAAGAACCTTTTTTGGTTGATTTTAGCATCTCTCAGTAACCCAGGGGTGGCCAAACTGTGGCTCGGGAGCCACATGCGGCTCTTCCGCACATATCAAGTGGCTCCTGGTGGGACACCTGTGGAAACGAAGGGGAGGCATACTTTTTCTCCCTCCCACCTATTTGCGCTCCCTCTCTCTCCACCTCTTTCATTCTTTCCACCTTTATATCTTTTTCGCTCTCTCTTAGACAAATAAATATCACTAGCAAGCAAATAAATATAATTGGACAAATAAATATCATTATAAATATCTGTTTTTACCCCCTTTTGTTTTTATTTTTGGCAGTCTCATTTAATGTTAATAAAAAGCAAATTTGCATATTTTAAAAATAGAAACGTGTGTGTAATATTTGTTCCTGTCTTGCGGCTCTCAAACATCTGACTTTTACCCTATGTGGCTCTGTCAGGTAGCCCTGTCACGGGTATGGAATGCAGTGGGAATTCTTTCACACTCCCATCCCCTGAACTTTTCCTTCACTGTCTGTTATCAGGTCTCCGACCTTGCATCTCCAGCTGCTGGAGTACATAAGAACATAAGAGAAGCCAATGTTGAATCAGGCCAATGGCCCATCTAGTCCAACACTCTGTCACGCAGCGGCCAAAATATACCAGGTGCCATCAGGAGGTCCAGCAGTGGGGCCAGGGCACCAGAAGCCCTCCCACTGCCCCCCCCCCAGCACCAAGAATAGAATGCATCACCTGCCCCAGACTGAGAGTTCCCATCTATACCCTGTGGCTAATAGCCACTGATGGACTTCTGCTCCAGATGTTTATCTAATTCCCTCTTGAAACTGTCCATGCTTGCAGCTGCCACGACCTCCTGTGGCAGTGAATTCCATGTGTTAATCAATCTTTGGATGAAGAAGTATTTCCTTTTATCTGTTCTAACCCGACTGCTCAGCAATTTCATGGAGTGCCCACGAGTTCTTGTATTGTGAGAAAGGGAGAAAAGCACTTCTTTCTCAACCTGCTCTATCCCATGCATAATCTTATAAACCTCGATCATGTCACCTCTCAGCCGTCGTTTCTCCAAGCTAAAGAGCCCTAAGCATTTTAACCTTTCTTCATAGGGAAGGTGTTCCAACCCTTTTATCATTCTAGTTGATAAATGCTCAGAGTACTTCGGCTGGGAACCAAAACGGTTTCTAGATTATTATGCTAGCTTTGCCCACTTGCTTTGCCCGCGTGCGCGAAATGTATTCACTGGCTTTACTACATGGGGAAGGTGTTTGAATGCAGTATATCTTAGTATGCCCTCCTGTATGTGGCCATTACTGACACAAGCTGTACGTGTGTCTTTAGTTCTGATTCACCATTAAACATTGTCTCCTGAAGAAGCCCTGTGTTGCGTGAACTGACTAAGGAATGTTGAGCAACTTTGGCCAACCCCTGCACTAGCCTAAGCTCACACTAAGCCTTAGCGTTCCGAACCCCCCCCCCTCTTTCTGCCAGCTCTGGTTATTTGTTTACATTCTTCCTTGGTTATAAGGCCCCTCCTTCCACTTTCTGAATGAGTCTTTTTTTATTTCTCAGGTCTTTAGAAAGCTGTTTATGGAGCCACCTTGGCTTCTTTAGGCTCCCCCATTCTACCTTCTCATAAGTATCATAAGTTAGTGTGGCTTTCCTCTGGTCTATACCCATATGATACTTCCTGCCTCTCTAGGGTCAGGTGGTCCTAATGACCCAGAAGTCGGACCAGGTCACTTAATAATCACGTTAAGCCCTTGGGGGAACTAGCATGCTTTGCCTCTCAGATCCATTCCCTTGAGCCAGTTTGGTGTCATGGTTAAGTGCACAGACTCTAATCTGGGAGAACTGGGTTTGATTCCCCCACTTGCACCTGCTGATATGACCTTGGGTCAGTCACAAGCTCTGGCACAGCTGTTCTTGAAAAAAGAGCAATCTCTGTCAGAGCTCTTTCAGCCCCACCGACCTCACAGGGTGCCTGTTGTGGGGAGGGGAAGGGAAAGGAGTTTGTAAGCTGCTCTGAGACTCCTTTGGGTAGTGAAGAGTGGGGTATAAATCCAATCTCTTCTTCTTCTTCTTCTTGATACTGGTTGGAATTGTGGACTTTGATTTTGAGAATGGTTCTGTCCTTCCAGAAGGATCTGTATTGTTTTTTAAAAAACTTTTAAAAATATACAGTATTTTGAGACAGAAACATAAAAAAGAGACCAAAAGATAAATTAACAGACTAGATCAATAAATTGATAAGAATTTTTATTCTTGAATTTATTTCCTTCCCCATATAAGAATGATCACTTTCTCTCTCTCTCTCTCTCTCTCTCTCTCTCTCTCTCTCTCTCTCTCTCTCTGTGTGTGTGTGTGTGTGAAAGAAACAAGAAGTATAAGAGAGACTTTGGTGGAGACAAACAATGCCATTACATCCAAAGAAAGGCTGGAGAGTTCCTCAAGAGGTTCCCAAGACCATATTTCCTTCCCAAATGAGCTGGCTGAGAGTGAGTATCCTTCACAGCTATGTCAAGGGAACAGGCAAGGATTTCTGATTCACTTCTGAGCAACTTTTGGTTTGGTGCAATCACACAGCCCACTGCATAAGGAGGGAGGGAGGCCTTCTGGGGCCCTGAAATCTGGAGTCTCAGAAACTCCTTCTGTGGCTCTTGCGGGGGGTGAGGTGGAGACTCGATATTAAAGGAGATATCTTAAAGATTAGATATTCTGGCGAAAGGTGGAGGGGTGGTTAAGATCAGCCAAGCTGGACGAGGCCAAAGGGCCATTAGTCCTTTCCTCCTGCAGTCACATTATATGCCTTTGGACCTTACCAGCCCTCCCAGATGCTAACAGGATCTCTCTCTTTATTTCAGCAGAGGATGATCAGAGGAATGAGGAGGGTGCGGAACTTCATCAGCAAAGGCCAGGTAAAGTTCAAAATGAAGACTTGAAAGAAAACGTCAGGAATCAAGGCAGACCTAAGAGGAAGAAAGGTGGCCATATGGTTGAGAAGACAGATAGAAAACAGCATAACGTACATTTTCCAAAAAACAGGATAATGAAGTCAAGTAAATCCATCCAGTATGGAAAATACTTCAGAAATAGATCACAGATTCTTGTGCATCAAAGAATACACAGAAGTGAGAAACCTTTTGAATGCTCAGTGCGTGGAAAGAGATTCTGTCAGAGTGGCCATCTACAAGAGCATCAGAAAACCCACGCAATGGAGAAACCTTTTGAATGCTCAGAGTGTGGAAAGAAATTCAGTTGGAGTTCCGCTCTTCAGTTGCACCAAAGAACCCACACAGGGGAGAAACCTTTTCAGTGCTCAGAGTGTGGAAAGAGATTCAGTCAGAGTGGCACTCTTCAACGGCATCAAAGAACCCACACAGGGGAAAAACCTTTTGAATGCTCAGAGTGCGGAACAAGATTCAGTATGAATAGCAGTCTTCAAAAGCATCAGAGAATCCACAAAGAGGAGAAACGTTTCGAGTGTTCAGAATGTGGAAATAGGTTCAGGTTGAGTCGCCATCTTCGAAAGCATCTGACAACCCACACTGGGGAGAAACCTTTGGAATGTTCAGATTGTGGAAAGAGATTCAGTCAGAGTAGCAATCTTCAACACCACCGAAGAACCCACACAGGGGAGAAACCTTTTGAATGTTTAGTGTGTGGAAAGAGATTCAGTGAGAATGGCAATCTTCAAGTGCATCAAAGAACCCACACAGGAGAGAAACCTTTTGAGTGCTCAGAGTGCGGGAAGAGATTCAGTCAGAGTGGCACTCTTCAACTGCATCAAAAAACTCACACCGGAGAAAAACCTTTTGAATGCTCAGAGTGTGGAAAGAGATTCAGGCAGAGTGGCACACTTCAACTGCACCAAAGAACCCACACAGGGGAGAAACCCTTTGAATGCTTAGAATGTGGAAAGAAATTCAATACCACTGGAAATCTTCAGCTGCATCAAAGAACCCATACAGGGGAAAAACCTTTTGAATGCTTAGTGTGTGGAAAGAAATTCAGTACCAGTGGTGCTCTTCAGCAGCACCAAAGAAGACACACAGGGGAGAAACCTTTTGAATGCTCAGAGTGTGGGAAGAGATTCAGTCAGGGTGGCACTCTGCAACGACATAAGAAAACCCACAAAGGGGAGAAATGTTTTGAATGCTCAGATTGTGGAAAGAAATTCAGCAGTAGTAGTCATCAGAAAACCCATACAGGGGAGAAACCTTTTGAATGTTCCATTTGTGGAAAGAGTTTCAGTCAGAGTGGCACTCTTCAACGGCATCAAAGAACCCACACAGGGGAGAAACCTTTTGAATGCTCAGAGTGTGGAAAGAGATTCAGTAGCAGTGGTGGTCTTCAGTATCATCAAAGAACCCACACAGGTGAGAAACCTTTTGAATGCTCAGAGTGTGGAAAGAGATTCAGTAGCAGTAGCGGTCTTCAGTATCATCAAAGAACCCATACAGGGGAAAAACCTTTTGAATGCTCAGAGTGTGGAAAGAGATTCAGTGCCAATAGCAATCTTCAGTTGCATCAAAGAACCCACACAGGGGAGAAACCTTTTGAATGTTCAGAGTGTGGGAAGAAATTCAGTCAGAGCTGCAGTCTTCAGGAGCATCTAAAAACCCATACAGGGGAGAAACCTTTTGAATGTTCAGAGTGCGGAAAGAGATTCAGTGTGAGGGGGAATCTTCAAATGCATCAGAGAACTCACACAGGGGAGAAACCCTTTGAATGCTCAGTATGTGGAAAGAGATTCAGTGAGAGTGGTACCCTTCGGAAGCACCAAAGAACCCACACAGGGGAGAAACCATTTGAATGTTCAGTTTGTGGGAAGAGATTCACTCACAGTGCCACGCTTCGACAGCATCACAGAATCCACACAGGGGAGAAACCTTTTGAATGCTCAGAGTGTGGAAAGAGATTCAGGCAGAGTTGCAAACTTCAACAGCATCAGAGGACCCACACTGGGGAGAAACCTGTTCAATATTCAGGGTCTAGGCCTGGTGTCAGCAGACTTGGACTTGGGAGTTGTCCTAAAAGAGGCTTCCAAAGCACACTGATGCAACCCTAATGAAGGAGTCAACCCCGCATCCCCCACATCTCACGGAATCATAGAATCATAGAATGTTAAGAGCTGGGAGGGGATCTTGCAAGTCATCTAGTCCAACCCCCTGCACTCTGCAGGAGCATAGCCGAAAGATAGCCCCACAACATACCCGGAAGAAGAATAGACACAAGTCTATTGAAACATGGTAACATTACATCAATAAATAAAGTAGAATTGGTGGTCACAATTCAAAGACAATGGTCACAATTCCTAAATAAAGATGAATACTAAGTATGACAAAAATAGGTATGACAATTCAACGGTAATAAACAACAAAAGACTCCTCTTCTTCATCCAAAGAAGACCTCCTGATGGCACCTGGTATTTTTGGCCACTGTGTGACACAGAGTTTTGTCCTGGATGGGCCATTGGCCTGATCCAATGTTGGCTTCTCTTATGTTCTTGTGTACTCATAATACGGTGCCAGGAGAAAACTGTGATTCTTGTCTGAATGAAAGACTTGTTATATCCACCCTGCTTCTTGAATTGGTAAGAAGCTCTAAGGGGATGCTGTTTACTAGGGTTGCTTCCTCATGGAAGGAGAGAGCCCCAGAGCCTTCTGGTGTCTTGTTGTTATTTGCTTTAATGAGAGATATGCTGGCAGAGCTGAACAAGGGCAGAAGCCAGAGGGATTGCCCCAGAGTAGCAGGCTGTCAGGTATTCCTGCCATAAAGGATGGAGAAGGGAGGGAGGATGGGACTGTATAGAGAAGGGAGGGCGGATGGGACTGTAGAGTGTTGATTGATGCTTTGAGACTGGTGGGATGGAATGTGGGGAGCTGCCGATGTTGCCTGGGCAACCGGGTCATATCTCAGATCCCAGGCCAAGAGTGGCCTTGAATGCCAGGCTGACTGTCTCCTATCGCTTTCTAAAGACAACAGCTAGACTGGGAAAGGTGGGATGGAGGGTGAACTATTATTTACGGCTTCTGGGGTTCCCGCGCACGCGAGGTTCATTCATTGGTAGAATGGTGGGGGCCCTTTCCCCCCTTTAGGGTATATCTCTATGCTTCATGTATCCAAATTATTCTTAACAGTGCCTCTGTTCTAGTGACCTAGTCTTGCAGCTTAATAAATACTATTCTTGTTTCAATGAACAAGGCCTGGTGTTTGGCTGACTAACTAAGGACCCTGACACAGGCCCACTACCCCTTGTCACAGGCACAGAGGGAGTGTTTCTTCGCCTCCACATCCTTGAGCCCAATCTCAGCCTCTCTTCCTTCCTCTCCCGATTTCAGCTGCTCCTTCTTCCCACGGACACATTCCTGCCCCTTCCCCTTGGCTGGGTGCTCGGACAGAGAGCTCCTGCCTCACGTTTCAGGCCTGTCTAAGAGATGCCTATGATGGTCAAGGGGTCATAAGAACATAAGAGAAGCCAATGTTGAATCAGGCCAATGGCCCATCTAGTCCAACACTCTCTGTGTCACACAGCGGCCAAAATATACCAGGAGCCATCAGGAGGTCCAGCAGTGGGGCCAGGGCACCAGAAGCCCCCTCCCACTGCTGCCCCCTCCAGCACCAAGAATAGAGTGCATCACCTGCCCCAGACTGAGAGTTCCCATCTATACCCTGTGGCTAATAGCCACTGATGGACTTCTGCTCCATATGTTTATCTAATTCCCTCTTGAAACTGTCCATGCTTGTGGCTGCCACCACCTCCTATGGCAGTGAATTCCATATGTTAATCACTGTTTGGGTGAAGAAGTATTTCCTTTTATTTGTTCTAACCCGAGCAATTTGGGTCACCAGTCCCTCTTGTCCTTTCGGGGTTTACCTTAAGAATTAGCCCCGAGGACAGACTGAGCCAATGTAAGGAGAAGCTAAGCTGGTAAACAACCTTAAAGAGCCAAAGAGAGACATTTAACTTTCCCAAAGAACCATGGAAACATATCTAAAATAGCTTGGTTTGCAATATGGAATAATGATATTAAATCTGGCCTACAAACCACAAAAGGTTATTTTCTTCTGATCCACCAGGGGAATTCTAGTGTATCTCCTGAGCATGTGAAGATTTGCAGTGCTCAGTGATGTATCCCCATTCTCTTTTATTTTCTTTCCATGTGCCTTTCTGTGTCTCTCCTCCCCCTGAGAAGCCTCTCTTCATAGCCAGGTGACTAAAGGCATCTTTACACAGTTATAGGTGACCCAAGAGCCAGTTTGGTGTGCGGACTCTAATCTGGGAGAACCGGGTTTGATTCCCCATGTCTCCACATGCAGCTGCTGGATGACCTTGGGCAAGACATAGTTCTCTCAGAGCTGTTCTCTCAAGAGCAGTCAATACCTGGAAAAATTCTAGAGCAGATTATTAAACGTTCTGTCTGTGAGCACCTTGAACAGAATGAGTTAATTGGTTTTAGCCAGCATGGGTTTATCAAGAATAAGTCATGCCAGACCAACCTTATCTCCTTTTTTGACTGAGTTACTAAAATGGTTGACTCTGACAATGCTGTGGATATCGTGTATCTAGATTTCAGTAAAGCATTTGACAAAGTTTCTCATGATATCCTTGAGGATAAGCTGGTTAAGTGTGGGCTGGATGATGCAACCGTTGGATGGATTCATGGTTGGTTGAAAAACCGTACCCAACGAGTGCTCGTAAATGGCTCTGCATCTACATGGAGGGAAGTCTCAAGTGGAGTGCTGCAGGGCTCCGTCCTGGGCCCGGTGTTGTTCAATGTTTTTATACATGACCTGGAGGAAGACATAGAGGGGATGCTAATCAAATTTACAGATGAGATGAAGCTGGGTGGGATTGCTAATTCTGAAGAAGAGAGAGTCAGGATTCAAAATGATCTAGACAGGCTGGAACAGTGGGCTGAGACAAATAAAATGAATTTCAATAGAAATAAGTGCAAAGTCCTACACCTGGGCACAAAAAATCAAAGGTACAGATATAGAATAGGAGGGACTTGGCTTGACAGCAGCACACATGAAAGGGATCTAGGTGTTCTGGTTGATCACAAGCTCAACATGAGCCTGCAGTGTGATGTGGCTGTGAAGAAAACTAATGCAATCTTAGGATGCATCAACAGAAGCCTTGTGTCCAGATCATGGGAGGTGGTAGCTCCGCTCTATTCTGCTATGGTCAGGCCTCACCTGGAGTCCTGTGTCCAGTTTTGGGCACCACACTTTAGGAAGGATGTTGACAAGCTGGAGCGTGTCCAGAAGAGGGCAACCAGGTTGGTGAGAGGGTTGGAATCCAACTCTTACGAGGAAAGGCTGAAAGAGTTGGGTCTGTTTAGCCTGGGAAAGAGAAGAGCTGTCATGTAGAAGATGGAGCAGATCTCTTCTCTCTTGCTCCGGATTGCAAGACTAGATCTAATGGGTGGAAATTACAAGGGAGTCGTTACCGGTTAGATATGAGGAGAAACTTCCTAACTGTAAGAGTGGTTGGGCAGGGGAACAGTCTGCCTCGGGAGGTGGTGGATGCTCCTTCCGCTGGATGTTTTCAGGCGGAGGCTGGATGACCATCTTTTGGGTATGTTGTAGGTATGTCGGGCTATCTTTCGGCTATGATCCTTCAGAGTGCAGGGTGTTGGACTAGATAACCTGTAAGGTCCCTTCCAACTCTGACATTCTATGATTCTATGAATTCTTGAAAGAGCTCTCTCAGCCCCACCTACCTCACAGGGTGTCTGTTGTGGGGAGGGGAAGGGAAAGGACTTTGTAAGCTGCTCTGAGATTCCAAATGAAAGGCGGGGTAGAAATCCAAATCTTCTGACCTGAACCCAGAAGGACCTGGAAATGGCCAGGCAGCAAGGAAAGGCTCCCATCCCACCCAAGCTGGGAGTGGTGTTGAATTTTGGGGAAGCTGGAGATCTATTCTCCGATCACTGCAGTCTCAGATGTACATTGTCGACGCTTCCGGCAATTCCGCTACCATGAAGCCGATGTGTTACCAGTCAGAAAGAAGAACACGGTGGGGTTGCAGAAGGGAGCTGAGCGAGTGATTGACCGCTAGAAGGATCGGAAGGGATGTGTTTTGGGGGCCCTGACATTCAACTGGGAACAGAAAGTCCTTTGGATGATCTGTAGCGAAAAAAAAACGAAGTTGCCTTGGTCCGGGAGGCAAATGCTGGAAACTGAGAGTTGGATGAGAGATCTTGAGGCATAAAAGAGAACAGAGGGACCAAGACCATGAAAAAAACTTCTGTCGGGGCACTGACTTGAGAACCTGCAAATAGTGGAAAAAACATACATTTGTTCTTATTGCGGGCAAACGTTCCAAGAGACTTCGGCTTTCATGGTGCATGAGAGGACTCATATAGGAGAGTGAGTCTATAAGTGCTCGCAGTGTGGGAGAACGTATCCTTATCATTCTGACCTCCTCCTACACTGGAAGAGCCACGCAGGAGAGAAGCCCCATCCACGTTCTTCAAACGTGTCAGGTAGCCCCTCTGTCATATGTCTGGTATGTGGAGGGAGTACTCTGGTCTCCCCGCCTCCACCCCGCTCTGAACTTCACTCGGATTTCATTATCTGGTCTCTGACCTTGGAACTCCACCTGCTGGAGTTATGGCTGGGAACCTTAAACGTTTTTAGAGATTACGCTTGCTTGCTAACCACTATTGCCCGCCCGCGTGCACAGTATTCATTGGCTTCTGTATGGGGGGGGATGCTTGAATGTAGTATATCATACCAGGCCCTACTGTATGTGGCCATCACTGACACAAGCTGTACACGTGTCTTTAGTTCTGCTCTACCATTAAACGCTGTCTTCTGAAGAACCCCCATGTTGTGTGGCCTGACTGAGGAGCCTGACAAGATGGTGGCCAAGGCTCCGGTCGGAATGCCCCCCGCCCCCCACCGAGGGTTCTGACTGACAGAGAAGTGCCATGAGTGTGGGGAAGAAGAGCCCTGCTGGGTCAGACCAGGGAGGGTCCATCCAGTCCAGCCTCCCGTCTCACACAGGGGCCAGCCAGTTCCTCGGGAGGGCCAGCAACAGGGCAGAGAGGCCGAGGCCTTCCCCTGAGAAGGACACCAGAAGAGCCCTGCTGGGTCAGCCCGGGGAGGGTCCATCCAGTCCAGCCTCCCGTCTCACACAGGGGCCAGCCAGTTCCTCTGGAGGGCCAGCAACAGAGCAGAGAGGCCAAGGCCTTCCCCTGAGAAGGACACCAGAATAGCCCTGCTGGGTCAGACCAGGGAGGGTCCATCCAGTCCAGCCTCCCGTCTCACACAGGGGCCAGCCAGTTCCTCTGGAGGGCCAGCAACAGGGCAGAGAGACCGAGGCCTTCCCCTGAGAAGAACCTCAGAAGAGCCCTGCTGGGTCAGACCAGGGAGAGTCCATCCAGTCCAGCCTCCCGTCTCACTGTTAGCTGAAATGCTCTGATCTATAATTAATAGAGCATTTGGGACAGTTTTTAATATTGGGATTCTTTGGTCTGTGTATACAAAGGATGGGCTGCCACACTATTTCCCAGTAAAGAGGCGAGAGGCAGGAGTAAAATAAATCTTTTTTTTACTGTGTAATAATATTCAGCAGAACACATACAATCACACACACACTGGCATACAAGAGACTAAATAAAAGCAGGCAAGAAATAAATAGCACATTCGCATGAGCATGTATTGATGATGGCAATAATTACCTCTGATGTGCAGCTCCTAGAATCTTCCATCGGGAGGTAAAAGGGGGGGAAGAGTATGGAAAGAAAATGGGGAGCACGCGTATTAGGCCGGCTAAGCACATGTGCGTTACTCCAGCTGCAGACTGGAGCCCTGAAGTGAGGTAGGGGTTGGTTACAGGAAGCTGGACGTAAGAGGTAAAGCAGGTATAGAGAGGTCGTTGGTGGGGGTAGGCGAGGCAGAGAGCTCTGAGAAGCGTGTGTGTGTTTTTAAAACCTCTCGAGCGATGGGCATGGAAGGCCAGGCGGCTTACACCTGAAGACACTCCCTGTTGGCTAGGGATTGGTTGCTAGGGTCAATTTCAAATACTAGTGGCTACCTTGACCAGTGGTCACCTGGGTGCTGGAAAGGAGGAAGTTGGAACAAAGAAGAATGGCTCTTCAGTTGGATCCTCCATGAGAACCGTGTGCTTTCGCACATAGAGGGGTTAAGCCCTTTATAATGGAGACAGCGAGTCTGGCCTGTGTGCGAGAGTCTTTTGTTTGAGTGTAAACCTGTGACTGTAATATGTGACACCCGGCAAGCAGACTATGGGGATCCTCTGGAGTGGCTTTAGCCAGCATCTCATAGTCCTGGCCTGGCCTCTGTTCCTTCTCTGGGCTTTTCCCCATGGCACTTTATTACAGTCTCTTAGCTGGAACACTCTCAGGTTCATAACAGCATAAAAACTGTCCTGAAATAGCCCAATAGAAGCGGCTGGGCTAACATCACACAGGGGCCAACCAGTTCCTCTGGAGGACCAGCAACAGGGCAGAGAGGCTGAGGCCTTCCCCTGATAAGAACATCAGAAGAGCCCTGCTGGGTCAGACCAGGGAGGGTCCATCCAGTCCAGCCTCCCGTCTCAGACAGGGGCCAGCCAGTTCCTCTGGAGGGCCAACCACAGGGCATGGAGGCCGAGGCCTTCATAAGAACATCAGAAGAGCCCTGCTGGATCACACCAGGGAGGGTCCATTGAATCCAGCCTCTGGTCTCACACAGCGGCCAACCAGTTCCTCTGGAGGGCCAACAGCAGGGCATAGATGTGCACCCTGTTCCTCTCTGGATGTGAAGGAAGGGACGGGAGAGGGACTTCACCCTTGGCCCCTGGCCAGGAAAAATCTGGCAACCTTCTGAAAGGTGGGAAGGTGAACCTGCCTCTACCCTCTCTCTGTGGCCCCAATCCGCCCCAGGTCCACCACAACCCTAAGCTGACTTGGGAAGACAGATGCAGACCTGTGCCCCCCCCAACTCTTTTACTAGCCAGATACTCTGTTCATCTGCCCAGTGAAGCCGATAATTGGCTCTGGCCGTTTTGTGCTGTCTTGGGGGTAATTTGTCCCACCTCCCCCCCCCACCTGCACCCATGTGACTCCCTCGTCTCCTCCCCCCTTCTACCCGCAACGTTTTTGGTTCTACTTTTTTGAAAAAGAAATCAGCCTTTAAAAAGTTTTAGCAGTTATGCTGATAGGAATCACTCCAATAGTTTTTTCAAATTTGGTGAAGGGCATTTATGGAATTCCCTGCCACAGGAGGTGGTGGCAGCTACAAGCATGGGCAGTTTCAAGAGGGAATTAGATAAACATATGGAGCAGAGGTCCATCAGTGGCTATTAGCCACCAGGTATAGATAGGAACTCTCGGTCTGGGACAAGTGATGCACTCTATTCTTGGTGCTTGGGGGGGGTCAACAGTGGGAGGGGGCTTCTAGTGTCCTGGCCCCACAGGTGGACCTCCTGAGGGCACCTGGTATTTCTGGCCCCTCTGTGACACAGAGAGTGTCGGACTGGATGGGCCACTGGCCTGATCCAACATTGGCTTCTCTTATGTTCTTAAAAATCTTTAAATGCAACATGTTACAGAACGAATCCAGGGCCTAAAAACAGCTTCACACGTGCACGGAGCCGCAGAAAGATGAAGATACAGCAAAGTCTGGAGGCCAGGAAAAAAATCCGTCAGAGTGCTAAACCCCTTAGTTAAAAGCCTCTTCTTGGGTAGAGGGAAATACTTCAGAAAGGCCAGGAAGGTCGGGGCCACGTGAGCCTCCTGGGGGAGGGTGTGTTCCAAAGGCAAGAAGCCGCCACGGAGGAGGCCGTGCCTCTGGTCCCTACCTCCCTCGGCTCTGCAGGTGTCAGGCCAGGGCTCCCAAAGAGGGTCTCAGCAGTTAAGAACATAAGAACATAAGAGAAGCCAATGTTGAATCAGGCCAATGGCCCATCCAGTCCAACACTCTCTGTGCCACACAGTGGCCAAAATATACCAGGGGCCATCAGGAGGTCCAGCAGTGGGGCCAGGACACTAGAAGCCCTCCCACTGCTGCCCCCTCCAGCACCAAGAATAGAGTGCATCACCTGCCCCAGACTGAGAGTTCCCATCTATACCCTGTGGCTAATAGCCACTGATGGACTTCTGCTCCAGATGCTTATCTAATTCCCTCTTTAAACTCTCCATGCTTGTAGCTGCCACCACCTCCTGTGGCAGTGAGTTCCATATGTTAATCACTCTTTGGGTGAAGAAGTATTTCCTTTTATCCGTTCTAACCCAACTGCTCAGCAATTTCATAGAGTGCCCACGAGTTCTTGTATTGTGAGAAAGGGAGAAAAGTACTTCTTTCTCAACCTGCTCAATCCCATTCATAATCTTATAAACCTCGATCATGTCACCTCTCAGCCATCGTTTCTCCAAGTTAAAGAGCCCCAAGTATCTTAACCTTTCTTCATAGGGAAGGTGTTCCAACCCTTTTATCATTCTAGTTGCCCTTCTCTGTACTTTTTCCAATGCTATAATATCCTTTTTGAGATGTGGTGACCAGAACTGTACACAGTATTCCAAATGAGGTCGCACCAATGATTTATACAGGGGCATGATGATACTGGCTGATTTGTTATCAGTTCCCTTCCTAATAATCCCCAGCATAGCGTTGGCCTTCTTTATTGCAGCTACACACTGTCTAGACATTTTCACTGAGTTATCCACTATGACTCCAAGATCTCTCTCTTGCTCCGTCTCTGCCAGTTCAGACCCCATCAACGTGTATTTATAGTTAGGATTTTTGGCTCCAATGTGCATCACTTTGCACTTGGCCACATTGAACCCCATTTGCCACGTTGACGCCCACTCACCCATCCTCACCCTTTGGAGTGCCTCACAATCCTCCCTGGTTTTCACCACCCTGAACAACTTCGTGTCATCTGCAAATTTAGCCACATCACTGCTTACTCCCAATTCCAAATCGTTAATAAACAAGTTAAAAAGCATCAGACCGAGTACTGATCCCTGTGGTACCCCACTGTTTACCACCCTCCACTGAGAAAGTTTCCCATTTATACTCACTCTCTGTTTCCTATTTATAAGCCAGTTTTTGATCCACAAGAGGACTTGTCCTTTTATCCCATGACTATTGAGCTTACTTAGGAGCCTTTGATGAGGAACTGTATCAAAAGCTTTCCGGAAGTCAAGGTAAATAATATCTATTGGGTCCCCCTTGTCCACATGTTTGTTCACTCCCTCAAAAAACACTAACAGGTTAGTGAGACAAGATCTTCCCTTACAGAACCCATGCTGAGCCTGCCTCAATAGTTTTTGTTCATCAATGTGCCTACTAATTCTTTCCTTAATAACAGTTTCCACCAACTTACCCGGTATCGATGTCAGACTGACTGGCCTGTAATTTCCCGGATCTCCCCTGGAGCCCTTTTTAAAGATGGGAGTGACATTAGCTACCTTCCAGTCCTCAGGAATGGAGGCAGATTTTAAAGAAAGATTACATATTTTTGGCAGGAGATCCACAAGTTCACATTTGAGTTCTTTCAGAACTCTCGGATGAATGCCATCCGGGCCTGGTGATTTATTAGTTTTTAAATTGTCCATCAGTCGGAGGACTTTCTCTCTTGTTACCGCAATCTGATTCAGGTCTTTCAAACCCCCTCCCGAAATCGGTGCTTCTGGAGTGGGCAAACACTTCTCCTCTTCCACAGTGAAGACAGAGGCAAAAAATGCATTCAGCTTCTCAGCCATTTCCCTATCATCCTTCACTACTCCTTTTACCCCTTGGTCATCCAAGGGCCCCACTGCCTCCCTGGCTGGCTTCCTACTTCTAATGTATTTGAAGAAAGTTTTATTGTTGGCCTTTATGTTTTTTGCGATATGCTCCTCATATTCCCTTTTTGCTTGCCTGATCACAGACTTGCATTTTATTTGCCATAGTCTGTGTTCCCTTTTATCAACCTCACTAAGACTAGCTTTCCACCGCTTAAAGGAATCCTTCTTACCTTTTACAGCTTCCATTACTTTATTTGTTAACCATGCAGGCTTTTTTCTATACCTATTTGTACCTTTCCTAACCTGCGGTATATATTTTTTCAGCGCAACCGTCTCACCCAGCGGTGTCAGGAACTTTTGCCCACGGGAGATCCCGGGTTTGGCCCAACACAGCAGCTCCACGTAAAAGTCCCCAGAGATGCCTCCCCAGTCAGAGGGGAGAGTCTTGAATCAAAGGAAGGGCCTGGCTGAGGGTGGAAGGGGGCTGTGGTGGGTGGTGTGTCTCTTGGAGGCCAGGAGTTTCACTCAGCACGGGACACTGCATAGCTCTGGATGTCTCCCACCCGGAATCCCCGGAGACTCCTCTTCGAGGGTCTCTCTGGGGGCCCCTCTGCCTGCGTGGGCCTCCTTGCAAAGACCCCCGGGGTTGCATGCACAGGGAATGGGGTGGGGGGACGTGGCCTGGAAGGGCTTTTTTTTTTCTTTTTCTTTTTTTTATTAAAAACAAAAACCAACCTAAAACATATCATAGCCAGAGAAACACAAGGGCCACGAAAAGTGGAAGACAAGTTGAGATTATACCCTGACACAACCTTAACATTATCAACAGAAGGAACAGAAATTTTAAATATTGGATGCCGTAAGAATCACCTAAAACGAGGTACCCAGATATAAACACGTTTCATTCTCCAGGGAATGATGGGAAGCATACCAGCTTCGCAGGGAAAAAGAAAACAGTCAAAGAGAGAGCCAAAGTCTATAATCTTTTTTCCATGCTAAGAGGAGCTATCATTTCCTGATGCCTTCTAAAGTTTTGTCTCCAAATGACGACGTTTCCTCCTTCTCTCCCTTGTCCCGCCCGGGAAGGGTCCGCCCGGGAAGCCCCCGGGTGAGTCTGGCGGGGGAGGGGGGAGGGGCGGAGTCCCCCCCCGCCCCACAGACGCTCATTCTACCTCCCCCCGCATCAAGTCAGCGGCTTTGACTCCCGACACGGAGGTTCGCCGCTGAGAGTCAGTCCCAGCGGCAGGGGGGCTTTGCGGGTCTCTCCCTGCGCCTCCCTCCCCCGCTGCTCCGCCCGCATTTCTCTTGCGCCCAGGGAGAGCCTCAGGTCTGGAAGAGGTCCAGACGGTTCGCCACGTCAGTCTGCCTGCAGCCGGGGAAAAGAGGCAGCGTCCCGGAGGCTGGGGAGGGGCTGGCGTGAGTCACGGCTCTCCTCCTTCTGGAGGCCTTTGGAGAAGGGAGCCAGCCCCGTGACTCACGAAAGCTCCGACCCTGCCACCAATTTGGTTAGTCTTGAAGGCGTTCCTGGACCCGGGCTCTGTCCCTAGCCTGGAAGGCATGCTGGCAAGGGCCTTTCCTGGACAGGGCTGTGATGCAGAATAGTTTCCCCAGGGTTTCTTTTGTCTTTGCAAAATATTTTTAAGCTACAGAAATTGCAAGAAGCAACATAAATGGTCGTGTAAATTAGAATATGAGTGGATATAAGTCTGACATTAGAAACCACAGCATTCAGAAACCAGTGAGGGGACATTTTAACCTTCCAGGACCTTGCAGACCTAAGAATAGCAGTTCTCTTGCAAAAGAATTTCAAGGGGAGATTAGAAAGAGACTCATAAGAACATAATAACATAAGAGAAGCCAATGTTGAATCAGGCCAATGGCCCATCTAGTCCAACACTCTGTCACACAGCGGCCAAAATATACCACGTGCCATCAGGAGGTCCAGCAGTGGGGCCAGGGCACCAGAAGCCCTCCCACTGCTGCCCCCTCCAGCACCAAGAATAGAGTGCATCACCTGCCCCAGACTGAGAGTTCCCATCTATACCCTGTGGCTAATAGCCACTGATGGACTTCTGTTCCATATGTTTATCTAATTCCCTCTTGAAACTGTCCATGCTTGTAGCCGCCACCACCTCCTGTGGCAGTGAATTCCATGTGTTCATCACTCTTTGGGTGAAAAAGTATTTCCTTTTATCTGTTCTAACCCGACTGCTCAGCAATTTCATGGAGTGCCCATGAGTTCTTCTACTGTGAGAAAGGGAGAAAAGGACTTCTTTCTCAATCTGCTCAGTCCCACTCATAATCTTATAAACCTCGATCATGTCACCCCTCAGCCGTCGTTTCTCCAAGCTAAAGAGCCCCAAGCGTTTTAACCTTTCTTCATAGGGAAGGTGTTCCAACCCTTTTATCATTCTAGTTGCCCTTCTCTGCACTTTTTCCAATGCTATAATATCCTTTTTGAGATGTGATGAATTGCAATGGATAACAAAGCTCAAGACAATGCACTGTCCTGGACCAAATCAAGACTAGGTTTCCTGTCTCATGACCGCTACGGATTTCTCCATGCCTACAACCCCCTGTGCATATCACACCTAATCCAATCACGCCTGCTGTCGCCATTCCCCTGCTACAGTCATTTGCCTGCCACGGTGTCATTCGCCACGGGGTGGTGACGCCTGGTTGTCATTTTTTAGACTGAGCGTCCTGTGACTTGCCTCAGGTCACCCAGCTAGCATCGAGAGGGGAACTGGGGAATTGAACCCAGCTCCTCAGTCCTGGTACCTCTCCCTTTGAAAGCCGTGAGGCCTTCCGTCCTCTGCTCTGTCCTACGCTGCTGTCCACACAAGTCCTCACCCTGCGAGCCCCCTCTTTTCCTGTGCCGCCACTTCTGGGGAGGCCCCAGAATAAGTCTCTGCTGTCTGCCTCCGTCTCTCTCTCTAGGACTTGAAGGGGCCCGGGGGCTGATCGGCCCCCCCAGGGAAACCAGGCAACCAGGTCAGTCCTTTGGTGGGGCCAAGGGCTGCGTGTGGAGAGCAGGCCTGAGGTCGAGGGGAGGGGCGTCCGCTCACGCCTTCTCTCTGTGTTTTCCCCGGGGTGGAGCTGGAGCTGACGGGGGCTGGGGCGTGCCCGGAGAACCTGGCGTCAGTCGTGGTGAGGCAGCACTCCCTGACCAGAGACCCCCAAGCCCCCTTTCGAGCTCTGCTTTGCGAGGGGGGGCTCCCAGAGGAAGAGGTCAAGGGCAGAGTCCTGAGGGCAGGCACCGTTCCCGTTCCTGGGGGGGCAGTCTCTGGATCCAAGGTCAGGGGCTTTATTGGAAGCCACCTCAAGTGCCTCAGGGTGGAAGGGTGGTGAATAAGCATTTTAAATAAGGAAACCAATAAATGAAAAGGGCCCGCACCTTGGTTTCCTCTCTGCAGGGCAACCGTTGCTTCGATGTACTCCCGGGCCGGCCAGGGGAAAAGGGGCATCAGGTAAGTGGGGCACACAGGGTGGGGAGTTTACCCATAATGCCAGAGAGGGAGGGCAGGCCACAAGGACCCCCCCCCAATCGTCGTGGCCCTTGAAATAAGTTGTGTGTGTGTGTGTGTACACACTGCCAGTCCCTACAGTCACAACGTCCACATAACTGTGTCTTTTTGCACACCATGCTACACCCTCTGAGTGACTGTGCTGGGCCAACAGCACTTGAGACTTTGCCCGCAAAAGGCCTCAGGGGCATGAGCATGGGGGGGGGGCTAGCTCAAACTGGGTCAGCTTAGAGGGAAAACTGGTTGGGAGCCAGCAATTTGGCTACTACACTCATTCAGCTTAGAGGGAACACTAGTTGTGGGTGGGGAAGGTGTCTGTGAACTAACCGACCTACAGGGCTGGCCCTCTGTCTGCTGCCCCCGCCTGGCTTCCAGTTGCCACAACACCTCACTCCACTCCAAGCACAACAACAGCCCCCCCCCCCGTTTTTCAAGAGCCTCCTCATCTCCCCCTCCCCAACACCTTTTCTATCTCTGGCTCCATTCTCATTGCTTCACCCCCATGAATCTTGGTAAATCTTTAGGACTGCCTTCCTCTCTTCCCCCCACCCCACATGACCTCAGGCAGAAAGTCAGCTGGTGAAGCATCCCCTCCTCACTGCATGCTGAATCTTCCACAGCTGCTCAGAGTCCTATGAGCCCCTCACAGAACTACAGTCCCCAGAGTTCCCGGGAAAGGGCAGGCCACGTTTGACCTCAGGCAGAAATTCAGCAGGTGAAGCATTCCCTCCTCACTGCATGCTGAATTTTCCGCAACTGCTCAGAGTCCTACGAGCCCCTCACAGAACTACAGTCCCCAGAGTTCCCGGGAAAGGGCAGGCCACGTTTGACCTCAGGCAGAAATTCAGCAGGTGAAGCATTCCCTCCTCACTGCATGCTGAATCTTCCGCAACTGCTAAGAACATAAGAACATAAGAACATAAGAACATAAGAGAAGCCAATGTTGAATCAGGCCAATGGCTCATCTAGTCCAACACTCTGTCACACAGCGGCCAAAATATACCAGGTGCCATCAGGAGGTCCAGCAGTGGGGCCAGGACACTAGAAGCCCTCCCACTGCTGCCCCCTCCAGCACCAAGAACAGAGTGCATCACCTGCCCCAGACTGAGAGTTCTCATTCTATACCCTGTGGCTAATAGCCACTGGTGGGCTTCAGCTCCATATGTTGCTCATATTCCGCAACTGCTCAGAGTCCTACGAGCCCCTCACAGAACTACAGTCCCCAGAGTTCCCAGGAAAGGGCAGGCCAAGTTTGACCTCAGGCAGAAATTCAGCTGGTGAAGCATCCCTTCCTCACTGCATGCTGAATTTTCTGCAGCTGCTATGAGTTCTAGCATAGGAAAAGGAGTATGACAAGGATGTATATTGTCACGTTGCTTATTTAATTTATATGCAGAGTACATCATGCGAAATGCTGGCCTGGATGAATCACAAGCTGGAGTTAAGATTGCTGGGGAAAAGATCAATAAACTCAGATATGCA
Source organism: Gekko gecko (assembly GCA_029375565.1). Taxonomy (NCBI): domain Eukaryota; kingdom Metazoa; phylum Chordata; class Lepidosauria; order Squamata; family Gekkonidae; genus Gekko; species Gekko gecko. The sequence goes on along the minus strand of JAPDNY010000002.1, from coordinate 1,637,702 downwards.
GACGATACCACTCTGATGGCAGAAACTGAAGAGGACCTAAAGAGCCTCTTGCTCAGGGTGAAAGAGGACAGCGCAAAAGTGGGCTTGAAGCTCAACATCAAAAAAACTAAGATCATGGCATCTGGCCCCATCACTCCTTGGCAAATAGAAGGGGAAATTGTAGAAGTAGTGACAGACTTCATGTTCCTGGGATCCCAGATCACTGCAGATAGTGACTGCAGCCATGAAATTAAAAGACGCCTGCTCCTTGGGAGGAAAGTGATGGCAAAACTTAACAGTATGATAAAAAGCAGAGACATCACCCTGCCAACAAAAGTCCTCATGGTCAAAGCAATGGTATTCCCCGTAGTAATGTATGGCTGCGGGAGTTGGACTATAAGGAAGGCCGAGCGCCGAAGAATAGATTCTTTTGAACTGTGGTGCTGGAGAAGACTCTTGAGAGTCCCTTGGACTGCAAGGAGATCAAATCAGTCAATCCTAAAAGAAATCAACCCTGACTGTTCCCTGGAAGGCCAGATCCTGAAGCTGAAGCTCAAATACTTTGGCCACCCAATGAGAAGGGAGCATTCACTGGAGAAGACCCTGACGATGCTGGGAAAGATTGAAAGTCAAAGAAGAAGGGGGCGGCAAAGGATGAGATGGTTAGACAGTGTCATCGATGCGACGAACATGAAATTGAGCAAACTTCAGCAGACAGCGGAAGACAGGAGGGCCTGGCGTAAACTGGTCCATGGGGTCACAAAGGGTCGTACTCAACTGTGCGACTGAACAACAACAACATGAGTCCTACAAGCCCCTCACGGAACTGCAGTTCCCAAAGTTCCTGGGAAAGGGCAGGCCTATTGGGTGCATATAAATCAGAAGCGGGGGACTGTCCAGTTGTAGAAGTGCAGAAAGAGTTTATAGGTGAAGAGATATATACAACATATATACAGAGAGTTACCTAGTCGCACAGACAGCATGGCACGCCTCAGTCTCTGAAAGCTGAAGCCCCCCCCCATAGCTAACTAAAGCATACAGCTATTATGCTAAACTCTAGCCAATCTCTAGCAAGGCGATGCAATCCCTGACCTGAATGAAGGACACCTGGAGGAAGCACCTGTCTGTAGTTACATGACTGCTAATCTGACAGCTAGGTGTGACAGGTAGATCAAACTCATCTACAGTAACTGCTTGCTACCTCATACATTCAGATCTATATCTCAATAAGGGCAAGTTTGACCTCAGGCAGAAATTCAGCTGGTGAAGGATCCCCTCCTCACTGCATGCTGAATTTTCGGCAGCTGCTCAGAGTCCTATGAGCCCCTCACAGAACTACAGTCCCCAGAGTTCCCGGGAAAGGGCAGGCCAAGTTAGACCTCAGGCAGATATTCAGCTGGTGAAGCATCCCCTCCTCACTGCATGCTGAATTTTCCACAGCTGCTCAGAGTCCTACGAGCCCCTCACAGAACTACAGTCCCCAGAGTTCCCGGGAAAGGGCAGGCCAAGTTTGACCTCAGGCAGAAATTCAGCTGGTGAAGCATCCCCTCCTCACCGCATGCTGAATTTTCGGCAGCTGCTCAGAGTCCTACGAGCCCCTCACAGAACTACAGATCCCAGAGTTCCCGGGAAAGGACAGGCCACGTTTGACCTCAGGCAGAAATTCAGCAGGTGAAGCATCCCCTCCTCACTGCATGCTGAATTTTCTGCAGCTGCTCAGAGTCCTACAAGCCCCTCACAGAACTACATTCCCCAGAGTTCCCGAGAAAGGGCAGGCCAAGTTTGACCTCAGGCAGATATTCAGCTGGTGAAGCATCCCCTCCTCACTGTATGCTGAATTTTCTCCAGCTGCTCAGAGTCCCACGAGCCCTTCACAGAACTACAGTCCCCAGAGTTCCCGGGAAAGGACAGGCCAAGTATGACCTCAGGCAGAAATTCAGCTGGTGCAGCATCCCCTCCTCACTGCATGCTGAATTTTCCACAGCTGCTCAGAGTTCTATGAGCCCCTCACAGAACTACAGTCCCCAGAGTTCCTGGGAAAGGACAGGCCACGTTTGACCTCAGGCAGAAATTCAGCAGGTGAAGCATCCCCTCCTCACTGCATGCTGAATTTTCTGCAGCTGCTCAGAGTCCTACAAGCCCCTCACAGAACTACAGATCCCAGAGTTCCCGGGAAAGGACAGGCCACGTTTGACCTCAGGCAGAAATTCAGCAGGTGAAGCATCCCCTCCTCACTGCATGCTGAATTTTCTGCAGCTGCTCAGAGTCCTACAAGCCCCTCACAGAACTACAGATCCCAGAGTTCCCAGGAAAGGACAGGCCACGTTTGACCTCAGGCAGAAATTCAGCAGGTGAAGCATCCCCTCCTCACTGCATGCTGAATTTTCTGCAGCTGCTCAGAGTCCTACAAGCCCCTCACAGAACTACAGATCCCAGAGTTCCCGGGAAAGGACAGGCCACGTTTGACCTCAGGCAGAAATTCAGCTGGTGAAGCATCCCCTCCTCACTGCATGCTGAATCTTCTGCAGCTGCTCAGAGTCCTACAAGCCCCACAGAACTACAGTTCCCAGAGTTCCCGGGAAAGGACAGGCCACGTTTGACCTCAGGCAGAAATTCAGCAGGTGAAGCATCCCCTCCTCACTGCATGCTGAATTTTCTGCAGCTGCTCAGAGTCCTACAAGCCCCTCACAGAACTACAGATCCCAGAGTTCCCGGGAAAGGACAGGCCACGTTTGACCTCAGGCAGAAATTCAGCTGGTGAAGCATCCCCTCCTCACTGCATGCTGAATTTTCTGCAGCTGCTCAGAGTCCTACAAGCCCCTCACAGAACTACAGATCCCAGAGTTCCCGGGAAAGGACAGGCCACGTTTGACCTCAGGCAGAAATTCAGCAGGTGAAGCATCCCCTCCTCACTGCATGCTGAATTTTCTGCAGCTGCTCAGAGTCCTACGAGCCCCTCACAGAACTACAATTCCCAGAGTTCCCGGGAAAGGGCTGGCCAGGTTTGCCGTGGAGAGGTGGCCGGTGTGTCTCTTGCTAGCCATCCCAGGCTCACGGCTTTTGTTTCTCTCCCCCTCCCCACCAGGGTGACTGCAGTGAGCAAGGCCTCCCCAGCCCCCACGGCGGAGACGGCGAGAGGGGGTCAGTACTGGTGGCGAAGGATGGAACGGGGGACTGTGTGCGAATCCAGCCCAGTCGAGCCAGTGCTGTGGCCATTCCTGTCCAGTGCCTCTGAGGGCCTTTGGAGGGCTCGGAGAAATGCCTCTCACCATATCCTTGGAGCAACCACTGTGAAGGTCGGTCGGCCTTCTCTTCTCCAGGTGGCTGAGAGAGAGAGAGAGAGAGAAAACAGCTGGCCAGAGACCAGGAGGTTGCCAGCTCCCGGGCTGGGGAAGTCCTGGAGATTTGGGAGGGTGGAGCCCGGGGAGGGGAGGGGGAGCCCACTCTCTCTGGAGCAGGCGTTTTCTCCAGGGGAACCGACCACTCCAGTCTCAAGGAGAGCTGCTGTTCTGCGAGATCTCCAGGCCCAAGCTGGAGGTTGGAAACCATACCTGGGGCCACCTATTCCAGCTGTGGCACCTGGCGGCTCAGAGAATCACAGAATGTTAAGAGTTGGAAGGGACCTTGCAGGTCATCTAGTCCAACCCCCTGTGCTCTGCAGGAGCACAGCCGAAAGAGAGCCCTACATACCAACAACATACCCAAAAGATGGTCGTCCAGCCTCCACTTGGAAACGTCCAGGGAAGGAGCACCCACCACCTCCCAAGGCAGTCAGTTCCACTGCTCAGCCACTCTTACAGTTAGGAAGTTTCTCCTGATATCTAGCCGGTAACCACTCCCTTGTAGTTTCACCCACTAGATCTAGTCTTGCAATCCAGAGCAAGAGAGAATAGATCTGCTCCATCTTTTACATGACAGCCCTTCAGATACTTGAAGACTGCAATTGTGTCCCCTCTAAGCCTTCTCTTTCCCAGGCTAAACATACCCAACTCTTTCAGCCTTTCCTCATAAGACTTGGATTCAAACCCTCTCACCATCCTGGTTGCCCTAGCTTGTCAACACCCTTCCTAAAATGTGGTGCCCAAAACTGGACCCAGGACTCCAGGTGGGGCCTGACCATAGCAGAATAGAGCAGAACTACCACCTCCCGTGATCTGGACACAAGGCTTCTTCTGTTAATGCATCCTAAGATTGCATTCGCTTTCTTCGCCGCCACATCACACTGCAGGCTCATGTTGAGCAGAACACCCGGATCCCTTTCGCCTGTGCTGCCAAGTCAAGCCAAGCCCCTCCCATTCTGTATCTGTGCCTTTCATTTTTTGTGCCCAGGTGTAGGAGTGTGCACTTTTCTCTACTGAATCTCATTTTATCTGCCTCAGCCCACCGTTCCAGCCTGTCTAGACCGTTTTGAATCCTGACTGGGTCTTCTTCCGACTTGCTGATGCCCGGTGGGCCTGAGGGTAGCCCCGACCAGCTTGACCTGGGCGGCTGGGTCTCAGGAGTGAAGCAGGGGCTCAGCTCCAGTGGGCCCTTGGAGGGGAGATCCGCAAGGGGGTCCGGAGGCGCCGCCCGGAGGGAGGCCAGGGCCGAGGACCACTGCCTCTCTCTTGGTCTCTGTCGTGGCCTGGACGGCCCAGCCCAGGCAAGCCGGCTCTATCCTGGTGGGCACTTGGACGGGAAACCTCCGGTGGAGGGACCGAGGGCTGGCAGCTCCTTGCCCCCCCCGCCAAAAGCCCTGCTCACAACTCGCATCCTGCACCCTGTGCCCCCCCTTCCTGTTGTGTTTGCTCGCCCATTAGTGGCTCATTCACTCTCAGGCTGTAGGGCTGAGGAAGAGCCTGAGCCCACCGCCCCCTGCCCCCCGCTCCCCCCCCAGGCCGGGCTGCTTGCAGGCAGGGTTAGCCTCTCACTGTCAGGCGCCCCAGACTTGCTGGGAAATCCGGAGCCTTCATTAGATCCAATGACTCCGCGCAAGCCTTGCAAAGTTACAAAGAAGGGGCGGGAGGGGAGCGGGCAAACAAACGCCAGCTCCGGGGAAGGGGGAGGGAGAGAGGCTGCTGCCCCTCGCCCCCGCCTTCTTCCCGCCTATCTCCAAACAAAGCGACCCGCCCCTCCAACAGATTGCCAGTTGCATCAAACAAACTTCCAGGCTTAAAAGAAATAAAAAATCTTAAACCCCAGTCCTAAAAGAGGAAGCGATGGATACTGAAATTCTTCACATTGCAACCAGCTGTTGATGTGACCAGCAGCTGCCCGTGGGGGCGGGGCGGGGGGGGCCTGGAGAGGCGGGGGGGTGCCGCAGCCGCCAGGCTTCTCCCTTCCCCACAAGCCCCAGCCCCCTCCCTCCACCAGCCGCAGGGTGATGAAGTGTGGGGGGAGCTGCCTCCTCCTCCTCCTCCTCCTCCTCTTCAGTCCCGCAGGGTCCCCCCACCCCACCCCCGTTTTCCAGCTCAGGCATTTTGGTCTTGGCTCCAGAGCAAACTGATTCCTGCAGCAGCCAACTCCTTCCCTCACAACTTGCAACGCCAAGCGGGCTAGGAGGCCAGCTGGAGACCAGCCCCTTCTTCTGGGTCAGGGAGCGAGGAGGAGGAGGAGGAGGAAGCGCTTTAACGTTTGCTTCCTGGAGAGGCGGGGCGAGGGGGGGGCGGGGGGGGAGAAAGGCTCTTCCACCTTGGGGGGGGGGGTGAGAAGTTTTTGAGCGGCCGAAGAGAGGAGGCGTTTCAGACCTGCAGCGGCTGGGAAGAGCCTTGCAGCCCGATCCGGGGAAGGTTTACTTCTGCAAGTAAGTCATGTGGGGGCCCTTTGCTGGGAGTCACCTTCGGAGGAGGCTTTGGCTTGAGGGGGGGGTTGCAGGAGAGGACAGACCCTTCCCCTCCCACCCGGGCACTTCGGTGTCGCTAAGGGCAGCTCTCCAACATAACATCCTTCCCTATTATATAAAAGAGTAGTGGCCAGCTTGACCATATTAGGGAAGCGCCCCTATAAGGGAAAAACGCAGGGCGGACTCCATTGGCCCGGCGCCACTCAAGCGTGAGGCCCTGGACATTGGCTGCTGCCCACGCTGGGACGGAGGGAGCCCAGGGGCAGCATGCGAACTTCGCATCGCTGGCAGGAGAGGGGAGGAGGGGCATTTGGCGCTGTGGCTTGTCTTGCAGGGCGCGCATGGTGGGGCCGCGGCGCCTGGCCAGTAGTGGGGAGCCGGAAAGGGGAGTGTGGGACCCTCGGCTGGCACTGGGCCCCCCTGACTGGACGGTGCTGCAGCACCGAGGAAGGGAGGCAAGGGGAGGGGCGGGGACTTCGCAGCAGCGGCTGCCTTGCCCTGGCAGGGAGCCAGCTAGCGCCAGTTGCATATGAGACCCCAACGGGTTTGGCCGCTAGTAAGAACATAAGAGAAGCCCATGTTGGATCAGGCCAGTGGCCCGTCCAGTCCAACACTCTCTGGGTCACACAGTGGCCAGAAAGACCAGGTTGGCCATCAGAAGGTCCAGCCAGGGCCGGATCCAAGTATTTCTGCGCCCTGGGCTGGCGCAGATCCCAGCCTCCCGGTTGGGCCTGGAGACCCTGCCAAGCCGCCCCCCTCCTCTCCCCCCCAGGGAGGAGGGGGAGGGCGGGCAAGCTGTGCCCCGGCTGCAGAGTGCGGCTGGGCGCTCTGCAGCAGCGGCGGCAGGGAGTCGGCAACAGGGAGATCCTGCTGGCCCCCGCCGGCCGCCTCCTCCTCCTGCTCCTCCTCCTCCCCCCACCCAGGGAGGAGGGGGAGGGCGACTTGCACTCTAGCCGGGTGCTTTTCAGCAGCGGTGGTGGCCGCGGTCGCCCGGTTAGGGCGGCAGGGGTCTTTGGGGGGGGAGCGGGGCGCCATTTGGCACCCCTGAGGCCGGCGCGCGCCCAATGGGCGAAGCAGTGGGGCCAGGATACTAGGAGCCCTCCCGCTGCTGCCCCCTCCAGCACCAAGAAGAGAGTGCATCACCCGCCCCAGACTGAGAGTTCCCATCTCTACCCTGTGGCTAAGAGCCACTGATGGACTTCTGCTCCAGATGTTTATCCGATTCCCTCTTGAAACTGTCCAGCGTCTCGGCTGGAGCTCCTCCCAGAGGGGGCGGGAGGAGGGCACCGTCTGCCTTCGTCTGCTGCAGCACTGAAGGGATAAAGGCAGGCCGCCTTTGGCCAGAGGAGGGGCCGCCCGGTGCGGGAGGAATGGGGAGGGGGCCGGAAGGGTGGAGGAGGAGGGGCGCCCGGGCGCCTCGCGTGCTGCGCGCATGCCTGTCCGGGGACTGGGGGGGGCTTTGCTTCTGGACGGGGAGGGAGAACAAAAGGGGGGGGGCTCCGGAGAAGCAGTAGCAGCCCGGAGAAGCCGGACCCCCCCAGGTCTCCTTAGAAGTAAGGGGCATGCAGGGGGGAGAATAAGCCTTTAGCTCTAGGAGGGGGAGAGACACGCCAGGCCCTGGGGCGGTCGCTGGGGTTCCCACCTCCTGGAGGGCAGATTCCTGGGCATTTGGGGAAGGGGGGCCATGGACCTCTGCTGGGGACCCGAGAGAGAGCGCCCCCCCGTCCCTCCCCCTCCCTGCCGCGCAGCCCTTTTCTCCCCCTCCCCTGGGAACGGATCTCTTGTCTGCTGGAGGTCGCCTGGAGGTTGACAACCCCGTGAGGCACCGCTTTGGCCCCACTCTAGAAGCAGGCTTGTTGGAGGGGGTGATAACCGGGGTCTTTCTGGACTAGAAACCTGTAATGTAGGAAAGTGACCTCCTCTTGCCCCTCATTTCCTTTCTGCCAGCAGAGGAAGGAGGCCCTTTGGGGTGTGTGTGTGTGTGGGAGGAGTAAGGAAGGGGCTTGGGGGGCAGAGGGGAGTCGGCCTGCCCGGGACCAGCTGCAAGACACAGAGGCAGACCCAGTGCTGGGAGGGTGGGCAGTGGCAGGTGAACCATTAAGAAGCAGACTGAGCACTGTGCTTAGGGCACCAGGGCCAAAGGGGGCACCACAAAGTTGGGGAAAGGGTGAAAAGGGGAAAAAAACAACAACAAGGAATGAAGATTAGTAAAAACAAAACAAAAAATGATAAAAACGAGTGCAAATGGATCACGGTGGCACCCCCTGGGGATTATGTTCTGTTTTTGGTTGGCTGAGGTGCAGCGTCCTAGGCTATGTTTAAAAGTAAAATGCACGTAAAGGTTCCCTTGCTCGAAAGCCAGTCGAATCGGACTCTAGGGTTGTGGTGCTCATCTCTGTTTCAAAGCCAAAGAGCCAGCACTGTCTGAAGATGTTTCTGTGGTCATGTGGCCAGCATGACTAAACATCAAGGTGCAGGGAACGCTGTTCCCTTCCCACCAAAATGGTACCTCTTGATCTACTTGCAATTTCTTGCTTTCGAACTCCTAGGTTGGCAGGAGCTGGAACTAGAGACGGGAGCTCACTCCATCATGCGGCACCCGGGTCTCGAACTGCTGAACTACTGACCTTCCACAGCCTGCAGTTCAGCGTCTTAACCACTTGAGCCACTGCAGTGTCATAGGCTATGTTTAAAAGTAAAATGATGGAGCCAAATTCAGTGGTCATGACAGTCTATGGTGTTACCATCATATGAATCAATGTTTGTCTTGCCGCCACCTGCCTTGTCCATCTGGTCAGACGGGGTCAGTGTGGAAGGGGGGCGAGATGGGTCAGTGCTGCCAAGGGCAACACCAGGGAGCCTTCATCCGCCTTGGGGGGGGGCAGGGCTGCAAGCCGGAGGGTCCCAGGCCGGCCCGGCAGCAGAGAGGACATTTTTAAAAACTCTGTTGTTGCCAGGGTGCAGAGAGCCTAGCAACAGCACCGGTGCTCACGGGGACATCACCAGCACCCACCAATCACAGCTTGAGCCGAGTCCCCGGACAGCCAGAGAGGGGCGGAGCATGCTGAGGTGGCCACTCCCCCGGTCTCAGCCTCCCCCCAGACCCAAGTCCAGGAGGAGCCGATGGCACCCCGCCAGGGCCAAGGCTCCCTTCTCAGCTGCGGAGTCTGGTGGGCAAAAATGGTACTTTGGGAGGGACGGGCATTACCTGCTGGTTTCTTGTTCTTGTTTGGCTTAATGCCCAGTACATTAGTTTGCTCTGGAGCCCCTCCTTCCTGGGCTGAGACAAAAATGTGTGAGCCGGAGGCTAAAAACCTGCCAGCTAGCTCACACTCACTCAGCTCAGAGGGAACACTGCACCCAGGCATCCATCACGGTGGGGATCGTGGCAGGAGTGATACGGCCTCCGGAGTAAACGTACCCGGGAGCGCCACGGAGGTGGGTTCGAGTATCCACCTGCAGCAGAACTTTGCAGCGTGGACCCACAGGGAGAGAAGACGGCTGTTCCGACCTCATCGCCCCTGCCCCGGCACTCCACAGCACACTTCACGGAGGCGGCCGTACCCAGTGGCACATTCTCCCTCCTGCACTGGGGTTAGGGTGGGAGGGACAGCATCCTTTGGCCAGGCAAGAGAGAGGAGAAGGGGAGATTGGATTTGAACCCCTTTGCCCTTCACTCGGAGTCTCAGAGCGGCGTTTACAGTCTCCTCTCCCCTCCCCTCCCCACAACAGACACCCTGTGAGGTCGGTGGGGCTGAGAGAGCTCTTTCCAGAACTGCCCTTGAGAGAACAGCTCTGAGAGAACTTGCGGCTGACCCTAGGTCTCACCAGCAGCTGCACATGGGGGCATGGGGAATCAGATCCGGTTCTCTGGGATAAGAGTCCGCCCTCTTAACCACGACACCCAACAGGCTTGGTTTCCAAGGTGCAAGAGAGGGACAGACGCCCGGACAGTAAACAGGGAGAAACACCAGGGCACCGTCCCAGGAAGCCGGGGGTCCAGTCCCGCTCAGGGGGGTGCCAGCAAGACTACAGAGTGTGCCCAGAAAGGGATCCCAGACGAGATCAAACGTAATGGATCCTTCATGCTGACCGGCTGCCCCCCCCCATCAACCACCCCCAGCAGGGCACCCCTGGGACACTCAGGACCCACCCAAAAGGGTTTTCAAGACTCGGCTTAGGCGGGACTCTGGAAAATGTTCCTCCTTTCAGGGTGATCTGGAGTCGGGGGGCCAGGAGAAAACGGGGAGTCTTCCCTGGGTGAAAGACTGGTTCCCTGCGCCCTGCTTCTTCCAGGGGTAGGAAGTGCCAAGGGGTACTGTTTGCCTGGGTTGGTTCTCCTCCTAAGGAGGAAGCCCCGGGACCTGCTGGTTTCTTGTCCTTGTTTGGCTTAATGCCCAGGATCCCGGCAGAGCGGAGCACGGGCGGAAGCCAGAGGAACTCCCCCAGAGTCGCAGGCCCCCTACGCCACATCAGCTGCCCAGAGGGAGCGTTTCTGTGCCCCGGGTTTTTCCTGCCAGATCTCATTCCGGGGCCCGTCTGCCTTCCTCTCCGGATCTCAGCGGCCTGTTCTGCAAGTCCTGAAATCCTGGAGTCACAGAGCTGGAAGGGGCCAGACAGGCCACCTCGTTCAACCCCCTGCTCTTCCCAGGGACACGTTCCTGCCCCTAATAGGAGTTCGAGTCGGGAAAAGATACTGAGTTTTTAGACACTCTCACTGACTGTGCTATGGAACAGATGGTCACAGATCCTACCGGGGAGAGGCGATCCTGGATTTAGTCCTAAGTAACACCCAAGACGTAGTGAGAGATGTAAAAGTGATTGCACCACTTGGGAACAGTGACCATAATCTCATTGAGTTTAACATTTGTACACATAGGGAGTTGCCCAAAAAGACTGACACAACCACTTTTAACTTTAAAAGGGGTAACTTCTCTGGTATGAGGGGACATGTGAGGAAGAAATTGAAAGGAAGAGGTTGAGAAGGTCAAAACCTTTGGGGAAGCTTGGAGACTATTTAAAAATACAGTCCTAGAAGCTCAGAAAAAATATATACCGCAGGTTAGGAAAGGCACAAATAGGTATAGAAAAAAGCCTGCATGGTTAACAAATAAGGTAATGGAAGCTGTAAAAGGTAAGAAGGATTCCTTTAAGCGGTGGAAAGCTAGTCTTAGTGAGGTTGATAAAAGGGAACACAGACTATGGCAAATAAAATGCAAGTCTGTGATCAGGCAAGCAAAAAGGGAATATGAGGAGCATATCGCAAAAAACATAAAGGCCAACAATAAAACTTTCTTCAAATACATTAGAAGTAGGAAGCCAGCCAGGGAGGCAGTGGGGCCCTTGGATGACCGAGGGGTAAAAGGAGTAGTGAAGGATGATAGGGAAATGGCTGAGAAGCTGAATGCATTTTTTGCCTCTGTCTTCACTGTGGAAGAGGAGAAGTGTTTGCCCACTCCAGAAGCACTGATTTCGGGAGGGGGTTTGAAAGACCTGAATCAGATTGTGGTGATAAGAGAGGAAGTCCTCCAACTGATGGACAATTTAAAAACTAATAAATCATCAGGCCCAGATGGCATTCATCCGAGAGTTCTGAAAGAACTCAAATGTGAACTTGTGGATCTCCTGACAAAAATATGTAATATTTTTTTAAAATCTGCCTCCATTCCTGAGGACTGGAAGGTAGCTAATGTCACTCACATCTTTAAAAAGGACTCCAGGGGAGATCCAGGAAATTACAGGCCAGTCAGTCTGACATCGATACCGGGTAACTTGGTGGAAACTGTTATTAAGGAAAGAATTAGTAGGCACATTGATGAAATACTTCTTCACCCAAAGAGTGATTAACATATGGAATTCACTGCCACAGGAGGTGGTGGCAGCTACAAGCATGGACAGTTTCAAGAGGGAATTAGATAAACACAAGTGGAGACCCGCAAGAAACTTGCGGGATGGTTATCTCATTCGTCACACCTTTGCTTCCTCTGCTCACCCCCTACCTCTCTCACACTATTTCTCCCCTCTGCCCCCCTTTTCTTACTCTATTTCTGCTCCATGCATGTGATTTCCTCTCTCTTTCTGATCTGTCATCTTTCTCTTTGTTTTTCTGCCTCCCCACTTCATCACTCTTTCTCTCTCTTTCTGCCCCCCACCCCATCATTCTTTCTTTCTGCCCCCAGCCTCCTGGCTGCTTTCTGCCCCCAGCCTCTTTCCCAGCCTCCTGCCTGCTTCTTCCCCCACTCCGCAGAGCAGCAGTAGCAGTGGTGGCAGTGCTCTCAGCCACCCACCTGCTTTCTCTCCCCCACAGCAGCAGTGGCAGCACTCTGGGAATCACAATGGATCTCCCAGCTACAGAGATCAATTCACCTTAGGGTTGCCAGCTCCAGGTTGGGAATTTCCTGGAGATTTGGGGGTGGCGCCTTGGGACAGTGAGGCTTGGGGAGGCAAGCAGCCTCAGCAGGGTATGATGCCATAGACTCAACCCTCCAAAACAGCCATTTTATCCAGGGGAACTGATTTCTGTCTCCTGGACAACAGTTGTAATTCTGGGTGATCTCCAGTCCTCACCCAGAGGTTGGCAATGGTGGTTCTCATGGAGGAAATGGCTGGAGGGTGGAGTCTATGGCATTACACCAGTCCAAAGTTCCTCCCTCCTTAAATCCCACCCTCTACAGGCTTCACCCCTCAAATGTCCAGGGATTTCCCAGCCTGGAGTTGGCAACACTATTTCCTTCCCAACCAACAGCCAACCTACCTTTATCTGCCTCTCTGTCTCCTGTTTTCCATCTCCACCCCCCAGCCTCTACCTAGGAAAATTATAGTCTTTCTCCACAGTGAGGGCCAAAGCAGCTTTCATTATTCCCTCCTCCTTTTTATCTGCACAACAACCTTGTGAGGTTGGTTAGGCTGAAATATGTGACTGGTCTAAAATCACACAGTCACCTTCCACTGCAAGATGGGGATCTGAACCTGGGTCTTGCAGATCCTACTTTGAAGCTCTAACTGCTGCACCTCACTGGCTTTCATAGGGTGGCTGCTGATGAATGGTAGCAAGCAGCCGAGGCTAGGTGAGTCATGCAAATCAGGGGGGAACTGGCAACCCTAGACTGCTGCCAGGCCTAGAGTGGCCAACCTGCAAATGTGCCCTGGAGACCCCCCAGAATTACAACTGGACTCTAGACAGCAGAGATCTGTCTCCCTGCAGAAAATGGCTGCTTTGGAGGGTGGACACTGTGGCATTATACCCAGCTGAGGCCTCTCCCTTCCCAAACCCAGCCCTCATCCTTAGAGTCCACCACAAAATCTCTAGAAATCCCCCAGCCTGGCCCTGGCAACTTTTGTGAGGCCTGGCCCCAAGGCTTCCTCCCTCCCTCCAAGGCTGAAAGAGGCCTGGAAAGGGCCCTCCCCCACCCCTTTCACCGACAGAGCCAGTTAGAAGCCCTCCCCCCCAACATTCTAATCTCTCACCGTTGATGCCTGGAGTTAGGTCCCTGCAGAGGCCATTTCAAGAGGCTTTTGGGGAATTCAAGAGTTCCTGAAGGGATTTCTTCACTTTTTGGATTTTTCTACAAACCCAGGAAGTCTCCTGACTATGCAGGAAAAGCTGTTGGGGGAGAGTGAGGCCCCTGTTGGTGGGAATAGGTATCCTTACTTTTTGGCTATTAGAATAAGGATATGGAGCAGAAGTCCATCAGTGGCTATTAGCCACAGGGTATAGATGGGAACTCTCAGTCTGAGGCAGGTGATGCACTCTATTCTTGGTACTGGGGGGGGCAGCATTGGGAGGGCTTCTAGTGTCCTCCTGGCCCCACTGCTGGACCTCCTGATGGCACCTGGTATTTTTGGCCCCTGTGTGACAGAGTGTTGGACTAGATGGGCCATTGGCCTGATTCAACATTGGCTTCTCTTATGTTCTTATGTTGTTCTTATGTTCTTCCCCTCCGCTGTGTGCTCGGACAGAGCTCTTGCCGCATCCCTCAGGTCTCTCAAAGGGATGTGCAACATGGGAGAGGGGCCACCAGTCCCCCTTGTCTTTTGTGGGCGACCTTAAGCATTAGCCCGAGGACAGATGGAGCCAAATGGAAGGAGAGGCTAAGTTTGCAACATCCTGAAAGAGCAAAATAGAGAAACGTCTGTTCCCATTCTCCAGGGCAATTCAGGTTTGTGATGTTCAGTAGTGCATTTCCATTCCCTTTTGACATGCGGCTGTCTGTCTCTGTCCCCTCAGGGAGAAACCCCTCATCATAGCCAAGCGAGTAAAGGGGTCTTTTCACCGATGGAGGGGGCCCAAGAGAAGGGGAAGGAGATGGAAGAGCAGGACCCAGAAGGACCCGGAACTGGCCAGAGAGGAAGGAAAAGCCCCCATCCCATCCACCCTGGAAGTAATGTTGAATTCTGGGAAAGAGCTGGGCCAGAAGTCCTGGCTGAGGAGACCATGACCTCAGATGAAGATTGCCAGCGTTTCTGGCAGTTCCGCTACCAGGAGGCCGCTGGGCCCCGAGAGGTTTGCAGCCAGCTCCACGGACTGTGCAGCCACTGGCTGGAGCCGGAGAGGCACACCAAGAAGCAGTTCCTGGACCTGGTGATCCTGGAGCAGTTCCTGACTCTCCTGCCCTGGGAAATGCAGGGCTGGGTCCGAGGATGCGGGCCGGAGACCAGTTCCCAGGCGGTGGCCCTGGCCGAAGGCTTCCTCCTGAGTCAGGCAGAGGAGGAGAGGCGGGCAGAACAGGTGAGGGGGTTCCCTCCAGATATCTACAATTCAAGCAGGGATATCTGGACTTATCCTCAATTGTCCCTGGGAGATATTTGTCCAAGTGTGAACCATCCAAGTGGGAGATTCCATGGCCTCCTTCAGCAGCCTCTTCTATGACAGAATTTCCGATCCCTCCAGAGAACTCACCGGGTCTGCTGATGGAAGGGGGCAGAGTCCGGGAGTGGGGCAGGATCCGTTCCTCCGCCTCTTTTCCATTGACTCTCTCACCTCTCTCCCTCGCTGCTTTTTTCAGATGTTGGGACCATCCCTGGAGATGGAAGCTACAATCCCTGAGGCAGAAGGAGCTTCCTTGGGGCAAGGGCAGAGGGCACAGTCCATGGAGCGTGCCCAGGACCCCCTCTCCTTTGGTAAGGACCCAGAGTTCCTGGGTGCACTTGGGGCACGCCGTGAATGTGACGGGTACAGAGTTCAGGTCACGATAAAAATAAATAGTTCTACACAGAAGAAAGTTAATTTGTGAGACTCAATGTCCTCTAACTCTGATGCCTCCAAAAGGAGATGAGACACATTCCTGGAGGGCAATTTCTCCCATTAGTTAAACAATTCATGCCTCACCTTCCATCCATACAGAGTATTCAAGTTTCCAGGATGGGGGGGTAGACAAACCTTTGCACCAATATTCAGTCTGCTGAACAGAGGGAGCCTCCGGCTTCTGGAGCAGCAGAGCTCTGAAAAGAAGTTTGTAGGGTCCAAAAATATTGGGGAAATTTGGCTTCTGTGCCTGTGCTTCAAGGGGCCTCTGGCAGGCCGCTGTGGGAAACAGTGTGCGGGGGGGGGGACAGGTGGCAGGTGGTGGCCAGGCCCCCCCGGAGCTCTGGGGAGAGGCTTGGGACAGATTTGGTGTCATGTTGATGTTGCATCTGGCTAAAAACCTGCTTGGGAAGTGGGCGTGCCAAGAGACACTCTGAAAAATTATTCATGGTACCCTCGAGTCTTCGGGTGTGCTCAGTCACGCCTGGCCCGAATGTGATGGTGACGCGTCCTGCAATATCTCTCCCACCCCACAGAGCAAACCCAGGTCTCACAGGAGTCTGAACTATGTTGGCTGCATTTTTAATCCCTAAAGATCATGGCCACCCTGTGCTTCTCTTCTGTCTCTCCCAGAATTCAGTTGTTGTTGTTCAGTCGCACAGTCGAGTCCGACTCTTCGCGACCCCATGGACCAGATTACGCCAGGCCCTCCTGTCTTCCGCTGTCCATTGAAGTTTGCTCAGTTTCATGTTCGTTGCATCGATGACACTGTCTAACCATCTCATCCTTTGCCGCCCCCTTCTTCTTTGACCTTCAATCTTTCCCAGCATCAGGGTCTTCTCCAGTGAATGCTCCCTTCTCATTTGGTGGCCAAAGTATTTGAGCTTCAGCTTCAGGATCTGGCCTTCCAGGGAACAACCAGGGTTGATTTCTTTTAGAACTGACTGATTTGATCTCCTTGCAGTCCAAGGGACTCTCAAGAGTCTTCTCCAGCAGCATAGTTCAAAAGAATCTATTCTTCGACACTCAGCCTTCCTTGTAGTCCAACTCTCGCAGCCATACATTACTACGGGGAATACCATTGCTTTGACCATGCAGACTTTTGTTGGCAAGGTGATGTCTCTGCTTTTTATCATGCTGTTTAGGTTTGCCATCGCTTTCCTCCCAAGGAGCAGGCGTCTTTTAATTTCATGGCTGCAGTCACCATCTGCAGTGATCTGGGATCCCAGGAACGTGAAGTCTGTCACTACTTCTACGACTTCCCCTTCTATTTGCCAAGGAGTGATGGGGCCAGATGCCATGATCTTAGTTTTTTTGATGTTGAGCTTCAAGCCCACTTTTGCGCTGTCCTCTTTCACCCTGAGCAAGAGGCTCTTTAGGTCCTCTTCACTTTCTGCCAGCAGAGTGGTATCGTCTGCATATCTGAGGTTATTGATCTTTACCCCAGCAATCTTAACTCCAGTTTGTGATTCATCCAGGCCAGCATTTTGCATGATGTACTCTGCATATAAATTAAATAAGCAAGGTGACAATATACATCCTTGTCATACTCCTTTTCCTATGCTAAACCAATCAGTTGTTCCATATCCAGTTCTAACTGTTGCTTCTTGACCCTTATACAGGTTTCTCAGGAGACATGTGAGGTGGTCCGGTACTCCCATCTCTTTAAGAACCTGCCATAATTTATTGTGATCCACACAATCAAAGGCTTTAGCATAGTCAATGAAGCAGATGTTTTTCTGGTACTCTCTTGCTTTCTCCATAATCCAGCGAATGTTGGCAATTTGATCTCTAGTTCCTCTACCTCTTCGAAACCCAGCTTGTACTTCTGGCAGTTCTCTATCCACGTACTGTTGGAGCCTAGCTTTTAGGATTTTGAGCAAGATCTTGCTAGCGTGTGAAATGAGTGCAATTGTGCGATAGTTTGAACATTCCTTGACATTGCCCTTTTTTGGGATTGGAATGTACACTGACCTTTTCCAATCCTGTGGCCACTGTTGTGTTTTCCAAATTTGTTGGCAAATTGAGTGCAGCACTTTAACAGCATCTTCTTTTAAGACTTTGAATAATTCAGTAAACAGTGTTTAAAAATAGGTTGCGAGCACACAGGGGGAGGTTTCACAACCCTGGGAAGGGGGGGTGGGAGGCAGGGAACAAGCAAGCAAACTCCCTTCCTTCCTCCTTGATCTCAGGAACAGGCAGTGAAGAGATGCTGTTGAGCCGACATCTTTCCAGAGGTGTGGAAACGGCTGCTGTCCCTCCAGTCCAGGTAGGAGAGGTGAGTGTTACGGTACTCTGGGGCCCCCGGGCTGTTTCCCTGGGACCCTTCCCTTCCCTTGAGTTCTTTCCTTGCTTGGGTGGAGATTGGCAAGGGAGTGCCTGAATCAATACAGAGAGGCCGTAGTTCTAAAAGAAAACCAGGTTATTCACAATATAAGCTTCCTAAGGACAGAAAACACTTCAGCACTTACTAACTTTTTAGGGTGAAAACATAACATTTCCATATCCAGCACGGAATACTTCAATACACTAACCTAATGCACTAGTGTGAATACAGGGCACCCCGGTCTAGTCCAGAAGAGCTCACAGAAAAATCATCTTCAACATTTTACACCTTCAGTGCCCACCGGTTCAGCCCACATGGATGACATAAGGTCCAATATTCACCTTGAACTTACACCCTAGTCAGACAGTCAAGAAGAAGAAGAAGAGACTGGATTTCTACCCCGCCCTCACGGCCGGATCGCCCATTGGGCGAACTAGGCGCTTGCCTAGGGCGCCCGGCCTCAGGGGCGCCAAATGGCACCCCACTCCCCCCCGGAAAAGCTCCGTCGCCCTCCCCCTCCTCCCCGCAGGAGGTGACGGTGCAGCTCGCCCACCGTTCCCCCTCCTCCCCGGCTGGTGGAGAGGAGGGACGGGGGCGCCCTGCGTTCTGCCGGGAGAGTGCTGGGAGGGGCGCCGGGCAGCCCGGGGCATGCGCCAGTGGGCCAGTCCATTCCCCTCCGGCTCCGGAGCGTGTGCTGCTGGGGCAGTCCAGGGCCAGAGAGAGAGAGAGAGCCGGGCCCCATCCGCCTTTCCCCGTCGCTGCGGGCTCCCTGCTTGCCAGCCCGCGCGGAAAGGTACTGAGGCGGGGTGGGGGCTCTCCACGTGGCCAGGCCACACCGCTCCAGAGGCACGAGGCAAGCAGGCAGAGCTGGGCCTCGAACTCCCCCCCCCCCACTGGCGCCCAGGTCTCTCCTCCTCCGTGCTCAGAGGGCGCCAGCCTCTCCTGCCCAAGAAGCAGCGCATGGGGGGGGGTGAGGGGCAGCGGGGGGGAGGGCATGCGTGCGCCAAGATGCGCGCGCCACGGGGGAGCCTCTCTGACCCACCTCTCCGGGGGTGGGAGGGAGGGAGAGCAGCCCAGAGGGAAGCAGCCAGAGCGGGGCGCCCTGGGGGGGGAAGGAGGCAAGGCGGCATGGCGGCTTTAAACTCCCCCCCCTTCCCCTGGCTTGCGGGTTCCTGCCTCCTCCTCTCCACCCTCCCCCGCCAGCTGCTGGCTCTTCTCGCCTGCTCCACCTTTGTTGGGAACTTTGCCTTTGTTGGGAAGAAGTTCAGCCTGGGGCTGGTTGGGCAGCGGGAGCTGCTGCGCCGGCAAGCCGGTGCTCAGACGGAAGGGACGGGGTTGCCCCTTCCTTTGGCTTGCCGAAGCGCCCTGCAGGAGCAGTTGGGGGTTCCTTCTCTCCAGGCCCTGCTTGGAGGTTGGCAACCCTGTAATTGGGCGCACGTGGGGGGGGGGGCGCCAGAAGATAGTCCCGCCTAGGGTGCGAAAAACCCTCGGGCCGGCCCTGCCCGCCCTTCACTACCCAAAGGCGTCTCAGAGCGGCTTACAAACTCCTTTCCCTTCCCCTCCTCACAACAGACACCCTGTGAGATAGGTGGGGCTGAGGGAACTTCTGACAGAAACTGTCCTTGAGAGAACAACTGTGCCAGAGCTTGTGACTGACCCAAGGTCACATCAGCAGGTGCAAGTGGAGGAGTGGGGAATCAAACCCGGTTCTCCCAGATTAGAGTCCGCACACTTAACCACTACACCAAACTGGCTCTCTATATGTAGACTGTGACCTTTTTTTAAATTCCTCTTTTTATTTTTTCACTGTACATAACAAGAAACCATCTCAAATATTACTACATCCATTGTGAGAATCTTCCGACAGCATTGATTGCAAAAAAAGAAATAATAAAACAAAACTAAATTGTTTTAAACTTTCTGCTTTTCCAAAAACATCCGGTACCATATTGAGGAGAAACAGCTCTGGTTTTAATGGTATTGAAGACCGAATAATTTCCTGTAATATTTTTTGAATCATCTTCCAATAAAGTTGTGTCTTACTGCACGTCCACCATATGTGGAAATATGTGCCAACGTTCTGCTTACACTTCCAACATGTACTTGATATTGCCGCAGAGTATTTAGATAGCCTTGCTGGGTACAGGTCCCACCTATTCGCTACCTTATAGATGTTTTCTTTAAAAGATGTAGACTTAGTAATTTTAATATTAGTTTTCCAAATTTTAATCCAACTTTCCCAATCAATTTCATGACCTAAATCCTTAGCCCACAGACTATTTTAGTTGGCTCCTCTTGCATTTTAATGTCCATCAATAAATTATATAGCTTTTTTACCCATTTCTCTCCGGAGTTTAACCATATCTTGTCTAAATCTATCGGGTTCTTATAAAAGCCTTTCTTTTCATCCTCCTTAAATCTAGATAGGAGCTGCGGTGGCTCAAGTGGTTAAGATGCTGAACTGCAGGCTGTGGAAGGTCAGTAGTTCAGCAGTTCAAGACCCGGGTGCCGCAAGACAGAGTGAGCTCCTGTCTCTAGTTCCAGCTCCTGCCAACCTAGCAGTTCGAAAGCAAGAAATTGCAAGTAGATAAATAGGTACCACTTCGGTGGGAAGGTAACAGCGTTCCGTGCACCTTGGTGTTTAGTCATGCCGGCCACATGACCACGGAAATGTCTTTGGACAGCACTGGCTCTTCGGCTTTGAAACGGAGATGAGCACCGCAACCCTAGAGTCGGATTCGACTGGCTTTCGAGCAAGGGAACCTTTACCTTTACCTTTAAATCTAGATACTAGTTGCCATTTTCCTAACCATGACAATTCAATCCCTTGATTTACCCAAACTTCTGTGTCTTTTAGCTTATTATCCCCATCCAGTAAGATATCATAACAGCACTTCTGTTCCAAATTACATAAAGTTGGTTTTGTAAGGGCCTCAATGGGTGAAACCCACCTTGGGATTTTAATATATAGGCATTTAACTTCATTCCAAACTCTCAGAAGTATATTTCGTAAGAAGCGTTGTTTAAAATATTTCTGTTCTAAGTTGTATCATACAGAGACGTGCCAGCCCATGGCAAGGTCGTGGCCCTTCCAGCTTTAGTAATCTGACATTGGACAATGTGAGCCATTCTCTTATCCATATCATTGCTGTAGTTTTATAATATATATACCAATCTGGTCAGCCGAAGCCCCCTTTCTCCTTTCTCTCTTGCAACAGCTTACATCTGATTCTTGGTTTCTTAGTCTGCCATATAAAGTTAGATAGACATTTTTCTAATTCTTGAAAGAATTTCCTATTTTTAATTAAAGGAATAGTTTGAAAGATAAAAATAAGATGTGGCAATATATTCATTTTAATTGCCGCTATGCGACCTAATAAGGAGATTTGCAGCCCTCTCCATCTTTCTAAAACTTTTTTAATCTCCATCAAGATTTTCTTATAATTATCTTCAAAGAGCAAACTGCACTTTTTTGTCATGACAATTCCTAAATATGTAACCCTTTTACATATTTCAATTCCAGACCTCTCCTGTAATTGCTTATTGACTTCTTTGGTACAATTTTTAGTTAATATCTTTGTTTTCTGAAAATTTGTTCTCAAGCCTGCCACATTGCCATACATACTTAATGATAAGTACGAGACAGCACACTGGAGGTCAGTTCAAAAAGTGATTTCAGCTTTATTCAGCTCCAAGTTAGACCAGCTAAGGACTAGACCAGCTAGACAAAGATACAGTCAAACACAGCGGTTTATATACAGTTCTGGCTGAAGTAGCCACACCCACAATATCATAACGCGCCAATAATATTTGAAAGTAATAACCAATCACAGTTAACGTAGAAGGGCCAATCATAACTCAAATCCATAACCAATCACAGATGTATCTTGATAAGCCCTCTGATTGGGCAATACAATGCAGTATTCTGAATCCGCATAATGAGCACCTGCTCGCTTATGCTGACCTTATGTCTCTGAGGACATAACAACTCCTCCCCCTTAGATGGAACAAACTCGTAATCAGACAAGTGGGGAGGGGCCCTTCTGCTTCGTTGTGACTGCCTTAACTCTGGGGCTTCAGGTGGATCAGGGTCTGCACTAGGCTCAGCGCCAGGCACTGCTGGGCTGACAGGTTCTTCAGGGTCCGAGAGTGCAGGGGTCCGCCCTGCCTCAGGTTCTTGACGAGAACCAGCAGCACTCACCTCGTCCGGAGGCAAGTGGGACTGCTCCCTGGGCCTGAAACAATCTCCGGCCTCAATCTCCTGGTCCGCAGGAGACCATCGCTGCCGGAGTTGGTCTATGTGGCGGCGTATCTTTCGGCCGTCAGATAGCCTCACCACATACATCCTGGACCCTAGACGGTGGGTGACTTCGGCGGGAAGCCACCGGTGCCCCTCTGCGTAGTTTCGGGCGAACACCCAGTCTCCTGGCTGAAACTCCCTGGATGGAGTGGCCGGTTCAGGCCGCACGGTTCTGCTGCCATCCAGGTCTGGGTGTAGGCGGTCGAGGAGAGTTGTCAGCCTTCTCCCCATAAGCAGCTCGGCCGGACTTTTCCCTGTGGCAGAGCTCGGTGTAACATGCTGCCACAGGAGAAAATCGGCCACACGATGGTCCCAGTCCTCGCCAGGCAGTCGGGCGAGGGTCTCTTTCGCCGTCCGAACCATCCGCTCTGCCTGGCCGTTAGAAGCAGGATGGAACGGGGCTGTGGTGATGTGCCGGATTCCGTAGCCCTCTAGGAAGCCGGCGAACTCCCTAGAGGTCAGTTGAGGGCCGTTGTCACTGACCAATACTTCAGGTAGCCCATGGGTGGCAAAAAGTTGGCGCGAAGCCTTTATTAGGTTTGCCAATGTTGTGGACCTCATGGGGACTACCTCCAGCCACTTCGAATAAGAGTCCACAACCACCAGGAGCATTTGGCCGTTGATTGGCCCCGCAAAGTCAAAGTGCAGCCTTGACCAAGGCTTTTCAGCTCTGTTCATGGGTGCTGGTGGTGTGTGCGGAGGGTCAGGCCGTGACTGCTGGCAGCGCACGCAGCCTCGTACTTTCTCTTCGATGTTTGCATCGAGCCCAGGCCACCATAAATACCCCCTCGCTAGGGCCTTCATGCGAACAATCCCTGGGTGCCCGGCATGCAGGGACTCAAGAACCCTTCCTCTTAGTTTGGGGGGAATCAGGACTCTGTTCCCCCATAGTAAACAACCCTTAACAATGGACAGCTCAGACCTTCTGTTCCAGTACGCCCTGAACTCAGGCTCTGAACAGACACTCGGCCACCCCCTCCACACCCAGTTTAAAACACGAGATAGTATCAAGTCCTTCTGGGTGAATGCGGCAACGTCCACGGACCGAAGTGGAGACTCCGACAGTTCATCCAAGGCACAAATGTCCGCTGTAGGAGCCGGATCGAACCCAGTCTCAGGCAGAGGACAGCGGCTCAGAGCATCAGCGTGCGCGATACATTTTCCAGGTCTGTGTTCCAAGTCGTATTCGTACGCCGCCAAGAACAGGGCCCATCTCAGCATTCTGGGCGACAGTATGTTGGGTGTGGGGCGGTCTGGGGCAAATATTCCCAGTAGCGGCTTGTGGTCAGTCACCAGAATGAAATGGCGGCCATACAAAAAGTCATGGAATTTCTTGACCGCACTTACAAGTGCCAAACCCTCTTTAGCTATTTGTGCGTAGTTTTTTTCTGCACCACTCAACGACCTTGAGTAATATGCAATTGGCGCCTCGGACCCGTCAGGCATTACATGGCTCAAAACTGCCCCAATACCGAATGGCGACGCATCAGCCGCCAAAACCAACATTTTACCCTCATCAAAATGAGTCAGCACACTGTCAGAAGTCAGTAACGCTTTAACATTTTCAAATGCCTTTTCTTGTAGCCGCCCCCAAACCCATTTAGCGCCTTTATTCAACAATCGATGCAATGGCTCGGCTACCGAAGCTTTGTGGGGCAGAAATGAGTGATAAAAATTGATTAGTCCTAGATAGGCTTGTAACTCCGTTTTATTTTTAGGTCTGGGTGCATTGTGTATAGCTGCTACCTTTCCGGGGGTTGGGTGTACACCTTGTTCATCAATTTTGAACCCAAGGAACTCGACACTTGAGACCCCAATCGCACATTTTTCCCGTTTTACTCGCAACCCAGCCTTATTGAAACACTTCAGAACACTCCGGACCCTTTCCAGCAACTCTTCATCACTTTGTCCCGCGATAAGCACGTCATCAAAATAGGGAATTACTCCCTTGATACCTCTGAGCAACCCCTCCATTAAACCCTGGAAAATCCCAGGTGCGACGTTAACCCCGAATTGTAGGCGCTTAACTTTAAATGCACCTCTATGCGTAACGATGGTTTGTGCTTCTGCAGCATTGTTATCTACGGGCAACTGTTGATATGCCTGGGCAAGGTCTAATTTTGCAAACACCTTGCCTCCCCAAGAGATGCAAGTACATGGCTTATTACCGGTACAGGGTAGGAATGTTGTTGTAGCGCCTTATTGATTGTGCATTTATAATCTGCACAAATACGTATGCTTCCATCAGGTTTGACAGGAGTAACAATAGGCGTTTCCCATTTGCTGTACGGAACTGGCTCCAAAACCCCTTGCTCTAGGAGCTTGTCAATCTCCATTTCGATCTTGGGTTGCAATGCTAACGGCACCTTCCTATATTTTAGCCTGATAGGCCTAACATTTGGATCCAACTCAAATGAAACCGGGGGACCTGTATAAGTTCCCAGCCCTTTCGCAAAAACCTGAGGAAACTCGTCATACAAACAATTCCATTTTTCATGACATACCGTATTAATACCAGAAATAGCAATGCCTAATGGCTCAAACCAATCGAGCCCCAACAGGCTTACCCTGTCCCCTTCGGCAACAATCAGGGACAGAGCCGCCTTACGCTCTTTGAAATGGACGCCAAATTCCGCCTCACCTGCCAATGGGATTCGGTGCCCTTGAAAATCGGCTAGACAGGCATCAGTGGGCAGGAGGCGGCGGCGGCTTCTGCTCGGAAAAAGACGATCCAACGTGCGCGTTGAAATGATGGTTCTAGCCGACCCTGAATCGACTTCAAACGGGCAGGGAATTCCGTCGAGGAACAAGGTGACGAAAATCTTCTTCCTCCGGGGTGCTCCCGTGGTGAGGACGGACGATGAAGAGGGGTTGGACGACAGGATCGGGTTCCTGGACGACAGGGATGAATAGCAGGTTGTGTTGACCTTGCTTCGGAATTGAGAGCGCTGCGGAGGCAACGTAGGCGGCGACCTCTTCGACTTGCAAACTCTGGCGATGTGCCCACGCTTTCCGCAAGCCCGACAAACCAACCCTTTGGCCCAACAGGTGTCGCGCTCGTGCTTCCCGCCACAACCAAGGCACTGACGCGCTGGCGCAGTCTTCACTTGGGTTCGCGGCTGGCTGCTGGAACAAGGCTCTCGTACGTCATCCACGGCGGCCGCCGGCTCACGGTCCTCGACCTGTTGGTGAATGCTGGATTCAGCTGCCGCAGGCCGCTGTCGCACTTCTCGCGTCGACCTCTCAGCAGCTTCAGCAGCGATGGCTTCCTCGAACGCGACCTTGAATGTCAGCGTCTTTAGGGCGAACAGGCGTTGTTGCAGCTTTGCATCGCGGTGGCCGCAGATCAGCCGGTCTCGCAAAGCTGTCTCGAGATCTGCGAAGTTGCAAGCCCTTGCCAACTTCCTCAATGCCGCCACAAACTCGGCTACTGATTCGCTGGAGCCTTGCCGCCTTTCGTAGAACGCGTGCCGGGAAGCGATCTCTGACGGCTGCGGCGCGAAATGAGCCTTCAACTTCTCCGTCAGCGTGGCGTACGGCACAGTCTTGATGTCATCAGGCGTGACAAGTGAACGAGCAATGTCGAACACCTCTTTGCCACACGAGCTAAGCAGTGCAGCTCGTTTCTTCGCGGCATCCGTCACCCCGCCGCTCTCGAGGTGGAACTCGAACCGGGTGAGGTACGCCTCCCAGTCCTCGGTCGCGGGCTCGAACGGCTCGAACCGGTGCTTGGAGCTCATCGCGGCGCTTCCTGGAGCGGACGGCCCCCTCGGAAACTCACGGTTGATCGGAACTTCCTCCGTGGTGTCTCAGCGGGGCTGCCTACCCGCTAAATCCATCCCATCCTCGTCGCCAGTTGATAAGTACGAGACAGCACACTGGAGGTCAGTTCAAAAAGTGATTTCAGCTTTATTCAGCTCCAAGTTAGACCAGCTAAGGACTAGACCAGCTAGACAAAGATACAGTCAAACACAGCGGTTTATATACAGTTCTGGCTGAAGTAGCCACACCCACAATATCATAACGCGCCAATAATATTTGAAAGTAATAACCAATCACAGTTAACGTAGAAGGGCCAATCATAACTCAAATCCATAACCAATCACAGATGTATCTTGATAAGCCCTCTGATTGGGCAATACAATGCAGTATTCTGAATCCGCATAATGAGCACCTGCTCGCTTATGCTGACCTTATGTCTCTGAGGACATAACACTTAATATCCGAAGTAACTGATCTATTGAGCTCAAAGGATCCTCTAGAATAAAAACAAGGTCGTCTGCATATGCTTGTAGTTTAAACTTTTCTCCTTTGATGTTGAAACCTCTAATACCATCGTCTTCTCTTATTATGTCACTGAGCAATTCTAGAGCAAAAATAAAAAGCAATGGCGAAAGGGGACACCCCTGTCTTGTCCCCTTCTGTATTTGAAACGTTTGCGTACAATCCCCATTAAAGAAAACTTTAGCTTGCTATTTATCATATATTGCTTTAATCATCCGAAAAAAAATCTACCCCACAATCCCAGGCAACTAACTGATTCAGAAAAAAATTCCAACTTAAATTATCAAACGCTTTTTCTGCGTCTAAAAACATCAGCACCATCTGCCTTTCAGGATGGGCTTCATAAAATTCCAACGTATTCAGAATTATCCTGACATTATTCCTCAGTTGCCTTTGGGGTAAGAACCCCGCCTGATCAGAATGGATTGTTTTTTGTAATACTTTTTTCAGCCTATTAGCTAAAATTGACGCAAATATTTTATAGTCTGCATTGAGTAAAGAGATAGGTCTATACTTTTTTATCTCAGCTAAGTTACTCTCCTGTTTTGGTATCAGAGTAATTATTCCTTCATGAGTCTGGAATTTGCCCTTTTTCTACAGTATTTTGAATTGTCATCTTCAAAGGTAGTGATACTTGATTTTCAAATATTTGGTAGAATTCTACCGATAATCCATCTGACCCTGGAGTTTTCTTCTTCTTTGACTTTTTAATGGTTTCAGTTATTTCGCACATTGGCTCATTTAAAATTCTTTTCTGTTCTTCTGAAAACTTCCTTTTGTTGTATTTATTCAAAAATTGATCTATTTCCTGTAAGTTTTGTTCTTTCTGACTATATAGTGTTTTATAGTAACCTTCTACAGTCTTTTTTAAATTTTCCATCGTGAAACATTCTCTTCCTTGTTCATTTTTTAATGTTTTAATATTTTGTTTCTCCCTTTCTTTCCGTAAGCGATAAGCCAGCCACCTCGTGGGTTTGTTGGCGTTCTCAAAATTATATTGCTTCATGTAATCTAATTTTATTGCAACTTCCTGCATTAGTAGATTGTTCAATTGATGTTGTAATTTTGTTATATTAAATTTTGATCTTTTTAATGTTGGATCCTTTTTCAATTTATCTTCCTCCGTTTTGATGTGGTTCACGAATAGCTGATATTTTGCATTTTTCTGCTTGCATAACCAAATTTCCCATCTAATCAATCTCCCCCCTGCAAAGGCCTTAAAAGCATCCCAAACAACTGCAAGGCAAATCTCAGGTGTTATATTTCTTCTAAAAAAATTTTCAAATTCTTCTTTACATTCTTTAACAAAATCTTCATTGTTTAACATCCAAGCCTTCATAGTCCATCTTGATGGTCTGGGTGTATCCTGTAGTGTTATCATCAAAGGGTTATGATCCGCATACATTGCAGGCAATACCTCCGCCTCTGTAACATCTACTCACAATGACGTTGAGGCCCACATCATATCAATTCTGGACCAGGATTTATGACGATTAGAGTAAAACGTAAAATCTTGCTTTTGAATATTTCTGGTCCTCCAGATGTCAACAAGTGCAAATTCCTCAGCTAGAAGTAGAAAAGAATGTGGTAATTCATTTCCCTTGTTCACTCTTTGCTTTTGCATTCCGGTCTTTCTTTACATCATATACTGCGTTGAAGTCTCCAGTTAAGCAGACCTCATCACAGGGGCCGTTCACTACTATATCTCTCAAGCCTTGTGAAAAATTTCTCTTGGCCCTGGTTAGGGGCATAAATATTAACTACTATAGTTGCTCTATTTTTCCTAAATACTTTAATTGCTAAAATTCTTCCATCCTCCGATTCGTACAACAATTCAGGTTGTAAGTAGGGTTTAACATATGTTGCCACACCTCTCCTTTTGCACACTGCTCCTAACATAACTACAAGATATCAGCAGAAGAAAGAAGAGGCTAGAAGCAGAAATGACGGACAAAAAGAAAGTTAAGATTTTATCAATCAATGTTAATGGTTTGAATTCACCTCAAAAGAGGAGGAAACTTTTTTGCCAACTTAAAAAATCACAAGTGGCTATTGTCTGTATTCAGGAGACCCATATTAAGAAAGACTTTATTGTGACCTTATTGGAAGCACAGACCCCTGCTTCAGCAAGTATGTTGCTGGCCAGAAGCTACAAACCTTCTCACATTTGGAGGGTGAAATGGTAGACCTAGAGAAATGCAAACTAGTCTTATTGGAGCAGAGGGCCTTGTCAAGCTAGAAAGAGGCTTGAAAGAGGACAGTAGCTAAGCCTGCAAAGCAGGCCCGTAGCCAGGATTTTTTAAGTCAGGGGGCATTCAGATTTCTTAGGGGGCACTGGCTAATCGAATGGATCCAGGGGAGAAGGCCGTGATGCCCCGAGATACCCCACTGTAGCTCCGGGCCTGCTGCAAAGTCTCATGGGAGAGGAACGAAACAGAGAGGCCTCAGCTAATCCAGGCTGTTAGACAGAAAGGGCCCGGGCTCACTGATCTTCCTGTCACAATGAGATGAGCAGGGGGGACAGCCCGGGGGCCTCCTCCTTTCTCAGGGGAGCAGTTGCTCCCTGCAGTTTCTACAGGGTGTCCGGCCGAGAGATCCTCTGAATACTGTTCCCTTTACCCAGCCCAAGCCTTGCATCTTGTAGTTGTTAGCCTGATTGCACGTTATTATGAATAATAACGAGGGGAATATGATTGATTATTAATAGGCAATCGGCTGCGAGAGCGAACACCTGTGTATACAGAGGTCAGCCCCGCCGGGAGGTGTTGGTAACAGAACAGGAGACTTTTGTAGTTGAAAAATAAAGTCTTTTACTGAAGTTCTGCACAAGCAAACAATACACAGACACACACACAATTACTCAAGACTAGGAAATACAGAGAGAGGCAAAGCACATTTGCATTAGCAGGTAAATTGTTGGTGGGCTATACTTACCGGTCCCGTCGTGTAGAGCGTTCCTCAGGAAAAATGGAGGGGAAAGAAACTAAGAAAATTGGGGACCACGCGGCCTGGCCAGCAGGTAACACTTGGGAACTCGGCCTGCAGACCAGAGTTTAAAGATGGAGGCAGGGGTTGGGGATAGCAAGCTGGACATAAGAGGGTCAAAGATTCGATAGGGGTCGGAGAGCAGAGAGAGAGCCTGTGGTCAGGCACCTCATTATAAGCAGGAGGGTGGGGGCTGGTCCCAGCCTCTAGTTCCACCTCCTGGTAAGTCCGTCCCTAAAAATACCCTATTGGCTGGAAGGTCTAGGGGAGGTGTGTGGAGGTGTGCCTGAGGGGTGGTCAGTACTGAGAGCTAGAAACTTGCTCATGTCTGACACCTGGTAGCAGCTAGGATGAGTCACCAGGCCGATTCCATTGTCTTCTTGATGGCATTAGCCAGGCTGCTGATGGCCATCAATTACTTACCAGGCAATGATGAATAGACTCTGCCAGGTCTACGTGAGGTCTTGCAGGTGAGGGGGAAGGGAAAGAGGCTGCCTGCCTGATATGGAAGGAACTCTTAATGGCGGTTTTGGAGTTCCTAGTCCTTGTATTTTATTAAGGCATGTTGCTGTGTTTAGTGCATATTGGGTCTGTTCCATTTTCCTTCATGAGGAACAGACTGGTAACCTATGCTGGGCACTGGAGCTGCTGGGGAGGTCAGGAGAACGTCTCTTGCCTAGGTGCAGTCTCTTCTGGCATTGTGGTGGGGTTACCATGTGGTTCAGTCCCTTAGGTATACACTGGCACAGTTTATTATTTTATTACAGTCCATAAAGAGGCTCAAAAGCCTTGCAGGGCAACATAGTGGTTAAGTCTAGTGTAGTGGTTAAGTGCACGGACTCTAATCTGGGAGAACCGGGTTTGATTCCCCACTTCTCCAGTTGCACCTGCTGGATGACCTTGGGCAAGCCACAGCTCTGGCACAGCTGTTATTGAAAAAGAGCAGTTTCTGTCAAGAGCTCTCTCAGCCCCACCTACCTCACAGGGTGTCTGTTGTGGGGAGGGGGAGAGAAAAGGAGTTGGTGAGCCGCTCTGAGATTCCTTTGGGTAGTGAAAGGCGGGGTATAACTCCAATCTCCTCCTCCTCGCAATCTCTGCCTGGAGTTGTCAGGTAGCCCTGCCATGATGGAAGGGTGGGAGGTGGGCTATGATGGATGACGGGAGGGAGGTGGGCTTTTGGCGCCTTAGTGGCGGGACAGACGGGAGGTTGGAATCCGGGGAGTTGTTGATTTACACCTCGGGTGTGAGAATGGAATGTGGCTTTTATTCTTCCTATCTCTTGCAGCCTGGACGTTCTGACCTTGGCAAGTCGGGGTTGCGAGCTTCTCTATCGCTGGCATAGATGTAGCAGCTGTGGTTAATGGGGGCGGTGGGAAATTCATTTGCTTAGTAACTTTCGATTTCCCAGTCGCATGTTTATTCATTGTATGGAAGAAGGGGGGTCCCCATTCACCCCCTTCCCCTGTATAACCGCTTGCTTTCTGTAACCAAGTCATTCTGAACAAGAGACCTGTTTCAGTGATCTATCTATTGCAGCTTAATAAACGCTAACCTTGCTTGCATCAAAAAAAGGTCTGGTGTTTGCTGACTAAGTTAGGACTTCTGACAGGAGTGATCTCTGACGAGGGAATCTGCTTTTTCTCTCAGGGTCCCTTCTCCTTGGAGGAGGTGTCCATCGAATTCACCGAGGCAGAATGGGCCCTGCTGGATCCGGGACAAAGAGCTCTGTACAGGGAAGTCATGCTGGAGAACTATGGGAATGTGGCTTTTCTGGGTAAGGATGTTTCATGTTAGCCAAGGGTACAAATTGCTACCATGGTGAGGAGGCATGAATCAAAATATTGAATAGCTATTCACAGTTTTGAGGCCTGTCCCGCTATGGGGGAGGGGGGGGGGCTGTGGCTCCCTGGCAGAGCATCTGCTTGGCATGCAGAAGGTCCCCGGTTCAGTCCCCAGCATTCCCACTAAAAAGGATCAGGTAGGAAGTAATATGAAAGAGCAGCTGCCGGACTGAGTAGACAACTCTGACTTCAATTGACTAAGGGGGGTCGGATTCAAGAGAAGGCAGCTTCATGTGTTCCTGGGTGTGTCCTTCCCAGGGGCCACTGAGGCCAGTGTTGTGGCCATCACCCAAGCCTGAGAAGGTGTCTCCTGGCCTGAGACAAAGGGAGGGATGAGAGGCCCTCAGGAAGACCCTAGGAGGGGCCGGATCCTCATTTCACTCGTGCCAACCTTTGCAACACACCCTTCCCCCTGGATGGGATTATAGACATCCGCTCTGCCTGTGTTCTGGAAGCCACAATCTCCCTGGGCCCCTCCTCTTTGGACCTGAGCAGCACCCAGTCCGGTGGGTTCATGAGAAGAGAGCACACTGGTCAAGCAGACCCCTCTTTAAATATATAAAGGTTTGTTGAGGATTTAAAAATAAGACGTCACTAAACAGCCACATTGCTGCAGCTCAACTACAGGAAGACAAGGAAAGGGAACTCTTCTATCTAAAACACGAAAGACGTGGTATCTGGTGGCACCTCTTTTGCGGCATAAATATTCCAGATGTTGCCTAAGTTACTTTACAGAAAACTATTCATCATGATGCAGCAAGAAAATATCAAGACATACTTGTATGGCATGAGCATAAATTTAGCCTGGCTTCCCTCTTGTCTATACGTGTATTCTACTTTCTACCTCCTAGGGTCAGGTGGTCCTAATGACTCCATCAGAGGTCCTCCCTGATGGAATATTCCAGAGGCAGTCAGCACCTTCCTAATCCCCCCTTCCTCCTGGCTGCACAACTGGATAACAGGTTCTCACAATTAACCAACAGCCTTGAAAAAGATAAGGATGTTAGTTGCAGGGAGACTCGAATCAGAAAAACCTGAAAGTCAGACCAGGCCACGTAATAATAATCACATAAACCCTTGGCGGAACAAGGATGCTTGGCCTCACAGATAGTGGTTGGGATTGTGGGCTTTGATCTTGAGTATAGTTCTGTCCTTCCAGAACAATTTTTACTCTTGGATGTCTCTCCTTCCCCATGTAAGAGTGATCACTTTCTCTCTCTGTCTCTCTGTGAACGAAGGCAGGAGTATAAGAGAGACGATGGTGGAGATAGACAATGGCCTTGCATCTGAAGAAAAGATGACGATTTCTTCAAGAGGATCCCAAGAACATATTTCCTTCCCAAATGAGCTGACTGAGAGTGAGTATATCCTTCAGGGCTCTATCAAGGGAACAGGCAAGGAAGGGCCATGGGGGATTTCTGAGTCAGTTCTGAACAACCCTTCGTACAATCATACAGCCCGCTGGGGAAGGAGGAAGGGCCTGAAATCTGGAGGCTCAGAAGCTCCTTCTGGGCAGGTGCTCAGCTATGGCAACTGAGGGGTTGTTGTTGTTGTTGTTCAGTCGCACAGTCGAGTCCGACTCTTCGCGACCTCATGGACCAGACCACGCCAGGCCCTCCTGTCTTCCGCTGTCCGCTGAAGTTTGCTCAATTTCATGTTCGTTGCATCGATGACACTTTCTAACCATCTCATCCTTTGCTGTCCCCTTCTTCTTCTTTGCCCTTCAATTTTTCCCAGCATCAGGGTCTTCTCCAGTGAGTGCTTCCTTCTCATCTGGTGGCCAAAGTATTTGAGGCATCCTTAAATACTAGAATTTCCGGGGAAAGGTAGAGAAGTGGTTAAGATCAGCCAAGGCGGACAAGGCCAAAGGGCTTTCGTCAATCCTTTTTTACTGCAGCCACATAGATGCCTTTGGGCCATCCCAGCCCTCCCAGGTGCTAACAGGATCTCTGTCTTTATTCCAGCAGAAAATGATCAGAGGAAGGAAGAGAGTGAAGAAGTTCACCAGCAAATGCTAGATAAAGTTAGAAATGACTTGAAAGAAAATGCCACGAATCGAGGCAGACCGATGAGAAAGAAAGTGAGTCATATGGTTGAGAAGAGAGATGGAAGACAGCAGAATGTAGATATTCCAAAGCACAGGATAATAGAAGCAAGTAAATCCATTGGGTGTGAAAAGTACTTCAGAACTAGATCACAGCTCTTTGTACACCAAAGAATAACTTTTGAATGCTCAGTATGTGGAAAGAGATGCAGTGCGAGTGGGAATCTCCAAAAGCATCTGAAAACCCACACGTGGAAGAAACCTTTGAAATGTTCAAAATGTAGAAAGAAATTCAGTCAGAATGGCAGTCTTCAAGTGCATCAGAGAACCCACACAGGGGAGAAACCTTTAGAATGCTCAGAGTGCGGAAAGAGATTCAGTGACAGTGGGAGTCTTCAAGTGCATCAGAGAACCCACGCAGCGGAGAAACCCTTTGAATGCTCAGAGTGCGGAAAGAGATTCAGTGACAGTAGCAATTTTCAACACCATCAGACAACCCACACACTGGAGAAACCTTTTGAATGCTCAGAGTGTGGAAAGAGATTCAGTCAGAGTGGCAGTCTTCAACTGCATCAGAGGACCCACACAGGGGAGAAACCTTTAGAATGCTCAGAGTGCGGAAAGAGATTCAGTGACAGTGGGAGTCTTCAAGTGCATCAGAGAACCCACGCAGCGGAGAAACCCTTTGAATGCTCAGAGTGCGGAAAGAGATTCAGTGACAGTAGCAATTTTCAACACCATCAGACAACCCACACACTGGAGAAACCTTTTGAATGCTCAGAGTGTGGAAAGAGATTCAGTCAGAGTGGCAGTCTTCAACTGCATCAGAGGACCCACACAGGGGAGAAACCTTTTGAATGCTCAGAGTGTGGAAAGACATTCAATGACAGTGGCAGTCTTCAACTGCATCAGAGAACTCACACAGGGGAGAAACCTTTTGACTGCTCAGAGTGCAGAAAGAGATTCAGTGACCGTGGCAGTCTTCAACGGCATCAGAGAACCCACATGGGGGAGAAACCTTTTGAATGCTCAGAGTGTGGAAAGGGATTCAGTGACAGTGGCAGTCTTCAAGTGCATCAGAGAACTCACTCAGGGGAGAAACCTTTTGACTGCTCAGAGTGTGGAAAGAGATTCAGTGACAGTGGCAGTTTTCAACGGCATCAGAGAACCCACATGGGGGAGAAACCTTTTGAATGCTCAGAATGTGGAAAGACGTTCAGTTGCAGTCGCAATCTTCAAGTGCATCAGAGAACCCACACAGGGGAGAAACCTTTTGAATGCTCAGAGTGTGGAAAGAGATTCAGTCACAGTAGCAGTCTTCAAGTGCATCAGAGAACCCACACAGGGGAGAAACCTTTTGAATGCTCAGAGTGTGAAAAGAGATTCCGTGATGGTGGCAGTCTTCGGAAGCACCAAAGAACACACACAGGGGAGAAACCTTTTGAATGCTCAGAGTGTGGAAAGGGATTCAGTCGGAGTGGCCATCTTCAAGAGCATCAGAGAACCCACACAGGGGAGAAACCTTTTGAATGCTCAGAGTGTGGAAAGAGATTCCGTCACAGTGGCCATCTTCAAGATCATCAGAGAACCCACACAGGGGAGAAACCTTTTGAATGCTCAGAGTGCGGAAAGAGATTCAGTAACAGTGGCGGTCTTCAAGTGCATCAGAGAACCCACACACAGGTGAAACCTTTTGAATGCTCAGAGTGCGGAAAGAGATTCAGTCACAGTGGCCATCTTAAAGTGCATCAGAGAACCCACACAGGGGAGAAACCTTTTGAATGCTTAGAGTGTGGGAAGAGATTCAGTAACAGTGGCAGTCTTCAACTGCATCAGAGAACCCACACAGGGGAAAAACCTTTTGAATGCACAGAGTGTGGAAAGAGATTCAGTCGGAGTGGCCATCTTCAAGTGCATCAGAGAACCCACACAGGGGAGAAACCTTTTGAATGCTCAGAGTGTGGAAAGAGATTCAGTTACAGTGACAGTCTTCAAGTGCATCAGAGAACCCACACAGGGGAGAAACCTTTTGAATGCTCAGAGTGTGGAAAGAGATTCAGTTGGAGTGCCAGTCTTCAACTACATCGAAGAACCCACACAGGAGAAACTTTTTGAATGCTTAGAGTGTGGAAACAGATTCAGTCACAGTGGCCATCTTCAAGTGCATCAGAGAACCCACACAGGGGAGAAACCTTTTGAATGCTCAGAGTGTGGACAGAGATTCAGTAACAGAGGCAGTCTTCAATGGCATCAGAGAACCCACACAGGAGAGAAAGGTTTTGAATGCTCAGAGTGTGCAAAGAGATTCAGTGACAGTAGCACTTTTGAACACCATCAGGGAACCCACACAGGGGGGAAACCTTTTCA
Organism: Gekko gecko; assembly: GCA_029375565.1. NCBI lineage: Eukaryota > Metazoa > Chordata > Lepidosauria > Squamata > Gekkonidae > Gekko > Gekko gecko. The sequence goes on along the minus strand of JAPDNY010000002.1, from coordinate 1,602,511 downwards.
ATGCTCAGAGTGTGGAAAGAGATTCAGTCGGAGTGGCCATCTCCAGGTGCATCAAACACCGCACACAGGGGAGAAACCTTTTGAATGCTCAGAGTGTGGAAAGCGATTCAGTCGGAGTGGCACTCTTTGACAGCATCAGTGAACCCACACCGGGGAGAGACCTTTTGAATGCTCAGAATGCAGAAACAGACTCAGTGACAGTGGCACTTTTCAACAGCATCAGAGAACCCACACAGAGGAGAAACCTTTTGAATGCTCAGAGTGTGGAAAGCAATTCAGTCGGAGTGGCAGTCTTCAGCGGCATCAGAGAACCCACACAGGGGAAAAACATTTTGAATGCTTAGAGTGTGGAAAGAGATTTGGTTTAAGAGGCAGTCTTCAACTGCATCAGAGAGCCCACACAGGGGAGAAAACTTTTGAATGCTCAAAGCATGGAAGGAACCCAACAGAAGGAGAAATGATGTAACTGTGTAGCCCTGAAAAGAGCTTTTCCTCTATTTCACACATAAAAGTCAATAACAGATGATATCAAGTACTGAAAAGGTAAGAAATTTTGTAAGAAGCTTGAATCTACACTGGAACTTTATGATACTCTGGAAGAAATGTTATAAATATTCAGAGTGTGGAAGGAGCTTTAACCGTGTTCAAAAACTCAAAAAGATCCCACAGGGAAGAAAGGAAGAATGGGCACTGGGCTCTGCTCCATGAAGAATCAGCTGATCTCTCCTTTAACATCATAGACTCCTCCTGGGAAAGGAACCTTCTCAATGCTCTATGTGCGACAAGAACTTGAGGCACAGTCCTATCTCCATGTTCCTCAGAGAATCGATACAAGGGTGAAGCTTTTCTATACCTGGCCCTGGCACTGGAAGTTCATAACGGCTGAGAAAGTAGTTACACAAAGAAAGGATTTTTTAGTTTTTCCCCTCCCCTGTGAAACTTGCTACTTCAGGTTATCTGCCATTCTAATTCTGACATCTTCAAAACTGGCAAAAACAGTTCCTTTCCCAAATTCTGTGAAGGAATAGAGAAGTTGAGAGGGTAACATATATCCTACTGGTGTAAGTATAGTGTGACCAGCTGGCACCACAAACATTTTTATCTGACAAGCCATTCTAGAGAGGTATTTCTGAACCCTCATCCCTCCCCATTCCAGCCTGCTGTGAGCTTCTTGGAGGTCTCACCAATTTGAAACCCAAAGCTTTCTGGGAGTAGGATTAATTTGGGTTGAAAGGGAAAGGTTGTGTCCCCTAACCCAACAACTCAGTAAGTTCTAAGGGGCCAGACCCCCCCTCCATCACAACAACCAGTATTGTGGACATGGACCACTATCCATGGAGTCGGCAGGTGAACCTTGTGGGGCACGAATTCCGCAATCCAAGTTGTCCTTCCCCACCCCCAGATTGTCACAGAGAGAACCAGGAGAGAGAAATAGGATTCCTTCCTCCTACTCTCAACGCCACCACTGCCACCACCTATGAATGTGCTGGAAATGACCTCGACTAAGCCCTGGGCCAAGGCATACTTCCGCTATGTCTTCCTCCTCAAAGCCCCCCTTGAATTCCTCCATTGAGATCGTGCTTTAAGAAGAAGAAGGGGGGGTGGAGCTAAGCAGTGCAACATGGGGGTTGCATGATTTAACTGCTCCACCAAAACTCTTATTCCCCAGCTACAGAACTCTATCAAAATTGCCTTCTAGGCAGAAATAAGTCATGGGAAAGTCTGGAGGGGGCAAAGGAAGATCGGCGAAGAAAGACCCAACTTCGGTGGCTTCTTACTTTAGGAAAGAACTCCAACGTCTCCGCTTGATAGGAGATCTAACATGGCGGCCGCAACAGGCTCCCCGGAATCAAATGAAAGCCCCCTCAACAAGAAGGACATACAAGACCTCAAAGAGGACCTACAGATCTTCTTCAAAGAGTCTATGGCAGAACTTTTGCATCCTGTTCAAGCCAAATTAGATGAACTGACTGAAGGTCTAGGGGCAGCGGGGCGGGCATCAGAGTCGGCCCTGGAGGCAGCGGAAGCCCTTCAAATGGATGTAAAGGCCTTGAAACATTCCGAATCTCAACGACAAGCAAAGAGCATCATTTTGGAAAACTGATGACCTCAGTGAAGCTCGGAGAAATGGAAGAGGGGGCAGAACAAGGTATGAAGGACTTATCTTCTTTTATTTCGGGATGGTTGGCTAAAGCTTTGAATGCAGAAGAGGGCCTAGCCCCAGCAATTGCAAGAGCACAACGCTTAGGCCCATTAGTGGCAGCCCACCAAAACTGCCCGACAGATATCCTTGTGCAATTCGTTCATGCAACAACCAGAGATCGTGTTCTTAAGACCGCTAGACAAAACAACGCTTTTTCATTTAATGGTCAGAAAATTCTTGTACTTGTAGATTTACCTCCAGAGACTTTAGAAAAAAGAAAATTATTATAGCCCCTCTCTACGAAACTGTTTGAAGCCAAGATTCGCTTTCGATGGAGTGCAACTTCTAATATTAATGTTTACAAAGACGGGACTCTATTTCAAGCCTCTGATCTGAAGACTGGACTTGTTTTACTTGAGAACCCAGGAAGAAAGAGAAACCATTGAAGCACACCCTGCATTCGAAAAAAAACCAACTCAGGAAACTGACTTTCATTTTTTTAAAAAATAGGAGTAATAGGTTTTTTTTATAAGTTTATTTTCCATATTTTCCGCCGTGATTACACCAGTCCATAAGCTGACATTACATTTTTAGAGTCGCTACAACTTTATACATATCTTATAATATATGTTTTTCACTTTAACTTTACCTGCTTTATCCAATTATAAACCCGTAACCATTTTTTCTTTTGTATTCCTTGTTCTTTGGCCTGAAGTATTAAGCTTAAATTGTCCATTTGTGCTAACTCCAAGAGCTTTCCTATTAAATCCTCTTTAGAGGGAATTCTATCAGTTTTCCAGTATTTTGCCACTAAAATTCTCACAGCAGTTATAATGGATGTTAACAAATATGTATCTTGCTTGTTATAATCTTTGGGGATTATATTCAATAGGTATATTTCCGGTATTAGCTCAACATCTAGATTCAATATTTCATAAATAATATTATGCAGCATTTTCCAATACTTTTGCACTTTACTACATTTCCACCACATGTGGTAAAAGGTCCCCACGTTTGATTTACACTTCCAACATATGTTGGATGCTTGTGAATAACACTTTGGCAATTTTATCTGGAGACCAATACCACCTATAAAACATTTTATAGATATTCTCTTTATATGAAATGGCTCTCATAAATTTTACGGTTTCGTCTAACTCATACTCTTCTAATAAAAATCTATAAAGTTTCTGAATTAATTTATCACTGGTCTGATGCTATAAATGCATTTCCCAACTTTTTATTTTCCAAATATTTAGAGTCACCTTTCTTAATATGAGTCTCTTGTAGACATACAATATCAACCTTATTTTTGTTTATTTGTTGAAATGTTTTTCTTCTTTTTTTGTGGATTGTTCAGTCTGTTTACATTAATAGATAAGATTTTAAATTTCTCTGTCGTCATCCTATTTATTTCTTACTATTTCTTCCTCTGTTTTTATACTTAAATCTGGTTAGGATCTGATATGTTGCTTTATTTGGTTTCCCCCCCCACTTTTTTGTGGTGGTTTCTTTACTCACTACTTCCTCTTGTTCTATGTTTTCCTCCTCCTCAGAATCCCTACTTTCCTCTCTTCCCTCTCTTCCCTCTTCTTCTCTTCGAAACCCTAACTCTTCACCATATTTCTCCAGGAAGTTTTCAACCTTAAAAGTCAAATCTATCCTTTGTCTGCTACCATCATATGTAAAGAGCACCCCTTCTGGGACCAACCATTTAAACATAATTCCATTATTTTCCAACAAATCTGTAAGTTTAAAGTATGGGATTCTTCTCTCCCTCACTCTCCATGGAACTTTTTTTAAAAACTGGATTTCTTCTCCTTGGATAGTGACTCTATTTTCATACGTAGCTTTAAGTATTTTCTCTTTTATATCTTTCCTACAGAATTTCACATGTGCTTCCCTTGGTAATTTGTGTTTTTTTGCGTATGAGGAATTCCTCCTATAAATATCCTCAATGCTATTGATTATTTCCTCTTTACTGCCTATCTGTAGTTGCTCCACTATATTTTGGGCTAAATCCTCTTTAAGTGTTTTTCCAATATTCTCGGGGATATTTTGACACCTTATTATTTGTGCTGCCTTATCCATTTCAAATTTTATAAGGGTGTCTTCTATCCTTTCATTTTTGGCTTTTAGTTCCAAAACTTCAAAATCTAGATCCTGTAATTTTTCTTTGAATTTTCCTTGCTTACTCGTCATTTTCATTATTTCTTGTTTATTGTCTGAGATTTGTTTTTTAATTTCTTGTGTTTCTGTGTTAATTTGTGCTGTTATTTCATCCATCTCATTTTTAATTAGCGCTGGAAGAGTGGATTCTATTGTTTGTTTAATTGCATGTGCAACACTTTCCTGTATTACTTTATTTAACTCTCTCATTGTTGCCTGTAGTATAGTCATGTTGCTGTGTTTTAGTTGGCTTGTATTCCCTATCTGACCAGGTGAGGGAATCGAGTTCCTTCTACTACCTGAAAAGCCTGTGGCCATAAATTGTTTTTAATTTCACTTTATCTCCTATGCTTTATGTCTCCTTATTTCTCTTTAAATCCCTTGTCTTTCTCTGTACTTTATGTCACTTCCGCTTCTCTTTCTCTATCTCTCGCTATTATTCCACTCCTATCACCTCCAATGTTTCGTTCTTCTGTTTAGTTCGTTGGTGCCACTATCTCAATCCTTCAGTGCCTAGTATCCACTCTGTCTTATTTACACTGCCGCTCACTCTTCCTTCGCCGCACTGCACCTGGCTCCTGTCGTCTCAGCTTCTTTCCCTTCTCCAACATCATCAACCTCCGACACTCGCTTTCTGCTCCCTCCACCTTTCTCCAAGTTGTTCTGGTTGCACTATGGTCACCGCTGCCTCTGCTGCCTCTATTTTGGAATCTACTTCATCATTCACCACTCCAATTAAAGATGCAGCCACATATTTCAGAGAAAACAAAAACAAAAAGACAATTATGTAGCACCCGACACTATTGCTGCTATTTTGTAAGTTACCTGTCCTCCCTTTTCCCTTTTAACTTATCTAATTATCCGGCTGTTATTCTACTAGCCGCCTCTTTTATATCTTATATTTACTAACGGAGGACCCACTTGCCCCTGGCTCACCTAATACCCCTCCTAATTAAATTACTCTAAGTTCTTTAAATAATACTTAGTTTATACTTAGCTTTATATTGTAGGCTGCAATTGTAAGGTTAATCCATTCTGACTCTGCAAAGTCCTCAGGGCTCCCCTTGCGCATGTCGTGACTCTGAAGTCTCATCTGTGCTCCAATTCACCTCCTCATTTCAGGACACCTAGCTAAGACGAGGGAGGTCGCCACCCTCCCATTTCTTGAAACTAGAAAGTCCCTTACCAAACCCCTCTCTACATGAGGGAGTTTGAGGCACTGAATACTGCCTTAGGAGAGTAAATGGATCAGAGAGTGGGAGAGCAAACTCTTCACACCCCCTCTGTCGTTGAGACCGGATCCAGAAGCCAGGAGTAATAGTTAATAGGAAGACTTTTGTGGAAAAAAATCAATATTGTTATAGTTGTAATGATATTAGTTAAAGGTAAAAAATAGATGGTAGATCTGTTAGAAATTGTAAGAAAGTTAAAATTATTTTTGGGAAAAGAAAGATGAAAAGTTGTGTTAGCAAAAAGAATTTTATTCCTCCTGGTTTTATCTAATGTTGTAAGAATAATAGTTAAAAGTTAATATAATAGTAAGAATAGTTAGAAACAGCAAGAAACCTGAATGTATTAATGGAGGACGAATAAATGAAAGAAAGAGTTGTATTTGAAGAAAGATCTTATTTCGCTCATTTTTTCTTAACTTTAATCAATGTAGGAATGATATTATACTATGGTATTATAATTCTATGATATTAATCATTTTTTGTTATTAATGTATACCAGGACAACCAAAAGAACAAGTCATTTAAGTTGAATGAGAGAACCACTGTTGTAATGGCATGTAAGGGTTAAGTATTAAGAGGATGAAGTTCTCTGATTATATACCATATTTATTTCTTTTTTCCCCTATGTCTGCATAGAAGATGGATTATTAATATGGGTTTTTTCTTCTAAAATGTATCCGGGGGGATGGGGGGGGAGTTGTAAGATTTAAAACTTCAATAGTTAATTCTTGAATATACTGTGTTTAACAGATGGGGGAGGTTAATGAATTCCTACACAGTTCTCTCTTGAAACTGTAGAGGATTGAATAATCTTGTTAAAAGGCGGAGACTCTGAAATGCAGTAGTAAAAGAAAAGCCAAATATAGTTTTTTTGCAAGAAACTCACTTAAAAACAGTAGAGCAACGAATTTTGAAAACATCTTGGTTTAGTCAGACTTACTAATCTAAGGGCACTTCCAAGGCAAGAGGGGTAGCAATTTTAATTTCCAAACACACTCCATTTCAATGGGAAGGGACTAAAACTGATCATAAGGGCAGATTTGTCTTTGTAAAAGGGAAACTAAATGGTAAACCTATAACCATAGCATCTGTATATGCACCAAACATGGAGCAGCTGGATTTTATTCAAGAGACATTAAAACAGCTAGCTGCTTTTCAGCAGGGTGACGTAATACTGGGAGGGCATCTTAATTTAACTGATGACCCAACGGTAGACAAAACTCATCAAAACCCTGAAGAAAAAAGTAATACCAGGAAACATTCAGGCTTAAAAACTTTATTAGAAAAATATAATTTAGATGATGTGCGGAGGACCTTAAATCCAGGGATGAAAGATTTTACTTATTATTCAGAAGTGCATAAAATCTATACTAGAATGGATTATTTGTTGATTTCAAAATTTTTAATAAATAATATTAAAATGGTAGAAATAGGTAGCAGAGTTATTTCGGACCACTCTTGGGTGGTTGGCTCAATAACAGACTTTTCTAACGATTTAAAAAGCCCAAATTCGACTTTGAATAAGTTGTTACTCCAGAATCAACCTTTTTCTGAGGCAATATTTAAAGAGATTGAAGAATATTTTGAATACAATAACAATGAAGAGATCACACAGGACGTCCTATGGGACGCTTCTAAGGCTGTTCTCCGTGGGAGACTTATTTCTTTAGCATCCTCCTATAAAAAAGAATCAGACCCTGATGCTGGGAAAGATTGAAGGTCAAAGAAGAAGGGGACGGCAAAGGATGAGATGGTTAGACAGTGTCATCGATGCAACGAACATGAAATTGAGCAAACTTCAGCGGACAGTGGAAGACAGGAGGGCCTGGCGTAATCTGGTCCATGGGGTCGCGAAGAGTCAGACTCGACTGTGCGACTGAACAACAATATAAAAAAGAAAGGAACAAAGTAATTAGTGAAATAAAAAATCATATAAAACAGAATCTAAACACTATGGGAGTAAGAAAATATTAAAGAAACTTAATTTAGAAAGACCTTTGGAGACTTCAACAGTTCAAAAAAATCTGATGTACCTTAAACAAAGATATATGACAAAAAGCCTGAAATCATATAGATGGTTAAGTCAAAAAGTTAAGCAACAGCAAGCTACTAATCAGGTGTTTGCTATTCAAACAACTCAGGGTAAGATAGTGAATACTTCAAAAGAGGTTATTGATACATTTCATGACTTCTGTCAAAAGCTATATACCTCAGAAAACCCGAATAGGATAGATGTTCAAAACTACCTAAATTCAATACAATTTAATATAAAACTTTCAGAAGACCATTTGATTTATACTGAACAACCAATAACAAAAGAAGAGGCAGGGGAAGCAATAGCCAAGATTAAGAATAACAAAGCTCCGGGAAAGATAGATTCCCCATTGAATTTTATAAAAAATATAAATCACTACTTATAGATCATTTAACGCAAACCTGTAACTATATAATGGAATCACGAAAAATGCCAAAAATATGGAGTGATGCAAAAAGGATTGTTATTCCTAAGGATGGTATGGACAACACTAAACCGGAATCTTACCGCCCAGTTTCTCCACTTAACCATGATTTTAAAATTTATTCCACTATTTTGGCTTCCCAACTAAATAAAGTTATGCCAGCTTATATAAATGGGGATCAGGCGGGATTTATTCCTGGATGATCCTTATTGGATAATATTAGGAGGACTTTAGATATTGTTCATTTTTGTAGAGTAAAAGAAAATAATTCAGCAATATTAGCACTTGACATGGAAAAAGCGTTCGATAAATTAGAAACAAATTATTTATATGGGATTTGGCACTAACTAGACAGGGCTGCCCTTTATCTCCTATTTTATTTGCCATTTCATTGGAACCCTTAGCTCATGCAATTAGGCATAATTTACTGATTAAAGGTATTTTGGTAGGCCCAGTGAAGCATAAAATTAGTCTTTTTGCAGACGACACTGTATTATATTTTAGTGACCCGGTTAATTCTTTAACAACAATGGAAGTATTATGTAAATTTAGCAAAATATCAGGATTTACTATTAACGACTCTAAAACTGAGTTGTATCCAATATTTTTATCGGATTTGACCAAAAGTGAAATATCACGATTTTTCCCTTTTAAATGGGTGGGTACAACTTGGAGGCATTAAGGAGTACAGCTACCTTTAAATTTTGAAAAACTTTTTGATTGTAATTATACCCCGGTGGTAAGCTCAATGGCTTCTTTATTCCAGTCTTGGTCAAAGGTGAATCTTACACTTCTGGAGAAAATTGAATTAATAAAAACAGTTATTTTTCCTAAATTTTTATTTTTATTTCAAAATCTTCCAGTTCATATTGATAACAAAAGTATGCATCTATGGCAAACAAAAATATCTAAATTTATTTGGAATTCAAAAAAGCCCTGTATAAATTTTCAGTTATTAACCAGACCTTTAAGAGGAGGTGGTCTTGGATTACCTAACCTAAAATGGTATTATGAGGCTTGTCAACTAAAACATGTATTACATTACATGTTCCCGTTAGTAACTAAAGATTGGGTACAAATTGAGAAACGGTATATTTTACCTTTATTTTACCTTTATTTATGCACAAAATTATTTGGGCACAGGTAAAAGATAGACCCAAAACTTTAGAAAGTAACCCCTTTTTGAAAAACAGTTTAGAAATCTGGGATAAAAATAGAAATATTGTAATACCCGGGACTTCTCTATTAGCCTCTTTTTTGGGACAAAAATGGTTTCAGCCAGGAGAAGGCATAAATGAGTTTAAACACTGGAGAAGAGCCGGTAAATTTTGAATCCAAGATTTATGTTATAAAGGTCAGAAATGGTCAAAGCAACAACTGGAGTTGAAGCATAACTTACAAGTATCATAGAATCATAGCATGTTAGAATTGGAAGGGACCTTGCAGGTCATCTAGTCCAGCCTCCTGGACTCTGCAGGAGCATAGCCGAAAGACAGCCCTACATACCTACAACATACCCGAAAGATGGTCGTCCAGTTTCCGCTTGAAAACGTCCAGCGAAGGAGCATCCACCACCTCCTGAGGCAGACCGTTCCACTGCTCAACCACAGTTAGGAAATTTCTCCTGATTTTTAGCCAGTAATGACTCCCCTGTAATTTCCACCCATTAGATCTAGTCTTGCAATCCGGAGCAAGAGAGAATAGATCTGCTCCATCTTCTACATGACAGCCCTTCAAATACTTGAAGACTGCCATCATGTCCCCGCTAAGCCTTCTCTTTCCCAGGCTAAACATACCCAACTCTTTCAGCCTTTCCTCATGAGACTTGGATTCCAACCCTCCCACCATCCTGGTTGCCCTCTTCTGGACACGCTTCAGCTTGTCATCATCCTTCCAAAAATGTGGGGCCCAGAACTGGACACGGTACACCAGGTGGGGCCTGACCATAGCAGAATACAGCGGAACTACCACCTCCCGTGATCTGGACACAATGCTTCTGCTAATGCATCCTAAGATTGCATTCGCTTTCTTTGCAGCCACATTGCACTGCAGGCTCCTGTTGAGCTTGTGATCAACCAGAACACCTAGATCCATGTCACATGTGCTGCTGTCAAGCCAAGTCCCTCCCATTCTATATCTGTGCCTTTGATTTTTTGTACCTAAGCGTAGGACTTTGCACTTATCTCTCTATTGAATTTCATTTTATTTGCCTCAGCCCACGGTTCCAGCCTTTCTAGATCATTTTGAATCCTGACTCTGTCTTCTTCAGAATTAGCAATCCCACCCAGCTTTGTGTCATCTGCAAATTTGATAAGCATCCCCTCTACGTCTTCCTCCAGGCCCTGTGGCACTCCACTCGACACTTCCTTCCACTTAGATGCAGAGCCATTTTCGAGCACTCGTTGGGTACAGTTTTTCAACCAACCATGAATCCATCCAACGGTTGCATCATCCAGCCCACACTTAACCAGCTTATCCTCAAGGATATCATGAGAAACTCTGTCAAATGCTTCATGGTTTCAATATCATGGTTTCAGTATCATGGTTTCCATATCAACAAATTACTAATATGTTAACTATTAATGACCTGACAGAGTGTACAAACAGATCTTTAACAGCGTTTGAAATATTAATAGATCAAGGTATTGTAGAACATAGAGGCCTTATTTCAGTCTTGTATAAGCTATTCGCTCGTAATGATTGGGAGAAGGACGCATCCCAGCAATTAGTCTGGCAAAGGGATTGCAATATTATTTTGACCCCTGAACAATGGTCAAGAATTTGGAGATCTAGTTGGCATCAGAATCCTGATTTTCCAGTGGAAAGTCTTTAAGCTCTAAGTGGCTGGTTGAGAAACCTCTTGGGCCATGAGTGTACAGCCACGACACCTTCCGCAGACGGAGCCATTGGAGGGAAGGGACGCTGGATTCAGGGTGGACCTCCTCTCCAGCCTCCCATTTTCAGAAGTCAGCAAAACAGTCTCCTGTTTGGGGGGAAGCTGAGGCAGTTGAGGGCTGTCAAAGCGTAGAGGAGCGACGGTGGAGGGGGCGTGCTGACGGGAGTCCAGTCTCATAGCTGCCATTTTGGCTACTTGGCAGGGAAGGCGGAAGCCACCTCCTGCGTCCTCTCCCTTTCTCAGAACTGGTCTTCCCACTTGCGGCTCCGAAATCCATGCCTGAAACATGGGTTGAGAAGGAACCCACAACACCTCTCCTACACGAGAGAAGAACTCGGAAGCATTCTCACACTAACCAAAGAACTGACATTTGGCACACAAGCGGCCTGCCATTCCTCAGGGCCTTTCCCATCGTGGCTCCAGCTCTGTGGACTGGGCTCCCTGGAGAGGCGGGGGTGGGGGCCCTCCTCAGAGATCTTCAGGGGGCACTGCGAGGCCTTCTTGTTTGCCGGGGATTTGGGGGCGGGGGGTTGAATTCCAGGCGGGTTTTAAGGGATTGAGGGGGAGAGGTATGAGGTTTGCTACTGTATTTTGGGTTTCAATGGAAAATGTTTATTACTGTAAGCTGCCTTGAACGGCAAGGGAGAGCCTTGTCCATCGCCACTGTGGGGTATAAGAACATAAGAACATAAGAGAAGCCAATGTTGAATCAGGCCAATGGCCCATCTAGTCCAACACTCTGTGTCACACAGCGGCCAAAACATACCAGGTGCCATCAGGAGGTCCAGCAGTGGGGCCAGGACACTAGCAGCCCTCCCACTGCTGCCCCCTCCAGCACCAAGAATAGAGTGCATCACCTGCCCCAGACTGAGAGTTCCCATCTATACCCTGTGGCTAATAGCCACTGGTGGACTTCTGCTCCATATGTTTATCTAATTCCCTCTTGAAACTGTCCATGCTTGCAGCTGCCACCACCTCCTGTGGCAGTGAATTCCATATGTTAATCACTCTTTGGGTGAAGAAGTATTTCCTTTTATCTGTTCTAACCCGACTGCTCAGCAATTTCATGGAGTGCCCACGAGTTCTTGTATTGTGAGAAAGGGAGAAAAGGACTTCTTTCTCAACCTGCTCTATCTCATGTATAATTTTATAAACCTAGACCATGTCACCCCTCAGCCGTCGTTTCTCCAAGCTAAAGAGCCCCAAGCATTTTAACCTTTCTTCATAGGGAAGGTGTTCCAACAAGACTTGTCAGCTCATGGGCCTTTGCGAGGGGATGGGGTGCCAGGGAGCCAGGGGTGGCGGCAGCCGGCGAAAAGCTACGTCCTCCACGAGGGAGAAGGGTTGGCGACCCACAGCAATCATCTGGCTGTTGAGGCGAGTGCAGGCTTCTGAGGTCTTTGGCCGAGGCTGACGTCTTCCCCTCAGACTGCCTCCCGGCACTGGGATTCAAAGGCTGACTGTGTCTGAACATGGAGGTTCCCTTTAATTTCCGTGTCTGGTAGCCACTATTCTATCTCTCCTCCCTGAATCTATCTGCCTGTGGCCATCACAACATCCTCTGGCGGCGAATTCCACATTTTAATCACTCGCTGCGTAAAGAGCGGTTTCCTTTCGTCATCCCGAATCTGCCACCTGTCAGTTTCATTGGGTGCCCTCAAGTTTGAGTAATTTGGGAGAGGGGGAAGAGTTCTCTTGGCCAGCTCTCTCCACCTCGTGCCTAATTCTATAAACCTCTGTTTTGCCGCCCCCCGCCCAGTCCTCTGTGTTCTGAAACGAACAATCCCAGACTCTTCAGCACCTTTCCTGATAGGAATGTTGCTCCAACTCCCTGAAACTCTTGGTTGTCCTCTTTCTGCACTTTTCCTACCTCTGCAGTGTCCTTTTTGAGATAGGGTGACCAGAACTCTCTACACGTGATACCAAATGAGGCCTCGCCATAGATTCACACAGGGGCGCTATAGATCCACGGGGCATTATCCGTCTCCCTTCCACGCTCCAGAGAGATGTTTCATGTTCCTCTCCTGGGCGAACTGTTTGTTGTGGAAGAAGATGGGAAGTGCCCTTCTGGCATGGAATCTCGCTCCGGTCACCAGGCACCTCTCCAGAGAGAGTTCTGTGACAGTGCAAAAACCTCCCACGGACACTGGCGCTCTTTTCACATGTGTAAAAGCCAGTCGAATCCGACTCTAGGGTTGCGGTGCTCATCTCCGTTTCAAAGCCGAAGAGCCAGCGCTGTCCAAAGACGTTTCCGTGGTCATGTGGCCGGCATGACTAAACACCAAGGCGCACAGAACGCTGTTACCTTCCCACCGAAGTGGTACCTATTTATCTACTTGCAATTTCTTGCTTTCGAACTGCTAGGTTGGCAGGAGCTGGAACTAGAGACAGGAGCTCACTCTGTCTTGCGGCACCCGGGTCTTGAACTGCTGAACTACTGACCTTCCACAGCCTGCAGTTCAGTGTCTTAACCACTTGAGCCACCGCAGCCCCCACACGTGAGGGATTGTTATATGTTCTTCCCCTGCGTGAATCCAGGCTGCTGCTCTCCCTGAGCCTCTTTCCACACAGCCAGGCGGTCTCTCCCCTGTGGGGTTTCCTGGAATAAAGGTCTGGTTCCTTGTGCACATCTCTAGCCGGGGGGACCCACAGAGACCAGGGGTGGGCTCTTGCACAGCTGAAGGGGACCGAGGCCTCTGCTGCACAGGAGGGAATCTCTTAGCCAGGGAGGTGCTTCTCCGGGAGAGTCAGCCTGGCCAAGGCAGGGAAGGGGAGGGCAGCAGAGTTCCGGGCGCAGGAGCCCCAAGGAGTGTGGCTGGAACTGGGAGGTTCCCCCCGCCCACCCCGTGGGTCAAGATCCGGACCTTCTGCGGGGTTCCACCCACGAGGGTTGCCAGGTCTGGGCTGGTAAATACCGGGAGACTTTGGGGGTGGACCCAGGGGAGGGCGGGGCTGGGGAGGGGAGGGGCCTCGGCATGGCACGATGCCAGGGAGTCCACCCTTCAAAGCAGCCATTTCCTCCCGGGGAGCTGCTCTCTGCCAGCTGGGGCTCAGTTGCGAGAGCGGGAGGTCTCCAGGCGCCACCTGGAGGCTGGCAACCGCAGCGTCATTCTGGACCAGAAAGGGTTCCCGGCAGTGGGCGGGTCCTGCATTTCCCTTTCTCAGCTCGCCTTCTGGAGAGTCTCCCTGCCCTGCCTGCTGCCCTGGTTCTTCCTGCGGGACTCTCCCGGGTCCGGCGCCCGGCCCGGCTCTCGCTCCCCGGCCCCGCCAAGGGGGTCCCTGCCTGGCCCGAGAGAGGGAGAGAGAGAGGGAGGAACGACCTGCCTGCCTGGGAGCAGCAAACCTTCCCCGGACCGGGCTGCAGACGTGCAAGGCGGGGCCCTCCTCCTCCTCCTCCTCCTGCTGCCGCGTGCCCCCCCCGCGACGCCCCCCCTCCCTCCCGGCTTCCCCCCGCCCAGGCGCAACACCTCCGCCCGCCCCCTCGGGGCGTCCCGTCCCGTCCCGTCCCCCCCACCGCGTGCAGAGCGAGCCCCTGCTGGAGCGCCTCCCGGGGGAGGGGGCGCCCTTTGCATCCCGCTCCGGCTGCAGCCCTGCAAGGGTTAAGCCCGCGGAGGAGGAGGAGGAGCGCATGGCTCGACGGGGGGGGGGGGCGGGCAGGGAGGGGGGCGGTGAGTGCCTGTGCGCAGGCGCGTCCTGGGAGGGAGGGGGGCTTTGCTTCCGGGGGTCTGGGAGGGAGAAGGGGAAGGGGGGGCCCTTTGGAGAAGCAGCCGCCGGGTGGGAAAGCGGTGCAGCAGCCGGACCCCCCCCCTGCCCGGGAAGGTCTCTCCTTGGAAGTAAGTCGTGCGGGGGGGGGGGGGGCGGGTAGGCTTCTGGCTCTTGGAAGGAAGGAAGGGGGGGGGGGATACGCCGGGCCCTGGGACGGTCGCTGAGGTTCCCACTTCCCGGAGGGCAGATTCCCGGACATTTGGGGAAGGGGCGGCCGTGGACCTCTGATGGGGACCCGAGAAAGAGCCCCCTCCCTGCCGCGCAGCCCTTCTCCCCCCCCCGGGAACGGATCTCTCGTCTGCTGGAGGTCGCCCGCGATCCTGGGGAGGACTTCAGGCCCCGCCGGGAGGTTGACAACCCCTGAAGCACCGCTTTGGCTCCCCCCCATAGAAGCAGACTTTGGGGGGAGTTGGGGGGGGGCTGTGATAACCGGGGTCTCTCAGGGCAAGAAAACTTGAATGCAGGAAACCGACCTCCTCTGGCGGTTCATTTCAGTTCTGCATGCAGCAGACGAAGGAGGCCTTTTGGGGGTGGGTTGGAGTAAGGAAGGGGCTTGTGGGGGGGGGAGAGGGGAGTCCGCCTGCCCCCGGAGTGGCTGCAGACCCAGAGGCAGACCCAGTGCTGGTGGGAGGGGGGGCAGGGGCAGGCGGACCCTCCAGCAGACTGAGCACTGTGCTTAGGGCGCCAGGGCCGATGGGGGCACCACAAAGTCGGGGAAAGGGGGGAAAAACCAACAACAAGGAATGAAGATTTGTAAAAACAAAATGGTGTTACCATCATATGAATCAATGTTTGTCTTGCCGCCACCTGCCTTGTCCATCTGGTCAGACGGGTCAACCACTGAAATGGACAGGGGTCAGTGTGGAAGGGGGGGGGCACGGAGATGGGTCAGTGCTGCCGAGGGCACCACCAGGGCTCGCTGAGCAAGGAGGGTCCCAGGCTGGCCCGGCAGCAGAGAGGACATTTTAAAAAACCCTTTTGTTACCAGGGTGCAGAGAGCCTAGCAACAGCACCGGTGCTCACGGGAACACCACCAGCACCCACCCACCACAGCTTGAGCCGAGTCCCCGGACAGGCAGAGAGGGGCGGAGCATGCTGAGGTGGCCACACCCCCTGGTCTCCGCCTCCCCCCAGACCCAAGGCCAGGAGGAACAGACGGCACCCCGCCAGGGCCAAGGCTCCCTTCTCAGCTGCGGAGTCAGGTGGGGAGAAATTCTACTTTGGGAGGGACTAGCATTACAGCTGTGAGCAGGGGATTTGGCTGCTGCATACATTAATTTGCTCTGGAGCCCCTCCTTCCTGGGCTGAGACAAAAATGTGTGAGCCGGAGGCTAAAAACCTGCCAGCTAGCTCACACTCACTCAGCTCAGAGGGAACACTGCACCCAGGCATCCATCACGGTGGGGATCGTGGCAGGAGTGATACGGCCTCCGGAGTAAACAGAACTTTGCAGCGTGGACCCACAGGGAGAGAAGACGGCTGTTCCGACCGCATCGCCCCTCCCCTGGCACACCACAGCACATTTCGCGGAGGCGGCCGTACCCAGTGGCATATTCTCCCTCCTGCACTGGGGTTAGGGTGGGAGGGACAGCATCCTTTTGACAGGCAAGAGAGAGGAGAAGGGGAGATTGGATTTATACCCTTTTGCCCTTCACTCAGAGTCTCAGAGTGGCTTTTACAGTCTCCTCTCCCCTCCCCTCCCCACAACAGACACCCTGTGAGGTCGGTGGGGCTGAGAGAGCTCTTTCAAGGACTGCCCTTGAGAGAACAGCTCTGAGAGAACTTGCAACTGACCCAAGGTCTCACCAGCAGCTGCACGTGGAGGCATGGGGAATCAGATCCGGTTCTCTGGGATAAGAGTCCACCCTCTTAACCACGACACCCAACGGGCTTTGTTTCCAAGGTGCAAGAGAGGGACAGACGCCCGGACAGTAAACAGGGAGAAACACCAGGGCACCGTCACAGGAAGCCGGGGGTCCAGTCCCGCTCAGGGGGGTGCCAGCCAGACTACAGAGTGTGCCCAGAAAGGGATCCCAGACGAGATCAAACGTAATGGATCCTTCATACTGACTGGCTGCCCCCCCCCATCAACCATCCCCAGCAGGGCACCCCTGGGACACTCAGGAGCCACCCGAAGGTTTTCAAGACTCGGCTTAGGCGGGACTCTGGAAAATATTCGTCCTTTCAGGGTGATCTGGAGTCGGGGGGGCCAGGAGAAAACGGGGATTCTTCTCTGGGTGAAAGACTGGTTCCCTGCGCCCTGCTTCTTCCAGGGGTAAGACGTGCCAAGGGGTACTGTTTACCTGGGTTGGTTCTCCTCCTAAGGAGGAAGCCCCGGGATCTTCTGGCACACTTTCGGCGCTTCCGGCAGTTCTGCTACCAGGAGGCTGCCGGGCCCCGAGAAGTTTGCAGCCAGCTCCACGGACTGTGCAGCCACTGGCTGGAGCCGGAGAGGTGCACCAAGAGGCAGATCCTGGACCTGGTGATCCTGGAGCAGTTCCTGACTCTCCTGCCCCAGGAAATGCAGGGCTGGGTCCGAGGATGCGGGCCGGAGAGCAGTTCCCAGGCGGTGGCCCTGGCCGAAGGCTTCCTCCTGAGTCAAGCGGAGGAGAAGAGGCAGGCAGGACAGGTGAGGGGGGATTTCCTCCAGGTATGTCCAATTCAAGCAGGGATATCTGGCCTTATCCTTAATTGTCCCTGGGAGATATTTGTCCAAGCGTGAATCGTCCAAGTGGGAGATTTCATGGCCTCCTTCAGCAGCCTCTTCTATGACAGAATTTCCGATCCTTCCAAATAACTCACCGGGTCTGCTGATGGAAGGGGGCAGAGTCCGGGAGTGGGGCAGGATCCGTTCCTCCGTCTCTTTTCCATTGGCTCTCTCACCTCTCTTCCTCGCTGCTTTTTTCAGATGTGGGGACCATCCCTGGAGATGGAAGCTACAGTCCCTGAGGCGGAAGGAGCTTCCTTGGAGCAAGGGCAGAGGGCGCAGTCCATGGAGCGTGCCCGGGATCCCCTCTCCTTTGGTAAGGACCCAGAGTTCCTGGGTGCACTTGGGGCACGTCGTGAATGTGACGGGTATGGAGTTCAGGTCACGATAAAAACAAACAGTTAATTTGTGACACTCAATGTCCTCTAACTCTGATGCCTCCAAAAGGAGATGAGACACATTCCTGGAGGGCAATTTCTTCCATTAATTAAAAAATTCATGCCTCGCCTTCCTTCCATACAGAGTATTCAAGTTTCCAGGATGGGGGGGTAGACAAACCTTTGCACCAATATTCAGTCTGCTGAACAGAGGGAGCCTCCGGCTTCTGGAGCAGCAGAGCTCTGAAAAGAAGTTTGTAGGGTCCAAAAAACATTGGGGAAATTTGGCTTCTGTGCCCGTGCTTCAAGGGGCCTCTGGCAGGCCGCTGTGGGAAACAGTGTGCTGGGGGGACGGGTGGCAGGCGGTGGTCGGGGCCCCCCTGGAGCTCTGGGGAGAGGCTTGGGACAGATGTGGTGTCATGTTGATGTTGCATCTGGCTGAAAACCTGCTTGGGAAGTGGGCGTGCCAAGAGACACTCTGAAAAATTATTCATCGTACCCTCGAGTCTTCGGGTGAGCTCAGTCACGCCTGGCCCGAATGAGATGGTGACGTGTCCTGCAACGTCTCTCTCACCCCACAGAGCAAACCCAGGTCTCACAGGAGTCTGAACTACGTTGGCTGCATTTTTAATCCCTAAAGATCATGGGCGCCCTGTGCTTCTCTTCTGTCTCTCCCAGAATTCAGTAAAAAGTGTTTAAAAATATGTTGCGAGCACACAGGGCGAGGGGGTGTATGAGGCAGGGAACAAGCAAGCAAACGCCCTTCCTTCCTCCTTGGTCTCAGGAATAGGCGGGGAAGAGGTGCTGTTGAGCCGACATCTTTCCAGAGGTGTGGAAACGGCTGCCGTCCCTCCAGTCCAGGTAGGAGAGGTGAGTGTTACGGTACTCTGGGGCCCCCGGGCTGTTTCCCTGGTACCCTCCTCTTCCCCTTGAGTTCTTTTCTTGGTTGGGTGGAGATTGGCAAGGGAGTGACTGAATCAATACAGAGAGGCAGTAGTTCTGAAAGAAAACCAGTTTATTCACAATATAAGCTTCCTAAGGACAGAAAACACTTCAGCACTTAGCAATTTCTTAGGGTGAAAACATAACATTTCCATATCCAGCACAGAATACGTCAATATGCTACTTCAATACAGGGTGCCCTGGACTAGTCCATAAGAGCTCACAGAAAGATCATCTTCAACATTTTATACCTTCAATACCCATCAGTTCAGTCCACATGGATGACGTAAGGTCCAATATTCACCTTGAACTTACACCCTAGCTAGACAGTCAAGAATGTTATATGTAGACTTTATTGTGACCTTACTGGAAGCACAAGACACCTGCTTCAGCAAGTATGTTGCTGGTCAGAACCTACAAACCTCCTCACCTGGAGTCTTTGAGACATTCGGAGGGTGAAACGGTAGACCGAGAGAAATGCAAACTACTCTTTTTGGAGCAGAGTGCCTTGTCAAGCTAGAAAGAGGCTTCAGAGAGGAGAGTAGCTAAACCTACAAAGCATGCCCGTAGCCAGGATTTTTTAAGTCAGGGGGCATTTAGATTTCTTAGGGGGCACTGGCTAATCGAATGGATCCAGGGGAGAAGGCCGTGATGCCCCGAGATACCCCACTATAGCTCCGGGCCTGCTGCAAAGTCCCACGGGAGAGGAACGGAACAGAGAGGCCTCAGGTAATCCAGGCGGTGAGACAGAAAGGCCCCAGGCTTGCTGATCTTCCTGCCACAATGAGATGAGCAGGGGGGACAGCCCGGGGGCCTCCTCCTTTCTCAGGGGAGCAGTTGCACCTGCAGTTTCTACAGGGTGTCCGGCCGAGAGACCCTCTGAATACTGTTCCCTTTACCCAGCCTAAGCCCTTCATCTTGTAGTGGTTAAGTCCTGTGTAGTGGTTAAGTGCCTGGACTCTAATCTGGGAGAACCGGGTTTGATTCCCCCACTCCTCCAGTTGCACCTGCAGAAAAAAGAGAGTTACCAAAAGTTGCTAAACCAGTTAGTAAGTTAAAAGCAGAAGACAAACTAAGACAAGAAAATAAATTATCTTGGTGGGAACATATAATGTTAAAGGACAGATTCGGCAAGGATATGCTAAGAGGTTTTGAGGATCAAAACAACCAAATAGACAAAATCTGGCTCTCGTCAAGTGATAAGCTTATTCAAAAACTATACAAATTTTTGTTAGAGGACTACCAAAGGGACGAGATAGTCAAAAATACAATGATTAATTGGATGAAAGATATAGGAACAAATATAGAGTTAGATCAATGGGACTTGATGTGGAAGTCTGTGAAAAATATGAGATCAATCGCATATAAAGATAACGTCTATAAGATGTTTTATCGGTGGCACTGGTCACCAGACAAGATATCAAAATGTGTTAAAAACTATTCAAACCAATGTTGGAAGTGTAAAGCCAATACGGGAACATTCTACCATATGTGGCGGAAATGCACTAAAACACAAAAATATTGGAAGATGGTATTGGTGATCTTGCGAGAAATCATAGACAAAGAACTTGTATTAAAACCAGAGCCTTTTTTATTAAATATAATACCGGAGGTATACAAATCCAATGATAGATATTTGTTATCTTATATAATTTCAGCTGCGCGTATTCTGTGGGCAAGAAATTGGAAATCCGATACTATACCCTCTAAAGAGGAATTAATTTGTAAAATTTTAGATCTCTCCCAAATGGACGATTTAAGTTTAAGACTGCAAAATCGAGATTTGAAAGTACATGTAAATAGATGGTCTAAACTTTATAGTTGGATAGAAAAATGTACTGAGACCTAAAGACTCTGTAAATATATGGAAATGATTTTGTAAAGAATACATGTTTGTTGGTATTGAAAAACCCTAAAATAAATTTTAAAAAAAGAGCTCTCTCAGCCCCACCTGCCTCACAGGGAGTCTGTTCTGGGGAGGGGGAGAGAAAAGGAGTTGGTGAGCCACTCTGAGATTCCTTTAGGTAGTGAAAGGCAGGGTATAAGTCCAATCTCCTGCTCCTCCTCGCAATCTCTGCCTGGCGTGACCTCTGACGAGGAAGTCTGCTTTTTCTTTCAGGGTCCCTTTTCCTTTGAGGAGGTGGCCGTGTATTTCACCGAGGCAGAGTGGGCCCTGCTGGATCCGGGACAAAGAGCTCTGTACTGGGAAGTCATGCGGGAGAACTATGGGAATGTGGCTTTTCTGGGTAAGGATCTTTCATGTTAGCCAAAGGTACAAATTGCTGCCATTGGGATGAGGCATGAATCAGAATATTGAATAGCTATTCACGGTTTTGAGGCCTGTCCCGCTATGGGGGGGGGCCCTGTGACTCCCTGGCAAAGCATCTGCTTGGCATGTAGAAGGTCCCCGGTTCAATCCCCAGCATTCCCACTAAAAAGTATCAGGTAGGAAGTAATATGAAAGACTGAGACCCTGGAGAGCGGCTGCTGGACTGAGCAGACAACTCTGACTTCAATGGACCAAGGGGGGTCGGATTCAGGAGAAGGCGGCTTCCTGAGTTGTTCCTGGGTATGTCCTTGCCCAGGGGCCACTGGGGCCAGTGTTGTGGCCATCACCCAAGCCAGAGAAGGTGTCTCCTGGCCTGAGGCAAAGGGAGGGATGAGAGGCCCTCAGGAAGGCCCTGGGAGGGGCCGGATCCTCATTTCACTCTTGCCAACCTTTGCAACACACCCTCCCCCCTGGATGGGATTACAGACATCCGCTCTGCCTGTGATCTGGAAGCCGCAATCTCCCTGGGCCCCTCCTCTTTGGACCTGAGCAGCACCCAGTCCGGTGGGTTCATGAGAAGAGAGCACACCGGTCAAGCAGACCCCTTTTTAAATATATAAAGGTTTGTTGAGGATTTAAAAATAAGACGTCACTAAACAGCCACATTGCTGCAGCTCAGCTACAGGAAGACAAGGGAAGGGAACTCTTCTATCTAAAACACGAAAGACGTGGTATCAGGTGGCACCTCTTTTGCGGCATAAATATTCCAGACGTTGCCTAAGTTACTTTACAGAAAACTATTCATCACGATGCAGCAAGAAGACATAATTGCATGGCACGAGCATAAATTTAGCCTGGCTTCCCTCTTGTCTATACGTCTATTATACTTGCTACCTCCTGGGGTCAGGTGGTCCTAATGACCCCATCAGAGGTCCTCCCTGATGGAATATTCCAGAGGCAGTCAGCACCCTCCTAATCCCCCCTTCCTCCTGGCTACACAACTGGATAACAGGTTCTCACAATTCACCAACGGCCTTGAAAAAGATAAGGATGTTAGCTGCAGGGAGACTCGAATCCGAAAAACCTGAAAGTCAGACCAGGCCACGTAATAATAATCACGTAAACCCTTGGCGGAACAAGGATGCTTGGCCTCACATCTTTTCACCTTATAGTGGTTGGGAAGGTGGGCTTTGATCTTGAGTATAGTTCTGTCCTTCCAGAACAATTTTTACTCTTGGATGTCTCTCCTTCCCCATATAAGAGTGATCACTTTCTCTCTCTGTCTCTCTGTGAACGAAGGCAGGAATATAAGAAAGACGATGGCGGAGATAGACAATGGCCTTGCCTCTGAAGAAAAGATGACGATTTCTTCAAGAGGATCCCAAGAACATATTTCCTTCCCAAATGAGCTGGCTGAGAGTGAGTATATCCTTCACGGCTATGTCAAGGGAACAGGCAAGGAAGGGCCATGGGGGATTTCTGAGTCAGTTCTGAACAACGCTTCGTACAATCATAGAGCCGCTGGGGAAGGAGGAAGGGCCTGAAATCTGGAGGCTCAGAAGCTCCTTCTGGGCAGGTGCTCAGCTGTGGCAACTGAGGGGTTGAGGCATCCTTAAATACTAGAATTTCCGGGAAAAGGTGGAGGAGTGGCTAAGATCAGCCAAGGTGGACGAGGCCAAAGGGCTTTCGTCAATCCTTTTTCACTGCAGTCACATAGATGCCTTTGGACCGTCCCAGGTGCTAACAGGATCTCTGTCTTTATTCCAGCAGAAAATGATCAGAGGAAGGAAGAGGGTGAGGAAGTTCACCAGCAAATGCCAGATAAAGTTAGAAGTGACTTGAAAGAAAACACCACGAATCGAGGCAGACCGATGAGTCATATGGTTGAGATGAGAGATGGAAGACAGCAGAATGTAGATATTCCAAAGCACAGAATAATAGAAGCAAGTAAATCCATTGGGTGTGAAAAGTACTTCAGAACTAGATCACAGCTCTTTGTACACCAAAGAATAACTTTTGAATGCTCAGTGTGTGGAAAGAGATGCAGTGCGAGTGGGAATCTTCAAAAGCATCTGAAAATCCACACGTGGAAGAAACGTTTGAAATGTTCAAAATGTAGAAAGAAATTCAGTCAGAGTGGCAGTCTTCAAGAGCATCAGAGAACCCACACAGGGGAGAAACCCTTTGAATGCTCAGAGTGCAGAAAGAGATTCAGTCACAGTGGCAGTCTTCAACGGCATCAGAGAACCCACACAGGGGAGAAACCTTTTGAATGCTCAGAGTGCGGAAAGAGATTCAGTGACAGTGGCAGTCTTCAAGTGCATCAGAGAACCCACACAGGGGAGAAACCTTTTGAATGCTCAGAGTGTGGAAAGAGATTCAGTCACAGTGGCAGTCTTCAAGTGCATCACAGAACCCACACAGGGGAGAAACCTTTTGAATGCTCAGAGTGTGGAAAGCGATTCAGTCAGAGTTGCAGTCTTCAGCTGCATCAGAGAACCCACACAGGGGAAAAACCTTTTGAATGCTCAGAGTGTGGAAAGAGATTCAGTCGGAGTGGCCGTCTTCTAGTGCATCAGAGAACCCACACAGGGGAGAAACCTTTTGAATGCTCAGAGTGCAGAAGGAGATTCAGTGACAGTGGCAGTCTTCAAGTGCATCAGAGAAACCACACAGGGGAGAAACCTTTCGAATGTTCAGAGTGTGGAAAGAGATTCAGTCGGAGTGGCAGTCTTCAATTGCATTTGAGAACCCACACAGGGGAAAAACCTTTTGAATGCTCAGAGTGTGGAAAGGGATTCAGTCGGAGTGGCCGTCTTCAAGTGCATCAGAGAAGCCACACAGGGGAGAAACCTTTTGAATGCTCAGAGTGCGGAAAGAGATTCAGTGACAGTAGCAGTCTTCAAGTGCATCAGAGATACCACAGAGGGGAGAAACCTTTTGAATGTTCAGAGTGTGGAAAGAGATTCAGTCACAGTGGTAGTCTTCAAGTGCATCAGAGAACCCATACAGGGGAGAAACCTTTTGAATGCTCAGAGTGTGGGAAGCGATTCAGTGACACTGGCAATCTTCAACGGCATCAGAGAACCCACACAGGGGAGAAACCTTTTGAATGCTCAAAGTGTGGAAAGCGATTCAGTCAGAGTGGCCATCTTCAAGTGCATCAGAGAACCCACATAGTTGAGAAACCTTTTGAATGCTCAGAGTGCGGAAAGAGATTCAGTCAATCTAGGAATCTTCAAGACCATCAAAGAACCCACAAAGGGGAGAAACCTTTTGAATGCTCAGAGTGTGGAAGGCGATTCAGTCATAGTGGCAGTCTTCAAGTCCATCAGAGAGCCCACACAGGGGAGAAACCTTTTGAATGCTCAGAGTGTGGAAAGCGATTCAGTCATAGTGGCAGTCTTCAAGTCCATCAGAGAGCCCACACAGGGGAGAAACCTTTTGAATGCTCAGAGTGTGGAAAACGATTCCGTGACAGTGGCCGTCTTCAGTGGCATCAGAGAACCCACACTGGGGAGAAACCTTTTGAATGCTCAGAGTGTGGAAAGAGATTCAGTCGGAGTGGCCATTTTCAAGTGCATCAGAGAACCCACACAGGGGAGAAACCTTTTGAATGCTCAGAGTGCGGAAAGAGATTCAGTGAATCTAGGAATCTTCAAGACCATCAAAGAACCCACACAGGGGAGAAACCTTTTGAATGCTCAGAGTGTGGAAAGCGATTCAGTTGGAGTGGCGATCTTCAGAAGCACCGAAGAACCCACACAGGGGAGAAACCTTTTGAATGCTCAGAGTGTGGAAAGAGATTCAGTCGGAGTGACCACCTTCAAGTGCATCAGAGAACCCACACAGGAGAGAAACCTTTTGAATGCTCACAGTGCGGAAAGAGATTCAGTCACAGTAGCACTTTTCAACACCATCAGAGAACCCACACAGGGGAGAAACCTTTTGAATGCTCAGAATGTGGAAAGCGATTCAGTCGGAGTAGCCGTCTTCTGAAGCACCAAAGAACCCACACAGGGGAGAAACCTTTTGAATCTCAGAGTGGGGAAAGAGATTCAGTCGGAGTGGCCATCTTCAAGTGCATCAGAGAACCCACACGAGAGAGAAACCTTTTGAATGCTCAGAGTGTGGAAAGCGATTCAGTGACAGTAGAACTTTTCAACAGCATCAGAGAACCCACACAGGGGAGAAACTTTTTGAATGCTCAGAGTGTGGAAAGAAATTCATTTGGAGTGCCAGTCTTCAAATACATCGAAGAACCCACATGGGAGAAACCTTTTGAACGCTCAGAGCGTGGAAAGTGATTCAGTGACAGTAGCACTTTTGAACACCAGCATTCAAAAGGGCAAAGGAAGATCGGCGAAGAAAGACCCAACTTCAGTGGCTTCTTACTTTAAGAAAGAAACAACTCCAACGTCTCCGCTTGATAGGAGTGTCGCGGGTTCGAACAGCGAAAGTGGTAGGCACGGAGTGGGCCAGAAGAGAGTGCGAGTATCCAAATAAATACTGGAGGCTTCAGCTAGGTGCAAACTATATACATTTATTTACACATCACAGCCACCATCAAACAGAGTGTCAAAGTGCTCTGCTGCAATCATACAAATGAGGAGGAGAGACTGTACATCACTCACTGTACATTTATACAAACACTAGCCAATCAGGCTTCAGTGCTGAGTCACTGTGATAGCAGTGGCAAGAGTGCCCTGAACCGGTTATAGCCAGCTCTAACAGAGATTCCTGGCTGACAGCTACTTGTCACTAGATCAAACCCATCTAGCCAGACTTACAAGACATGTGGATCTCAACACTCCCCCTTAAGTCTGCATCTGGATGTTCAATTTGATCTTCAAATCAGTAAACGTTTTCACATCAAGGCACTTGGTAAACAAGTCAGCTACGTTTGACTTGGAAGTACAATAGGTTAACTTAATTAAACCTCATTGTAGTACCTCTTTAACATTCATGTACCTTATGATAATGTGCCTGCTTCTTACTCTAATACTTTGTGTATCAGCCAGCTGTTGTGTAGCCACATTGTCACAGAAAACATTAATTGGTAGTACATAGTTTACATTGAAGTCAGTTAGCAGTTGTAAAACCCATTCTAAGTGCACACAACACTAGGAGTTTGTGCTATGTAAACTTTCTCAGAAATGGATGCATTTGTCAAAAGATCCACTCCCATGTTATTTTGCCCTGCTTTTACGAGGGCCACTCTGAAACCAAGCCTCCTTTTCAACTGTAGGCATTTGCAATACTTCATGGTAGGTTTGAGGCTCCTTAATGAAAACATGATTGACGTCATAGCCATATCTTACAGGAGGTATGCCCTTAGTACTGCACATAGAAACCCTTGGTAGTACTTTCTCATTTTGCACACCATCAGACTGCACATTTACAGGTTGTTGCTCTTGTTTGATCACAGGCTCATTACTGACAACCTCAGTGATAGCAGAGCTAGGTAAAGCAACCATTTGTGGTACTTCATTAGCATGAATCTTTCCCCAGTTTTCATGCTCACAAAAAGAGGCAGACCTGCTGAAACTCACTTTGTTGTACTGATCAGCAAATCTATAGGTCTTCATGCCAGACTGATAACCAAGGAAGACCAATTTCCTGGCTTTGGCTCCCCCTTTCCTCCTGCATTCAAGAGGTATGTTTACCCATGCTTTGGAGCCAAAAACCCTTAGGTATTCCAGGTTTGGTAAACGTTTGTACAATAATCTGTATGGTATATCCTCTACAGAGCGTGAATAAATCCGGTTGCTTACATAACAGGCATTTTTCATTGCCTCAGCCCAAAATGCAATACTCAGGCCAGAATCCTTCAACGTTGCATACATCATGTTCTGAAGAACCCCGCCTTTGCGCTCGGCTACACCATTTTCTGCTGGAGTACAGACATTGGCAACCCTATGTTTTATTCCCTTTTGTTGTAGGAAGTGCTCAAAGGCATTGGAGGTAAATTCCCCTCCCATGTCAGTTTGGATGGCTAACACATTGCCAAACTGGTTCTTTACTCTTTTATACCAATATTTGAAGGTTGAGAAGACATCAGACTTACACTTCATCACATACACCCAGCAAAATCTCGACCAGTCATCAGTAATAATAAGCACATATTTGTTACCCGAATAGCTTTTTGGAAAAGGACCAACCACATCCATATGAACCAAAGCCAAAGGCTTTTGAGACTCTCTTAAGCTCTGTTTTGCGACTGGGAACGCTTTAGAATTTGCCATCTTACATATTTCACAGTTTAGGTAGTTTTTACACTCTTTTACTCCCTCTTGGCCTGTCAGGGCCAGGGTCTTTTGAATAGTTTTGTAACTCACATGACCTAGACGACGGTGTAACAAATGTTGACAGTTATTGTGGGGGTTAACATTGGTAACAGCTTGTACATTTTTTTTAGTGTTGTTCAGCACATAAACATTATTTTGCAACCTGCTTATTGCACACACTTTACCTGCTTTCATAATTTTGCATTCTTTGTTAGCAAATACCACTTGGAACCCTGCAGTGTCCAAGCTCATAATGCTTAACAAATTATTTTGTAGGCCAGGTACACAAATCACCCCCTTTAAAGTATGGTTTAAGTTGGGGAAAAACACATCCCCCTCAGCTGTAACCTGGGAAGGCGTCCCATCTGCAAGACTTACATGTGTTAAGGGAGAGGTCCTCATATTGTGTAGAAGTCCCTCATCCTTGCAATACGTTTGGGATGCGCCTGAATCGAGTAGCCAGGATGAAGCCACAAAATTGTCCACAGGGCCCACCATAGCTACAGAATGCTGAGACTCAGGCTGTTTCTTTCCTTGCTTCCACCTCTCAGGACAGAAACGGACCACATGGTCTGTAGAGCCACAGAAAAAACATTTCCTCTTGTTCTTGCTGCCTCTGGAAGTATCTTTGGACTGTTCCTGGAGGGTGGCAAAAGCAACAGTACAGGTGCCTGCTGTTATCTCCTCTGCAGATTGCCTGGAACTGTGCCCGGTCACCTTGGCCGACTGCCCAGACTCCCTGGCATGCTGCCTAGATTCAACAAGACATTCCTCGTGTTGGAGCAGCTTTCCAGTTACGAACTGGACTGTTAAAATCTTTTCATCCACTGTCTCGAATGCAGGCAAAAGTGGATCAAATTTTTGTGATAACGATGATAAGATTATGAATGTTTTATCAATCTCCTCAAAAACTTTGCCACGCTCCTGAAGCTGACGAAAATAATCCATCAAGACCTTGAGATGGTCTTTCACAGGCTCCTGGGGTGCTTGCAGCTTTCTATACAAACGCCGGGTTAATGAGATAAGAGACCCGACATTAGCCTGCTGATAAACGTTTTTAAGTGAAGACCAAGCCTGTTCAGCACTGTCAGCCTGAGCAACATAAACAAGCTGATCGTCACTGACACTCAAAACAATCAATGCTAGGGTTTTTTCATCATTTTTCTCATCAAGTGGCATTGGGTCTTCGGGGGGGTCATTTACATATTTCCAAAGCCCCTCCTTCACAAGAAAGAACCGCATTTTAAGTGCCCAGTTGTTATAGTTTGTAGAAGTGAGCTTTTCAACCAGCTGGGAAGTAGGTACCTGAGCCATGATGCTTGCTCCCGGCTCCCAGCTGCTGGTCTCTCGGCTCCGGCTGCTTGGCATCCTCCTCCACACAGGACTCCCACACACTGCAACCGACCTCCGGCTCCTCCAGCTCACAGCTCCTCCAGCCTGCTTCTCAGACAGCACGGCCAGACACTGCTTTCTCTCCAGCAAAGAAAGCCACAGCAGACAGACAACTCCACAGATACTGCTTCCACAGCTCCCAACAGCTCCAACTTACTCCATGCACAGCCAACCGTAGGCTGGGCCCATAACCCTGTCGCGGGTTCGAACAGCGAAAGTGGTAGGCACGGAGTGGGCCAGAAGAGAGTGCGAGTATCCAAATAAATACTGGAGGCTTCAGCTAGGTGCAAACTATATACATTTATTTACACATCACAGCCACCATCAAACAGAGTGTCAGAGTGCTCTGCTGTAATCATACAAATGAGGAGGAGAGACTGTACATCACTCACTGTACATTTATACAAACACTAGCCAATCAGGCTTCAGTGCTGAGTCACTGTGATAGCAGTGGCAAGACTGCCCTGAACCGGTTATAGCCAGCTCTAACAGAGATTCCTGGCTGACAGCTACCTGTCACTAGATCAAATCCATCTAGCCAGACTTACAAGACATGTGGATCTCAACAAGGAGATCTAACATGGCAGCCGCAACAGGCTCCCTGGACTCAAATGAAAGCCCCCTCAACAAGAAGGACATACTAGATCTCAAAGAGGACCTACAGAATTTCTTCAAAGAGTCTATGGCAGAACTTCTGCATCCCGTTCAAGCCAAATTAGACAAACTGACTGAAGGTCTAGGAGCAGCGAGGCGGGCAGCAGAGTCAGCCCTGGAGGCAGCAGAAGCCCTTCAAATGGATGTAAAGGCCTTGAAACGTTCCGGATCTCAACTACAAGCAAAGATCATCACTTTGGAAAACCAATGGCGTCAGTTTAGGGGGCAGAACAAGGTATGAAGGACTTATCTTCTTTTATTTTGGGATGGTTGGCTAAAGCTTTGAATGCAGAAGAGGGCCTAACCCCAGCAATTGCAAAAGCACAACGCTTAGGCCCATTAGCGGCAGCCCGCCAACACTGCCCAAGAACTATCCTTGTACAATTCATTCATGCAACAACAAGAGATCATGTTCTTAAGACAGCAACATAAAACAACGCTTTTTCATTTAATGGTCAGAAAATTCTTCTTGTCAGGTAGTCCTGCCATGATGGATGGAGGGGAGGGGAGGATGGCTATGGGCGCCATGGTGGCGTGACGGGCGGGAGGTTGGGATCGTAGGGGTGTTGATTTATGCCTGGTGTGTGAGAATGGAATGTGGCTCTGGTAACCCCTATCTGGTAGACTGAACATTCTGACCTTGGAGAGTCAAGCTGCGAGCTTTCCTATCTCTTTCAAAGCTGCAGCTTTGCTGAGATTAATGGGGGCGGTGGGAACTTCATTAGCGTAGTAACTTTCGATTCCCATTCGCATGTTATTCCCTGATTGGTAGAAGGGGGGTCCCCATTCACCCCCTTCCCTGTATAACCGCCTGCTTTGTGTAACCAAGTTATTCTGAACAATGTATCTGCTCCAGTAACCTTCCTATTGCAGCTTTTCAATAAACGCTATTCTTGTTTGAACTACAAGGCATGGTGTTTGAACTACAAGGCTTCTGACACTTCTACTGCTAAATCTACCTCCAGAGACTTTAGAAAAAAGAAAATTGTTAAAGCCCCTCTCTATGAAACTGGTTGCTTCTAATATTACTGCTTACAACGATGGAACTCTATTTCACGCCTCTGATCTGAAGACTGGACTTGTTTTACTTGAGAAGCTAAAGGTGAACTTAACCCAGGAAGAAAGTGAAACCATTGAAGCCCACCCTGCATTCGAAAAAAACCAAGACTCAGGAGACTAACTGACATTTTTTTAAAAAAATAGGAGTAATAGTTAATAGGAAGACTTTTGTGGAAAAAAATCAATATTGTTATAGTTGTAATGATATTAGTTAAAGGTAAAAAACAGATGGTAGATCTGTTAGAAAGTGTAAGAAAGTTAAAATTATTCTTGGGAAAAGAAAGATGAAAAGTTGTGCTAGCAAAAAGAATTTTATTCCTCCTGGTTTTATCTAATGTTGTAAGAATAATAGTTAAAAGTTAATACAATAGTAGAAGAAGAAGAGTTTGGATTTATACCCCGCCCTTCCCTGCCCAAAGGCGTCTCAGAGCGGCTTACAAACTCCTTTCCCTTCCCCTCCCCACAACAGACACCCTGTGAGGTAGGTGGGGCTGCTCCTTCAGGAACGGCTGTGCCAGAGCTTGTGACTGACCCAAGGTCACACTAGCAGGTGCAAGTGGAGGAGTGGGGAATCAAACCCGGTTCTCCCAGATTAGAGTTCGCATATTTAACCACTACACCGAACTAGCACTTGACGCGGAAAAAGCATTCGATAAATTAGAAACAAATTATTTATATGAAGTATTGGCACATATGGGATTTGGCACTAATTTTTTAAGGTCAATTAAAGCTTTATACCAAGCTCCTAGAGTTCAACTATCCATTAATGGACATAGATCTGAGGAAATACAAATATCTAGAGGAACTAGACAGGTCTGCTCTTTATCTCCTATTTTATTTGCCATTTCATTGGAACCCTTAGCTCATGCAATTAGGCATAATTTATTGATTAAAGGTATTTTGGTAGGCCCACTGGAGCATAAAATTAGTCTTTTTGCAGACAACACTGTATTATATTTTAGTGACCCGGTTAATTCTAATTAATTCTAATAATGGAAGTATTACGTAAATTTAGCAAAATATCAGGATTTACTATTAACTACTCTAAAACTGAGTTGTATCCAATATTTTTATCGGATTTGACCAAAAGTGAAATATCACGACTTTTCCCTTTTAAATGGGTGGGTACAACTTTGTGCGACTGAACAACAACAACTTGGAGGCATTTAGGAGTACAGCTACCCTTAAATTTTGAAAAACTTTTTGATTATAATTATACCCCGGTGGTAAACTCAATGACTTCTTTATTCCAGTCTTGGTCGAAGGTGAATCTTACACTTCTGGAAAAAATTGAATTAATAGAAACAGTTATTTTTCCTATTTTTTAATTTTTATTTCAAAATCTTCCAGTTCATATTGATAACAAAACTATGCCTCTATGGCAAACAAAAATATCTAAATTTATTTGGAATTCAAAAAAGCCCTTTATATATTTTCAATTATTAACCAGACCTTTAAGAGGAGGTGGTCTTGGATTACCTAACCTAAAATGGTATTATGAGGCTTCTCAACTAAAACTTGTATAACATTACATGTCCCCGTTAGTAACTAAAGATTGGGTACAAATTGAGACACAGTCTATTTTACCTTTATTTATGCACGAAATTATTTGGGCACAGGCAAAAGATAGACCCAAAACTTTAGAAAGTAGCCCCTTTTTGAAAAACAGTTTAGAAATCTGGGATAAAAATAGAAATATTGTAGCACCCCAGACTTCTCCATTAGCCTCTTTTTTGGGACAAAAATGGTTTCAGCCAGGAGAAGACATAAATGAGTTTAAACACTGGAGAAGAGCTGGTAAATTTAGAATCCAAGATTTATGTTATAAAGGTCAGAAATGGTCAAAGCATCAACTGGAGTTGAAGCGTAACTTACAAGTATCATGGTTTCCATATCAACACATTACTAATATGTTAACTAGTAATGACCTGACAGAGTGTACAAACAGATCTTTAACAGCGTTTGAAATATTAATAGTTCAAGGTGTTGTAGAACATAAAGGCATTATTTCAGTATAGTATAAGCTATTCGCTCGTAATGATTGGGAGAAGGAATCATCCCAGCAATTAGCCTGGCAAAGGGATTGCAATATTATTTTGACCCATGAACAATGGAGGTGCAGTGGCTCAAGTGGTTCGAGACAAGAGTGCCGCATGACGGAGTGAGCTCCCGTCTCTAGTTCCAGCTCCTGCCAACCTATTTATTTATTTATTTATACTTTCGATTTCTATCCCGCTCTAACCCCAAGGGGTCTCTGAGCGGTTTACACAGATACCAGTCCTAATCTAGGGCCACATACAAGGGGGGGTGACTGACCTACCAGGCACCCTTAGTAGCGAGTTGTTTTCTGTTCTGTTGTCTGCGGACGGCGTCCTCCTGGCGCTGGTCTTGATTTTTATGCGACCTTCTGGCTATTGCGACACCTTTCGAGTCTGGGCTGAACGCGCGTTCACGCATGCTCGCTGTCGGCCTCTGTCCATCAGGCTCCAGCCTGTCGCATCGCCCCGCTTTCTGCGCCTGTTGGTCCAGCCTTCCACTCACTCGCCAGCCACCGCCATATTTCTCTGCCGCCGCCGCTCACCACTCGCTGTTCACGCCGCTGTTGCTGCTACTTCACAAGGGACGGGTGCCCCCCCCACTCTAAGAGCAGGTACTCAATTTGTCTACTTGCCTTTTACGGGCTTTCGAGCCACTGGGTGGGCGGGAGCTGGGACGTAGGGCCGGGAGCTCACTCCGGCCGCGGTGGGGCTCGAACAGCCGAAGCTGTTTGGCCAGATGTTATGCAGGCTTCACTTACTGCCTGTGCCACCGCTCCCTAGCAGTTCGAAAGCAAGAAATTACAAGTAGATAAGTAGGTACCACTTTGGTGGGAAGGTAACAGCATTCCATGCGCCTTGGTGTTTAGTCATGCCAGCCACATGACCACGGAAACATCTTCAGACAGCGCTGGCTCTTTGGCTTTGAAAGGGAGATGAGCACTGCAACCCTAGAGTCGGATTCGACTGGCTCTCGAGCAAGGGAACCTTTACCTTTACCTTTACAATGGTCCAGAATTTGGTCATCTACTTGTTATCAAAATCCTTTTGTCTTTAAGCTCTAAGTGGCTGGTTGAAAAACCTCTTGGACCACGAGTGTACAGCGACGACACCTTCCGCAGACGGAGCCATTCGAGGGAAGGATCGCTGGATTCAGGGTGGACCACCTCTCATAAGGACATAAGAACATAAGAGAAGCCAATGTTGAATCAGGCCAGAACTGA
Source organism: Gekko gecko (assembly GCA_029375565.1). Classification (NCBI taxonomy): domain Eukaryota; kingdom Metazoa; phylum Chordata; class Lepidosauria; order Squamata; family Gekkonidae; genus Gekko; species Gekko gecko. The sequence continues at coordinate 1,568,901 of JAPDNY010000002.1, read as the reverse complement.
CATTTTGGCACACATCCAGTCTGCCATTCCTCAGGGCCTTTCCCATCGTGGCTCCAGCTCCTTTCGCCATCCTGAATCTGCCACCTGTCGGCTTCATTGGGTGCCCTCAAGTTCTAGTAATTTGGGAAAGGGGGAAGAGTTCTCTTTGCCAGCTCTCTCCACCCCGTGCCTAATTCTATAAACCTCTATCTTGGCCACCACCACCACCACCACCCCAGTCGTCAGTGTCCTGAAATGAACAATCCCAGACTCTTCAGTACCTTTCCCGATAGGAATGTTGCTCCAACCCCCTAAAACTCTTGTGTACAGGTTTCTTGAACCCTCTCACCTCCAGTCCAGGAGATTAGAAAGGTCCAGTTCCTGATCCTCTCCCAGCACGTGCAGAATCTCACGCCTCTCCCACGCCTCTCCAGGAATGAGAGATGCCAAAGACCCACATACTTCAGGAACACTGAAATCAGTATTCTGCCCCCTTGGACCTCTTTAAGGACGTTCCCAACTCAGACAGGAGCATAGGTCCCACCTCCTGCCAGGTTTCTGGGAATTAACAACTTATCAGCTCTGGACTAGAGCTGCAGCTAATTAATTAACACACAGTAGTAGCTTTCTAGGAGAGCAGCATAGACTACCAAATCTAGGCTTAGAGATCAGTTACAATTACACGAACACAAACTTAGATAAGATTCATCTATATAATATCTTTATTCAGCAAAGCATATCTATGACGAGACTTGCAAAGATTAGGAAACAATGAACCAGGCCTAGAGCCTATTTAGCTCTAACTACACAGAGGTATTCACATTTACCAGTCATTCAATGTGCGTTATGGCACCAGGGAATCTTCAGGATGAAGACCATGTTTGCTGTGAGCAATTCAGTCCCGCTTCACTGCCCACTAGTCAAATTCCATGTTGCAGGTTTGTAATCCAAAAGGGAACTCACTCTTAGAAAGGGGTCCTCCTCCCAAGAGAGTTCTGTCACTTTTCTCATAGGCTGAGCACAATCCCCTCCCACCCCTGTCATAACTGAGTATGGCCATTTACCCAATCACGACAGAATAGAAAGGCGTGTCTAGCTATGTAGGAGCAGCCATTGCTTATACCCCTAAAAGCACGTCTGCTTGAGCTTTGAAGTGTAACTCAGTTTGGGAAGATGTCTCAATGTCTGGTCTTCCCCTCAGAGGTGCCAAAGTGGCTTTTGGAATGGATATCTAGGCTTGGCATCTGTGCATGCCATCTGTGCAGGTGACAAAAGTCACAGGGATATGTCAGTGGCCAGACCATTTGGGCCTAGCAAGAATGAACCAGGAAAGTCTTTTCCTATACATCTTGGTTGTCCTCTTTCTGCACTTTATCTACTTCTGGAGTGTCCTTTTTGAGATAGGGTGACCAGAACTGTACATGTGATACCAAATGAGGCCTCGCCATAGATTCACACAAGGGCACTATAGATCCACGGGGCATTATCCATCTCCCTTCCAGGCTCCAGAGAGATGTTTCATGTTCCTCTCCTGTGCGAACTGTTTGTTGTGGAAGAAGATGGGAAGTGCCCTCCTGGCAGGAGTCCCTTGGCAAGTCGCCTTCTGAGACGGAATCTCGCTCCGGTCACCAGGCACCTCTCCAGAGAGAATACTGGGACGGCCCAAAAATCTCCCACGGACACTAGAGCTCTTTTCACAGGTGAGAGATTGATATATGTTCTTCCCCTGTGCATGGCTGGATTGCCCATAGGGCGAACTAGATGCTCGCCTAGGGCGCCCCGGCCTCAGGGACGCCAAATGGCGCCCCACTCCCCCCCGAAAAGCTCCCCCGCCGCCCAACCGGACACCCGCCGCCGGCCGCCGCTAGACCCCCGCCCCCTCCCTGGCTTTCCTGGGGGCCCGGCAGCCACGGAGCCCCCAGGAAAGCCGGCGCTGGGAGGGAGGGGCGGCGGCTAGACCCCGCCCCCTTCCCGGCTTTCCTGGGAGTCCCGCAGCCGTGGAGCCCCCAGAACCGGCGCTGGGCGGAAGGGGGCGGTGGTTAGACCCCTCCCCCCCTCCCCTGGCTTTCCTGGAGGCTCCGCCGCTGCCCCCCGGTCTCCAGGCCCCACCGGGAGGTTGGCATCCCCAGTGGGGGGCGCCCCAGGCTGTCCTGCCTAGGGCGCCCAGACACCTGGAGCCGGCCCTGCCCCTGTGTGAATCCAGGCTGCTGCTGTCCCTGAGCCTCTTTCCACACAGCCACCAGGTCTCTCCCCTGTTGGGTTTCCTTGAATAAAGGTCTGGTCTACTGTGCACATCTCTAGCCCGGGGACCCACAGAGACCAGGGGTGGGCTCTTGCACAGCTGAAGGGGACCGAGGCCTCTGCTGCACAGGAGGGAATCTCTTAGCCAGGGAGGTGCTTCTCCGGGAGAGTCAGCCTGGCCAAGGCAGGGAAGGCGCAGGAGCCCCAAGGGCTGTGGCCGAAACTGGGAGGTTCCCCCCCCCCGTGGGTCAAGATCCGGACCTTCTGCGGGGTTCCACCCACGAGGGTTGCCAGGTCTGGGCTGGGAAATACCGGGAGACTTTGGGGGTGGACCCAGTGGAGGGCGGGGCTGGGGGAGGGGAGGGGAGGGGCCTCCCTCGGCATGGCCCAGTGCCACACAGAGAGTCCACCCGGCTTCAAAGCAGCCATTTCCTCCCGGGGAGCGGCTCCCTGTCAGCTGGGGCTCAGTTGCGAGAGAGGGAGGTCTCCAGGCCCCACCTGGAGGCTGGCAGTGGCAACCCCATGTCCCAGCTTTCCAGACTCATTCTGGACCAGAAAGGGTTCAGCTCTCCTTCTGGAGCGCCTCCCGTGCCTCCTGCCCTGGTTCTTCCTGCAGGACTGTCGCGCCTTCGGCCAAGGGGATCCCTGCCCTGCCTGGCCCGAGAGAGAGAGGGAGAGAGGGAGGACCTACCCGGGAGCAGCAAACCTTCCCGGGGCCGGGCTGCACACGGGCAAGGCGGGGCCCTCCCCCTCCTCCTGCTGCCGTGTGTCCCCCCCCCCGCGACCCCCCACCCTCCTCCCGGCTTCCCCCCGGCCAGGCGCAACACCTCCGCCCGCCCCCTCGGGCCGTCCCGTCCCGTCCCGTCCCGTCCCCCCCGTCGAGGTGCCCAGAAGGTCTTGGCGGAGGGCGGCCCGACCGGCCGGAGCGCCTCCGGGGGGGAAGGGGGACATGGGGGAGAGGGCCGCCGTGTGCATCCTCCGGCTGCAGCCCTGCAAGGGTTAAGCCCGCGGAGGAGGAGGAGGAGGAGGAGGAGCGCTTGGCTCGACGGGGGTGGGGGCCGAGCCAGGAGGGGGGGGCTCGGATGGGCGGAGGGGGCGGTGGGTGCCTGTGCGCAGGCGTGCCTGGGGAGGGAGGGAGGGGGGCTTTGCTTCCGGGGGTCTGGGAGGGAGAACGGGGAGGGGGGGCCCTTCGGAGAAGCAGCCGCCGGGTGGGAAAGCGGTGCAGCAGCCGGACCCCACCCCGCCCGGGAAGGTCTCTCCTTGGAAGTAAGTCGTGCGGGGGGGGCGGGGGCGGGTAAGCTTCTGGCTCTTGGAAGGGAGGGAGGAGGGGGGGGGACATGCCAGGCCCTAGGGCGGTCGCTGGGGTTCCCACCTCCCGGAGGGCGGATTCCCGGACATTTGGGGAGGGGGGGGCCGTGGACCTCTGACGGGGACCCGAGAGAGAGCCCTCCCCCTGCACCCAGGCATCCATCACTGTGGGGATCGTGGCAGGAGTGATACGGCCTCCGGAGTAAACATACCCGGGAGCGCCACGGAGGTGGGTTCGAGTACCCACCTGCAGCAGAACTTTGCAGCCTGGACCCAGAGGGAGAGAAGACGGCTGTTCCGACCGCATCGCCCCTGCCCCGGCACTCCACAACACACTTCGCAGAGGCGGCCGTACCCAGTGGCAAATTCTCCCTCCTGCACTGGGGTTAGGGTGGGAGGAACAGCATCCTTTGGCCAGGCAAGAGAGAGGAGAAAGAGATTGGATTTATACCCCTTTGCCCTTCATTCGGAGTCTCAGAGCAGCTTTTACAGTCTCCTTTCCCTTCCCCTCCCCTCCCCACAACAGACACCCTGTGAGGTCGGTGGGGCTGAGAGACCTCTGTCGAGAACTGCCCTTGAGAGAACAGCTCTGAGAGAACTTGCGACTGACCCAAGGTCTCACCAGCAGCTGCACATGGGGGCATGGGGAATCAAATCCAGTTCTCTGAGATAGGAGTCCGCGCTCTTAACCACTACACCAAACGGGCTTTATTTCCAAGGTGCAAGAGAGGGACAGACGCCCGGACAGTAAACAGGGAACATAAGAACATAAGAGAAGCCAATGTTGGATCAGGCTAATGGCCCATCTAGTCCAACACTCTGTCATACAGCGGCCAAAATATACCAGGTTGCCATCAGGAGGTCCAGCAGTGGGGCCGGGACACCAGAAGCCCCTCCCACTGCTGCCCCCCACCCCCGGCACCAAGAATAGAGGGCATCACCTGCCCCAGACTGAGAGTTCCCATCTATACCCTGTGGCTAATAGCCACTGATGGACTTCTGCTCCATATGTTTATCTAATTCCCTCTTGAAACTGTCCATGCTTGTAGCTGCCACCACCTCCTGTGGCAGTGAATTCCATGTGTTAATCACTCTTTGGGTGAAGAAGGACTTCCTTTTATGTGTTCTAACCCAACCGCTTAGCTATTTCATGAAGTGCCCATGAGGGAGAAACACCAGGGCACCGTCCCAGGAAGCCGGGGGTCCAGTCCCGCTCAGGGGGGTGCCAGCAAGACTACAGAGTGTGCCCAGAAAGGGATCCCAGACGAGATCAAACGTAATGGATCCTTCATGCTGACCGGCTGCCCCCCCATCAACCACCCCCAGCAGGGCACCCCTGGGACACTCAAGAGTCCCCCAAAAGGGTTTTCAAGACTCAGCTTAGGCGGGACTCTGGAAAATGTTCCTCCTTTCAGGGTGATCTGGAGTCGGGGGGGCCAGGAGAAAACGGGGAGTCTTCTCTGGGTGAAAGACTGGTTCCCTGCGCCCTGCTTCTTCCAGGGGTAGGAAGTGCCAAGGGGTACTGTTTGCCTGGGTTGGTTCTCCTCCTAAGGAGGAAGCCCCGGGACCTTCTGGTTCCTTCTTCTTGTTTGGCTGAATGCCCAGGATCCCGGCAGAGCGGAGCACGGGCGGAAGCCAGAGGAACTCCCCCAGAGTCGCAGGCCCCCCTACGCCACATCAGCTGCCCAGAGGGAGCGTTTCTGTGCCCCGGGTTTTTCCTGCCAGATCTCATTCCGGGGCCCGTCTGCCTTCCTCTCCGGATCTCAGCGGCCTGTTCTGCAAGTCCTGAAATCCTGGAGTCACAGAGCTGGAAGGGGCCAGACAGGCCGTCTCGTACAACCCCCTGCTCTTCCCAGGGACACGTTCCTGCCCCTTCCCCTCCGCTGGGTGCTCGGACAGAGCTCTTGCCTCATCCCTCAGGCCTCTCGAAGGGATGTGCAACGTGGGAGAGGGGCCACCGGTCCCTCTTGTCTTTACGGGGCAACCTTAAGCATTAGCCCCGAGGACAGATGGAGCCAAATGGAATGAGAGGCTAAGTTTGCAACATCCTGAAAGAGCAAAATAGAGACACGTCTGTTCCCATTCTCCAGGGCAATTCAGGTTTGGGATGTTCAGTAGTGCATTTCCATTCTTTTTGATCTTCCTCTTGACATGCTGCTGTCTGTCTCTGTCCCTTCAGGGAGAAACCCCTCCTCAAAGCCAAGCGAGTAAAGGGATGTTTCCACAGATGGAGGGGGCCCAAGAGAAGGGGACGGAGATGGAAGAGCAGGACCCAGAAGGACCCGGAACTGGCCAGAGAGGAAGGAAAAGCCCCCATCCCATCCACCCTGGAAGTAACATTGAATTCTGGGAAAGAGCTGGGCCAGAAGTCCTGGCTGAGGAGACCATGACCTCAGATGTACACTGTCGGCGCTTCCGGCAGTTCCGCTACCAGGAGGCCGCTGGGCCCCGAGAGGTTTGCAGCCAGCTCCACGGACTTTGCAGCCACTGGCTGGAGCCGGAGAGGCACACCAAGAGGCAGATCCTGGACCTGGTGATCCTGGAGCAGTTCCTGACTCTCCTGCCCCGGGAAATGCAGGGCTGGGTCCGAGGATGCGGGCCGGAGAGCAGTTCCCAGGCGGTGGCCCTGGCCGAAGGTCTCCTCCTGAGTCAGGCCGAGGAGAAGAGGCAGGCGGAGCAGGTGAGGGGGGATTTCCTCCAGGTATGTCCGATTCAAGCAGGGATATCTGGCCTTATCCTGAATTGTCCCTGGGAGATATTTGTCCAAGTGTGAATCATCCAAGTGGGAGATTTCATGGCCTCCTTCAGCAGCCTCTTCTATGACAGAATTTCCGATCCCTCCAGAGAACCCACCGGGTCTGCTGATGGAAGGGGGCAGAGTCCGGGAGTGGGGCAGGATCCGTTCCTCCGTCTCTTTTCCATTGACTCTCTCACCTCTCTCCCTCGCTGCTGTTTTCAGATGTGGGGACCATCCCTGGAGATGGAAGCTACAGTCCCTGAGGCGGAAGGAGCTTCCTTGGAGCAAGGGCAGAAGGCACAGGCCATGGAGCGTGCCCGGGACCCCCTCTCCTTTGGTAAGGACCCAGAGTTCCTGGGTACACTTGGGGCACGCCGTGAATGTGATGGGTACAGAGTTCAGGTCACGATAAAAATAAATAGTTCTACACAGAATTAGTTTGTAACACTCGATGTCCTCTAACACTGATGCCTCCAAAAGGAGATTAGACACATTCTTGGAGGGCAATTTCTTCCATTAATTAAAAAATTCATGCCTCGCCTTCCTTCCATACAGAGTATTCAAGTTTCCAGGATGGGGGGTAGACAAACCTTTGCACCAATATTCAGTCTGCTGAACGAAGGGAGCTTCCAGGTTCTGGAGCAGCAGAGCTCTGAAAAGAAGTTTGTAGGATCCAAAAATATTGGGGAAATTTGGCTTCTGTGCCTGTGCTTCAAGGGGCCTCTGGCAGGCCGCTGTGGGAAACAGTGTGCTGGGGGGACGGGTGGCAGGCAGTGGCTGGGCCCCCCAGGAGCTCTGGGGAGAGGCTTGGGACAGATGCGGTGTCATGTTGATGTTGCATCTGGCTGAAAACCTGCTTGGGAAGTGGGCATACCAAGAGACACTCTGAAAAATTATTCATGGTACCCTCGAGTCTTTGGGTGCGCTCAGTCACGCCTGGCCTGAATGTGATGGTGACGCGTCCTGCAACGTCTCTCCCGCCCCACAGAGCAAACCCATGTCTCACGGGAATCTGAACTACGTTGGCTGCATTTTTAATCCCTAAAGATCATGGGCACCCTGTGCTTCTCTTCTGTCTCTCCCAGAATTCAGTAAACAGTGTTTAAAAATAGGTTGCGAGCACACAGGGCGAGGGGGGGTGTGAGGCAGGGAACAAGCAAGCAAACTCCCTTCCTTCCTCCTTGGTCTCAGGAACAGGCGGGGAAGAGGTACTGTTGAGCCGACATCTTTCCAGAGGTGTGGAAACGGCTGTCGTCCCTCCAGTCCAGGTAGGAGAGGTGAGTGTTACGGTACTCTGGGGCCCCCGGGCTGTTTCCCTGGGACCCTCCCCTTCCCCTTGAGTTCTTTTCTTGCTTGGGTGGAGACTGGCAAGGAACTGCCTGAATCAATACAGAGAGGCCGTAGTTCTGAAAGAAAACCAGTTTATTCACAATATAAGCTTCCTAAGGACAGAAAACACTTCAGCACTTCCTAATTTTTTAGGGTGAAAACATAACATTTCCATATCCAGCACAGAATACGTCAATACGCTACTTCAATATAGGGTGCCCTGGTCTAGTCCACAAGAGCTCACAGAAAGATCATCTTCAACATTTTATCCTTTCAGTACCCATCAGTTCAGCCCACATGGATGACGCAAGGTCCAATATTCACCTTGAACTTACACCCTAGTTAGACAGTCAAGAATGTTATATGTAGATTTTATTGTGACCTTATTGGAAGCACAAGACCCCTGCTTCAGCAAGTATATTGCTGGTCAGAACCTACAAACCTTCTCACCTGGAGTCTTTGAGACATTCGGAGGGTGAAACGGTAGACCGAGAGAAATGCAAACTAGTCTTTTTGGAGCAGAGTGCCTTGTCAAGCTAGAAAGAGGCTTGCGAGAGGAGAGTAGCTAAGCCTACAAAGCGGGCCCGTAGCCAGGATTTTTTAAGTCAGGGGGCATTTAGATTTCTTAGGGGGCACTGGCTAATCAAATGGATCCAGGGGACAAGGCCGTGATGCCCCGAGATACCTCACTGCAGCTCCGGGCCTGCTGCAAAGTCCCACGGGAAAGGAACGGAACAGAGAGGCCTCGGCTAATCCAGGCGGTGAGACAGAAAGGCCCCGGGCTCGCTGATCTTCCTGCCACAATGAGATGAGCAGGGGGGACAGCCCCGGGGCCTCCTCCTTTCTCAGGGGAGCAGTTGCACCTGCAGTTTCTACAGGGTGTCCGGCCGAGAGACCCTCTGAATACTGTTCCCTTTATCCAGCCCAAGCCTTGCATTTTGTAGTGGTTAAGTCCTGTGTAGTTGTTAAGTGCACGGACTCTAATCTGGGAGAACCGGGTTTGATTCCCCCACTCCTCCACTTGCATCTGCTGATGTGACCTTGAGCAAGCCATAGTTCTGATAAAAGCTGTTCTTGAAAAAGAGCAGTTTCTGTCAAGAGCTCTCTCAGCCCCACCTACCTCACAGGGGGAGTCTGTTATGGGGAAGGGGAGAGAAAAGGAGTTGGTGAGCCACTCTGAGATACCTTTGGGTAGTGAAAGGTGGGGTATTGTCAGGTACCCCTGCCATAGGGGTGAAGGGTGGGAAGGAGGTGCCAACGAATGTATCTGTGTTTTCTCTGGTATGTGGGGAGGTGGCGGGGTTGCCTGGGAGACGGTGCAATTTCCTTCTCGGGCTATCGCGCACCAGGCCATTTGGCCTTGAAAGCCAGGCTGTTTGTCTCCTTTCTGTTTCTTAAGACAACAGCTAGGCATGGGAATTTACTGCTTTGTGGGAATGGGGTTTGTAACACCTTCTCGCTGGTTCCCGCGCGTGGGCTATGTAACCATTGGTAGAGTGTAGGGAGGGGCCCCCTCCATAGAGTATAACCTAGGATGCTTCTTCTTTGTGGGTCATTCCTAACAATGCTTATGTACTAGTGCTTTAGCTTTGCAGTATAATAAACACTATCCTTCTTCATGAGGCCTGGTGTTGACTGACTATCTAAGGTGCCTGACAGTTTGTTAGGAATCCTCTTCGTTGGGACTGGTTGAACCCAGCGCTTCTCTAGCAGAGATGAGTGACGGAGAAGAGACTATCCCAATCCATGATCCGCTGGAGGATGGGAAACCTCCGGTCACGACAGTGCCGATCACTACAGCCATCGTCCCACTGGACAACCCAGTCACCTATGTGCCGGCATCGTGGGGCATGGAGTACGACCTGGGGGGCCCCTACGGGGACCCGTACGGAGCCGCCTATGGGGGAGTTACTACCCGGCTGAAGCGGCGGGACTGGTCGAAGCCGCTGGCCGAGACACAGGAGACGTGGTTTCTCACCCCCCGGGCTTCGATCCAAGAGAGCCGATTTGAGAGATCGGTCTATCGCCTGAGCACGGCCAAAGGGGCGGAAGACACACGCCCAGAACAAGGGGACCCCGAAGGGGCCGGTGGGAGTCGAAGATGGAGCGGAGATCCCAGTCAAGACCGAAACCTCCGCCTCTTAGAAAAATCCTTGTCCCGCATCCCCAGGATGATCTCGGAAGGCATCCAAGAGGAAATGGAACAGAGACAGCAACCGGCTCCGCATGACCAGCAACCACCTGACCAAAGAGTTGTGCCTATCCAGGGCGGGGCGCCGCCCGAGGGTGTGCCGGGGCAACCCGGGGCACCCCCGGACCAACCCGCGGGGCCCCCACCACAGGGGCCGCTGGCACCGAGACCGCAGGGGGGCCAAGAGGGTGGGGGTTCTTGCCACTGAAACTGGCTGAACTCCTAGACGCTGACTTTGACGGGACCCCAGAAAAATTCTCGTACTTCCTGGTGAGAACCGAAAAATTCATCGAGAATTGGGGCCACCTGTTCCAGAATGAGGAGCGAATCGTAGATGCGATCGCGTCACACCTGAAGGAAGCAACGGCGGACTGGTACGTCGCGCTCCACCAAGAAGATGGGAGAGAGCTCCGAGAGGTCAACGCATTTATGTGGGCGATGAAAGACCAGTTCGAAGACATCAACGCGAACAAGACGGCTCGAGCATTCCTCCGTTCCTTCCGACAAGGCTCACTGACGGTGAGAGAGTACACCGCCGAGTTCCGAAGGCAAGCGGCGAAAATTCGAGGCTGGCCGGATGGGGTGCTGGCGGAACAGTACCGGTTGGGGCTCAACGCCGAGATACGCTGGACGGTAATGTGTGGAAGAGACCCTGAAACCCTGTCGGGCTGAAGGAAGCGGTGGCCACTGAAACCCGCCTGAAAACCATCAAGCTCGATGACGCGGCTGCATTGGGTAAGGGACCTCAAGCGGGCCCCGTCCCAGCACCCAGAGGGAGAGTCCCACCCACCACTCTGAAGCAGAAGAACGGCACCCGCGAACTCCGAATGAAGCAAGGATTATGCCTGAAATGCGGAGAGGCGAGCCATTTCATCGCGAATTGCCCGGGAGCCTCCACCCCTCCTGCTTCGGGGAAGGGGGCCAAGAAGAAGTTCGACACGTCTACCCGAAACCGGTGGCGAAGCCAAGAGGAGCGAGGGCCCTCCAGATCACCCCACTGAGCGAGGCCTCTGACTCGTCGGAGGAGGAAGCCCTGCTGCCGGGAAACGAGAAGGACCTGCTGTAAATAGCGCTGAACAGCAGGTCCTGGACTCGCAAGCGCTGAACCCGGTGAGCAGATCCTCCTCCCTCTTCTTTCTAACGGTTACTTTGATGGACCCGGGTCTACAGACCCACGTGAGGGTGCGGGCTCTCATTGACTCGGGGTGTGGGAAAGACATTATTAACCCTTCCCTGGTGACGGGGCTGGGGGCAAAAGTTATTAAACTCACAGAACCTCTAGTTTTCACTCAGATGGACGGCTCCACTATGAAAGAGCTGTGTAAATACGAGACTGTACCACTCCGCATGGGGGTGGGGAAACACTAGGAGGTGAGGCCGTTCATCGTAACCTCAGCCGCGCGGTTCCCACTGGTCCTGGGGAGCCCATGGTTTTTTGATCATGACCCGCACATACTGTGGGAAGCTGGAGATGTGAATTTCATTTCACCGAAATGCGGGGGGCACGTCTGGAAAGAGGCGTGGGGGCCCCAATGCGGGGTGGGCACCCCGATAATGGTGGGGGTGGCGGAAACAGAATGGGAGCTAATCCCCAAGGAATACCGTGACTTGGCCGCCATATTTGGGGAGGAGGAAGCAAACGAACTGCCCCCTCATAGGAACTCTGACTGTGCTATAGAATTACTGCCAAACCAGAAACTCCCAAAAGGGAAACTGTATTCGATGAGCCCGGCCGAAAAGGTGGAACTGAGAAAATTCATTGACAAAAATTTGGAGAGAGGGTTTATCAGACCAGCCTCTTCACCGTTCGCCGCCCCCGTTCTTTTCCGGAAAAAGAAAGATGGGGGTCTGCGACTGTGTACTGACTACCGTGGGCTCAATGCTGTGTCGGCCACCAATGCCTACCCTCTCCCCCTGATCAAAGACCTCCTAGCGGCCGTTGCTGGGGGGAAGGTGTTTTCTAAACTGGACCTTAGGGATGCTTATTTCTGAGTACGCATTAGAGAGGGGGATGAGCACAAGACAGCGTTCAACACCCCCTGGGACAATTCGAGTATCTGGTTATGCCCTTCGGCTTACAGGGGGCGCCTGGGGTATTCATGAACTTAATCAATGAGGTTTTACACAAGTATTTGTTCAAAGGGGTCCTTGTTTACCTTGATGACATACTTCTGTACTCCCCCGACCTGCGCTCCCATGTGAAACTGGTCAGAGAGGTCCTGCAAACGTTGCACGAGCACAAACTGTTCGCCAAACTCTCCAAGTGCGAGTTCCATAAACCGGAAATCGCTTTCCTCGGCTACCGCATCTCACAGAGGGGGATTGAGATGGACCCTGATAAGGTAAAAGATGTGGTGGGGTGGGAGCCCCCCAAAACGAGGCGGCAACTCCAAGCTTTCCTCGGTTTCGCCAACTTTTACAGATCATTTTTATCGAACTTTGCACAGGTGGCCCTCCCCCTCACAGACCTCCTCAAAACGAAGGGGAAAAGCCGATAGCATGTTCGTGCTCCAAAGTTAGTCTGCCAATTTCATAAATTGTACCCTTTGAAGCCTGGAGGGTGAGATGTATTATCAGGGGGGCAGGATGTCAGGTACCCCTGCCATAGGGGTGAAGGGTGGGAAGGAGGTGCCAACGAATGTATCTGTGTTTTCTCTGGTATGTGGGGAGGTGACGGGGTTGCCTGGGAGATGGTGCAATTTCCATCTCGGGCTATCGCGCACCAGGCCATTTGGCCTTGAATGCCAGGCTGTTTGTCTCCTTTCTGTTTTTTAAGACAACAGCTAGGCATGGGAATTTACTGCTTTGTGGGAATGGGGTTTGTAACACCTTCTTGCTGGTTCCCGCGCGCGGGCTATGTAACCATTGGTAGAGTGTAGGGAGGGGCCCCCTCCATAGAGTATAACCTAGGATGCTTCTTCTTTGTGGGTCATTCCTAACAATGCTTATGTACTAGTGCTCTAGCTTTGCAGTATAATAAATACTATCCTTCTTCATGAGGCCTGGTGTTGACTGACTATCTAAGGCGCCTGACAGGTATAAATCCAATCTCCTCCTCCTCCTCGCAATCTCTGCCTGGCCTGATCTCTGATGAGGGAATCTGCTTTTTCTTTCAGGGTCCCTTTTTCTTTGAGGAGGTGGCCGTCTCTTTCACGGAGGCAGAATGGGCCCTGCTGGATCCGGGACAAAGAGCTCTGTACTGGGAAGTCACTCTGGAGAACTGTGGGAACGTGGCCTCTCTGGGTAAGGATTTTTCATATTAGCCAAAGGTACAAATTGCTGCCATTGGGATGAGGCATGAATCAAAATATTGAATAGCTATTCACGGTTTTGAGGCCTGTCCCGCTATTGGGGGGGGGGGCTGTGGCTCCCTGGTAGAGCATCTGCTTGGCATGCAGAGGGTCTCTGGTTCAATCCCCAGCATTCCCACTAAAAAGTATCAGGTAGGAAGTAATATGAAAGACTGAGACCCTGGAGAGCGGCTGCCGGACTGAGTAGGCAACTCTGACGTCAATGGACTAAGGGGGGTCGGATTCAGGAGAAGGCAGCTTCGTGTGTTGTTCCTGTGATGTGTCCTTGCCCAGGGGCCACTGGGGCCAGAGTTGTGGCCATCACCCAAGCCAGAGAAGGTGTCTCCTGGCCTGAGGCAAAGGGAGGGATGAGAGGCCCTCAGGAAGACCCTGGGAGGGGCCGGATCCTCATTTCACTCTTGCCAACCTTTGCAACACACCCTTCCCCCTGGATGGGATTACAGACATCCGCTCTGCCTGTGATCTCGAAGCCACAATCTCCCTGGGTCCCTCCTCTTTGGACCTGAGCAGCACCCAGTCCAGTGGGTTCATGAAAAGACAGCACACCGGTCAAGCAGACCCCTTTTTAAATATATAAAGGTTTGTTGAGGATTTAAAAATAAGACATCACTAAACAGCCACGTTGCTGCAGCTCAACTACAGGAAGGCAAGGGAAGGGAACTCTTCTATCTAAAACTCGAAAGACTTGGTATCAGGTGGCACCTCTTTTGCGGCATACATATTCCAGACGTTGCCTAAGTTACTTTACAGAAAACTATTCATCACGATGCAGCAAGAAGACATAATTGCATGGCACGAGCATACATTTAGCCTGGCTTCCTTCTTGTCTATACGTCTATTAGGCTTTCTACCTCCTGGGGTCAGGTGGTCCTAATGACCCCATCAGAGGTCCTCCCTGATGGAATATTCCAGAGGCAGTCAGCACCCTCCTAATCCGCCTCCCTCCTGACTGCACAACTGGATACAGGTTCTCACAATTAACCAACGGCCTTGAAAAAGATAAGGATGTTAGCTGCAGGGAGACTCGAATCAGAAAAACCTGAAAGTCAGACTAGGCCACGCAATAATAATCATGTAAACCCTTGGCGGAACAAGGATGCTTGGCCTCACAGATCTTTTCACCTTATAGTGGTTGGGATGGTGGGCTTTGATCTTGAGTATAGTTCTGTCCTTCCAGAACAATTTTTACTCTTGGATGTCTCTCCTACCCCATATAAGAGTGATCACTTTCTCTCTGTGTCTCTCTGTGAACGAAGGCAGGAGTATAAGAGAGACGATGGCGGAGATAGACAATGGCCTTGCCTCTGAAGAAAAGATGACGATCTCTTCAAGAGGATCCCAAGAACATATTTCTTTTTTTTAATGTTTTTAATTTTAACCAATTGTCATACACATAGTCTTTCTGTCATCACTGTACATACTTCCCCCCCATCCCCCCTTCCCCCTCCCTTCCCTCAGTCCCGCCCCCCCCCCGTTCTTCTTCCATCATTGCTTCAGCCACGGGCACAAAGTACAAAGTTTCCAATTAATGTCCTTCTTGGCTTCATCCTCCTTGATCCAGTCGAAGTAGGGCGACCATTTCTTCCTTATCCATCTCTTCTTTTCCTCCCAGGTTTTCTCCTCCATCGTCAAGGCCACGATATCTGATTGGATATATTCAAAAAGATAGTTATTCCAGTTCTCCATAGTCCACTTATTTTTATCTTTCCACCCTAATACTATAACAGCTTTCCCAGCTAATATCATTGCCTTGAGTACCTCTTGGTGTTTACTTTCTGTTATCTCACTTTTCAAGACGCCTAATTTCATTAATTTAATATCTATCGATATTAATACACCTATCTTATCTTTAATCATCTCCAATATTTTCTTCCAGAAATCCTGGACCTTGGCACGTTCCCACCACATATGCGAGTACCAGCCTTTTACCTCATTGCAGTGCCAACAGTTCGAACTCATCCCGGGTATCATATTGGCTAGTTGGGCTGTCGTCCGATACCATTTAGTGAAACGCTTCAGCTCCATTTCTCTAAATTTATCAAATTTAATCTTTTTGACTCCCGTCATTAATTTTTTAAAGGTTGTTTCTGAAGTCAGTCCTTCTCTGTGCCATTTCTCCTGAATGCTTTTAATTATTGACTCCTCGTTGGTAGTCATTTTTTTTATATATCTTACCGGCTAAGCCTCCACTTGTCTTTCTCTTCTCTTTGTACAGTACCTCTGCTATTCCTTCTGGATCTCCCTCTTTTGCTGCTTCTTTTTTATTGCCTTGTATAGTCCCGTCATTTTCAACCAATGGTGTTTCCCTACCATCTCTATTATTGTTTGTAAAGGCTTAAGTTGGCCACCTTCTTCGTACATATCTCTTATTCTGGTAAAGCCCTTTTCTTTAAGAACTCTCCACCAATGGGGGTCATCAGTTTCCTCATATAGACTCTCTAATGGTGCCCATTCGGAAGGATTGTTCAACCAAATGGGTTGCCATTTCTTCCATATTTTCAATGCTGTCCTCCTGGGTCCCACTGCTTTACCATATTCCTTATTCACTTCCCTTGTGAAGATACCAAATCTCCCGGCTCCTTTGTTTAATTCATTTTCCAAT
Organism: Gekko gecko; assembly: GCA_029375565.1. Lineage (NCBI taxonomy): Eukaryota > Metazoa > Chordata > Lepidosauria > Squamata > Gekkonidae > Gekko > Gekko gecko. The sequence continues at coordinate 1,553,203 of JAPDNY010000002.1, read as the reverse complement.
CTAACCCATTTCTGACCCACGTCCCTCCTATATCTATCAGTGACTTAACGTTGAAAGCCTCATAATAGTCGATCAAATTAGGTATGCCCCACCCCATTACGTTCTGGGGGTTATATATAAACTTCTTCTCAGTTCTGAGTTTTTTATTTCCAAAAATCCATTCTCTAATTGCTCCATTCCATTTTTCTAGCTGTTGTATGTTCAATTCTACTGGGAGCGTTTGAACTAAGTACATCATCTTAAAGATTAGAAACATCTTGTTGTCGTTGTTCAGTCGCACAGTCGAGTCCGACTCTTCGCGACCCCATGGACCCGTTTACGCCAGGCCCTCCTGTCTTCCGCTGTCCGCTGAAGTTTGCTCAATTTCATGTTCGTTGCATCGATGACACTGTCTAACCATCTCTGCCGTCCCCTTCTTCTTTGACCAATCTTTCCCAGCATCAGGGGCTTCTCCAGTGAATGCTCCTTTCTCATTGGGTAGCCAAAGTATTTGAGCTTCAGCTTCAGGATCTGGCCTTCCAGGGAACAGTCAGGGTTGATTTCTTTTAGGATTGACTGATTTGATCTCCTTGCAGTCCAAGGGACTCTCAGGAGTCTTCTCCAGCACCATAGTTCAAAAGAATCTATTCTTCGGCGCTCGGCCTTCCTTATAGTCCAACTCTTGCAGCCATACATTACTACTGGGAATACCATTGCTTTGACCATGCGGGCTTTTGTTGGCAGGGTGATGTCTCTGCTTTTTATCATGCTGTTTAGGTTTGCCATCGCTTTCCTCCCAAGGAGCAGGCGTCTTTTAATTTCATGGCTGCAGTCACCATCTGCAGTGATCTGCAGTGTAAGAAACATCTTAGCCGTTCTTATTTTATTTGAGATACTTAGATTTCTGTTTGCCCATCTTTTCATGTCCTTACAAACCTTCTTCCAAACTATTTTGAAGTTCCCTTCGGCTGTTTTTTCTAAATTCTTTCTAATTTCAATCCCTAAGTATTTTATTGTCTTAGCTCCTAGCCCCATTTTTTGTCATCTTTGCGATTTCCCTTCTCTCTGCTTTGTCAACATTTCAGATTTATCCATATTCACTCTTAAGCCTGAGCAGGCTTCGAAATCCTCCAATATAGTTCTTATTTCTCTAATTCCCTCTTTAGGATTTGTCAGAGTTATCATTATGTCATCTGCAAATAGGTTAATCTTTAGTTCCTCGTTGCCAATATGATATCCATCTATTCTACCATTATTCCTTATTCTTTCCGCTAGTATCTCAACTCCCATAATAAATAAATATGGGGAGAGAGGGCATCCTTGCCTTACTTCTCCTTGTATACTAAAGTCCCTTGAATGCCCTCCATTTACTCTCACTACTGCCTTTCCTCCTTTATATACTTCTTGTATAGCCTTCTTAAAGTTTTCACCTATTTCATATTCATCCATAATCTTCCAAATATACCCGTGAGAAAGCGTATCGAAGGCCTTGTAAACATCCAACTTCAGGAGGGCGAACTTTTTTTTTTGGCCGTGTTCTATTATATTAAGGACATTTCTAATTGGGTAACTTATATTCCTTCCTCTCACAAACCCATATTGGTCCCCTTTAACTATTTTCGGTATCACCTCTCTTAGTCTGTTTGCTAGTGTTTTAAGAAAAATCTTATAATCCTGGTTGAGCAGACTAATCGGCCTATATGAACTAACCATTTCTGGGTCTTTTTGTAATTTGGGGATCACCACTATTTCTACTTTTCTCCATGAGGTTGGGGCTTGTTCCCCTTTCATTATCGCATTAAAAGTTGTCTGAAGTTCTGGTGCTAAAACTTCTGCCAGTTCCTTATAAAACTCTGCAGTAAATCCATCTAACCCTGGCGAGATTTCCCTTTTTTTAGTTTTTTAATTACCTCAATTATTTCCTGTACTGTTATGTCCTTTTCTAATCCTTGTCTGTCTTCTGGTGTTATTGTGGGCTGTATTTTTTCCTCAGATTTTGCCATTTCTTTCTCTTTATATAGGTTTTGATAAAACCGTGCAAAGGCCTCCCTAATTTCCTTTGAGTCTTCCATTGCTTTAGAACCCTCTCTTATACTCTTCACACTTTGTTTTTCTTTCCTACTTCTTACGTGTTTTAGTAATCTTTGAGTTGTCTTTATGCTACTCCTCCAATATTCATTTTTGATTAGTATTTCCTTTTCCCATAAAGTTATAAAGTCTAAGTTGTCTAGTTCTTTCTTTAGTTCTCTAATTTGGGTCTGCCTTTGTGAATTATACCTCCTCATTTGCTGTTGCTGGAGCATTCTCAACTCCTGAATCTTCTTTTGTCTGTTTTGGTGCCACTTTTTTTTATGTCTATTTCTTTCCTTATACAATGTCCTCTATATATTCTTTGTCTTCCTTTTTTACCATAACTAGGTTATTGTATCTCCAAGGTCTCATGGTCCATTCTGTCCTCAAGTCTAGTTCCACAGTTATTGGGGCGTGATCTGAAATCCAAATTGGATGTGTTCGGGCCGCTTTAACTGAAAGTGTTCTGGTTTCCTTAGTTAGAACAAAATCTATACAGGAATAGGTTCTGAACCTACTGGAGAAGAAGGTAGGGGTGGGTTTTTGCTTGCAACTCATTTGAGCTCTACTAGTACTTCCCTTTACATTTCCCCATTTGTTTATAAGACTTTTAGTATGTTTTGTGTTGTCCATGTTAAAATCCCCAGTAACAATTAAATCTCCCTGAGCAAAGTTTTGAGTCTTTTTCATTACTTTGTTTAGGAACTTCTTTTGACCTCTATTTGGCGCATATAAATTGAGGATTGTAAAATATGTTTTATTTATTTTGCTCCTAACTAGAGCATACCTACCCTCTTTATCCACCATTCTATCTACTGGCCGAGGACAGACTGGCAGTTTGCCCTGGTAGCCAGTCGTTGCAAAAAAAACCCGGATTAAACTATACCGGGTTTTCCCGTCCACACAGCGGGGGCCGCTGCTGGAAGATACGGGACGGAGGCGCGCAGGAGCGTTCAGACTGCTGCACCAGAGGCATGCTATATTAGCCGTTTCCCCATTAATTCGGCTGTGGGTGTATGTGCGCATGAGCGCTCATGCCCTCATGCGCATAAGCACATTTTTTTTTTGCCCTGCAATGCCGGCACCGCATTGGGCAGTGGAGCGGAGCGCAGCCAATCACACCGCTGCTGCCTCGTGCCCAACGCGGGTTGCTCCCGGCTTTTCGCCTGCGCGTTCAGACTCCCCGGAAGCGGAGAAACGCGCAACGAACGCGGGCTTTCGGATTTGCGACGGCTTTTATCAGGTGTTTTTTTAATCCGGCAGTGAAGCGCAAGAGCACCCGTAGGCTACGGGTGGGGGACGCCAGGCAGATGTGCCTGTGTGAACATTCCATTTACTCCGGTATTGAATCGTTGTCGGCCCGGGTCCCTTCCCGGGGCAAATTGCCAGTCTGTCCTCGGCCACTGTCTCTGCATTCAGGGTTTTTTTTGCAAGTATCGCCACTCCCCTTGCTTTGCTGGTTCCTCTAGACTCAATTAAAGTTACCCACCCCGGGTTGGTAAGGAGTGGTTTAGGGTCCCTTTTGGCCTTCTGTGTTTCCTGAATACATATTAAATTAATGCCCTCGTCTCTTGCCATCTTGCCTAGCCTGTATCGTTTGAGGTTTGAGGATAAGCCATTTACGTTCAGTGAAAGTACTTTGATTGGTCTAGCCATATTCTTCAGAAAACTTCACACCTCCCCCCCCCGCTGCTGAAGCTTGTTAACTATTTCCCTATTGTTCCCACAGTCCCCTATCCCTCTCCCAAGTGAAAGAGAAACTAATCTGGGGTTTCCCACCCCTTCTCTCCACATTCCAGAGATCCTGCATCCCCCCTCCTCTCCCACCCTGTTATTCTTATCCCATTAACTAACCTTAGGCCCAACCATGAGTGTATACTTCCCTTTAGCTGCTGGCTTCTTGGGAGTTGGCTCTTTGTCGTTTGGAACTATGTGGCCTTGCCTCTTCATCATCCGCGTCCGGGCTGCTGTCGTGCTCCATCTCACCCTCTTTACAGTCGTTGGCATCTACTCCCATTTTCTCAAGCATTTTAATTGCCTCAGTCGGGATCCTGGCTCTGTATCTCTTGCCATCACGAAACACAATCAGTGTTGTTGGGTAACCCCAGGTAAATTTGATTCCTGCTTTATTAAGTTTTTGTGCATAAGGTTTCAAGAGCCTTTTCTCCTGAAGTCATGGCTCACGTAAGCTTTCTTTCCTTTAAACTCCGGGTCCTTAACCCTCCTGAGAGTTCTAAAGACCTCATCTTTTAGTTCTTCTCTCGCAAAGGCAATTATCACCTGTCTAGGCTCTCCTCCCTTTTGTTTCCTGTAGAGTCTATGGGCTCTCTCAATCTCCATTTGCTGCACCTGGGCACCATTTCCTATGAACCACTTGCATAGTTCTTCTTCTAATTGCCTTGGCGTAATCTCTTCGGTGATACCGGTTATAATCATATTCCTCCTTCGCTGTTGGTCTGACTGTCTTGCTATTTTCCCCCCCGCTCCTTAATCTTTTCCTCGTTGGTATCTGCTTTTTTTTTGCCTCTTCGACGGCTTCTTTCACTTTACCTATCTCCTGTGCTATCTGGGTAGTATCTTTTTTCAGAGCTTCCACGTTGTCTATGACTATCTTTTGAAAGGCGGCTAATTGTTCCAACAGTTCTCTAATGTTTCAGGCCATTCTTCATTTTTTACAAGCCCTGACTGCTGCCTCGAATTACTGTGATTAGTTTATAGCTTGTAGCTCTGACAGCCTGCCTGGTTAATGTTATCTCTAGGTTGGTTTTTTTCCCTTTTTTCTTTCCCTTTGCCTTCACCTCCTACTACCTTTCTTATCTTCTCTCACTTAGAGGCGTATTTTCTGTTCTCCCAAGTAGTTTATTACCTTCTTATGTCTTGTTAGGCCATAAATCTTTTAGCTTGGTGGAGGGAGTCAGAGGCACGTCTTCCTGTAGCTAGCGCATGCGTGGATCTCCCCAAGAAAATATTTCCTTCCCAAATGAGCTGGCTGAGAGTGAGTATATCCTTCACGGCTATGTCAAAGGAACAGGCAAGAAAGAGCCAAGGGGGATTTCTGAAGCAGTTCTGAACAATGCTTCGTACAATCATACAGCCCGCTGGGGAAGGAGGAAGGGTCTGAAATCTGGAGGCTCAGAAGCTCCTTCTCGGCAGGTGCTCAGCTGTGGCAACTGAGGGGTTGAGGCATCCTTAAATACAAGATATTCCAGGGAAAGGTGGAGGGGTGGTTAAGATCAGCCAAGGTGGATGAGGCCAAAGGGCTTTCGTCAATCCTTTTTCACTGCAGTCACATAGATGCCTTTGGACCTTAACAGGATCTCTGTCTTTATTCCAACAGAAAATGATCAGAGGAAGGAAGAGAGTGAGGAAGTTCACCAGCAAATGCCAGATAAAGTTAGAAGTGACTTGAAAGAAAATGCCACGAATCGAAGCAGACCGATGAGAAAGAAAGTGAGTCATATGGTTGAGAAGAGAGATGGAAGACAGCAGAATGTAGATATTCCAGAGCACAGGATAATAGAAGCAAGTAAATCCATTGGGTGTGAAAAGTACTTCAGAACTAGATCACAGCTCTTTGTACACCAAAGACCAACTTTTGAATGCTCAGTGTGTGGAAAGAGATGCAGTGTGAGTCGGAATCTTCAAAAGCATCTGAAAACCCACACATGGAAGAAACCTTTGAAATGTTCAAAATGTAGAAAGAAATTCAGTCACAGTGGCAGTCTTCAAGAGCATCAGAGAACCCACACAGGGGAGAAACCTTTTGAATGCTCAGAGTGTGGAAAGAGATTCAGTCACAATGGGACTCTTCAACGGCATCAGAAAACCCACACAGGGGAGAAACCTTTTGAATGCTCAGAGTGTGGAAAGAGATTCAGTCGGTGCGGCAATCTTCAACGGCATCAGACAACCCACACAGGGGAGAAAAGTTTTGAATGCTCAGAGTGTGGAAAGCGATTCAGTCACAGTAGCACTTTTCAACACCATCAGAGAACCCATACAGGGGAGAAACCTTTTGAATGCTCAGAGTGTGGAAAGCAATTCAGTTGGGGTGGTAATCTTCAGAAGCACCGAAGAACCCACACAGGGGAGAAACCTTTTGAATGCTTAGAGTGTGGAAAGAGATTCAGTCTGAGTGGCCTTCTTCAGTATCATCAGAGAACCCACACAGGGGAGAAACCTTTTGAATGCTCAGAATGTGGAAAGAGATTCAGTCGGTGTGGCAATCTTCAACGGCATCAGACAACCCACACAGGGGAGAAACCTTTTGAATGCTTAGAGTGTGGAAAGAGATTCAGTCTGAGTGGCCTTCTTCAGTGTCATCAGAGAACCCACACAGAGGAGAAACCTTTTGAATGCTCAGAGTGTGGAAAGAGATTTAGTTGGTGTGGCAATCTTCAGAAGCACCGAAGAACCCACACAGGGGAGAAACCTTTTGAATGCTCAGAGTGTGGAAAGAGATTCAGTCTGAGTGGCCATCTTCAGTGTCATCAGAGAACCCACACAGGGGAGAAACCTTTTGAATGCTCGGAGTGTGGAAAGAGATTTAGTTGGTGTGGCAATCTTCAACGGCATCAGAGAACCCACACACAGGAGAAACCCTTTGAATGCTCAGTGTGTGGAAAGAGATTCAGTGACAGTGGCAGTCTTCAAGTGCATCAGAGAACCCACACAGGGGAGAAACCTTTTGAATGCTCAGAGTGTGGAAAGCGATTCAGTTTGAGTGGCAATCTTCAGAAGCACCAAAGAACCCACACAGGGGAGAAACCTTTGGAATGCTCAGAGTGTGGAAAGAGATTCAGTCACAGTGGCCATCTTCAGGTGCATCAAAGAACGCACAGGGGGAAGAAACCTTTTCAATGCCCACAGTGTGGAAGGAGATTCAGTTTGAATGGCACTCTTCGACGGCATCAGAGAACCCACAGAATGGAGAAACCTTTTAACGTCTCAGAGTGTGAAAAGAAATTCAGTACCCGTGGCAATCAACTGCATTGAAGAACCCACGTAGGGGAGAAACCTTCTGAATGCTCAAAGCGTGGAAAGAGATTTACTCAGAGTGACATTCTTGTTCTGCAACAAGGAACCCACAGAGGGAGAAACGATGTAACTGTGTAGCCCTGAAAAGAGCTTTTCCTCTATTTCACACCTAAAAGTCAACAACAGGTGATATGAATTAGTGAAAAGGTAAGAAATTTTGTAAAAAGCTTCGATCTACACTGAAACCTTATGATACTCTGGAAGAAATGTCATAAATATTCAGAGTGTGGAAGGATCTTTTTGTTGTTCAGTCCACAGTCGAGTCCGACTCTTCGTGACCCCATGGACCAGATCACGCCAGGCATTCCTGTCTCCCGCTGTCCTCTGAAGTTTGCTCAATTTCATGTTCATTGCATCGATGACACTGTCTAACCATCTCATCCTTTGCCGTCCTCTTCTTCTTTGACCTTCAATCTTTCCCAGGATCAGGGTCCTCTCCAGTGACTGCTCCCTTTTCATTTGGTGGCCAAAGTATTTGAGCTTCAGCTTCAGGATCTGGTCTTCCAGGGAACAGTCAGGGTTGATTTCTTTTAGGATTGACTGATTTGATCTCCTTGCAGTCCAAGGGACTCTCAAGAGTCTTCTCCAGCACCACAGTTCGAAAGAATCTATTCTTCGGCGCTCGGCCTTCCTTATAGTCAAACTCTCGCAGCCATACTCTCAGTCTGGGGCAGGTGATGCACTCTATTCTTGCTGCTGGAGGGGGGAGCAGTGGGAGGGCTTCTAGTGTCCTGGCCCCACTGCTGGACCTCCTGATGGCACCTGGTATTTTTAGCCGCTGTGTGACAGAGTGTTGGACTAGATGGGCCATTGGCCTGATTCAACATTGGCTTCTCTTATGTTCTTACTACTTACTTACTACTCCTTTGACCATGTGGACTTTTGTTGGCAGGGTGATGTCTCTGCTTTTTATCATGCTGTTTAGGTTTGCCATTGCTTTCTTCCCAAGGAGCAGGCGTCCTTTAATTTCATGGTTGCAGTCACCATCTGCAGTGATCTGGGATCCCAGGAATGTGTCACTACTTCTACAACTTCCCCTTCTATTTGCCAAGGAGTGACGGGGCCGGATGCCATGATCTTAGTTTTTTTGATGTTGAGCTTCTAGCCCACTTTTGCGCTGTCCTCTTTCACCCTGAGCAAGAGGCTCTTTAGGTCCTCTTCACTTTCTGCCATCAGAGTGGTATCATCTGCATATCTGAGGCTATTGGTCTTTTCCCCAGCAATCTTAACTCCAGCTTGTGATTCATCCAGGCCAGCATTTTGCATGATGTACTCTGCATATATTTAAATAAGCAAGGTGACAATATACATCCTTGTTGTACTCCTTTTCCTATGCTAAACCAATCAGTTGTTCCATATCCGGTTCTAACTGTTGCTTCTTGACCCTTATACAGGTTTCTCAGGAGACATGTGAGGTGGTCTGGTACTCCCATCTCTTTAAGAACCTGCCATAGTTTATTGTGATCCACACAATCAAAGGCTTTAGCATAGTCAATGAAGCAGAAGTAGAAGTTTTTCTGGTACTCTCTTGCTTTCTCCATAATCCAGCGAATGTTGGCAATTTGATCTCTAGTTCCTCTACCTCTTCCCAGCTTGTACTTCTGGCAGTTCTGTATCCACGTACTGTTGGAGCCTAGCTTGTAGGATCTTGAGCATGACCTTGCTAGCGTGTAAAATGAATGAAATTGTGCTATAGTTTCAACATTCCTTGGCATTGCCCTTCTTTGGGGTTGGAATGTATACTGACCTTTTCCAATCCTGTGGCCACTGTTGTGTTTTCCAAATTTGTTGGCAAATTGAGTGCCGCACTTTAACAACATCTTCTTTTAAGACTTTGAATGGCCTACCATCACCTCCACTAGCTTTGTTGTTAGTAATGCTTTCTAAGGCCCATTTACCTTCACATTCCAGGATGTCTGGCTTGAGGTCAGTGATTATACCATCATGGTTGTCAAGGACATTGAAGTGTCCTTCTTGTATAGTTCTTCTGTGTATTCCTGCCATCTTTTCCTAATCTCTTCTGCTTCTGTTAGGTCCCTACCATTTTTGTCCTTTATCATGGCCAGCTTTGCATGGAACATTCCCTTGATTTCTCCAATTTTCTTGAAGAGATCTCTAGTCCTTCTCAACCTATTGTTTTCCTCTGTTACTTTGCATTGTTCATTCAGGAAAGCTTCCTTATCTCTCCTTGCTGTTCTCTGGAAATCTGCATTCAGTTGGGCAAATCTTTCCTTTTCACCGTTGCCTTTAGCTTTCCTTCTTTCCTCTGCTATGTGTAAAGCCTCATCAGACAGCCACTTTGCTTTCTTGCATTTTTTTTTCTTTGGGATGGCGGTGATTGCTGCTTCCTGTACAATGTCACGAACCTCTGTCCATAGTTCTTCAGGCACTCTGTCTATCAAACCTAGTCCCTTAAACCTATTCTTCACCTCTACTGTATATTCACCTCTACTGTATATATGCGATCTAGGTCAAATCTGAATGGCCTAGTGGTTTTCCCAACTTTCCTCATTTTAAGTCTGAATTAGCTTTAACTGTGTTCAAAACCTCAAAAAGATCCCACAGGGAAGAAAGGAAGAATGGGGACTGGGGTCTGCTGCATGAAGGATCAGCTGATCTCTCCTTTATCATCGTGGACTCCTCCTGGGAAAGGAACCTTCTCAATGCTCTATGTGCGACAAGAGCTTGAGGCACAGGTCCTATCTCCATGTTCCTCAGAGAATCGATACAAGGGTGAAGCTTTTCTATACCTGGCCCTGGCGCTGGAAGTTCATAACGGCTGAGAAAGAAGTTACACAAAGAAAGGACTTTTAGTTTCCCCCCTCCCCTGTAAAACTTGCTACTTCAGGTTATCTGCCATTCGAACTCTGACATCTTCAAAACTGGCAAAAACAGTTCCTTTCCCAAATTCTGTGAAGGAACAGACAAGCTGAGAGGGTAACATATATCTACAGCCCCTCTCCTACTGGTGTCAGTATAGTGTGACCAGTTGGCACCACAAACATTTTTATCTGAAAAGCCATTCTAGAGAGGTATTTCTGAACCCTCATCCCTCCCCATTCTGGTCTGCTGTGAGCCTCTTGGAGGTCTCACCACTTTGAAACCCAAAGCTTTCTGGGAGTAGGATTAATTTGGGTTGAAAGGGAAAGGTTGTGTCCCCTAACCCAACAACTCAGTAAGTTCTAAGGGGCCAGACCCCCCCTCCCCCACAACAACCAGTATTGTGGACATGGACCACTATCCATGGAGTCGGCAGGTGAACCTTGTGGGGCACAAATTCCCCAATCCAAGTTGTCCTTCCCCACCCCCAGATTGTCACAGAGAGAACCAGGAGGGAGAAGTAGGGTTCCTTCCTCCTACTCTGAACGCCACCACTGCCACCACCTGTCCATGTGCTGGAAATGACCCGGACTCAGCCCTGGGCCAAGGCGTACCTCCCCCACGTCTTCCTCCTCAAAGCCCCCTTGAATTCCTCCACTGAGATCGCGCTTTAAGAAGAAGAAGGAAGGGGGGCGGAGCCGAGCAACGCAACATGGCAGTTGCGTAATTTAACTGCTCCACCAAAACTCTTATCCCCCGGCTACAGAACTCTATCAAAATCACCCTCTAGGCAGAAATAAGGCATGGGAAAGTCTGGAGGGGGCAAAGGAAGATCGGCAAAGAAAGACCCAACTTCGGTGGCTTCTTACTTTAGAAAAGAAACAACTCCAACGTCTCCGCTTGATAGGAGATCTAACATGGCGGCCGCAACAGGCTCCCTGGAGTCAAATGAAAGCCCCCTCAACAAGAAGGACATACTAGACCTCAAAGAGGACCTACAGAACTTCTTCAAAGAGTCTATGGCAGAACTTCTGCATCCTGTTCAAGCCAAATTAGACGAAATGACTGAAGGTCTAGGGGCAGCGGGGCGGGCAGCAGAGTCGGCCCCGGAGGCAGCGGAAGCCCTTCAAATGGATGTAAAGGCCTTGAAACGTTCCGGATCTGAACGACAAGCAAAGATCATCACTTTGGAAAACCGATGGCGTCAGTTTAATGTGAAAGAGGAATGGAAGAGAACAAGGTAGGAAGGACTTATCTTCTTTCATTTCGGGATGGTTGGCTAAAGCTTTGAATGCAGAAGAGGGCCTAGCCCCAGCAACTGCAACAGCACAACGCTTAGGCCCATTAGCGGCAGCCCGCCAAAACCGCCCGAGAGATATCATTGTGCAATCCGTTCTTGCAACAACAAGAGATCGTGTTCTTAAGACGGCAAGACAAAACAACGCTTTTTCATTCAATGGTCAGAAAATTCTTGTACCTCCCGAGACTTTAGAAAAAAGAAAATTGTTAAAGCCCCTCTCTATGAAACTGTTTGATTCGCTTTCGATGGAGTGCAGCTTCTAATATTACTGTTTACAAAGGTAAAGTAAAGGTTCCCTTGCTCGAAAGCCAGTCGAATCCGACTCTAGGGTTGCGGTGCTCATCTCCGTTTCCAAGCCGAAGAGCCAGCGCTGTCCGAAGACGTTTCCGTGGTCATGTGGCCGGCATGACTAAACACCAAGGCGTACGGAACACTGTTACCTTCCCACCGAAGTGGTACCTATTTATCTACGTGCAATTTCTTGCTTTCGAACTGCTAGGTTGGCAGGAGCTGGAACTAGAGACGGGAGCTCACTCCGTCATGTGGCACTCCTGGGTCTCGAACTGCTGAACTACTGACCTTCCACAGCCTGCAGTTCAGCATCATAACCACTTGAGCCACCGCAGCTCCTTTTTACAAAGACGGAGCTCTATTTCAAGCCTCTGATTTGAAGACTGGACTTGTTCTTCTTAAGACGTTGAAGGTGGACTTAACCCAGGAAGAAAGAGAAACCATTGAAGCACACCCTGCATTTGAAAAAAAACCAAGACTCAGGAGAGTGGCTTTCATTTTTTTTAAATAAGAGTAATAGTTACTAGGAAGACTTTTGTAAAAAAAAAATCAATATTATTGTAGTTGTAATAATATTAGTTAAAGATAAAAAACAGATGATGGATCTGTTAGAAACTGTAGGAAAGTTAAAATTATTCTTCGGAAAAGAAAGACGAAAAGTTGTGTTAGCAAAAAGAATTTTATTCCTCCTGGTTTTATCTAATGTTGTAAGAATAATAGTTAAAAGTTAATATAATAGTAAGAATAGTTAGAAACAGCAAGAAACCTGAATGTATTAATGGAGGATGAATAAATGAAAGAAAGTTGTATTTGAAGAAAGATCTTATTTCTCTTATTTTATTCTAAACTTTAATCAATGTAGGAATGATATTATACTATGGTATTATAATTCTATGATATTAATAATTTTTTGTTATTAATGTATACCAGGACAACCAGAAAGAACAAGTCATTTAAGTTGAATGAGAGGACCACTGTTATAATGGCATGTAAGGGTTAAGTATTAAGAGGATGAAGTTCTCTGATTATATACCATATTTATTTCTCTTCCCCCCCCCCCAATATCTGCGTAGAAGATGGATTGTTAATACGGGTTTGTTTTTTCTTCTAAAATGTAGCCGGGGGGGCAGGGCAGGCTCCAGGTGTCTGGGCGCCCTAGGCAGGAAGCCTGGGGCACCCCCCACTGGGGATGCCAACCTCCTGGTGGGGCCTGGAGACTGGGGGGGCGGCAGCGGAGCGCTGGCTTTCCTGGAGGCTCTGCAGCTGTGGGGCCCCCAGGAAAGGGGGCAGGGGTCTAGCCGCCACTCCTCCCTCCCTCCCAGCGCCGGCTTTCCTGGGGGCTCCGCAGCCGGCCTTGGGTGAGCCCTGTGCGCCTAGGTCATCACTCCGTAGGGCGCCAGGCTTTTCTGAACCTCTCTGGCTTCATTGCTTTTCTTTTTAATCATGATAACTTTTGTGGGTTTTCCCGACAGATAACCGTCAAAAGCATCACTATAACTCGGTATAAAAGAACAATGTTGCTTTTGACACATCAGTACAATAATCTAACCTTATTTAAGCTCCCTCTCACCTGTGGAGTCTTCTTGTGAGCAGAAATCCTGCTTTGTGAGCCGCTGGCATTAAAGTTGTGAGCCAGCCGATGTGGCTGCTGCGTCCATTAGTCGGCTCGGGAGCCACATCCCTTCCTGAGCTGGGACAAGAAATGTCTGAACTGGAGGCTAAAAACCTGGGAGCTAGCTCACACCAGCTCAGCTTAGAGGGATATTATAGCATTGGAAAAAGTGCAGAGAAGGGCAACTAGAATGATAAAAGGGTTGGAACACCTTCCCTATGAAGAAAGGTTAAAATGCTTGGGGCTCTTTAGCTTGGAGAAACGACGGCTGAGAGGTGACATGATCGAGGTTTATAAGATTATGAATGGGATTGAGCAGGTTGAGAGAGAAGTACTTTTCTCCCTTTCTCACAATACAAGAACTCGTGGGCACTCCATGAAATTGCTGAGCAGTCGGGTTAGAACAGATAAAAGGAAATACTTCTTCACCCAAAGAGTGATTAACACGTGGAATTCACTGCCACAGGAGGTGGTGGCAGCTACAAGCATGGACAGTTTCAAGAGGGAATTAGATAAACATATGGAGCAGAAGTCCATCAGTGGCTATTAGCCACAGGGTATAGATGGGAACTCTCAGTCTGGGGCAGGTGATGCACTCTATTCTTGGTGCTGGAGGGGGCAGCAGTGGGAGGGCTTCTGGTGCCCTGGCCCCACTGCTGGACCTCCTGATGGCACCCGGTATATTTTGGCTGCTGTGTGACAGAGTGTTGGACTAGATGGGCCATTGGCCTGATTCAACATTGGCTTCTCTTATGTTCTTATGTTCTTATGTTCTAACTCTGCAGCAGAGGAGACATTGTCCTAAAGAGAAACACGTCATGTTCTCTGTTAGCACCTTTTAATGTGTCATTGTGATATGGTTTTATGAGCATTTTTACTATTTATCGCTGTTTTTATTCTGTTGTAAGCAGCCTTGAGCCAGCCATGGCTGGGAAGGGCAGGGTATAAATTTAATAAAGAATAAATAAATAAATATGTCATAAACCTATCAGTTTACATCAGCTCATAAGTCGCTTTAATAACGTGAGTAAAATGTTATTCTGTGCATGCATCCAACGAGGAACTCTTGACGCACAAAAGCAACAAATATTTACTGGTTTTTCAAATTCACAGCCATGGCAAGGAGAAGAAGATGAACTAATTCCGAAGTGTTGTGTAGTGGGTTAGAGACATGTAGAAACCACAGACACAGTTGTAGTGATCAGCACGTTTTGCTGGAACACAACTAAGACAAAGAATACCGACCAGGTGGCCAACGATATACATTCCCCGGGGGCACCCCTAGATCCTATTGGTGGGTTTGAACCTCCCGCCAAAGTCTCTACTGGTTCCCCCAAAGTGAGGTCCAGGAGTCTAGTCCCTATTGTTCATAGAGGTTTAGCTTGGTGATTATTTGCTGACGCCTAGTGGCGGTCAGCGGACGTAACAGAAAAGTAAATGCTTGCTGACTTGGTTCTCTGGGGACTCAAGAAAGAAAGTCTGTCTTCCCCCCCCCCCGCCCGCCAAGCAGTCAGAGCAGGGAAGTGAACCAGGTTCAATTCCCCACTCCTCCACTTGCACCTGCTGATGTGACCTTGGGTCAGTCACAAGCTCTGGCACAGCTGTCCTTAAAAAGAGCCTTTCCTGTCAGAGCTCTCTCAGCCCCGCCTACCTCACAGGGTGTGTCTGTTGTAGGGAGGGAAAGGGAAAGGAGTTTGTAAGCCGCTCTGAGACTCCCTTGGGTAGTGAAGGGCGGGGTAGAAATCCAATCTCCTCCTCCTCCTCCTTCAAATATTTGAAGCCCTTTCGGTCTCTGAAGGGCTGTGTCACTTGGAGGAGGGCAGGGAGTTGTTCCTGTGGGCAGCAGAGGAGAGGGCTCGCAAGAATGGGTTTCATTTAAGGGTGGGAAGGTTCCAGCTGGATCTTAGGGGGAAACGTTTTTACAGTCAAAGAGTTGTGCCACCGTGGAATCAGGTGCCCAGGGTGGTGGAGAGCGGCCCCTCCCTGGCAGCCTTGAAGCAGCGGCTGGACAAACCCTGGTCAGGGCTGACCCTGCACTGAGCGGTGGGGCTGGACTAGATGGCCTCGATGGGACCCTTCCCACTCTTTGATTGCCCAGACAGCAGTTTAGGATTTATAATGCCACAGAATCTACCCTCCAAAGCAGCCATTTTCTCCGGGGGAACTGATCTCAATTCTCTTGAGTTCAGTGTTAATTCTGGGAGACCTCCGGTCCCAGCTGGAAGTTGGCAACCCTGGGCCCCTGGCAGCAACCCCTGGGTGACTCAATGCCACCTAGCCAGCATGACTCACCTGGGACTGGCTGCTGGATCCCCTCCAACGGCGGCCGCCCCGTGAGAGTCGGAACAGTGTCCTTGGAGGGAGCTTCAGGGGAGGGTCTCAGAGACTCGGGTCTGACTCCCCTCCTCCTCGCTGTGGAAACGCAGCGGGTGGTTTTGGGCCCGTCATGTACTTTCGGGGTGACCTCCCTCACAGGGCTGTTGTGAGGATAAGAAGGAGCAGAGGAGGAGGATACAAGTGCCTCTGGTCCCCGCTGTGAAGGAAGCCAGGGGGATAAATAAAGGAGAGAAACAATAAATATCGCTGAAGGTGAGAGCAGATAAAAGGCAGGCTGGTGAACGGCTGAGAAGGGGGGAATGAGGCAGGGGAAGGGGGGAGGATGTGGGGGCTGCCAAGAGGAGGGGAAGAGGAAAGCGTGGGGGGGGCGCCACTGCCCAGTCCTTGAGGGATGCCGGCCATGGAGGCTGGCCTGCATCACGCAACTGGGCCACGCACCTTTCCTAGGTAGGCAGGGGATGTTCGGGGTGGGGGGAGAGAGGGAAGCTGAAGACAAGGGCAGAACGATAGAGGCTGGCTGTGGGGTGGGAAGGAGAGAAGGAAGCGTGAAAAGAAAAGACTCGGATGAGGCCTTTCAGGGAAAGGGAATAAGAAATAGAGGGGGACGGGGAATGAGATGCATCCCACAAATCCTTGCCCGTTTCCACTTGGACAGATGCCCTGAGATTTCCGCGCCTATCAAGCACATCCCTACAACTACCTTGCAAGGTGTGTTAGCCTGAGAACATGACTGGCCGAAGAGCGCGTCCAGGTCTAGGGGGGGCAGTGTTCCCTCTAAACTGAGTTAGTGTGAGCTGGCTCACGGTTTTTCAGCTTCCGGCTCATGCATTTTGGTGTCATGGTTAAGTGCACAGACTGTAATCTGGGAGAACCAGGTTTGATTCCCCACTTCTCCACTTGCAGCTGCTGGATGACCCTGGGCAAACCATAGTTCTATCAGAGCTGTTCTCCAACGAGCAGTTTCTCTCAGAGCTCTTTCAGCCCCACCTACCTCACAGGCAATGAGCTGCTGGCATTAAAGTTATGAGCGAGCCGTTTGGCTGCTGCATAAATTAGCTGGCTCTGGAGCCATCCCTTCCTGAGCCGAGACAAAAATATGTGAGAGCTGGAGGCTAGAAAGCAGTGAGCTAGCTCACACACTAACTCAGCTGAGAGGGAACACTGCTCACAGGGGGTGTCTGTGGTGGGGAGGGGGAGGGAAAGGAGGTTGTAAGCCGCTCTGAGACTCCGAGTGAAGGGCGGGGTAGAAAGAAATCCAATCTCTTCTTCCAACTGTAAGAAGAGTGGTTGAGCCGTGGAACAGTCTGCCTCGGGAGGTGGTGGATGCTCCTTCCCTGGATGTTTTCAAGCGGAGGCTGGACGTTGGGTCTGTTGTAGGTATGTAGGGCTACCTTTCGGCTCCGCTCCTGCAGAGTGCGGGGGGTTGGACTAGATGACCTGCGAGGTCCCTTCCAACTCTTAACATTCTATGATTCTCTTCTTCTTATCGCAGGAAGGAGGGTTCCAGAGCAAATTCATTTATGGAGCAGCCAAATCACTGGCTCACAACTCTAGTTCACAGGGTAGAATTTTTGCTCACAAGACCCCACAGCTTAGAGGGAGCATTGCTGGGAAGATGAATCCAGATCCACCCAGTCATAACTCAGCCCTCTGGCTCGTGAACCGACCCACATCATGAATGGGGGCAAACTGGGTCGGGTTCATTCATGGGGATCAGCCGTGGCTCCAGGTGCGGGTCTCAAGAGTCTGGATTTTTAAAGAATTCTGTACACTAACCTTAGACCAGGGGTCTTTTGGGGGGGAGCCCGCTACGGGAGCTCAGGAGCCAAGCCCCGCCCCCAGCCGGCGTCCCGGGAGTCTTTCAGGCAGCCGAATGTCAATTTCAGCTCCACTATATCCTATGGGCCATTGAAGTCAATGGTGAAAACATAGGGTATATTCTGGGGGCTGGAGGGGAAGGGGTTTGAGGGAGAGGCTCCAAACTCACAGGACAGCTGATGGAGCCTCTCCCCAAGATACCCACCAAGTTTTAAGAACATTGGACCAGTGGGTCCAATTCTATGGGACCCCAAACAAGTTGCCCCCATTCCCTCCATTGTTCTCTATGTTTGTCCTAAAACTTTTCCAGGTACAGGTGTCAAGCTGACGTTTCGGTGGTTATCTGGATCCTCCTTCTTTGACTTCTTGAAGATGGGGACATTTTGTCCACCTTCGGTCTTTTGGCAATTCTCAAAAATAATAGAAAGAGGCTCAGAAATTATATCTGAGAGTTCATTTAGGACCCTTGGATGCAGCTCATCTGGCCCCGAGGACTTCATTTCATTTAAAAAAGCTAGGTGTTCATGTACTACCCCTATGCCAATCCTAGGCGGCAACTCCCTTCCCTCATCATGTGTTCTGTTTTTGGCATGTTGAGCACCATTCCCCTTGTAGGAGAAGACTGAGGAAAACTAGGAATCTGCAGTTCTGCCCTCTCTTCATCACCTGTTACAATTTTGCTTTCCTGTCCCCACAATGGGCCTACCGAGTCCTTGCTCTTCTTACTTTGAACATAACTAAATAAGCTTCTTTGTTGTTTTTAGCATATCTTGCTAGCCTAAGCTCGTATTGAGCTTTAGCTGTCCTAACACTCTCCCTACAAGCAATGCTCCCTCTAAGCTGTGCGGAGTCTTGTGAGCAAAAATTCTGCTTTGTGAGCTACTGGCATTAAAATTGTGAGCAAGCGATTTGGTTGCTGTATGAATCCGTTTGCTCTGGAGCCATCCCTCCCGAGCCAAGACAAAAATATGCATGAGCCGGAGCCTAAAAAACTGTGAGCTAGCTCACACTAACTCAGCTTAGAGGGAACACTGCCTACAATGACTGATTATAAGACACCTCTTCCATTTCCTAAATGAGTCTTTATTTCTAAAATCTTTAGAAAGCTGTTTATGGAGTTGGCTTGGCTTCTTTAGCCTCCTCCCCATTTTTCCTTCTCATAGGAATCGTTTGTGATTGGGCCTTCAGTATTTTGCTTTTAAGAAACTCCCACCCCTCTTGAACTCCCTTCTCCTCAAGTATTTCTGACCATGGGATTCTACCCAGCATAACTTTATGTTTCTCAAAATTTTCTTTCCAGCCTATATGTCTGACTACGTACAGCTTTTCCCTTCATACTAGGCTGATTTTTGTTCCGATCCCCCGTAAGATTTAGTTTAAAGCCCTCCTTATTAGGTTTGCAGGGCTCTTAGAGCCAGTTTAGTGTAGTGGTTAAGTGTGTGGACTCTAATCTGGGAGAACCAGGTTTTATTTCCCACTCCTCCACTTGCAGCTGCTGGATGACCTTGGGCAAGCCATAGTTCTGGTAAGAGCTGTCCTTGAAAGAACTCTCTCAGCCCCACCTACCTCACAGGGTGTCTGCTGTGGGGAGGGGAAGGGAAAGGAGTTTGTAAGTTGCTCTGAGACTCCGAGTGGAGGGCGGGGTATAAATCAATGTTTTTCTTCTCTTCTTCTTCTTACCAAACACATCTTTCCTATCTTCGTGAGGTGCAGTCCATCTCCCAGTAGAAGAGCTTCATCTCAAAAGCGTATGCCATGGTCCAAAAATCCAAACCTTCCCTGATAACACCATCTACATAGCCGTTGAGCTTCAGTATTCTTCTTTGCCTTCCTAAGCACAGCCTTCAACAGGATGAAGTATAATAGTCTGTGGGCTTGATGAATCTTCCTACCCTTTCTGTCACTGTGCCTCCCTTGTGTGGACTTTGCTTGACAGCAGCACATGTGAAAGGGATCTGGGTGTTCTGGTTGATCACAAGCTCAACATGAGCCTGCAGTGTGATGTGACTGCAAAGAAAGCTAATACAATCTTAGGATGCATTAACAGAAGCATTGTGTCTAGATCATGGGAGGTGGTAGTTCCGCTCTATTCTGCTAATGGTAAGGCCTCACCTGGAGTCCTGTGTCCAGTTTTGGGCACCACACTTTAGGAAGGATGTTGACAAGCTCGAGCGTGTCCAGAAGAGGGCGACCAGGATGGTAAGAGGGTTTGAATACAAGTCTTATGAGGAAAGGCTGAAAGAGTTCAGTATGTTTAGCCTGGGAAAGAGAAGACTTAGAGGGGACATGATTGCAGTCAAGTATTTGAAGGGCTGTCATGTAGAAGCTGGAGTAGATCTATTCTCTCTGGCTCCGGATTGCAAGACTAGATCTAATGGGTGGAAATTACAAGGGGGTCATTACCGGCTAAATATCAGGAGAAACTTCCTAACTGTAAGAGTGGTTGAGCAGTGGAATGGTCTGCCTTGGGAGGTGGTGGATGCTCCTTCCCTGGACGTTTTCAAATGGAGGCTGGATGACCATCTTTCGGGGATGTTGTAGGACTATCTTTTGGCTCTGCTCCTGCAGAGTGCAGGAGGTTGGACTAGATGACCTGCAAGGTCCCTTCCAACTCTAACATTCTATGATTCTATGACTCCTGCAGGCTGAAGGAGACATGTGCTGATCTTGAATCTCCTTCAAGTGGCAGTGCCCATCTTGGTACACGGGTTGCCCAGGCCCGATTACAGATGTGCAGGGCAGTACATGTGTACAGGAGTTGTTTATGTATACCAGCATCAAATGGCGAGAGATACCAGTGGAAGAAAAGAGACCTTTTATTGAATAAATGGAGCTTTATTGTGAATAAATGTAAAAATAACAATAATAGATCAACACACACACAGTCTCAGATTCTCAGACAAATGCGCCCTCAACAACACTGTGCAGTGATATGTTTACTGAGGCTTTAGCACGATCCAAGCTATGGCTTTCCAGGTCAGAACTGACATTTTGGCAATAACCAGTGTTCTCTCCAAGCTGAGTTAGTGTGAGCTACCTCACAGTTTTTTAGCCTCCGGCTCACACCTTTTTGTCTTCGCTCAGGAAAGATGGCTCCAGAGCAAACTAATGTATGCAGTAGCCAAATCGCTCGCTCGCTCACAACGTTAATTCCAGCAGTAGCTCACAAAGTAGAATTTTTGCTCACAAGACTCCACACAGCTTAGAGGGAGAGCACTGGCAGTAACCCAGAAGTTATGCAGAGTTCTAAGCAGCAGCACCCCACACCTGAGATCCCATGAATAACTCCATGACTTTCAGCCCGTGCCTTCTCCCCTCCAAAAAGTCTACCAGGTTATCTATAGCGCCCGGCTGGTACAGACAGTTTCTCAAGGAGTGTTTTCTGTCTCCCCAGATGAAGGGAGGAAAAGGCGGCTTAATAAAACATGTTACGCTGGAGCAAAACTAAGCAAATCCACACGTACATGTGTACCAATCCGCCCCCTTCCGTGCCCCTCAATGGAGAATAAAGCATAACACAACAGATTCATGATAAACAAAGCCCTGAGTTTGACACAGAGCTAAGAAACAGAGAGGTGGTCGATAGTGACAAGAAGGGAGCAGGTTGCCAGGTCCCCCTGGGCCTTCTGGAGAGGGTGAGTTTAGCACAGTGTCAGACTCTTGGACAAAGTTTCTCCCAAGAACACTCACTGGGCAGTGATTTGTTTATTGAGAAGTAAAGATGATTCAAGCTAAGACTTTCTTTGTGTCAGACTCAGAACTAAACGCCCTTGGCACCAAGGCAGAAGTTCCAATCCCTCCCCCCAAACAGTCCGCCTAATTCTAGCATGCTTCAAACCCCACCTGTGAGACTACCATTATATTATCTATGACAGGCTGGCTAGCAGAGAGAAGCATTCAAGGTCCTTGCGCATTCTTCCCAGGATGGGAGGTTCCTTAACAAAACAGTTGCCCAGCTGCGTAAGTGTAGCAGTTCCCCCACAAACACACACAGATACACCCCCCTTAATGGAATACAGCCAGAAACCCACATGATACATATTCTCATGACAAACGAGGCATTGAGTCTGACACACAGGTATGTCTGGGAAGGTAACAATCAGTATTCCCTGTAAGATGAGTTAGTGAGCTAGTTCACAGTTTTTTAGGCTCCAGCTCACATGTTTTTGTCTTAGCTCAAGAAGGAGGGCTCCAGAGCAAACTGATCTATGCAGCAGCCAAATTGCTCACTCACAACTTTCATGCCATTAGCTCACAAACAATGTTCCCTCTAAGCTGTGGAGTCTTGTGAGCAAAAATTCTACTTTGTGAGCTCCTGGCATTCAAGTTGTGAGCAGGTGATTTGGCTACTGCATATATTCGTTTGCTCTGGAGCCCCATCCTTCCTGAGCTAAGACAAAAACGTGTGAGCTGGAGGCTAAAAAACTGTGACTCAGCTTAGAGGGAACACTGCTCACAAAGTGGAATTTTTGCTCACAAGACTCTACAGCTTAAAGGGAGCACCAGTAACAATACTTGCTTTCTGCCTTGAAGGATGTATTTGAGGGCTTCAAACGTAGCTAAAGCTCTTTCCATAGTCGGAGCATTTTCAACATTTTTAAAAAGTTAGGGTAAGATTTCTGTGGAGATTCAAGCTTTCTACAAGAGTTTTTATAGTTTCCATGCTTTATATGGTCTATGGTTGACTTTTTGTTGTGAAATAAGAGGAAAGCTCTTTTCATGTGCTACGCAGTTACATGGTTTCTCCTCATGTGAGTGTTTAGATGCTCCTGAATTTCTTTCCATGCTCTGAACAATCAAGATGTTTCTCCTGTGTGGGTTCTCTGATGCTGTTGAAGATGGCTACTCCTACTGAATTTCTTCCCACACTCTGAGCATTCAAAAGGTTTCTCCCCTGTGTGGGTTCTCTGATGCACTTGAAGACTACCACTGTAACTGAATCTCTTTCCACACTCTGAGCATTCAAAAGGTTTCTCCCCTGTGTGGGTTCTTTGGTGCAGTTGAAGAGTGCCACTTCTACTGAATCTCTTTCCACACACTAAACATTCAAAAGGTTTCTCCCCTGTGTGGGTTTTTCGATGCCGTTCAAAAGTGCCACTCTGACTGAATCTCTTTCCACATTCGGAACATTCAAACGGTTTCTCCTTTGTGTGGTTTCTCTGATGCACTTGAAGAGCGTTACTGTGAGTGAATCTCTTTCCACACTCAAAGCATTCAAAAGGTTTCTCCCCTGTATGGGTTCTCTGGTGCATTTGAAGACGGCTGCTCTCACTGAATCTCTTTCCACACTCTGAACATTCAAAAGATCTCTCCCCTGTGTGGGTTCTTCGGTGCCGTAGAAAAGTGCCACTCTGACTGAATCTCTTTCCACATTCTGAACATTCAAATGGTTTCTCCCCTGTATGGGTTCTTTGATGCTTCTGAAGACTGCCACGGTCACTAAATCTCCTTCCACACTCTGAACATTCAAACGGTTTTTCCTTTGTGTGGGTTCTGTGATGCTGCTGAAGAGTCTCATTCCGACTGAATCTCTTTCCACACTCTGAGCACTCAAAAGGTCTCTCCCCTGTGTGGGTTCTTTGGTGCTGGTGAAGAGTACCACTGTTACTGAATCTCTTTCCACACTCGGAACATTCAAAAATTTTTTCCCCTGTGTGGGTTCTCTGATGCTGTTGAAGACCAGCAGGCTGACTGAACCTCTTTCCGCACTCTGAGCATTCAAAAGGTTTCTCCCCTGTGTGGGTTCTCTGATGCCGTTGAAGAGTGCCACCCTGACTGAATCTCTTTCCGCACTCTGAGCATTTAAAAGGTTTCTCCCCTGTGTGTGTTCTTTGATGCTTGTGAAGGGAGCCACCGTCACTGAATCCCTTTCCACACTCTGAGCATTCGAAAGGTTTCTCTCCAGTGTGGGTTCTTTGATGCACCTGTAAAGTTACCTTTGTACTGAATCTCTTTCCACACTCTGAGCACTCAAAAGGTTTTGCTCCTGTATGGGTTCTCAGATGTTGTTGAAGAGTGGCACTGCTAATGAATTTCTTCCCACACTCTGAGCATTCAAATGTATTCTCGCCTGTGTGGGTTCTTTGGTGCAGTCGAAGACTGCCACTATGCCTGAATCTCTTTCCACACTCTAAGCATTCAAAAGGTTTCTCCCCTGTGTGGGTTTTTTGATGATATTGAAGACTGCCTCTCTGACGGAATCTCTTCCCACACTCTGAGCATTCAAAAGGTTTCTCCCCTGTGTGGGTTCTCTGATGCTGTTGAAGATGGCCACTCCGACTGAATCTCTTTCCACAGTCTGAGCATTCAAAAGGTTTCTCCTCTTTGTGGGTTCTTTGATGTTGTTTAAAATGGTCACTCCTACTGAATTTCTTTTTGCACACTGAGCATTTCAAAGATTTCTTCCCCGTGTGAGATCTCTGATGCTGTTGAAGTGCCCCCCTCTGACTGAATCTCTTTCCACACTCTGAGCATTCATAACGTGTCTCCCCTCTGTGTATTCTTTGATGCACAAGGAGCTGTGATCTATTTCTGAAGTACTTTCCACACTGAGTGGATGTAGTCGCCTTCATTGTCCTGTGCTTAGAAAAATGTACATTATGCTTTCTTCCATCTCGCTTCTCAGCCATACGGCTGCCTTTCTTTCTCTTAGGTCCACCTTGATTCCTGCCATTTTCTTTCAAGTCTCCATTTTTAAATCTATCTTGCAATTGTTGATCAAGTTCCTCAGCCTCCTCATTCCTCTGATCATCTTCTGCTAGAATAAAGAGAGAGAGCCCGTTAACACCTGGGCGGGCAGGTAAGGTCCAAAGACATCTATGTGATTGCAGGAGGAAAGGGCTGGTCGCCCTTCGGCCTCCTCCAGGTTCGCTGATCTTAACAACCCCTCCACACCCATCCCCAGAATATCTAGTATTTAAGGATACCTCACCCCTTCCAGAGCCAGAAGTTTCTGAGCCTGCCTGTTTCCCTTGATATAACCGTGAAGGATACTCACTCTCAGCCAGCTCATCTGGGAAGGAAATATGTTCTTGGGGTCCTCTTGAAGAACTCTCCAGCCTTTCTTCAGATGCAAAGCTGTTGTCTATTTCTATCGTAGCCTCTCGTATACTTTTGGCTTCTTTCTCAGAGAGAGAGAGAGAGAGAGAGAGAGAGAGAGAGAGAGAGAGAGAGAGAGAGAGAGAGAAACAAAATGATCATTCTTATATGAGTGAGGAAAGAAATTAAAGAGTAAAAATTCTTTGGAAGGATGGAACTATAAGGGGAATGGATCTGTGTGGCAAAGCACCCTAGTTCCCCCAAGGGGTTAAGGTGATTATTAAGGCATATGGTCCAACATGCTGGAGTTTGTGATTCGAGTCATCCTACAGCTAACATCCTTATCTTTTTCAAGGCCAGACTCCAGAAAGTGTTAATTGGTTAATCGTGAGATCCTGTATTCTGTTCCATAAGCAGGATGGAGGAGGGCTTAGGAGCCCCACTGCTGGACCTCCTGAGTGGCACCTGGTATTTTTGGCCACTGTGTGACACAGAGTGTTGGACTGGATGGGCCATTGGCCTGATTCAACATTGGCTTCTCTCTTATGTTCTAGGAGTTTGCTGACAGTGCTGTACAAATAAATTTCTAGTCAAGAAATGGAGTCAGAAATGAGGAGGAAGTTCTTAGTGTTTAATTGCAATTAGACAGGGGAAACCAGTTGGACCACATGGCCCATCAAAAACTGACTGGTTTCTGAGCATATTCAGGAAGTACATGATCTTTTATATATGAACTGACATCATTAAGAAAACAACATTCAAAAAGGCATAATTGGGTACAAAAGACAATGGTCATTCAAATAATAAGCTTTTGATTTGTCAGATGTAAAGAAACATATCTATGTCAAACCTAAATGTTTACTTAACTTAACCCAAAATGATAATGGGCAAGGATTCTTCATATCCCAAACAAAAAGGTTTTTTCCCCTGATACGAGACTAAAATCTTATCTGACCCAGACATTTCAAGGTTTTGTCTTTAAGAACTACAGAATCATGAACTTTATACGTATTATCTTGTCTGCTAACAATAACAGACTTGCAAGAGTAAAGCCTTCTATATAACAGGCCTTCCTTATATCCTAATAAAATATTGCTTAAAAGAGAAATCCATAAAACTAGGAGAAAATATGAATATGAATTATCAAAAAGGGAAAAAAACCTATATAAAAAAGTCTTTATAATCCCATTCATACTACAACAGCCTCTGGAAAATTCCATCAAGCAGGACCCTTGATTGGGACATTCGGACCACCTGACCCTAGAGTGGCAGAAAGTATAATATGGGCATACCAGCAGAGGAACAGTCAGAGCGGTTCCTCAGTGGAACTGGCTTCCTCGGTGGGCTCTCCTTCTCGGGAGGTTTTCAGACAGAGCCTAGATGGCCCCATCTGACAGCAACGCTGATCCTGTGAACTGTGGTGAAAACCAGGGAGGATTGTGAGGCACTCCAAAGGGATCTGTTGAGGATGGGTGAGTGGGCGTCAACGTGGCAAATGGGGTTCAATGTGGCCAAGTGCAAAGTGATGCACATTGGAGCCAAAAATCCTAAATATAAATACACGTTGATGGGGTCTGAACTGGCAGAGACGGACCAAGAGAGAGATCTTGGAGTCGTAGTGGATAACTCGCTGAAAATGTCTAGACAGTGTGTAGCTGCAATAAAGAAGGCCAACGCTATGCTGGGGATTATTAGGAAGGGAATTGATAACAAATCAGCCAGTATCATCATGCCCCTGTATAAATCATTGGTGCGACCTCATTTGAAATACTGTGTACAGTTCTGGTCACCACATCTCAAAAAAGATATTTTAGCATTGGAAAAAG
Organism: Gekko gecko; assembly: GCA_029375565.1. Taxonomy (NCBI): domain Eukaryota; kingdom Metazoa; phylum Chordata; class Lepidosauria; order Squamata; family Gekkonidae; genus Gekko; species Gekko gecko. The sequence continues at coordinate 1,527,075 of JAPDNY010000002.1, read as the reverse complement.
GGCAGAGAAGGGCAACTAGAATGATAAAAGGGTTGGAACACCTTCCCTATGAAGAAAGGTCAAAACGCTTGGGGCTCTTTAGCTTGGAGAAACGACGGCTGAGAGGTGACATGATCGAGGTTTATAAGATTATGAATGGGATTGAGCAGGTTGAGAAAGAAGTACTTTTCTCCCTTTCTCACAATACGAGAACTCGTGGGCACTCTATGAAATTGCTGAGCAGTCGGGTTAGAACAGATAAAAGGAAGTCCTTCTTCACCCAAAGAGTGATTAACACGTGGAATTCACTGCCACAGGAGGTGGTGGCAGCTGCAAGCATGGACAGTTTCAAGAGGGAATTAGATAAACATCTGGAGCAGAAGTCCATCAGTGGCTATTAGCCACAGGGTATAGATGGGAACTCTCAGTCTGGGGCAGGTGATGCACTCTATTCTTGGTGCTGGAGGGGGCAGCAGTGGGAGGGCTTCTGGTGCCCTGGCCCCACTGCTGGACCTCCTGATGGCACCTGGTATATTTTGGCCGCTGTGTGACAGAGTGTTGGACTAGATGGGCCATTGGCCTGATTCAACATTGGCTTCTCTTATGTTCTTATGTTCTTATGAGGCAGATCATGAGAGGGAGGGCAGGAAGGGTTGCCCCAGTGCTTAATTCTTGAGGCCCTTTCTTACACGCCCGGGGAAATGCTGATGGCCACTTTGGGGTCAGGAAGCAATTTTCCTCTAGGCCAGTGTGGCTGGAGATCCTGGAGGTCTCTTGTCATCTCCTGGGCATGGAACACAGGGGTCTCTGGGGGTGGGGAGCCATGCTCCCTCTAAGCTGAGGAGTCTTGTGAGCAAAAATTCTACTTGGTGAGCTCCTGGCATTAAAGTTGTGAGCGAGCCATTTGGCTGCTGCATGAATCAGTTTGCTCTGGAGCCCTCCCTTCCTGAGCTGAGACAAAAATGTGTGAGCCGGAGGCTATAAAACCGCGAGCTAGCTCACACTCACACAGCTTAGAGGAAAACACTGGCGGGGAGGTGTGAATTCCCTGCATTGTGCAGGGGGTTGGACTAGACGACCCTCTTTGATTCTGTAACAAGAGGCGTGCCGTCTCATACCAAGGATCTAATCTATTAAATAGAACAGTTAGCTTTTGTTGTTTGAGCTGCTGATGAGCTGTTTAATTTTTAAATCTGTGCTGTTTTAAACTGTGCTGTTTCATTTTTAAATCTGAACGCACTGAACTGGGTGCTTCTCAGGTATCCAGGGGGACCCAGGGACTTTGGTTCTTGACGGGACCATTTCAAGATCGCAGGCAGAGCGGCCTCAGTCGCCCCTGGGCAGGTAGACACACGTGAACCACACAGGAAACTGTCTTCAACTGAATCAGATCCCCCCCTTGGTTCAAGGGAGTCAGCATCGTCTACCCAGCCTGGCAGTGGCTTGCCAAGGTCTCAGGCAGAGGTCCTTCACATCCCCTCCTTCCTGATCCTTTTCACTGGAGATGCTGTCAGGGATCGAACCTGGGTCCTTCTGCATGCCAAGCAGGTGCTCTGCCCGTGAGCCACACCCCCTCCCCAAGTAGCAGGAGAGGCCTGAAAACAGTTTCCCAAATGCAGCAATTTTCACCTTTGGCACCCTTACCCAGAAAGGCCACGTTCCCGTAGTTCTCCAGCATGACTTCCCGGTACAGAGCTCTTTGTCCCGGATCCAGCAGGGCCCATTCCGCCACGGTGAAATACACGGCCACCTCCTCAAAGGAAAAGGGACTCTGAAAGAAAAGCCAGATTCCCTCATCAGAGGCCAGGCCAGGCAGAGATGGCACACACGGGAAGGGAGTCCGTCTGGGAAAGTGCAGGATGTATGGATTGGGGTGGGTGAAGGGAATGGCGTTCAGAGGATCTCTCGCCCGGACACCTTGTAGAAACCTGCAGGAGCAGAAGCCCCCCTAAGAAAGGAGGAGGGACTCCGGCTGCCCCCTTCTGGTTCATCTCTCCTACCTGGACTGGAGGAGCAGCCGCCGTTTCCACGCCTCTGAAAAGACCGCGGCTCAGCAGCGCCTCTTCCCTGCCCGTTCCTGGGACAAAAGAGAAACGAAAAATGCTTGCTTGTTACTTGCTTCACAGCCTCCTGTCCCAGGGTTGTGAAACCTCGCCCTGTGTGCACTCAACACATTTTTAAACTAAATCCTGGGGGAGGCGGAAGAGTACCTATGACCCTCGGGGGTTATAAATGCCGCCCCCGTATTTCAGACTTCCTTTGAGACCTGTGTCTGGCCCGGGGGTGGGGGGGGGGAAGAGGGGAGTGGAAATGACGTCACATGACACATCACCAGTGTTCCCTCTAAGCGAGGCTACATGCGCAGTGCATATCGTTCCCCACCACAGTGCAGAGATTTTAATCTTGGTGCAGGGCAACTGGGGGAGGGCTTCTTCTCCCAGGGGGGTCCCACCCCCCGCTAGCCGGCACTCGCTAGCCCTGCACATCCAGTCCCAACAGCCATGCAAGGAAGCTGTAAGAGCCCACCCGTGTGTGCCAGCCGGGTGGCATGAGCTAGGACCCGCCACTGCCACTCAAAACCTGCTGCCCTTCCCTGCCACATCAAGAGATTCACTTGCCCCTTCACCAGCCTTTTGCCGGCAACGCAGCCCTTCGCCAGCCTTTTGCTGGCAACATGGCCCAGCGCTCCTCCTTGGGCCTCCTGATGCCAGCAGTGTTGGGGCCCCCCCTTCGATGGAGTTCTGGGCCCAGGCTGTGCTCCAGAGCTGCTCCACCCCAACGCCCAGCAATTGGGTGGACATGTGCAATGCCCCACTGCTGGACCTCCTGGTGGCCCCTGGTATATTTTGGCCCCTGTGTGACACAGAGAGTGTTGGACTGGAGGGGCTATTGGCCTGATCCAAGATTGGCTTCTCTGATGTTCTTATATGAACGCTCAGTCTGGGGCAGGTGATGCACTCTATTCTTGGTGCTTGGGGGGGTCAACAGTGGGAGGGCTTCTAGTGTCCTGGCCCCACTGCTGGACCTCCTGATGGCCCCTGGTCTTTCTGGCCACTGTGGGAGAGATTTTTCTTCACACGTCACGGAAACCACGCTGTTCACAAACACCCACGTATCAGTGAAGTCTCTGTTCAGGCACTTTATTCGACACACGAGTGAATATCTCTGCCGTAGAGCAGGCTCTGGCATCTGCATTTGATGCCACCTTTAAATCTTTGTGTATTTATCAGCCAGAATGCAGCAGAGGCCTTAAATCGTTCACCCAAAGGATTTGTCATCTTGAAGCAGATGCAGTTTTTCACACGGTCACATTTCTGCAAGAGTGGAACTTAAAAGGGAAAAGATTGCATCGAGATGTGGGTGCAAGACTGCAAGTGATGGTGAAAAGCAAACAAACACTGAAAGCAGGAGGAAGGCCTGGTCAGAGGAACAGGTGAGTTTTTGTGTGTTTATATTTTTATTTTATATAATTTTTCTATTTCTATTTAAAAGTACTCAAATTCTTGCATTTATTTGTATTTGAAAGCTAGTGTGGTATAGTGGTAAGGAGCATGGACTCTAATCTGGGAGAGCTGGGTTTGATCCCCTGCTCCTCCTCCACATGCAGCTGCTGGTGTGACCTTGGGACAGTCACAAGTTCTCTCAGAGCTGTTCTCTCAGGAGCAGTCCTCGAAAGAGCCTCTCTCAGCCCCACCTACCACTTACACTGTTAACAAACTGGGTTTATTTGAGAACTACGGTCTCTCTCTATGGATCCAGCCACTCCCATGCCAGTCTCAATGTTCCCTCTAAGCTGTGGAGTCTTGTGAGCAAAAATTCTACTTTGTGAGCTCCTGGCATTAAAGTTGTGAGTGAGCGATTTGGCCACTGCATAAATTAGTTTGCTCTGGAGCCATCCCTTCCTGAGCTAAGACAAAAATGTGTGAGGCGGAGGCTAAAAAACTGTGAGCTGGCTCACGTAACTCAGCTTAGAGGGAACACTGGTCTCCACCCAACCAATCAAAAAACTAAAGGGGAGCGGGAGGGTCCCAGGGAAACAGTCCTGGGGTCCCAGATCCCAGCAACAAGCAAATTGTAAGCTTTGCCTTAGCTTATTTGTATTAAAGCAGATGGGAAACATATTTGCATTTGGAAATGTACCACAATTTTGTGAAACAGAACAGGCAAAGCAACACTGAGAAAGTCACATTTTCAGACCACTCATGAATCCCAAATTTGATTTATTACTACTCTTCTGTGTTTCAAAAAGCCAGTGTTCTGGAAATTTATTTCCCATGGCCACGGCAGTACGGTAAAGTAGTCAGCCTGGACCATTTATATATTTTAAACCCATAGGTATGTTAGCCCTGTATTTTTATAGACTATATAATCTGTATTATCCTCAGCAGGAATCTGTCCATTCTCGATTGGCGGTTGATATAATAAATTAAGATGAAGCAACAGGCACCGTCAAAAACTATGAAGCAAAAATCCATCAGTGGCTATTAGCCACAGGGTATAGATGGGAACTCTCAGTCTGGGGCAGGTGATGCACTCTATTCTTGGTGCTGGAGGGGGCAGCAGTGGGAGGGCTTCTAATGTCCCGGCCCCACTGCTGGACCTCCTGATGGCCCCTGGTATATTTTGGCCGCTGTGTGACAGAGTGTTGGACTAGATGGGCCATTGGCCTGATTCAACATTGGCTTCTCTTATGTTCTTATGTTCTTAAACTATCCTGTAAAACGAAAAGAAACCGTCCTGTTCTCTGCCTTGCGAATTCACTAGCTCTAAAACGGAGGATTTATACAAAAGAGGCATTAAGTAGCATCTCAAACAGTGAGTTCTTTATTTTCCAAAAATAAGGACTCCGAGTGAGTGAAGATTTGTGCCTGTAATCCTATTTTCCATCTCAGAGTTATTATTATGGGTTGTCCTATTCTACTCTGTTCTGAGAGCTGCGGGCTTTCACTGCTTTCGGCGACGACAAACGGTGTTGGTTACTCAATGAGGGCTAATTTTTTTTTCTTTTAAACCAGCTCTGAGGCACTATGAACTCCAAGCACAAAGGAGGATTTTTGGAACCTGTTTGAGTTCTGATGCATTACTACTGGAAGACACAGTTACAGATATTAATACATATTAATATTATTTATTAATATATGAATAACACATCCTTATTCCAATAGCCAAAATGTGCGGATACCTATTCCCACTCTCCCCCAACAGCTTTTCCTGCATAGTCAGGAGGCCTCCTGGGTTTGCAGAAAAAGTGAAGAAATCCCTTCAGGAATGGTTGAATTCCCCCAAAAGCCTTTTGAAATGGCCTCTGCAGGGACCCAACTCCAGGCATCAATAGGGAGAGATCAGAACGTTGGTGGGGGGAGGCTTCTCACTGGCTCTGTCAGTGAAAAGGCTGGGGGGAATGACCCTTTCTTTCCAGGCCTCTTTCAGCCTTGGAGGGAGGGAGGGGGGAGGGAGGGAGCCTTGGGGCCAGGCCTCACAAGAGTTGCCAGGGCCAGGCTGGGGGATTCCTAGAGATTGTGTGGTGGACTCCAAGGAGGAGGGCTGGGTTTGGGAAGGGAGAGGCCTCAGCTGGGTATAATGCCACAGAGTCCACCCTCCAAAGCAGCCATTTTCTGCAGGGAGACAGACCTCTGCTGTCTAGAGTCCAGTTGTAATTCTGGGGGGTCTCCAGGGCCCATTTGCAGGTTGGCCATTCTAGGCCTGGCAGCAGTCTAGGTTTGCCAGGTCCCCCCTGATTTGCATGACTCACCTAGCCTCGGCTGCTAGCTACCGTTCATCAGCAGCCACCCTATGCAGCAGTTAGAGCTTCAAAGTAGGGTCTACAAGACCCAGGTTCAGATCCCCATCTTGCAGTGGAAGCTGACTGCGTGATTTTGGACCAGTCACATATTTCAGCCTAACCAAGCTCACAGGGTTGTTGTGCAAATAAAAAGGAGGGAATAATGAAAGCTGCTTTGGCCCTCACTGTGGAGAAAGACTGTAATTTTCCTAGGTAGAGGCTGGGGGGTGGAGATGGAAGACAGAAGACAGAGAGGCAGATAAAGGTAGGTTGACTGTTGGGTGGGAAGGAAATAGGGTTGCCAACTCCAGGTTGGGAAGTCCCTGGACATTTGAGGGGTGAAGCCTGGAGAGGGTGGGATTTAAGGAGGGGAGGAACTTTGGACTGGTGTAATGCCATAGACTCCACCCTCCAGCCATTTCCTCCACGAGAACCACTATTGCCAGCCTCTGGGTGAGGACTGGAGATCACCCAGAATTACAACTGTTGTCCAGGCGACAGAGATCAGTTCCCCTGGATAAAATGGCTGTTTTGGAGGGCTGAGTCTATGGCATCATACCCTGCTGAGGCTGCTTGCCTCCCCAAGCCTCACTGTCCCAAGGCTCCACCCCCAAATCTCCAGGAATTTCCCAACCTGGAGCTGGCAGCCCTAAGGTGAATTGATCTCTGTAGCTGGGAGATCCGTTGTGATTCCCAGAGTGCTGCCACTGCTGCTGTGGGGGAGAGGAAGCAGGTGGGTGGCTGAGAGCACTGCCACCACCGTTGCTGCTGCTCTGCGGAGTGGGGGAGGAAGCAGGCAGGAGGCTGGGAGAGTGATGGGGGCAGAAAGAAAGAATGATGGGGTGGGGGGCAAAAGGAGAGAGAAAGAGTGATGAAGTGGGGAGGCAGAAAAACAAAGAGAAAGATGACAGGTCAGAAAGAGAGAGGAAGTCACATGCATGGAGCAGAAATAGAGAGTAAGAAAAGGGGGGCAGAGGGGAGAAATAGTGAGAGAGAGGTAGGGGGTGAGCAGAGGAAGGAAAGGTGTGACGAATGAGATAACCATCCCGCAAGTTTCTTGCGGGTCTCCACTTGTATTACATATTGTGTGGAACTGAATTTTTATTGCCCTGCACCTCACATCACAACAGCCAGTTTGGTGTAGTGGTTAAGTGCGCGGACTCTAATCTGGGAGAACTGGGTTTGATTCCCCACTCCTCCACTTGCACCTGCTGGATGACCTTGGGCAAGCCATAGTTCTGATAAGAGCTGTTCTTAAAGGAGAGGAGTTTAATTAAAACATTTTCTGTCATTAAATTTCACTTGATTCTGCTTTCACTTCAGTGTTTAAATCAGTGCACATATTCAAGCAGCCCTTCCGATGTCTCATAAAAAATACTTTTTACATGTAGGGCTTGCTTGCAACCTTTACGCTAGCTGCTTTTTTGACACATGTAGTAGAATTTTTGCTCAAGAGAACCCATGGCTTAGAGAAAACACTGTAATATGTGACCAGAGTGCCCCTGGAGACTTGAGGGTCCGGCAAATGAGTTTCCGGAGCATCTCTTGGCTTGCTAACTTCACAACCAGCATTTCAGCCAGATGCAACATCAAGATGCCCTCTGCGAGTCTGTCTAATCGCCTTTTACAGGCATCACAGTTACTGGACATTGAGTGCCGCAAATTAGCTCCGTGTTGTGTGAAAAAGTATTTAATTCTTTTCCTGACCAGAATTTTCTACCCGTCAAATTCACTGGGTGCCCCAGTCACATCCAGGCACAGCAAATCCTTACCAGAGGAGAGGGCATCTGGGGCACGCTCCACGGCCTGCGCTCTCTGCCCTTGCTCCAAGAAAGTTGATTTTGCCACAGGGAATGTCGCTTCTTTCTCCACGGATGGTGCCCACATCTGAAACAGCAGAGAGGGAGACGGGTAAGAGGTGGAATGGAAAAGAGACCGAGGAATGGATCCTGCCCCCATGCCCAGACTCTGCACCCTTCCATCTGCAGACCTGGTGAGTTCTCCGAAGGGATCAGAAATTCTCAGGAACAAGAGGATGCTGAAGGAGGCCATTAAATTTCCCACCTGGATGATTAACACTTGGACAAATATCTCCCAGGGACACTTTAGGATACGGCCATATATCCTTGCTTGAACTGGAAATGCCTCACCTGTTCTGCCCGCCTCTTCTCCTCTGCCTGACTCAGGAGGAAGCCTTCGGCCAGGGCCACCGCCTGGGAACTGGACTCCGGCCCGCATCCTCGGACCCAGCCCTGCATTTCCCGGGGCAGGAGAGTCAGGAACTGCTCCAGGATCACCAGGTCCAGGATCTGCCTCTTGGTGCGCCTCTCCGGCTCCAGCCAGTGGCGGCAAAGTCCATGGAGCTGGCTGCAAACCTCTCTGGGCCCAGCGGCCTCCTGGTAGCGGAACTGCCGGAAGCGTCGGCAGTGGACGTCTGAGACTGCAGTGAGCTGATCACGGGTATCTGGCCCTGGGCTTTCCCCGAATTCAACAGAACTCCCAGCCTTGGTGGGATGGGGGCCTTTCCTTCCTAACTTGCCAGTTCCGGGTCCTTCTGGGTTCTGCTCTTCCATCTCCTTCCTCTTCTCTTGGGACACCTCTGACTGTGTAAAGATGCCTTCAGTCACTTGGCTATGAAGAGAGAATAACAGAATCATAGAGTTAGAAGGGGCCAAGCATCTCTGACAAATATTTGTCCAGCCTATTCTTGAAAACTGCTAGCTTTCTCTGGGGGGAAGGAGAGACACAGAGAGTCACATGGCAAATCAAAGAGAATGGAGGTACACCACTGAGCATCACAAACCTTCATATGCTCAGGGGACACATGAGGATTGCCCTGGTGAATCAGAATGAAAGGGCTTCTTGTGGTTTGTAGGCCAGGCTTAATCTCATTTTTCTACATTTCAAACCAACCTATATGGGACATGCCTCCCTGGTTCTTTGGGAAAGTTAAGTGTCTCTGTTTGTCTCATGAAGTGTTGGGTGGGAAGGAGGGAGGGTTGCCAGTTCCAGGTGAGGAAATTCCTAGAGACTAGAGGGGATGGAGTGTGGGGTCTGCGGAGGTGGAGAGACTTTGGAAGAGCAGAATGCCCTCTCAAAGCAGCCATTTACTCCTTGGGAAGTACGGTTGCCAACCTCCAGGTTGGGGCTGGAGATCACCTGGAATGACAGAGAACGGTTCCGCTGGAGAGAACGGCTGCTACAGATGCGTGGACTCTAAGACATTGTACCCTGCTGAGGTTGCTTCCCTCCTCAAACCTCATCCTCCCAAGGCTCCACCCCCCAATCTCCAGGATTTTCGCAACCTAGAGCTGGGAACCCTCAGGGGGAACTGATCTCTGGAACCGGGAGACCCCTCATGATTCCAGGGGATCCCCAGGCCCCACCTGGAGGCTGGCAACTCCAGAAGGACAGGAGGAAACAGGAAAAGGGGGAGGGAGGGTCCTGTGTTTAAGACCAAAAATGTTTTCTTCCAGGGGTGTGTGTGTGGGGGGGGGAAGAGTCAGTCCTTTGTTGATGACCAAAAACATTTTATTCCAGGTATAAGCTTTTGGGGCAAGCACTCTTCTTCAGAGAGGGAGGGAGGGAGCACGGGGGGGAATCCCATGGCACTTGGAGCGATTCCCCTTTCCATTTCTATGGGGGGGGGGAGAGGAGAACCTAACAGCCCAGCTGGCATTCCTCATTTGCGACAGGGAGCAAGACTAGCGAAATTTGTGGCAGGGCAGGAGCGTCCATGAGTCACGGCTTGCTTCTTCAGGTACAGCTGGACTGTGAGTCTTGGCGAGTGAAGAGATTTCAGACGCCAAAAGAGAACAGCAGGCATTTGGCAATGAGAGAAGAAAGAGATCTCAGCAGTCCCTCTTTCTAATCTCCCTTTGGAATTCCTTTGTCAGAGAACTGCTACTCCTAGGTGAGCAACTGAATGCCCTGGAAGGTTAAAATGCCCCCTCCCTTATTAACAAGGCTGCTATCTCCACCCCCTGCATATCACACCCAATCCTGTCCATGCCTGTAGCTGCCACCACCTCCTGTGGCAGTGAATTCCACATGTTAATCACTCTTTGGGTGAAGAAGGGCTTCTTTTTATCTGTTCTAACCCGACCACTCAGCAATTTCATGGAGTGCCCACAAGGAGTTCTGGTGTTGTGAGAAAGGGAGAAAAGTACCTCTTTCTCAACCTGCTCAATCCCATTCATAATCTTATAAACCTCGATCATGTCACTCCTCAGCCGTTGTTTCTCCGAGCTAAAGCGCCTCAACCTTTCTTCATAGAGAAAGTTCTCCAACCCTTTTATCATTCTAGCTGTCCCACCACCAGGCCAGGAGGCGGGCTGGGGAAGGGGGCCCAGCCTGGCAGCCCCCAGGAGGACGCACCACCAGGCCACACGAAAGAATCCACTTCCAGTGTGCTTTCCAAGAGGAGCTTGCCAGCGCACACCATCAAAATCCAGTCAGAAGGTGCAGGGAAAGTGGGCTCAAAGGGGATTCTCTAGTGCGCACTGGGTGGGGAAACTCCTCCCTTCCCTCCTCGAGGTTCCTGGAGGCCATCCGGCAGCAGCAGTCCCACCCGGAGGAGGGCAGGAGAAGGAGGCCAGCCAGGCACCCACCCCTACCCCCGGGAAAACGGGAAAACCAGAGAACGCGCCCCCCTGGTCGTGCCAGCAGCCGGGAGCAACAGTCAGGCCGGGCAATCACAAGCCCCCCCCCCCCGCGCACCCCTCCGAGCCCAAAGACCTCCTGCCACCCCCCTCATCCACCCCCCCCCCCCGAGGAGCCGCTCTCGCCCCCTCACCTGGAGTCCTGCGCGCTGGAAGGAGGAAAGGGAGCGGCGGGATGGCGGCGAGCCGCGAGCAAAAGAAGGCAACAAGGCGGAGGCCGGGCTGCACGCCCCCCCGCTCGGGGACGACGACGCTGGCGGAGGACGCGACGACGGAGGAGGAGGAGGAGGGGGACACCCGCTTGTTCGCTCGCAGGCGGGCGGGAGGAGAGGCGGTGCGGCGCTGGCCAGGCGAGGCTCCGGGGGCGCAGGGAGGGGCGCTCAGGCGGGCAGGCTGCAGCTGGCGCGGTCCGGCCACGAGGAAGGAAGGAAACCGCGTGGCGCGGCTGACCGGCATCGCCCAGCCCACGGCTCAAACTCCCCAATCGAGGGTCGACGGCGCTGTCGCCCCGCCCACCCCTCAAACTCTGCAATCGGGCAGCCAGAGGGGGGGGAGGAAGGGAGTCTCCCGCCTCCGCCCTCCCTTCCTTCGGCCGAGCCCCTCCGGTGGCCCCCAGAGCGCCCCCCTCCCTCAGTCACCCCCCCCCCCGGAGCATTTCCACACACACCCCCTCCTCCCGGCCTTTGCACCGAGAATCCCCGTCCGGCTTCAGCAAAGGGGGCGGGAGGGGACCCTTCCCCCTTTAGAGCAAGCACGAACCAGCCCCCCCCCCCGCCGAGCTGCATCCTGGGGGTGGGGGTTCCCTCCCTCCAGTCCCTTCGGAGTTTGGGCGACCCCCCTGGATTCTCAAGGAGAGCCCAGCCGGGCCCCCTGAAGACCAACCCGAAGAAAGAAGTTTAATCCCGGGGCCTACTATGGCTTCCCTTCCCCAGGGCCGGCCTCAGCAGAGCGACCCTGGACGGGCCGGGAGGTCAGCCCCAGACAGACGAGTCCGCCTCTCCTGAGGCCAGACTCAGAGGCGGCGGGCAAGGTGGGAACTCTAAGTCTGGGGCAGGTGATGCACTCTATTCTTGGTGCTGGAGGGGGCAGCAGTGGGAGGGCTTCTGGTGTCCTCCTGGCCCCACTGATGGACCTCCTGATGGCACCTGGTATATTTTGGCCGCTGTGTGACACAGAGTGTTGGACTAGATGGGCCATTGGCCTGATTCAACATTGGCTTCTCTTATGTTCTTATATGAACTCTCAGTCTGGGGCAGGTGATGCACTCTATTCTTGGTGCTGGAGGGGGCAGCAGTGGGAGGGCTTCTGGTGTCCTGGCCCCACTGATGGACCTCCTGATGGCACCTGGTATATTTTGGCCGCTGTGTGACACAGAGTGTTGGACTAGATGGGCCATTGGCCTGATTCAACATTGGCTTCTCTTATGTTCTTATATGAACTCTCAGTCTGGGGCAGGTGATGCACTCTATTCTTGGGGCTGGAGGGGCAGCAGTGGGAGGGCTTCTAGTGTCCTGGCCCCACTGCTGGACCTCCTGAGGGCACCTGGTATATTTTGGTCGCTGTGTGACACAGAGTGTTGGACTAGATGGGCCATTGGCCTGATTCAACATTGGCTTCTCTTATGTTCTTATATGAACTCTCAGTCTGGGGCAGGTGATGCACTCTATTCTTGGGGCTGGAGGGGGCAGCAGTGGGAGGGCTTCTGGTGTCCTGGCCCCACTGCTGGACCTCCTGAGGGCACCTGGTATATTTTGGTCGCTGTGTGACACAGAGTGTTGGACTAGATGGGCCATTGGCCTGATTCAACATTGGCTTCTCTTATGTTCTTATATGAACTCTCAGTCTGGGGCAGGTGATGCACTCTATTCTTGGGGCTGGAGGGGGCAGCAGTGGGAGGGCTTCTAGTGTCCTGGCCCCACTGCTGGACCTCCTGATGGCACCTGGTATATTTTGGCCGCTGTGTGACACAGAGTGTTGGACTAGATGGGCCATTGGCCTGATTCAACATTGGCTTCTCTTATGTTCTTATATGAACTCTCAGTCTGGGGCAGGTGATGCACTCTATTCTTGGGGCTGGAGGGGGCAGCAGTGGGAGGGCTTCTAGTGTCCTGGCCCCACTGCTGGACCTCCTGATGGCACCTGGTATATTTTGGCCGCTGTGTGACACAGAGTGTTGGACTAGATGGGCCATTGGCCTGATTCAACATTGGCTTCTCTTATGTTCTTATATGAACTCTCAGTCTGGGGCAGGTGATGCACTCTATTCTTGGGGCTGGAGGGGGCAGCAGTGGGAGGGCTTCTAGTGTCCTGGCCCCACTGCTGGACCTCCTGAGGGCACCTGGTATATTTTGGTCGCTGTGTGACACAGAGTGTTGGACTAGATGGGCCATTGGCCTGATTCAACATTGGCTTCTCTTATGTTCTTATATGAACTCTCAGTCTGGGGCAGGTGATGCACTCTATTCTTGGGGCTGGAGGGGGCAGCAGTGGGAGGGCTTCTAGTGTCCTGGCCCCACTGCTGGACCTCCTGAGGGCACCTGGTATATTTTGGCCGCTGTGTGACACAGAGAGTGTTGGACTAGATGGGCCATTGGCCTGATTGAACATTGGCTTTTCTGATGTTCTTATGAATGGTAATTATTATCTCCCTCGGGTTTGGGTGAGGATTCCTTGGAATGGGTCCCAGGCGTATGTTAGAATTGGCAAGACTCCCTCCTCTAAATTGAAAGATTTTGCTGTGAGCTCAGCCATAAAAGGAATTAAATCTTTGTTCTCTTCTGCCTGTTCTGGCAGACCTCTAAATTTCAGATTGGCAGGTTTCATGTGAGAGAGACCAGGTGATCTTTTTGGGAGGCTGAGGCTTTTTGTAGAATGCTAGTCTCTAAGGTTTCCTCTGCCTTTTGGGCTGTTTGGTGCAGAGAAGTCTGCATATCCTCCAGTTGGGAGAAGAGATTTTTGTAGGATACCTGCCTCCATGGACTTTAGATAGCTGAGAAAGGCTGAGGAGGAAGGTTCTTGCTCGGTTTGATCTGATCGTTCTGCTGCGACCGCCATTTTGTTTTCGGCGTGAAAGGTGGTGCCATGCTGAAACGCTGCTTCTAGGGAGTCTTTGGAAGGTTTAGCAGGGATGGAGTTATTTCGCTGCTTACCCGGGTCTGTCTTGCCAATTGTGTCTGGTCTGGGCATGATTTCAGTGCCTTTTCACAGGCAGGAGCAGGACAAGGACGGGGGCTCCAGAATTACAGACCGCCATGTTCATAGCATTGCCCCGCCCCCAAGCCCTTTTGTTCTAATCCAACTGGACCCTTCTCACTATGAAGGCTTGTGATGTTCAGTGGTTTATGTCCATTCTTTTTTATTTTCCTTTTGACATGCTGCTGTCAGTCTCCGTCCTCTCAGGGAGAAGCCTCTCTTCGTAGCCAAGTTGCAACTTTACACAGTCAGAAATGACCCGAGAGAAGGGGAAAGAGATGGAAGAGCAGAGCCCAAAAGGACTTGGAATGGGCAGGACAGCAAGGAAAGGCCCCCAATCCACAAAGGCTGGGAGTGGTGCCGAAGGGAGAAAAGTACCTCTTTCTCGATCTGCGGCAATATTCGTGCGGGAGGTGTGGCGATATTCGTGCGGGAGGCTTACTCCTTCAGGGCACTCCCCCCGTTGGAGATTGCGGGCATGGAATGTGTTGGTCTGGTGCTGGAGGCCGAGGAGAGTATGGCGATCTGCCTGGTGTACCGACCGCCTAACGCACCGGCCAGTAGCCTGCCGTCCCTGCTGGAGGCCGTAGCAGGCTGGGCACTGGAGCACCCCAGGCTTATGGTCTTGGGTGACTTCAACGTCCATGCCGATGACACGGCCTCCAGCCGGGCAACGGACCTGGTGGCGTCCATGGCGTCACTAGGACTCTCCCAATTTGTGTCGACCCCCACACACCGGGCCGGGCACACGCTCGACTTGATCTTCACGATGGGGGTGACAGTGTACCGGATGACTGCTACGGCAGTACCATGGTCAGACCACTATGCCCTGACGGCCCGTGCGAATGTCCCACCCCGACCCCGTATAGGCGGCGAGCGGATTTTAGCTCACCCGCGGAGCCAAATGGACCCGGTGCAGCTTCAAATGGCCCTGCGGGATCCAATGCCCCCTGGCGGCTTGTTGGATGAACTTGTGGAAGACTGGCATGGCCGACTTTCCGCAGCCATCGACGAGATCGCTCCCAGGCGCCCTCTGCGCCCTCGCTCCAGGCTAGCCCCTTGGTACTCCCAGGGGCTGCGGCTTATGAAGCAGGAGCTCAGATGGCTAGAGAGGCGGTGGCGCCGTGCTCGCGACGAGGCAACGAGAGCATCTTATAGGACGTTTATGAGATCCTATGAGATGGCAGTCAAGGCGGCGAAGAGGGAATTCTACGCAGCCACGATTGCATCTGCAAGCTCACGCCCAGCCCGATTGTTTAGAACGATTCGGTCTTTGACAACTCTGCCGCAGGGCAGACAAAATAGTAGGGAATTGATTATTGGCTGTGAGGCATTTGCGAGCTATTTTGCAGATAAAGTCTCGGCTCTCCGCCGCGACCTCCCCGCCACACTTGAAACGGTGAGTGAACTTGAGGCCCCTTGCGCGTCTTCGAGTTCGGGTTTGGAATGTTTTGACCGGCTCAGTCTGGAGGAAGTCGACAGACTGCTAGTATCTGTGCGCCCAACCACATGCAGCCTTGATCCGTGCCCCTCCTGGCTCATTAAGGCAGGCCACAAGGGGTTTCGAGGTGCCTTGAGGGAGATTGTCAACAAGTCCCTCTTGGAGGGACAGTTCCCCGAGGCACTCAAGGAAGCGATGGTCCGCCCTCTCTTGAAAAAACCAACCATGGACCCGGCGGAATTGGCCAGCTATCGGCCGGTGTCCCATTTGCCCTATCTGGGCAAACTGATCGAGAGAGCGGTGGCGACTCAGCTACAGGGCTTTCTGGATGACGCTTCCGTCCTTGATCCATTCCAGTCCGGCTTTCGCCCGGGGTATGGGACGGAGGCAGTACTGGTTGCCCTAACTGTCGACCTCCGGAGGCATCTGGATCGAGGCGGTGTGGCGGCACTGTTATTGTTAGATCTGTCGGCTGCATTTGATACAGTCGACCACCAGTTGTTGACCCACCGCCTCGCCGACGTGGGGATAAAGGGGTTTGCCCTCCAGTGGCTTGTCTCCTTTCTCCAAGGTCGGGGATAGAGGGTGGTGCTAGGGGGCAGCAGTCCTGGAGGCACCCGCTTGAATGCGGGGTGCCTCAGGGGGCAGTGCTCTCCCCGATGCTGTTTAACATCTATATGCGCCCCTCGCCCAGAGGTATGGGCTGGGGTGTCACCAATATGCGGATGACACCCAGCTCTATCTGATGTTGGGTGGCCGGTCGGACTCTGACCCCGAAGATCTCCGCCGGGCTCTGCAGGCTGTGGCCGGGTGGCTCAGGCTGAGCCGGTTGAAGCTTAACCCTGCGAAGACGGAAGTCCTGTGCCTGGGTCGGACCGGTTGGGGGCTGGGGCTCCCACTTCCGGCCTTCGATGGGGCACCGTTGGTGCCAGCGCTGGAGGTTAGGAGTTTGGGAGTACTCCTGGACCCCGCGTTAACTATGGGAGCCCAGGTGGCAGCCACTGCCAAGTCGGCCTTTTACCATCTCCAGCTGATTCGGCAGTTGGTCCCGTTCCGTGACCACGAAGACCTGGCCACGGTGATCCTCGCAATGGTCACCTCGAGGTTAGACCACTGTAACACCCTCTACATGGGGCTGCCTTTGGGGCAAATCCGGAGGCTGCAGCTAGTGCAGAATGCGGCAGCCAGGCTGTTGGCGGGCATCCCCAGGTGGGAGTACATCCGGCCTATGCTGAAAGCGCTGCACTGGCTGCCTATAGCATACCGGATTCGCTTCAAAGTGCTGGTGCTTACCTTTAAAGCCCTATATGGCCAGGGTCCGGCATACCTGAGGGACCGCCTTTCCCTGTATATGCCCCAAAGAGCACTTCGGTCTGAGTTCCAACATCGCCTGGCGGTCCCTGGCCCTAAGGAGGCCAGGTTGGTGGCCACCAGGGCTAGGTCCTTCTCAGTGGCGGCTCCTACCTCGTGGAATGAGCTCCCAGAGGAGATCAGGGCCCTGCGGGACCTCTCGCAGTTCCGCAGGGCCTGCAAGACGGAGCTCTTCCGCCAGGCCTTTGAGTAGTAGCCGCCACTCCCCCTCTGCCGCCAATTCTACCACCTTATGTGGTGGAGGGAGGGGACAGCCAACTGAGATCTATTGGGTCCCGCTGTGACCAACACCAACACCGTTGTGATTAATACCATCTGCTGCCATGGATTGAGATGACTGATGATTGTTGAGCACTTTATGATCTTACCTTTTGGAATGTTTTAGTGGTTTTATGTGTTTTAAGTTGTTTGTTTTGGCACTTGACTGCCTCACTGTGAGCCGCCCTGAGCCCGTTCGCGGGAAGGGCGGGATAAAAATGGAATAAACTAAACTAAACTATTCCATCCATAATCTTATAAACCTCGGTCATGTCACCCCTCAGCCGGTGTTTCTCCAAGCTAAAAAGCCCCAAATGCTTTAACCTTTCTTCATAGGGAAAGTGTTCCAACCCTTTTAGCATTTTAGTTGCTCTTTTCTGCACTTTTTACAATGCTGTATCATCCTTTTTGAGGTGTGGTGACCAGAACTGTACACAATACTCCAAATGAGGTCGCACCATTGATTTATACAGGGGCATGTTGATACTGGCTGATTTGTTTTCAATTCCCTTCCTAATAATCCCCAGCATAGTGTTGGCCTTTTTTTATTGCAGTTGCACACTGTCTAGACATTTTCATTGAGTTATCTACCACAACTCCAAGATTTCTCTCTGCCAGTTCGGACCCCATCAGTGTGTATTTATAGTTAGGATTTTTTGCTCCAATGTGCATCACTTTGCACTTGGCCACATTGAATCCCATTTGCCACACTGACGCCCATTTGCCGATCCTCAATAGATCCCTTTGAAGTGCCTCACAATTCTCCCTGGTTCCTACCACCCTGAACAACTTCATGTAATCTGCATATTTAGTCACTTCACTGCTTATTCCTAACTCCAAAACATTAATAAACAAGTTAAAAAGCATCGGACCGAGTACTGATCCCTGTGGTACCTCACTGCTTACAATCCTCCACTGAGAAAATTTCCCATTTATATTTACTCTCTGTTTCCTATTAATTAGCCAGCTTTTGATACTCAAGAGGACTTGTCCTTTTATCCCGTGACTATTGAGCTTACTTAGGAACTTTTGATGAGGAATTTTATCAAAAGCTTTCTGGAAGTCAAGGTAAACAACATCTATTGTGTCCCCCTTGTCCACATGTTTGTCCACTCCCTCAAAGAACACTAACACTAACACTAACTAAGAGGATGTGGGGGTGGGGCGGGGGGGGGTGTCAGCCTGGAAGGTGCATCATTGAAACAACCATAACTAATAAACAAATAACAAGTGGTTTATGGCACAGAAATGTTTTCAGGTCTATTATTGTACTCAGTGTAAAGCACATAAATAAGCACACAGCCATCTTATATTCTAATCCCAGACTTTTTTTTTTCTGTGCGGATACCTATTCCCTCCAACAGGGGCCTCACTATCCCCCAACAGCTTTTCCTACATAGCCAGTAGACTTCCTGGGTTTGTAGAAAAATCCGAAAAGTAAGGAAATCCCTTCAGGGACGGTTGAATTCCCCCCAAAAGCCTTTTGAAATGGCCTCTGCAGAGACCTGACTCCAGGCAGCAACGGTGAGAGATTAGAACGTTGGGGGGGGAGGGGGAGGAGAGGCTTCTGACTGGCTCTGTCAGTCAAAGGGTGGGGGGAGGGGCCCTTTCTTTCCAGGCCTCTTTCGGCCTTGGAGGGAGGGAGGGGGAGGGAGGGAGCCTTGGGGCCAGGCTGGGGGATTCCTGGAGGTTTTGGGGTGGAGTGCAAGGAGGGCAGGATTTGGGGAAGGGAGAGGCCTCAGCTGGGCATCATGCCACAGAATCCACCCTCCAAAGCAGCCATTTTCTCCAGGGAGACAGATCTCTGTTGTTCACAGATCTCTGGCGTTCACCCTCCAGCAGGCCCCACTTGGAGGTTGCCAACCCTAGGCCTGGCAGCAGGATAGGGTTGCCAGGCACTGGCAGGGGATGGGGTAGTGGGGTTGCCAGCTCCAGGTCTGGAAACTCCTGGAGACTTGGGGATGGAGCCTGGGGAGGACAGGGACCTCAGTGAGGTACGATGCCCTAGAGTCCACCCTCCAAAGCATCCATTTTCTCCAGGGGAAGTTATCTCAGTAGTCTGGAGCTGAGCAGTAATTCCAGGGGATCCCCAGATCCCACCTGGAGGCTGGCATCCCTAGGCAGCACCCTCTGGGTGACTTGATACCACCTAATTTGCACGACTCAACTTGGCCTGGCTGCTTGCTGCTGTTCAGCAGCCACCCTATGAAAGCCAGCAGTGATGCAGCAGTTAGAGCCTCAGAATAGGTCTGCAAGACCCAGGTTCAGATCCCCATATTGCGGTGGAAGCTGACTGGGTGATTTTGGACCAGTCACATACTTTCAGCCTAACCAACCTCACAGGGTTGTTGTGCAGATAAAAAGGAGGTGAGAATAATGTAAGCTGCTTTGGTCCCCACTGTGGAGAAAGACTATAATTTTCCCTGGTAGAAGCTGTGGGGGAGGGGTGGAGACAAAAAGCTGAAGACAGATAAAGGCAGATAAAGGTTAAGTTGGCTGTTGGGTGGGAAGGAAATAGGGTTGCCAACTCTGGATTGGGAAACTCCTGGACATTTAAGGGGTGGATCCTGGGGATGGTGGGGTTTGAGGAGGGGAGGAACTTCAGACCAGTATAATGCCACAGACTCCACCCTCCAAACCAGCCATTTCCTCCATGAGAACTACCATTGCCAGCCTCTGGGTGAGGGCTGGAGATCACCCAGCATTACAACTGTTGTCCGGGTGACAGAGATCAGTCCCCCTGGATAAAATGGCTGCTTTGGAGGGTTGAGTCTATGGCTCCACCCCCAGAAGAGAGAAAGAGTGTGAGATAGGTAAGGGTAGAGGAGAGGAAGCAAAGGTGTGAGGAATGGGATGACCATCCCGCAAGTTTCTTGCGGGTCTCCACTTGTTGATCTATATTCATAGAATCATAGAATGTTAGCGTTGGAAGGGACCTTGCAGGTCATCTAGTCCAATCCCCTGCAGTCTGCAGAAGCGTAGCCGAAAGAGAGCCCAACATACCTACAACATCCCTGAAAGATGGTTGTCCAGCCTCCACTTGTAAACGTCCAGGGAAGGAGCATCCACCACCTCCCGAGGCAGACTGTTCCACTGCTCAACCACTCTTACCGTTAGGAAGTTTCTCCTGGTATCTAGCTGGTAATGACTCCCTCGTCATTTCCACCCATTAGATCTAGCCTTGCAATCCGGAGCAAGAGAGAATAGATCTGCTACAGCTTCTACATGACAGCCCTTCAAATACTTGAAGACTGCCATCATGTCCCCTCTAAGCCTTCTCTTTCCCAGGCTAAACAGGCCCAACTCTTTCAGCCTTTCCTCATAAGACTTGGATTCCGACCCTCTCACCATCCTGGTCGCCCTCTTCTGGACATGCTCAAGTTTGTCGACATCCTTCCTAAAGTGTGGTGCCCAAAACTGGACACAGGACTCCAGGTGAGGCCTGACCCTAGCAGAATAGAATGGAATGACCACCTCCCGTGATCTGGACACATGCAAGGCTTCTGTTAATGCATCCTAAGATTGCATTAGCTTTCTTCACAGCCACATCGCACTGCAGGCTCATGTTGAGCTTGTGATCAACCAGAACACCCAGATCCCTTTCACATGTGCTGCTGCCAAGCCAAGTCCCTCCCATTCTATATCTGTGCCTTTGATTTTTTTGTGCCCAGGTGTAGGACTTTGCACTTATCTCTATTGAAATCCATTTTATTGGCCTCAGCCCACTGTTCCAGCCTATCTAGATCCTTTTGAATCCTGACTCTGCCTTCTGCAGAATTAGCAATCCCACCCAGTTCCTTTACTCTCAACGCTTCAATGTCTAACGGTTTAGCAACCTAACCAACTGACCAGTTCCAGGCCAGAAACTGCCTCGGGAGGTGGTGGACGCTCCTTTGCTGGACGTTTTCAAGCGGAGGCTGGATGACCATCTTTCGGAGATGTATGTAGGGCTGTCTTTCGGCTACGCTCCTGCAGAGTGCAGGGGGTTGGACTGGATGACCTGCGAGGTCCCTTCCAACTCTTAACGTTCTATGGTTCTATGAAACAGGAAGTAAGCCAGGCAGCAGCCAGCAGGCCTCGCCCCCGGACCAGTCCCCTAAACTCAGCGGGGACACCCCTTCCTCCTCCTCCTCCTCCTCCTTGTGGCTCAAGGAGGCCATTCAGCAGCGGTCAACACCAGGAGGCCAGGAGAAGGCCTAGCAAAGGAGGCCCAGCCGAGGGCAAGCAGCAGCCCCCAGGAGGACACCCCACCAGTTTCCTCTAAGCTGAGTTAGTGTGAGCTAGCTCACTGGTTTTCAGCCTCCGGCTCACACATTTTTGTCTTAGCTCAGGACGGAGGGCTCCAGAGCAAACTAATTTAGGCAGCAGCCAAATGGCTTGCCCACAACTTTAATGCCGGTAGCTCACCAAGTAGAATTTTTGCTCACAAGACTCCACAGCTTAGAGGGAACATTGCACACCACCACCGGACCAGGCCTGCAGTCACCCACACACAGACCAAATAATCCACTCTGCAACTGGAGCTTGCCAGTCCACACAGTAAAAATCCAGTTAGAAGGTGCACTGGAAATGGGTTCGGAGTGGATGGGTCTACCCGTCGCCGGAGTGGATTCTTTAGTATGTGTGTGTGAGAGAGAGAGACCACAGCCCTGCACTCAATGGGGAAAACACTCCCCCCCCTCCTCCTCGAGGCTCCAGGAGGCCATTAAGCAGGAGGAGACCAGGAGGCGCTCCCAGGACTCCCCCTAGCAGCCCCCCCCGGGGAAACAGGAAAACCCGCAAAATCAGGGCACGCCCCAACCTGGCGCCAGGAGCAAGCATCAGGCCGGACAACAGCAAGCCACCCCCACCTCCCCCCCGGCACCCCTCCGAGCCCAAGAGACACCCACACGCCCCCCACCCCCACCCCCGAGGAGCCGCTCTCGCCCCCACCCTCCCCTGGAGTCCTGCGCGCCGGAGGGAGGGGGCGGGAAGGCGCTGCTGCCCCGACGGCGAGCCCCCGAGCGAGGAAGGCAAGGCGG
This sequence comes from Gekko gecko, assembly GCA_029375565.1. Lineage (NCBI taxonomy): Eukaryota > Metazoa > Chordata > Lepidosauria > Squamata > Gekkonidae > Gekko > Gekko gecko. Next base: position 1,505,370 of record JAPDNY010000002.1, on the reverse strand, counting down.
CGGAGGCCCGGTCGGCTGCACGCCCCCCGCCCGGGAACGGGTCGCACAGAATGTTAAGAGAGGGGAGGGGACCCGGAAGGGCATCTAGTCCAGCCCCCCGCACTCGGCAGGAGCGGAGCCCACGCAGCCTGCACACCTACCACAGGCCCGAGAGACGGTCCTCCAGCCTCCGCTTGGAAACGTCCAGGGAAGGAGCGTCCCCCGCCTCCCTTCCTAAAACGTGGTCCCTGCCCCAAGGCGGACACACCGGGACTGCAGGGGAGGCCTGGCCGGCCGCCGCAGCAGAGAGCGGAGCGACCACCGCCACGACGTCGGCGGAGGAGGAGACTGGCTCGCAGGCGGCGGGGGAACCGCGTGGCGCGGCCGGCAGGCTTCACTCCCCCGGCGGGCTCGACGTGGGTGCTGCCCCGCCCCGCCCCCGGTGCAAACGCCCCAATCGAGGGTCGCCCCCGGGCAGGGAGGGGGAGGGTCTCCCGGCCGGCCCGCCACCTTTCAGTGCCCCGCACCCCCAGGCCAAGGGCAAGGACCCTCCCCCTCCTCCTTCGACCCCCCCCCCACCACACACACCCTCTCCGGGGTGGCCGCAGGGCCCTGGAAGAAAGGGAGGGGCTTTCCCCGGCGGGCCCCCCGTCCCCTTGCGAGGACCCCCCCGCCTCCTTCGGCCGAGCCCCTCCGGTCGCCCCCAGCGGTCCCCCCCCCCCCGGTGCCTTTTCACCTCCGGGCCTTTGCAAGGAGAGTCCCAGTCAGGCTTCTGCAAACGGGGCTTGGGGGGGGGGGGTCGGGTCAGCCTGGCAGGCGCCTCTTGGCGAGTCTATAGGGAGCGCCGCGATAGCCCGGCCTCCGCGTGGCACCAGGACAGCGCAAAGACGGGGTTCCACAGCAGGGACCCTAGGCCAAGTCTTAGCCCATGGGCAGCGCTACAAAAAACCATCCCTCCACGACTTCGTGGCGCCGACAAAAGTGCAAAAACGTGGTTCCGAAGCAGGGATCCCCAGGGTTGGGTCACCCCAAAAACACCATCAAATCACATGTCACAGAATCATAGAATCATTTAGAGTTGGAAGGGACCTTGCAGGTCATCTAGTCCAACCCCCTGCGCTCTGCAGGAGTCCATGGGCACAGCCTGAAGCATAGGAATCATGGATCCACAGCTTCCTGGCAACACCATACAACCAAAACATGGTTCTGAAGCGTGGACCCTTGGGGTTTCTGCACTGGGTCACCCTAAATACACAGCCTAATCACATATCATGAACACGGCCACAGCTTGCACCACAAAAATCACGGATCTTCAGCTTTGTGGCAACACCGTTCAGCAAAAACATGGTTCTGGAGCAGGGATCCTCATGGATGCTTGGGGTTTTTCTGTCCGGACACCCCACACATACCATTAAATCCCATATCATGTCCACGGCCACAGCCTGCAACACAGAGTTCATGCACCCACGGCTTCCTGGCAACACCGTGCTGCAAGAACATGGTTCCGAAGCACAGATCCTCACGGATCCTCAGTATTTTTGTTTTGGGTCACCCCCAACTCAACATCAAATCCCACATCATGTCCTTGTCTACACATTGCACCAAAAAAATCACAGATCCACCTCCTGGTGGCATCTGGATTTTGACCACTGGGTGAGAAAGAGTGTTTGGACTGGATGGGCCATTGGTCTGGTCCAACATGACTGCTGTTTTGTTCTCATCAGGTAAGTGGGGCTGGGAGAGTTCTGAGAGAACTGTGACTGGCTCAAGGTCACCCAGCGGGCTTCGTGTGGAGAAGTGCGGAACTAAACTTTCTCCATGTGAGAGTCTGCTGCTCTTAACCACAGCGCCCCCCAGTGCTCCCAGCAGATACAGTCAGGATATGATGTGGCTGTCTCTAATGTAAAGTAAAGGTAAAGGTTCCCTTGCTCAAAAGCCAGTCGAATCCGACTCTAGGGTTGCGGTGCTCATCTCCGTTTCAAAGCCGAAGAGCCAGCACTGTCCGAAGATGTTTCCATGGTCATGTGGCCAGCATGACTAAACACCAAGGTGCACGGAACGCTGTTACCTTCCCACCAAAGTGGTACCTATTTATCTACTTGCAATTTCTTGCTTTCGAACTGCTAGGTTGGCAGGAGCTGGAACCTGGGTCTCGAACTGCTGAACTACTGACCTTCCACAGCCTGCAGTTCAGCGTCTTAACCACTTGAGCCACCGCAGCTCTAATGTAACAGCATATAAATGGCCAAAATTAATATATAACCGGCCTGAGCCTGCCAGTTAGCAATGAGGAGGCGGGACTCTCAAGCCATAGCAGGGAGGGGGTTCAGAGCAGATTTGGAGGAAAAATCCCAGCTATTCTCTTAGCTGCTGCCCGTGCTGCAGGAATATTTTGATGGAAAATATCAGGAAGAAATAGCATTTGTGCATTATATTGAAGTTAAAGGAACGTCTCAAAATGTAAGATCTAAAGCAATTGTCGTCTCCTGCCAATCTACTGAGACAAACTGAGTTTCAGAACTATGATGCAAAGGTGTCAGTCCCCATACTCGGCTGGACAGGACTGAGAAGATCAGTTTCCAGTCCCTCAGGCGGAGGTCCGGCTGGAGGAGATTTCTGTAGATAAGGTCTTTTGCATTTTGTGATTTCTTTGTATTCATTTTCTATATCGAGAGGATTTGTTGTTCTCAGGGGTCTTTTTATAGAAAAAGAGCTGCAGGAGCTCATTAGCATATGGTATGCTAATGAGCTATTAAGCTATTAGCATATGCCACGCCCCCTGACATCACTGGAAGTGATGTCAGAAGGGGAAGGAAAAGGGGGAGTGGCATCTTCGAAAGCCTCCCCTTCCCTTCCCCAGCTGGCCTGGGTGGGGGAGCTAAGAGAGAAGGGGTTTAAAGTTTAAACCCCTTCTCACTAGAGTTGGGCCACAGAAGGAGGAAAGAGGGAAGGAAAGAGAGAGAGTAGAGAGAAGGAAAGAGGGAAAGAAAGAGAGAGAAGGGAAGAAGGAGGGAAACAGGGGAAGGAGGCAAAAAGAGAAGAGAAGAAGGTGGGGAAAAAGAGAGAAGGGAAGAAGGAGGGAAAGAGGAAAAGGAGAGAAGGAAAGGAGGGAATGAAAGAAATCTGGCGGCAATTTGGCCCCATTATATCCTATGGGCCATTGAAGTCAATGTTGAAAACATCGGGTATATTCTGGGGGCTGGAGGGGAGGGGATTTGAGGGAGAGGCTCCAAACTCACAGGGTAGCTGATGGAGCCTCTCCCCGAGATACCAACCAAATTTCAAGAACATTGGACCAGGGGGTCCAATTCTATGGGCCCCCAAACAGGTTGTCCCCATTCCTTCCATTGTTCTCTATGGTGGGGAAAAAGTTACTCTTTTCCCACAGTGCTGTTAGTAGCTCTGGAGGGGGAGGGGTTTGAAGGAGAGGGTCCAAACTTTCAGGGTAGCTTCGGGAGCCTCTCCCCACCCCGCAGCTGTGAGGCACACAGGCAAGCCAGCGCTCAGATGGAAGGGAAGGGGGTTTAAATCCCCGTCCCTTCCTTGGCTTGACCGCGTGCCCCACAGCTAAAGAACATAAGAACATAAGAGAAGCCAATGTTGAATCGGGCCAATGGCCCATCTAGTTCAACACTCTGTGTCACACAGTGGCCAAAAATACCATGTGCCATCAGGAGGTCCAGCAGTGGGGCCAGGACACTAGAAGCCCCCTCCCACTGCTGCCCCCTCCAGCACCAAGAATAGAGTGCATCACCTGCCCCAGACTGAGAGATCCCATCTATACCCTGTGGCTAATAGCCACTGATGGCCTTCTGCTCCAGATGTTTATCTAATTCCCTCTTGAAACTGTCCATGCTTGTAGCTGCCACCATCTCCTGTGGCAGTGAATTCCATATGTTAATCATTCTTTGGGTGAAGAAGGACTTCCTTTTATCTGTTCTAACCCGACTGCTCAGCAATTTCATGGAGCGTCCACGAGTTCTTGTATTGTGAGAAAGGCAGAAAAGTACTTCTTTCTCAACCTGCTCTATCCCATGCATAATCTTATAAACCTCTATCATGTCACCCCTCAGCCATCGTTTCTCCAAGCTAAAGAGCCCCAAGTGTTTTAACCTTTCTTAATAGGGAAAGTGTTCCAACCCTTTTATCATTCTCGTTGCCCTTCTCTGCACTTTTTCCAGTGCTATAATATCCTTTTTGAGATGTGGCGACCAGAACTGTGCACAGTATTCCAAATGAGGTCTCACCAATGATTTATACAGGGTCATGATGATACTGGCTGATTTGTTTTCAATTCCCTTACTAATAATCCCCAGCATAGCGTTGGCCTTCTTTCTTGCAGCTACACACTGTCTCGACATTTTCAGTGAGTTATCTACTATGACTCCCAGATCTCTGTCTTGGTCAGTCTCTGCCAGTTCAGACTCCATCAACATGTATTTATAGTTAGGATTTTTGGCTCCAATGTGCATCACTTTGCACTTGGCCACATTGAACCCCATTTGCCACGCTGACGCCCACTCACCCATCCTCGACAGATCCCTTTGGAGTGCCTCACACTCCACCCTGGTTCTCACCACCCTGAACAACTTCGTGTCATCTGCAAATTTAGCCACTTCACTGCTTACTCCCAATTCCAAATCGTTAATAAACAAGGTAAAACGCATCGGACCGTGTACCAATCCCTGTGGTACCCCACTGCTTACCACCCTCCACTGAGAAAGTTTCCCATTTATACTCACTCTCTGTTTCCTATTTATAAGCCAGTTTTTTGATCCACAAGAGGACTTGTCCTTTTATCCCATGACTATTGAGCTTACTTAGGAGCCTTTGATGAGGAACTGTATCAAAAGCTTTCTGGAAGGTAAATAACATCTATTGGGTCCCCCTTGTCCACATGTTTGTTCACTCCCTCAAAAAACACTCACAGTTTAGTGAGACAAGATCTTCCCTTACAGAACCCATGCTGAGTCTGCCTCAATAGTCTTTGTTCATCAGTGTGCCTACTAATTCTTTCCTTAATAACAGTTTCCACCAACTTACCTGGTATCGATGTCAGACTGACTGGCCTGTAATTTCCCAGATCTCCCCTGGAGCCCTTTTTAAAGATGGGAGTGACATTAGCTACCTTCCAGTCCTCAAGAATGGAGGCAGATTTTAAAGAAAGATTACATATTTTTGTCAGGAGATCCACAAGTTCACATTTGAACTAGCTGCGAGGCATATGGGCAAGCCAGTGCTCAGATGGAAGGGAAGGGGGTTAAACCTCCTTTCCTTCCTTGGCTTGCCAAGGAAACAGCGGGGGGGGGCGCCAGAAGGTGTCCTTGCCTAGTGTGCAAAACCACCTGTTGCTTGCCCTGATTGCTGAAATGGCCCCTCCTCACGGAACTCATTCCCATGCCCTCCAAACCCAGGGCAACCAAAGCAAGAGAATCCAAGGCCGTTCAAAATTAAGTCTCTTCCCTAATTGTCCTAATTAACGTTTTGGCTCTGGATGAAGCCCAGCCTGCATTGCTTAGTGTAACATGTGTCACCTAACATATTATTTTATTTCTCTCTAAAAGGTTGGGATTTAGAGCCCAGGGTGCAAAAGGTCCCAGAGCCTGAACAGTTCATGAAGTTGCTCCCATACGACCCATTGCAAAAGCCCCCCCCCCGGCCCCCTTAGCAGGAGAGAGAGAAGGCCCAGAACTGGACTGAGGGAAACTGCTAATTTCTTTGCACTTAAGTGTTAGGCTCAACTAGGGAGAAATTGTATATTAGAATTGCCCTGCTAGGAGATATTATGAAGGACTTTGCCAAGTTGTTAGATATTATTTAAAATTCTGCCTCATATGTCTGTCAGTCTGGCCTCCTGAGAGAGAGAGAGAGAGAGAGAGAGAGAGAGAGAGAGAGAGAGGCCCAGAGCTCCATGAAGGGAACGGCTAAATTTTTTGCAGGCCCAAGAGGAGGGAACTAAGGCATCACCTTGAACTGAGGCACAGATGTCTTGGTAACCTGAATGTGGCCGCCAGCATCTTACCTGAACATCATTTATTACTGTATAGAAATTGCCAGACTTGTATTGTCAATGGCATCCATTCATTACTAATTTTAGGGGAAAAGAGGTCTTTAGAAACGGGAAAAGTTTTGCAGAAAAAAATAAAGAACTGGAACGTTTCCCCACCCCTACCCCTCTGCCCACCTTTGCTAACACTGCAGTCCACAGGAAAGGTTACTTCAGTGGGCTTAGAAAAGTGTGACTCCGCTCAGCTTTGCTGGGTATTTCTTCCATCTCCTGGGTAAACCCTGGAGCCAGCCTCCTATTTGAAGGCGGGAAAGGATGCTAGAAAGAGACCCTCGCCGGTGCCTCAAGGGGACTCACGTTCGAGGCCAGGACAGAGACTCCAGCAGAGACACCTCCTCCCAGACCCCCCTAGAAATCTCCAGAATCTAAAACACGGAGGAAAAGAGAGAACTCTCTGGGACCACGTGGTTCATGTCTCAAGCTAGGGTCCCCTAGCCCCACTTCTGGGATTTCTCAGCCAGAGAGAGCTAGAACTCTCGGAGCATAATGCCCCCCAATTACCACCTTGGCTACTTGGAAGAGAAAGATACCACCAGCTAAGGCACGGGTACCAAACATATGGCCCACGGGCTGGAACCTGCCCATCCAGGACTCTTTACCGGCCCACGAGCAACTGGTCATTGCCTTTATTGCCAGATGACAGAGGTTATGTCGTATGTCCCGGTACACTGTCCCAGAGCTAATGTGTAACGGGCGGTGGAAGTGGGAGGGTGGGCATCAGTGAGACAAGGGTTGCCCACGCCTGTACTCTGCCAAGAGACGGTGGCCTGGACAGCCTATGCACTGTGTTCTGCGGAAGGGGATGAGTAGTATTGACCCTGGGGCATGTGTGATAGCGGGCAGGTGCGGGGGGTTCCCGTGAAAAGAGCCACCGCCTGGACCCTGAGAGTCCTGAGTCCAGTTTTGGGCACCACACCTTAGGAAGGATGTCGACAAGCTCGAGCGTGTCCAGAAGAGGGCAACCAGGATGGTGAGAGGGTTGGAATCCAAGTGTTACGAGGAAAGGCTGAAAGAGTTGGGCATGTTTAGCCTGGGAAAGAGAAGGCTTAGAGGGGACAGGATTGTAGTCTTCAGATATCTGAAGGGCTGTCATGCAGAAGATGGAGCAGATCTCTTCTCTCTTGCTCCGGATTGCAAGACTAGATCTAATGGGTGGAAATTACAAGGGAGTCATTACCGGCTAAATATCAGGAGAAACTTCCAAACTGTGAGAGTGGTTGAGCAGTGGAACAGTCTGCCTCGGGAGGTGGTGGATGCTCCTTCGCTGGACGTTTCCAAGCGGAGGCTGGACGACCATCTTTTGGGTATGTTGTAGGTATGTAGGGCCATCTTTCGGCTGTGCTCCTGCAGAGTGCAGGGGTTGGACTAGATGACCTGCAAGGTCCCTTCCAACTCTAACATTCTATGATCCTATGATTCTCTTGTTCTTGCTCCTTTTGTGCCAGCACCACCACTGCCTGGGCTTGCCAAGCTCCCGCTGCTGCTGCTGCTGCTACCAGAGTCTTGGCAGGAGGGTACCAGAAGCCGCCAGAAGAGGTGGACGCGGTCCATGTTCAGGCACGGCCAGGGTAGCAAATTGCCCACAGTGGAGTGTATCGTGAAGGGTGAGGGGGTGGCCGGAGCAGCCACGGGGGAGAGTTGCTTCCCGTTACCTGACGGTGGTGGAGACGGAGGGAGAGGCCCGCCTAAGCTTCAGCATAATCATCATCTCTGCAGATGGGGTGGGAATTTATTAAATGTGTGATGGCATCCCTCAAGCTGAGGGGGAGAGGCTAAAATTAAACCTGATATCCATCGCACTTTGTTGGGCCATGAGTGTCATAAAATGTAATGCCAGGCACCGGAGACATTCACTCTATAAAGGGCGCAGGCAAACCGAATTAGCGATATACAGTTTTACTGGACGTACACAGACACGCTTGAAACATAAACACGCTTACAGTATTATCTTTATTTATGAGTCTTTGATCACTGGCAACTCTTACTCTGAATCCCTGTCTCTCACTCTGGAGTCAACGTCTGTGCCGTCGCAAATACTGAGTATGCCGTCCGGGTGTGTCTCTGTAAACTGAGACATACTTCTGATTCCCTGACGTTTGTTACGAAAAAGAACTGTTCCCTGATGTGCATTGTCCCAAACACGCAGAATTTTAGAAGCAAAAGCCTTCAATTAGAGGAAATTTGGACCCCAAAACTGGTAAAATTTTGCTAAGGCCAACTTCAGAAAGATTACCCTTCAGTGAAACATCAGGCCGGTCCCCCACCTACCAATAAGAGGATGACACAAAACCACACGTTGTGTGCGTCGGGTCTTCTACAGACCTACCCAATTTAGCCCCCTTAAACTAACATTAGTGGCTAAAGGGGTGTTAGCTCTGTAAATCATCCAAAATATCATAACTGTTCTTACATATTAATAGTGGCTGTAATATTTATTAATACTGGCTACAGTAAATTTCAATGAACAAAATTGGAAAAAACCCTAATCCCATGCCATCCTTTTTTGCATGGGTGGGAAATATGGGGCATCCACTTACTTTATGGCCCCTCCTTAGCTGAGTTTTTTTCCCTCCTTCCGATTAATAAAGAATCACTTAATTATGGGCTGGCAGTGGTTTGGAAGGGAAGAGAGGCTTTCTGGGATGCTATTTACCTTTTCAGCTGCCCATTTCTCCCCTGTGTGGGTTCTACGATGCCTCTGAAGATTGCCACTCTGACTGATTCTCTTCCCACACTTTGAGCATTCAAAAAGTTTCTCCCCTGTGTGCGTTCTCTGATGTCGTTGAAGAGTGCCACTCTGACTGAATCTCTTTCCACACTCGGAGCATTCAAATGGTTTCTCCCCCAAGTAGGTTCTTTGACGCTGTTGAAGATGGGCCATCTGCCTGAATCTCTTTCCACACTCTGAGCATTCAAAACGCTTCTCCCCTGTGTCGGTTCTATGATGCTTTTGAAGAGAGCCAGTCAGACTGAATCTCTTTCCACACTCCGCGCATTCAAAAGGTTTCTCCCCTGTGGGTTCTTTGATGCTGCTGAAGATGGGCACTCTGCCTGAATCGCTTTCCACACTCTGAGCATTCAAAAGGTTTCTCCCCTGTGTGGGTCCTTTGATGCTGGTGAAGAGTGCCACTCTGACTGAACCTCTTTCCACAATCTGAGTATTCAAAAGACTTCTCCCCTTTGTGGGTTCTATGATGCCTTTGAAGAGTGTCGCTCCGACTGAATCTCTTTCCACACTCTGAGCATTTAAAAGGTTTCTCCCCTGTGTGGGTTCTTCGATGCTGTTGAAGATCGCCACTCTGACTGAATCTCTTTCTACACTCTGCGCATTCGAAAGGTTTCTCCCCTGTGTGGGTTCTCTGATGCCGCTGAAGATGGCCACTCGTACTGAATCTCTTTCCACACTCTGAACATTCAAAAGGTTTCTCCCCTGTGTGGATTCTCTGATGCTGTTGAAGATCGCCACTCTGACTGAACCTCTTTCCACACTCGAAGCATTCAAAAGGCTTCTCCCCTGTGTGGGTTCTATGATGCCTTTGAAGAGTGCCACTCTCACTGAATCTCTTTCCGCACTCTGCACATTTGAAAGGTTTCTTGCCTGTGTGGGTTCTGTGATGCTTCTGCAGAGTGCCACTCCGACTGAATCTCTTTCCACACTCTGAGCATTCAAAAGGTTTCTCCCCCGTGTGGGTTCTCTGATGCTGTTGAAGACTGCCACTCCGACTGAATCTCTTTCCACACACTGAGCATTCAAAAGGTTTCTCCCCTGTGTGGGATCTCTGATGCTGTTGAAGAGCGCCCCTGTAACTGAATTTCTTTCCACACTCTGTGCATTCAAAAGGTTTCTCTCCTGTGTGGGTTCTTTGATGCCGTTGGAGAGTGCCACCATGACCGAATCTCTTTCCACACTCTGTGCATTCAAAAGGTTTCTCCCCTGTGTGTGTTCTTTGATGCTGTTGAAGATGGCTACTCCAACTGAATCTCTTTCCACACTCTGAACATTCAAACGGTTTCTCCCCTGTGTGGGTTCTATGGTGCTTTTGAAGACTGGAATTCATACTGAATCTCGTTCCACACTCTGAGCTTTCAAAAAGCTTTTGTGTTGTGTTTATTCTTTCATGTATAAGAAACTGTGTTCTGTATCTGAAGTACTTTCTACAATAAAAGCATTTACATGCCTTCATTATAATGTGGTTTGGAAAACATACATTACCCTTTCTTCCAGTGGAGAACATCATCCGATTCTTAGAGCAGGTAGATGGCGTCACCCCTGAATGAATCCATTGGTGACGGCTGTAGACTGGGATTTCATGGAAGCCCCCTCCCTGGCAAGGAATGGACTTAGCCCCTCTCTTCACTGTAGGGCTTCCTTCCAGCCTATGTGGTCCATGTCTATTAGTGACGTTTCCTTCGGCCTGTTCATTCTTGGCTTTTTCCAGTGAGAACCTCTGAAATTCCCCAACTGACTCCTCGACATCTCCTGCTGGAATAAAGAGGGAGCTCCAGTCACCACCCACACAAGAAGCAAAGCCACCAACCAGGGACTCCGGATTCATTAGTGCGCATTTTGTCTCCTGAGCGGTTGCAACCTTTCCCTGGCCAGCCCTCCAGTAGACCTGTTTTTATATTCTGACTCTCCCCTCTCCTCTACGAAACTCCCCAAACATCCTTTAAGGGGAAAGTGGCAAAGAGCTGTTCCTTTGCCCTTCCCAGGGCCGGCCCCAGGTGTCTGGGCGCCCTAGGCAGGCCAGCTTGTGGCGCCAACCCCACCGGGGATGCCAACCTCCCGGTGGGGCATGGAGACCAGGGGGAGGGCTAACCACGCCCCTTCCCTCCCAGCACCAGCTTGCCTGGGCGCTCCACAGCTGCGGGGTGCCCAGGAAAGCCAGGGAAGAGGCGGGGGGTTTAACCCCCACCCCTTCCGTCCCAGCGCTGGCTTTCCTGGGTGCTCCACAGCTGTGGGGCCCCCAGGCAAGCCAGGGAAGAGGCGGGGGGGTTAACCCCTGCCCCTTCCCTCCGAGCGCCGGCTTTCCTGGGTGCTCCGCAGCTGCAGGGCACCCAGGAAAGCTAGGGAAGAGGCAGGGGGGCACAGTTTGGCACCCCTGTGGCCGGCGTGCTCTAGGCGAGCGCCTAGTTCGCCTAGCGGGCGAGCCGGCCCTGGCCCTTCCCCATCTGCCTTGCCAAGCAGGTCTTTTGAGGACGAAATACAAAAAGCGATCGTGATTTCTAGTCCTGTGACTGTACAGAGAGTTTCCCTTCCAGGTGTGATGAGGGAGAAGAGGAGCTGGTCTTCAGGATCTGACAACACATGTCTGCTGGGCTAGGGGGAGAAGTCTGGACCTCACCAAGTGAACCCCACAGTTCTAAGGGAACCTCCATGGTTTTTGGAAGGGATGCCCACTGTTGGGGGAGGGTGGGGAGGCCTACAATCCTAGAATCAGAGGTGGAAGTGACCTCCCGTGTCATCTAGTCCAACCCCCTGCACAATGCAGGACATTCACAAACACCTCCCCATCTAAGCCCACAGTGACTGCTGTTCCATGCCCAGATGATGGCAAAAAAACCCCAAAACCTCCAGGATCCCTCGCTAAATCAGCCAGGAGACGTGCAGCTGACCACAGGCGACTAACTCATCCAGCAATGCTGTTCTTAAGTAAATGCCTCACCTTTCCCTGGGATATTCAGTGTTTAAGGACAATGCAGCCCCTAAAGGGACTACAGAAGCCACAACTGAGCTCAGCCCCAGGAAGAATCCCCCAACTTCTCAGGCCCCCGAAGGCCTCCCTCCCTCCTTACCTAGAAAGCTTCAAAATTCGACCCAACCAAGAGTTCCTTAGAAGTGAAGCAGAAATCCGCCATGGCCATTCTCTGCCTCTTCCCCTGACAGAAGGATGAAGCACACTCACTTCCAGCATGTTCACTTGGTACGGAAATATTTTGCTGAGAGCCTGTTGAGGAACTCTCCACCCCTCCGTCTGTGTCTCCTGCAGTCTCTCGTACATCTGCGCCTTCTTTGGGAGAGAGGGAGAGAGAGAACAGAGGAGGAAGAGTCACACAAGGCCTGTCGCCACCTCGGGCCGTGACACCCACCCTGCCTCTCACGCTGGCCACAACACCGGCCACAGCTGCCCCTGGACCAGCCAGGTGTGTTGGCTGCTTTCATGGCCACCTTGACTCCTGGAGTCCCCCCAGGGGGCGTGATTTCAGTGTTAGCCGAAATGCACTGATCTATAATTAATAGAGCATTTGGGACAGTGTTTAATATTGGGATTCTTTGGTCTGTGTATACGAAGGATGGGCTACCACGCTATTTCCCAGTAAAGAGGCGAGAGAAGTCCACCAGTGGCTATTAGCCACAGGGTATAGATGGGAACTCTCAGTCTGGGGCAGGCGATGCACTCTATTCTTGGTGCTGGAGGGGGCAGCAGTGGGAGGGCTTCTGGTGTCCTGGCCCCACTGCTGGACCTCCTGATGGCACCTGGTATTTTTGGCCGCTGTGTGACAGAGTGTTGGACTAGATGGGCCATTGGCCTGATCCAACATTGGCTTCTCTTATGTTCTTATGAGAGACAGGAGTAAAATAAATCTTTTGTTTACTGTGTAGTAATATTCAGCAGAACACATCCAATCACACACACACTGGCATACAAGAGACTAATACAAATAGGAAGGAAAGAGACAGCACATTTGCATGAGCAGGTACTGAAGCGATGAGGGCAATATTTACCTTGGATGCGTAGCTCCTAATCTTCCAGCGGGTGGTTCAGGGAGGGAAGGAATATGGAAGAAAAGAATGAGGGAACACGTGTACTAGACCAGCTAGACCCGTGCGCTACTCCAGCTGCAGACTGAAGCCTTAAAGCGAGGTAGGGGCTTGGGTAGAGTAAGCTGGACGTAAGAGGTAAAAGCAGGCTGAGAGAGAGGTCGTTGGTAGGGGTAGGCGAGGCAGAGAGCTCTGAGAAGCGTGTGTGAGTGTTTTTAAGGCTTCTTGAGCGGTGGGCGTGGGAGGCCAGGCGGCTTACACCTGGGGACACTCCCTGCTGGCTAGGGATTGGCTGTTAGGGTCAATTTCGAATGCTAGTGGCTACCTTGACCTGTTGGCCACCTGGGAGCGGGAAAAGAGGAAGTTGGAACAAAGGAGGATGACTCTTCAGTATCCAGGCAGATTTTCCATGAGGAACGTGTGAATTGGCACGTGGGGGGGGGTTAATCCCTGTATTGTGGAGACCAGGAGTCTGGGCTGTATGCAGGAGTCTTTTGTTTGAGTATAAACCTGTGACTGTAATATGTGACACCCGGCAAGCAGACTATGGGGATCCTCTGGAGTGACTTTAGCCAGCATCTCATTGTCCTTGGCTGGCATCTGCTTCTTCTCTGGGCTTTTCCCCTTGGTGCTTATCATACAGTCTCTAGGCTGGCACACTATCAGGTTTATAACAGCATAAAAACAGTCCAGAAATAGCCCAGTAGAGGCGGCTGGGCTAACAACAGGCCCAAGCCTCACAATGGCACACTGCCGTTCAATATTTTGATTCACATATCATCGCAATGGCAGCAATCCACACCTTTGGCAAAGATCCTTACCCAGAGAGGCCACGTTCCCATAGTTGTCCAGCATGACTACCTGGTAGAGAGCTCTTTGGCCCGGATCCAGCAGGGCCCATTCAGCCTCAGTGAAATACATCGCCACGTCCTTAAAGCATGCTGGAGACTGAAAGAAAAAGCAGATTTCCTCATCAGAGATCGTGCCAAGCAAGACTGCCCGTCTGGGAAGGGGCATTCTGGGAGTGTGCGGGAAAGCCCCCTCTGAGAAAGAAGAGGGAACTTGGGTGGTCCCCTGCTCATCTCCCCTACCTGGACCACAGGGGAAGCAGGTGTCTCCAATTCTCCACAAAGACGACTGCTCAGTACCATCTCTTCACCGCCTGTGAGGGAGAGAACATTGGAAGAACGGGGGGTTAGCCTAGACATCGTATTTTACTTGCTTGTTTGAATCCTGCTTCTTCTTCTTTTTTTTTTAAAAAAATATTTTTTTAGGAATTTTTGGAGGGACTACAGAATAAAGAAAAGGGGTGAGGGAAAAGAATATAAAAGGACAATCCTTGATTCAAATACATAAAGTTTTAGGGAAAATATATGACTTAACTTTAAAAGCCACTATAACAACCCACTCAACATTCTACCATTTTCTCATAATATATCAGGGGTGGCCAAACTGGATTAATGTCAGAGCCACACAGAATAAACACCAGACATTTGAGAGCCACAAGACATGAGCAAATTTTGCACACACACTTTTATTGAAAAGTATGCAAATTTGCTTTTCATTAACATTAAATGAGACTGCCAAAAAGAAAAAAAAAGGGGGTAGAAACAGATATTGATAAGGATATTTATTTGTCCAGTGATATTTATTTCTTTGCTAATGATATTTATTTGTCTAAGTATGTGAGAGAGAGAGAGAGAGAGTGAGGTGGAAAGAAAGACTGAAAGAGGGGGAAAGAAGAGAGAGAGAAACAACGAGTGCAAATAGATGGGGGAGGGGAAGGAAGGGAGAAAGAGAAAAAGAGAAAGGATGGTGGAAATGAAGCAAGTAGATGGGGGGAGGAAGGGGGAAGAGAGAGAAAAAGAGAGAGGAAAAACAAAGAAAGCGAATAGATGGGGGAGGGACATGAAGGGAGGGAGGAAAAGAGAGAGAGAGAAAGAAAGGAAATAGGTGAGGAACAGAGAAAAAGGAAGGACGGAAGAGAGAGAGAGAGAAAAAGAGAGGAGGGAAGGGAGAAAGAGAGAAAGAATGGTGGAAAGACCGAAAGAGGTGGAAAGAAAGAGAGAGAAACGATGAGTGCAAATAGATGGGGGAGGGGAAGGAAGGGAGAAAGAGAAAAAGAGAAAGGAAGGTGGAAATGAAGCAAGTAGATGGGGGGAGGAAGGGGGGAAGAGAGAGAAAAAGAGAGAAAAACAAAGAAAGCAAATCGATGGGGGAGGGAAATGAAGGGAGGGAGGAAAAGAGAGAGAGAAAGGAAATAGGTAAGGAACAGAGAAAAAGGAAGGAAGGAAGAGAGAGAGAGAAAGAGAGGAGGGAAGGGAGAAAGAGAGAAAGAATGGTAGAAAGAACGAAAGAGGTGGAAAGAAAGAGAGAGAGAAACGATGAGTGCAAATAGATGGGGGAGGGGAAGGAAGGGAGAAAGAGAAAAAGAGAAAAGAAGATGGAAATGAAGCAAGTAGATGGGGGGAGGAAGGGGGAAGAGAGAGAAAAAGAGAGAGAAAAACAAAGAAAGCGGATAGATGGGGGAGGGACATGAAGGGAGGGAGGAAAAGAGAGAGAGAGAAAGAAAGGAAATACGTGAGGAACAGAGAAAAAGGAAGGATGGAAGAGAGAGAGAGAGAGAAAGAGAGGAGGGAAGGGAGAAAGAGAGAAAGAATGGTGGAAAGACCGAAAGAGGTGGAAAGAAAGTAAATAGACAAGGGAAGGAGAAAGGAAGGGGAAAAGACAGAGAGAAAGGTGAAAAGAAAGCAAATAAATGGGGAGGGAGGGAGAAAGGAAGGGAGAGGTATAAAGAAAGCAACTTTAAATGTGTTCTCCAGTCCCCCCGCCCCCGTGCTGACTTGGCTTGGAGAAGGGTTTTAAAGAGACAAATACCTTCTCCAAGCTGGAGGGTGGAGGGTGTCTTTTAGAATGCATTTAAAATTAAAGTTGCTCTCTTTCTCTGCTCCCCCCCCCACCTCAAGCCTACCCAGGGAGGGAAACACTGGCTGGGGAAGTGAAGACCAATCGGGGAGGCATGCCCCTCCCCTTTTCTTCCCCAGCCGCACAATATGTGTGAAAGACCCACACGCGGCTCCTGAGCCACAGTCTGGCCACCCCGTAAGAGTGGTTGAGAAGTGGAACAGGCTGCCTTGGGAGGTGGTGGATGTTCCTTCGCTGAACATTTTCAAGCGGAGACTGGACAACCATCTTTCAGGTATGTTGTAGGTATGGAGAGCTATCTTTCGGCTCTGCTCCTGCAGAGTGCAGGGGGGGCTGGACTAGATGACCTGCAAGGGCCCTTCCAACTCTTAACATTCTATGATTCTTTGAATCCTGCTTCATGCACCCCTGTTCCCATGGCTGCAAAACCTTGCCCTGTGTACACTCAACAAAGTGTGTAACAATTTTGAGTAAACTTGAGGGAGATGTGGAAGAGAAGCAGCAGGTTCCTATGAGCCTCAGGGTGTGGGGGGTATAAACACACCACCAACACATTTCAGACTTCTGTAACATTTGGAACTTACCCTGTGAACTCCAGAGCTCAAAACTGTGACAGCATCCATACTCAATCAGACCCAAGGCCCCAGCCCGCCATTCTCCCACCAGCTGGGCCCTCCCACGTGCCCTTGAGTCCGGACTTCCGGGAGAAGGGGGGGCAGGAATGAGGTCAAACTATACGTCACAATCTCATCTGTCCAAAAACCCAGACGTGACGTTAGCACATCTGAAAAATCTAGGGTAATATCAAGGAGTTTCTAGACCGTCTGCTGATGCTCTGATGGCACAGGTCTAGATCTTCAGCAGGATGAGACATTCCCATGACAATCACATCCACCCCCGGCCCCACCCCCAAAGTTCCCAGGGATGCCGAGTTAACTTTTCTTTTTTGAGCCTCTTTGAGTCCCTCTAACGGAAGATATGTGAGATAGAAATGTTTTAGCTAACACATGGAATTCACTGCTGCAGAAAGTGATGGCAGCTACAAGCATAGACAGCTTTAAGAGAGGGCTGGATGAACATATTAGCCACAAGGTATAGGAGGAACACTCTGTCTGGGGCAGTGATGCTCTGTATTCTTGGTGCTTGCGGGGCAATAGTGGGAGGGGTTTAGGAGCTCTGGCCCCACTGGTGGACCTCCTCACGGCCCGTGTTTTGGCCACTGTGTGGCACAGAGTGTTGGACTGGATGGGCCATTGGACTGATCCAAAATGGCTTCTCTGATGTCTTAATGAGAATGGAATTGCCCTCCATGAGTCTGTATAATTCTCCCTTCAAGTGGTGGTTACCATGGCACTGAGTTCCAAAAGGCCACTCGGCGTGGTGTGCAGAAGTAGTTTCTCTTTCTCCTGTCCTCAGCCTTCTACCCAACAGCTTCACAACCTGCCCAGATCTGGGCACAAGGCACCCTTACCACATGAGAGGGCATCTTGGGCACGCTCCTGGGCCTCCACCCACTGCTCCTCCTCCAAAGGAGATCCTCCCTTCTCAGAGGACTTTGCTTCCATCTTTACAGGCGTTTCCCACATCTGAAACAGCAGAAAGAGAGACAGGTAAGAGGAGGAATGCTAAAGACCAAGGAGACAGACAAATCTTGCCCCCATCCCCACCCTCACCCCCTCCCCGTCTTGATCGACAGAGCTGCTTGGACCACAGTGGCAAGAATCAGGGTTGCGGTTTTCTATCAACCCTGGTCAAGCGTCTGGAGGAATGCATACTGGGCAGGGAGGCCGTAGGCTAAGGTCGGAGTGTGGGGTGAAATTTTTCTGTGTGGCCCCCTATAAAGTGTACCTCAAGGCCCAGATGTCAGGTAGCCCCGTCAAGTGTATGGTATGCGGGAGGAGTACTCCGTCTGAACTTTTCCTCGCTATTACTAACTATCTCTTATCAGGTCTCTGACCTTCACTCTCCAGCTGCTGGAGTTTCGGCTGGGAACCTTAACGGTTTCTAGGATTGTTTTGCTAGCTAGCCCACCGCTTTTGCCTGCGCACACGATTTGTATTCATTGGCTTCTGTAATGGGGAGGATGCTTGAATGCGCGGTTCTTGTTGGTGGAGTGACACCCCGTACCAAAGGCCAAAGTGTGCTACCAGAGGCTGGCGGAAACTTAACTACAAGGCTCTCTCCTTGTCTGAGTTTCTTTATTTAAAGTTATCAAGGTTAAAATGCATTGGGCCTGAGGCCAGCTAGGCGCTCGGCCGGAATTCAAAGACACGAAATGCTTCTATTAGCAAGATAAAGGTTAGTTGCAAACAGACAGAGTTTTCCGTCCCCCTGCATGAGAGAAGATCTCGGGCCAAACCATGATTCTCAGGAGCAGCAAGACCTCTCTGAGCCTCGGAGGTTGGCCTTGAACTGGAGAAAAGGACCCGCGTTTATACAAAAAGGATCAAGCGTTCTGAAATTAGGTCCGTTGACACTTTTGCTTTGATTCTGACGGGATCTTTCCTGCACAGAGGATGTCTCTTTTCATTCCAGAGTTTGCAATATCAAAATAAGTCAATTACAAACAACATAGAATAACACTTCAAGTCGGGCTCGTAAATTACATCTATAGGTTGGTTTTCTTTCCTTGATGTGCAAAGCGTTCCTTTGTTCAGGACTCATGAGATAAACCAGATCAGTGCTCATCTTGATTCGAAACAGAGAGTGAGAACAATCTGCATCTTCGGATGTTATTTCATTGCAAAATGAGCTGGCCTCCTCCGGCCAGATGCCTGACCTATCGTAAACGTCAATTACCTGGATGGTCCCTAATTTAGACACCTTTTTGGCTTGTTCCTTCTCATGGGAAGGAAGGCAGGCCTTCCTGCCTATGTGACAGAGAGAGAGAGATGGGTTAGAAACAAAGGGAAAGCATTGCATTTTGGGAGTTTGGTTCTGCTATGTGCTTGCTGCTAAGAAGCTGTTAGCTAGGTACAGGGACCAAGACTACAGAGCTGATTTTCGATATAGAGGATTCAATTTTCTGATCCAAACCAGGAAAATCCTTACAACACAGAGATCACAGCTTGAATGGACCACACGAAGCTCCCTCACCTGTCCTGGCTGCCTCTCCTCCTCTGCCTGACTCAGGAGGAAGCCTTCGGCCAGGGCCACCGCCTGGGAACTGCTCTCCGGCCCGCATCCTCGGACCCAGCCCTGCATTTCCCGGGGCAGGAGAGTCAGGAACTGCTCCAGGATCACCAGGTCCAGGATCTGCCTCTTGGTGTGCCTCTCCGGCTCCAGCCAGCGGCTGCAAAGTCCGTGGAGCTGGCTGCAAACCTCTCGGGGCCCGGCAGCCTCCTGGTAGCGGAACTGCCGGAAGCGTCGGCAATGGACGTCTGAGACCCCGGTGTCCTGATGCAAGACCTCTGGCACAGCTCTTTCCCAGAATTCAACACCACTCCCCGCCTGGATGGGATGGGGGTCTTTCCTTGATTTCTTGCCGATTCCTGGTCCTTCTGGGTCCTGCTCTTCCATTTCCTTCCCCTTATATTGGGCCACCTGCGAATGCAAAAAGATGCCTTTACTTGCTTGGCATGAAGAGGGAGTGGGGAACATATCCAAAAGGCAGACAGGAACTTAAAGTAGATGGAGCTACAAGCCCTGCCACACCAGAGAGTGGACCAAGAGAAAATTTTCTCCCTCTCTCAAAACACTAGAACTTGAGGGTATCCAATACTTCTGTACACAGAGCGTGATTAAAATGTGGAATTTTCTGCCACGGGATGTAGTCATGGCCAAAGGAATAAGGAGCTTTTAGAGGGGACTGGAGAAGATTCACAGAGGATAAGTCTCTCAATGGCTACTAGCCCTGGTGACCGAGGGGAACCTCCACAGCCAGAGGCACTAATCCTCTGACTCCCAGAGCCAGGAGGCAGCATCTGGGGAAGACCTCGGCCTCTCTGCCCCGTTGTTGGCCCTCCAGAGGAACTGGCTGGCCCCTGTGTGAGACAGGAGGCTGAACTGGATGGACCCTCATTGGTCTGACCCAGCAGGGCTCTTCTGGGGTTCTTCTTGGCCTCTCTGCCCCGTTGTTGGCCCTCCAGAGGAACTGGCTGGCCCCTGTGTGAGACAGGAGGCTGGACTAGATGGACTATTGGTCTGATCCAGCAGGGCTCTTACATGCTTACTACCGGAGTCCTGTTGCTGAGGCCATGATCCTCACCGTGACGCGTTCCCAGGTGTCCTTTGTCCCTCCTGGCCTTCGGGATGGGGGCAGGCTGACGTCAGAGGGAAGTGGGGGTCTCCGCCTGCCTCAGGGGAGTTGCCTTGAACTGTGACTCACGGGCACTGGGGGTGTTTCCATCAACGCCAGTGGCCCTGCCAGGGTCTCTGCACCTCGGCAACTGGTTTGGGTTTTTTTTCTTTGAACCTCCCCCTCCTCTGCTGGGGGGCCATGGATACCCACTAGCAGCCCCCCCGGGCCCCAGACTGGCACTGAGCCTGAGGATGGGGCTGTGAATGATTCCCATTCAGCTAGGAGTGAGTGACTCCCTCCCTGCAGGTGCCGAGGGTCTCTAAAACTTCTTCTCCCCCCCTTCCCACACACACAATGACCTTTTCCACTTATAGAAGGCTCTTCGCCTCAAGAACCCCCCCCGAACTGAAATCATGAGCACTGTTTCATACCTTTCTTTCTTCTTGTACTTAAAGACACTGAGTATCCCAACCCCAGTTACACAGTGGGGCAAAACTGGTTCCTAAAGAGGGCAGCCAGCCTCGGGGGGGATCTCCCAGAGTTATAACCCCCCCGGGGGGAAAGCCTGCTTTGGAGGGAAGGCTCTTCTGGGGTATTCTGCTCCATATAATCCTGCCCTCCCACCCAGGTTCCACCTCCGTCCCCCCCACCCCTTGTCCAGGAATTGGCCCTGGTGGACTTGATAGCTGCAGCATCTGGGTTTGTTTGTTTTTTTGCAGAATTAAAAGACCAGCAGTGGACGGCCAGTCTCCTAAACTGCAAGAGCCCCTCTGGGCGCTAAGTTGTGTTGTACTCAGAGGCACTGATTATTCCCCCCCCCAAAAAAAAAACCCTTCTAATGTACATATTGGAGAAAAACCGAGGCTGACCGCAGCCTTTCTCTCTCCTTCCAAGATTTAATGCCCTTGACTTACATGCAAGTAAACTACAAGGGAGTCGTTACCGGCTAGATATCAGAAGAAACTTCCTAACTGTAGGAAGAGTGGTTGAGCAGTGGAACAGCCTGCCTGGGGAGGTGGTGGATGCTCCTTCCCTGGACCTTTTCAAGCGGAGGTTGTATGACCATCTTTCGGGTATGTTGTAGGGCTATCTTTTGGCTGTGCTGCTACAGAGTGCAGGGGGTTGGACTAGATGACCTGCAAGGTCCCTTCCAACTCTGACATTCTATGATTCCCTGGACCCCGCTGAAAAACCTGCTTTTCCTGCAGCTGCGGATCTGAACCCCCCTCTCTTTCGCAACTCGGTAACTTCTCTTCCCCCCCCCCGCGGAAGAGCCTTTCCTCCTTTAGCTTCCCCCCCCCGGGCTCGGCCCGGCCTCTCTAGCAAACAGCTCGGCCACCTTTTTTAACCCCTGCAGAGTTACAAGTGATTGTCCGAGTCCAGCGATCACTTCTCCACCCCCCCTCCGGGAAAAAAGCCTCTTCTGGGGTATTCTGCTCCATAGATTCCCGCTCTCCCACCCAGGTTCCACCTCCGTCCACCCCCGTCCAGGAATTGGCCCTGGTGGACTTGATAGCTGCAGCATCTGGGGGTTTTTTTTGCAGAATTGAAAGACCAGCAAGGACCGCCAGTCTCACCGTCCGCTGCAAGAGCCCCCCCCCGGGCGCTGGACTGGGCTGTCCTCAGGGGCGCTGGCTATCTCCCCCCCCCAATGTACACAGTGGAGAAAACCCGAGGCTGCCCGCGGCGTTTCTCCCGCCTTCCCAGATCTGATACCCTTGGACTTACATGCAAGTAAACCTTCCGGCTGCAAAGCTGCTTTTCCGGGCAGCTGCGGATCTCTTTGGCAGTTCGGGAACTCCGCTCCTCCTCCTCCTCCTCCTCCCCCCGCCCCGCCCCCGCGGGAGAGCCCCTCCTCCCTGAGCTCCCCCCCCCGCGCTCTCTAGCAAACCTTTCTTAACCCCCGCAGTGCTGGAGACGAAGGATCAAAGCGCCCCCTCCCCCTCCCCCTCCTTTTTTGCAGCTGCCAGACCCGGGCGGGCGGACGGACGGGGCGGGCTTCAGCCGGGCAGCGACGGCCTCTGCGGCGGCTCCGTGGTGGGGCGGCTCGGGAGCAGTAATCCCGCAGGCTGGGTCGGCCCTCCGCGACGTCCGGCGTGCTATCGGGAGGCGGGAGGGCCTTCGAGGGGGAGGCGCCCGTCCCTCCCGCTGCTTCCCGCGATTGTTTTGCGCGTCGATGAGGCGTCCCTGCTGCTAGGAGGAGGAGGAGGCGGAGGAGGAGGGACGGGCCCGGAGCTCAGCCCCAGCCTAGTCCGCCTCTCCTGCGGTCAGAGGCGGGCGGCGGACAGGAGCCGAGAGGAGAATAAGACCCCCCCCAACCCCCCACCCACCCCGGACGGTGCGCGCCTCTCTTCGTTCTCTGCCCCGACGGGACGGGGGGAAGCCGCCCCCCCTCCCTTCCGACGGACGGCTCGGCCCCGGCGACGTGGAGCGCAGCGAGGGGCGTCCCTCTTCTGGACACGCGTCTCCGAATGACTCCATGGGGGGGGGTCCCGGTTCCGTTCCCTGACGCGCATCATCATCATCATCATCCATCCTCATCATCGCTAGCCCCCCTCCCCCCGCGCCGTCTCCTCTGAGCGCTGCCCAGACCAGCCTCCCACCCCGGCGCGGAGGGCTTCGGCTGGAGACCCAGGAGGGAGGCGGGCGGGTTATGGGCGATGCCCTCCCTCTAAGCTGCGGGGCCTCCCGAGCAAAAATTCTACTTGGGGAGCTGCGGGGCATTAAAGTCCTTAGCGAGCGATTTGGCTGCTGCAGAAATCCGTTCGCTTCCTGAGCGAAGACCCAGAGAACCGTGGACTTTGGGGGAACCCTGGCGCCCTGAGGAAAGCCCCCTCCGTGTTTCCAGGTGCTTTCCACCTCCATTAATCTGCTCATTGATTTCCAGCTTGATGCTCGGGGCTTGATAAGGGAGAACCTTTGGCCCTCATAAAAGGCAGGCAGGCAGGCCCGGTATCAGCAGTCCTCCTGACTCAGCAAGTAAAAAGTTGGCAGACACCTTAGAAAAGGAAGAGTATTGTCCTCTGACTCGGCCTGCGGAAGAAGAAGAGGAGACTGGAGTTATACCCCTTTGCCCTTCACCACCCAAAGGAGTCTCAGAGCGGCTTACAAACTCCCTTCCCTTCCCCTCCCCACAACAGACACCCTGTGAGGTAGGCCGGGCTGAGAGAGCTCTGACAGAAACTGCTCTTTCTCAAGGACAGCTCTTATCAGAACTACAGCTTGCCCAAGGCCATCCAGCCAGGTGCGAGTGGAGGAAGAGTGGGGGAATCAAACCCTGTCCTCCCAGATTAGAGTCAGCGGACTTAACCACTACACCAAACTGGGAGAAAAAGAAGAGATTGGATTTATACCCCGCCCTTCACTACCCAGACGAGTCTCAGAGCAGCTTACAAACTCCTTTCCCTTCCCCTCCCCACAACAGACACCCTGGGAGGTAGGTGACGCTGAGAGAGAGCTCTTGACAGAAATGACTCTCAAGGACAGCTCTTATCAGAACTATGGCTTGCCCAAGGTCATCCAGCCAGGTGCGAGTGGAGGAAGAGTGGGGGAATCAAACCCTGTCCTCCCAGATTTGAGTCAGCGGACTTAACCACTACACCAAACTGGGAGAAAAAGAAGAGATTGGTTTTATCCCCCGCCCTTCACTACCCAGACGAGTCTCAGAGCGGCTTACAAACTCCTTTCCCTTCCCCTCCCCACAACAGACACCCTGGGAGGCAGAAGAAGAAGAAGAAGAGATTGGATTTATACCCCGCCCTTCACTGCCCAAAGGTGTCTCCAAGCGGCTTCCAAACTCCCTTCCCTTCCCCTCCCCACAACAGACACCCTGTGGGGCAGGTGGGGCTGGGAGAGAGCTCTTGACAGAAACGACTGTTTCTCAAGGACAGCTCTTGTCAGAACTATGGCTTGCCCAAGGTCATCCAGCAGGTGCAAGTGGAGGAGTGGGGAATCAAACCCGGTCCTCCCAGATTAGAGTCCGCGCACTTCACCACCACACCGAACTGGCTCTCAGGGGAAGTTGAAGCCCGCGAGCTGTTCAGGCTTGGGACACACACTGAAAAGTGAAGGAACTTTAGAAACTAGGCAGGCCCAATTAGCTAATGAATAGCAACTGACGCACCTGTGCATAGCTAATGCCTTATTAAGGTACACATGCGACCCATGTAATGGGAAGGGGGAGCGTGCCAAGGAGGCCTGTCATGGGAGGGGCTGCAGCCTCAAAACTCTTCAGCCAACGAATTACTGTAAAGCTGCAACTAAGGAAATGATCAAGGCATGTGAACTCTGTCTAGCGGTATAAAAGGGTGAACGTGGAAGTCTTCGGGGGTCCGGCCCTTTCCCCTTGCCGCTGGACCTGACCTGTGTCAATAAACTACATCCCTTTTCACTCCTTGTCGGGCCAGCTCTGTAAGGCTGGGAAGGGCCCCCCTGGTATTTGGCTCGTTTTTCCCCCACTATACTTCCTGAGCTAAGACAAAAAAATGTGTGAACTGGGGGCTAAAAAACCGTGAGCTAGCTCACACTGACTCAGCTTAGAGGGAACACTGGTCATGGGGGGGGGGTGCCGCCACAGGATTTGGGACGCGATTGCCAGCCTCCAGGGACGGCCTGGGGATCTGCTAGAATAACCATGGTACAGATCTCACAGTTCCTGAGTGGAACAGGCTTCCTCGGGAGGAGGTGTTGGGCTCTCCTCCTCTGGAGGTTTTCAGACAGAGGCTGGATGGCCCCATCTGACAGCAATGTGGACTGTGTGAACTGAGGCAGATCGTGAGAAGGGAGGGCAGGAAGGGCTGCCTCAATGCTTCGTTCTTGTGGCCCTTTTTGACACGCCCGGGGAAATGCTGATGGCCACTTTGGGGGTCAGGACGCAAATTTTCTCTAGGCCGGTTTGTCAGAGGATCCTGGAGGGTTTTTTGGTCATCTTCTGGGGGTGGAACCGAGGTCACTGGGGGTGTGGATGTGGAGGTATTTGTGAATTTCCTGCCTTGTGCGGGGGGGGTTGGACTAGAGGACCCTGGGGGGTCCCTTCCAACTCTGTGATTCCCCCCATAGAAAAGGGCGACTTCAGATCACTGTTGACCCTACCCTTTCCCCAAACCCTGCCTTCCACAGGCCCCACCCCCTCCCAAAACCTCCAGGAGTTTCCCAACCTGGAGATGGCAACCCTAGCAGAGGGGAGGAGGTCTTCAGAAGGGCACTGAGGAAGGCGGAGGTGGGTGGGATAGTTAAGGTTTGACAACTTCCTGGAGAAAGGTCGGAGTTCAAACTTTGCTCTCCTCGGGCCAAGCCTTCCCTCTCCAACTAGTCTACCTCGCAGGGGTGTTGTTTCAGATGAGGAAGAAGGGCTCTTGGAAGATGGGCAGGATAGAAATGGCTGACTCTGACTTGGGAAATATTTTGTGGGGGACGGTCCTCCATGAGGCATAATGCCCCAGAGACCGCCCTCCAAAGCAACCACTTTCTACATCTCTGTAGTCTGGGGATACATTTTAATTTGGAGATCTCTCCAGGCCCCACCTGGAGGTTGGCAAGCCTAACAGAGATCCTGCGGGATAAGAAGCCCTGTTCATCCAGTCCGGTGTCCCTGGTCAGGGACAATCCAGGCCGCAGGGCTTCTTAACCTTCAACCCCCTGCCCTCTACCAGTTATGGAACGTAGCCTTGGAAAACACCCGCCCGCTCCCTGTTGAAAGGAAAATGTGAGCACATCCCAGTAGCATTCCAGACTGTACTTGTGGACTGATCCCAAGGTTTTGAGAAATTCATTTGCATACTTTAGCAAATAGAGGGGGGTGTCCAAAATAGTTTTCCACACCCAAGTATTTTGCATTTCACTTTTCCCTACCTGCTTGATCCCCAAACAGAAAGCAACTCATTTAAATACACCGACACATTCCAGAATAGATAATGAGCAAGAAATGCTCCCAAACCTAGCAGTGGTTAAGAGGCGTGGATTTCTTTCCATCTTTCCAGTGCCTTGGGGTGTTTGCGTCCACGGATATGCAAAGGAACAGGGGGATATTCTGAATCAATGTGGAGGAAAAAGGAAACGCCACTTTACACAGAATCCAACGGCACCTTTAGAATCCAATGGACTCTAACTTTGTTCTGTTGCTGGAATTCGCTGCCAGAAGATGTATTTATTTATTTATTTAAGAAGAAGAAGAAGAGATTGGATTTATACCCGGCCCTTCACTACCCAAAGGAGTCTCAGAGCGGCTTACAAACTCCCTTCCCTTCCCCTCCCCACAACAGACACCCTGTGTCCAGAAGAGGGCGACCAGGATGGTGAGAGGGTTGGAATCCAAGTCTTACGAGGAAAGGCTGAAAGTGTTGGGCATGTTTAGCCTGGGAAAGAGAAGGCTCAGAGGGGACATGATTGCAAGTCTTCAAGTATTTGAAGGGCTGTCATGTAGCAGATCTATTCTCTCTTGCTCCGGATTGCAAGGCTAGATCTAATGGGTGGGAATTACGAGGGAGTCGTTACCGGCTAAAGAGCAGGAGAAACTTCCTGACTGTAAGAGTGGTTGAGCAGTGGAACAGCCTGCTTCAGGAGGGGGTGGATGCTCCTTCCCTGGACGTTTTCAAGCGGAGGCTGGACGACCATCTTCTGGGTACGTTGTAGGGCTGTCTTTCGGCTGTGCTCCTGCAGAGTGCAGGGGGTGCGACTAGATGGCCTGCAAGTTCCCTTCCAACTCTTAACATTCCATGATTCTATTATTCTAACAGTAAATAAATAAAAATAGTTCCCACCCTGTAAGTCTGTGCTGCTTCCACATTCCAGGCTACTTCCCAATAAATTCTCATTTTCATTGTAAACAGCAACGGGATTTTTCCACAGTGAACCTGGGCCAGGAAGTTCTGATTCCATTTGTTTTGGGCGCTGCAACCCCCCAGATCCTCCAGAAAGGAGGGGACAATTCAGACACTCCTGGCTTTACTTTGTGACAAGTGACGGCCTGCCCCAAGCAGAGAATGCTCCCTTCCACGGCAAAGAGGGTAGAGGGGGAGGGAGGCAGCCTTGCGTCGCTTCTGTTTGAAACCCTGAACGGAGGCAGGGGATGCTCCAGCATTTTGCGAAAACTCAATGGCCTTACCAGAGTGGGCTCTCCTGTAGATCACCCAGCCTCTGACCTCTGGTCTGTCCTTATGCCTCCTGAATACTTTCATGTAGCATTTCGATGAGTCTCCCCAGGTGGGTGAGAGATGAGACTTTATTTATTCGATTTACACCCCCGCCCTCCTTGTGTAGCAGACTCAAGGCGGCTTACAATACGTCGAAATGTGTTGAAACACAGATGCATTGAAACAGTGCAGTAACAGAGTATGCCACAAATGATATAATTGCATATTAAATACATACAAAAAGGCAAGATGCTGGTGGCGGTGGTGTCCCACAGGGTCGAATTACGCCGGCTGCTGTTGTTCAGGCTAACAGGGGGGCCTTAACAGTCCAGATGTTAACTGCTCAGATGTCGTCAGAATGTGGTCAGGGGGGTCAGTGGCAGCTTTCCAGAGAAGATGCAAAAATCTCCCGTGACTGAAAGGGAGGTCCACGGGGACCCATCTGATTTCCAGTTATTCTTGTTTCCTGCTTCAGCATCTGTTAATGATAAAGGTAAAATGGAGGACAGAAGTTAAAAATGTTGGGAACGACTTTGGGAGAAAAGCAGGGTAGAAATATCTAAATTGGTTAATGGGAGAAGCTGGGGCAGGGATGGTAATAATAAAAGGGCCCATCCGTCCATTCACCCATCGGTGCCCCGCACAACTTGTCAGGAAATGTAGCTGAGGGTTCCACAACTGGCCCCCTGGGTTACATAAGGACATCAGAGAGAAGCCCATGTTGGATCAGGCCAGTGGCCCCTCCAGTCCAACACTCTCTGTGTCACACAGTGGCCAGAAATACCAGGGGCCCTCAGGAGGTCCGCCAGTGGGGCCAGGACACCAGAAGCCTAATAGCCCCTGATGGACCTCTACTTCATATGCTTATCCAATTCCCTCTTATAAGAACATAAGAGAAGCCCGTGTTGGATCAGGCCAGTGGCCCATCCAGTCCAACACTCTCTGTGTCACACAGTGGCCAGAAATACCAGGGACCAGCAGTGGGGCCAGGATGCTAGAAGCCCTCCCATTATTGCTTCTCCCCCCCCAAGCACCAAGGATACAGAGCATCCCTTGCCCCAGTCCAAGAGTTCATATAAGAACATAACAGAAGCCAATGTTGGGTCAGGCCAACGGCCCATCTAGTCCAACACTCTCTGTGTCACACAGTGGCCAAAAGGACCAGGGGCCATTAGGAGGTCCAGCAGTGGGGCCAGGATGCTAGAAGCCCTCCCACTGTTGACCCCCCCAAGCACCAAGGATACAGAGCATCACTTGCCCCAGAGTCCGTATCTATATCTTGTAGCTAACAGCCCCTGATGGACCTCTGCTCTGTATGTTTATCTAATTCCCTCTTATAAGAACATCAGAGAAGGCAATGTTGGGTCAGGCCAATGGCCCATCCAGTCCAACACTCTCTGTGTCACACAGCGGCCAAAAATACCAGGTGCCCTCAGGAGGTCCACCAGTGGGGCCAGGACACTAGAAGCCCTCCCACTGTTGCACCCCCAAGCACCAAGAAGACAGAGCCTCCCTTGCCCCCAGACCAAGAGTCCCTGTCTGTCCCTTGTGGCTAAGAGCCAGGGATGGACCTCTCTGCTCCAGACGTTTATCAGGATGTTTTTTGGAGAGTCGCAGTGAAGACAGAGACCCAGAGCGGGAAGGGGCCGCTCAGGGTCATCTGGTTCAATCTCCTGCACAGTGCAGGAAAGGCACAGCTCCCTCCTGGGCTCAGGCTGTCGCCAGAAGGGAGGGTCTTTGGAATAGGGGTGTGCATTCGGGAATCCCAAAACGGAAAAAAACCCAAAAAAAGCATTTTCGGGTTTTTTTCGGCTTTCGGGATCCCGGACAGGCTATTCACTGTAATCTTCGAATTCCAAAAAAAAAAATCCCGGAAAATTCGGCATTGCCGAAAAATGGCGTTGTGGGGGTTTTTAAACTGTTGAAGGGCCCGGGAATTCCTTTTCCCGCCATTTCCCCCTCTTTCCCGCCTTTTCCTCCTGTTTCCAGGAGGGGGGAAGGAGGCTCCAGACAGCCAATCACTGCAATGCATTTGCAAAATGCATTGCAGTTTGCTAGCTTGCAAGGCTGTTGTTGCTGCCTGCAGCCCAACCACCAGTTTGCTCCTTTCCCAGGGAAGGAGCACTGTGGTGGCCAATAGGGTTCTGGCATCTGCTCTCTGGCCAATCACAGAAGGTTTTTCCTTTTTGAAATCCTTCTGTGTATGCTCAGAGAGCATAAAAGGAGCCAGTCTCTGGGCTGACTCTCATTGCTGTGTTCCTGGATCCTGCTGGCTGGTGAGAGAGAGCTGCCTGCCTTGGCCGTTGGAGATTGTGGCTGGCTGGCTTCTGCTGCCCCTGCTCCTGAGTCTGCCCTGCTTTCCTCCCTGCTCTTCGTGGACCTCGGATCAATACCTCAGAAGACTTCAGACTGGTTTGATTTATTAGGGCACTTTTAAATTTAATTTCTTTTCTCTTTATTTTGTTCTTCCTTAGGGTTGGTTTGGGAGAGACCTGGAGTTGGTGGGGTGGTGATTGCACATGGTCTGCTGCTGGCTTGGCAAACATGCCCCCTCACACCACCACCACACCTCTCAGGTTTTTTTACAGGGAGAATCTGCTTGCCTGATCCATTCCCATAGGAAACAATGGAGAACTGGGGGCACCTTCTTTGGATGCCCCTAGAATTGGACCCCCTGGTCCAATCTTTTCAAAACTTGGGGGTCTTTTGGGGAGAGGCTCCAGCAGCTACAGTCCAAATTTGGAGTCTCTACCTCAAACCCCCCCTCTCCAGCCCCCTGCAAACTTTCCAGAAAATTTTGCCATTGAAGTCAATGGCCCCATTGGATATAATGGACCCGAATTTTTCGGGAATCTCAAAACTTTTCAGATTTCAATGCTTTACCGGTATAGATATTCGAGTTTTTTCGGGAATACCGAAAAAATTCGGGTCCAATATACCCTAATCCGAATTTTACCGAATTTTTTTTTTTTTTGCACACCCCTACTTTGGAACGCTCCATTTCTCCTTTCGGATTTCCGTGCCTTTGCTTGAGTTTCTTTCTCCCACCACTAGATGGTGCACGAGCACATTTAAAACTTCTCTGATCGGCTTCGGCTTAGATCGGAGTCCCGTAGCAGCCCAGAGCTCCGCAAAATTGTGTGTGTGTGTGGCGGGGGGGGGGTTATGAGCCTTCGCGAGTCAAAGCTCTTTTTGGCCCAGGCTGCATCAGTGTTCCCTCTAAGCTGAGTCAGTGTGAGCTAGCTCACAGTTTTTTTAGCCTCTGGCTCACACACATTTTTGTCTCAGCTCAGGAAGGATGGGGCTCCAGAGGAAACTAAATGTATGCAGTAGCCAAATTGCTCGCTCACAACTTGAATGGCAGGAGCTCACAAAGTAGAATTTTTGCTCACACCAGGCACCCACCCACCCATCCCCCGGCAGGAAAACGAGGAACAACCAGGGAAATCGGAGAAGGCGCCCACCTGGTCGTGCCAGCAGCCAGGGACAAGGGCCAGGCCGGAGGCAACCGCAAGCCCCCCCGCCCCCCAAGACCTCCTGCAACTCCCACGACGACGCCGTCTGTGTCTCCAGACACACACACAGCCAGCCCCCTCTCCGCCCCCGGGGAGCCGCTCTCGCCCCTGGCCGGGAGTCCTGCGCGCTGGGAGGAGGAAGAGGGAAGGCGGCAGGCGCTGCTGCTGCTGCTGCTGCCGCCCCGACGGCGACCCCCGAGCGAGGAAGGCAGCCCGGCAGGGACGGTAAAAGCCGGAACGCCCGGGACGAGCACTAGACAGACAAGAGTGCCGCAAAAGCGCCGGGACTCGGCATCACAGGCGCTCCGGGACCCTATTCGAGAACTGCGAGAACACGGAACGCCCACCCCCTCCTAGTCACCCTTTCCAGGCCAGAATGTGTCTTTGCAGGGGGACACCCCAAACGCACCATCAGACGATCGCATAACCTGTCCGCGGCCACGGCTTGCAGCACCACAGTCACGGACCCACGGCCTCGTGGCGACGCCATGAAGCCAAAACATGGTTCAGAAGCAGCAGGATCCTCGGGATCCTTCTGGGGCTTTGCAGGGTCACTCAGACGCGCCATCGGTCCCATAACCTGTCCGCGGCCACGGCTTGCATCACCAAAATCACGGACGGGTCCCGCGCCTCCCAACTCCCCCGCCCGGGCAACCAGGAGCGCTTCTTCAGCCTCCCTCCTCCGAGACGGCCGGGCAGCTCGGGATCCTCCTCCGGCATCCGGCGCAGCCCCCCGCCCAGCAGCAGCAGCGGCGGCAGCAGCGGAGAGTGACTCCCGAGGTCCCTTCGAACGAGGACGGCGCGGACCGCAGCCCGGCTGCAGCGCCTCCTGGCGAGGGCTGGACAGGCTGGCCGCTCCTCTGCAGCACCGAAAGGGTTAAACCCCCAAAGAGCCTTTTTTGCTGGAGGGGAGGGGCCGAGCGAGGAGGGGGAGGGGGTCGGGAAAGGAGGGGCGGGGGCGGGGGGGGGGAGAGGGCTTGCGATGTGCGCGACGGGCGGCAGGGGAGAGCCGTCCGGTCCAGCCGGGTCCTGGGAAGGTTTACTTAGAAGTCAGTCGCCGGGGGAGTCAACTTTTCCATCTCGGGAGGGAGGGACCGCTCTCCGCCTCGGCTGCCAACTCCCCGGGGTAGCCAATCGCTGGACATTTCGGGGGAGGGGGGTACATTCTGGGAACGGCCAAGTTTGGGGGTGGGGGGGCCATGCTCGCTCCCTCTAAGCCGCCGTGGGGTGCCTTGTGTGTGGGGACATTCTGCTTGGTGATCTGCTGGCATTACAAGTCGTGAGCCAGCGATTTGGCGGCGGCATCGATTCGTTTCCTCTTCTGGAGCCCATCCCTTCCCGAGCGGAGACGAAAACCTGTGAGCTACAGGCTAAAAAACCTGCGGGCTAGCTCACACTCACTCAGCTTGGAGGGAACACTGGTGGGGGGGAGTGGGTGTGTGGGCGTGGCCCACCTCAGAGAGGAACGGGGGTCCCTAGAGGAAGGGTCCTCCTCTCCCCCCTCCCCCCAGCGCAGCGCTTTTCTGCAGGGGAACGGATCCCTGCTCGCTGGAGGTTGGGCGTGATTTTGGGGGAACCTCCGGCCCCACCTGGAGGCTGGCAACCCCGTTAGGCGCCAGTTTTGCGCCGCTCCGGAAGCGGAATTTCAGGGAGGGGGCCGATCATTAAGTCTTTCGTTACAAGGGGGGAAAAAGATGTAGGAACAGATGATGTTTTGCTGCTGGCCGTCATCTTAATTCCCCAAACAGGCAACCTAACAGGGGGCCTTTTCAGGGTCCAGGGAGTAAAAAAGAGGGGGCACCGGCGGTGGGGGGGGGGGAGCAAACTCCCTCCTGCCCTGGAGTCGGCCGCAGCCCCATCCTGAGACCCCCAGAGGCCCTCCCAGTCCCAGTGTGGGGCCGGGGCTGCCAGAGGGCGTCCAAAGCCCGCCCAGAAGAGGAGTGAAAAACGGGGGGGGACTCTGCCGCCAAAGCACAGAGCGCGCAGCAACGCCACCGCCGGTGTGCGTGGAAAGACCGCCCGCGCCCACCCACCGCCGCAGGAGGCGGCTTTCCTCGGACGGGCAGGGAGGGGGGCGTGGCGCAGGCTGCTGTGGCCACACCCACACCCATCCCCGTATTGGGCACCCATCGCTGTGCCGCGAGCGGCCCCTGCCCCGCCACTCCCCGTCACAGGCTGAAGAACCTGGTCCAACCGCAGGAAAACACGCCTGAGCCGCAAGGAAAGCGACGATGCCGCCAAAGTACTGCCGCAAGAAGGGGGGTCGTGTCCTCGGCGGGCTCACACGGCTGAGGTGGCCAGTCAGATTGTAGGACTGCTCGGCGGCCCCACGAAGCCAAGCGAGAGGGAGGGCGATGCTTCCTGCCCTCGCTCGGAAGGGTAGCCTGCGGCGGGAGCGCCTCCCTCCCGGTCACCCCTCTCTTCCCCTCCCGCTCCTTCTCCCCCGGGGGGAGCTGGAAGCCCCTGGCCCGCCTGGGGGTCCCAATGGCCCCTTGCAGTCCCCCTTCTGTGTTATTCTTCGACCTCCAGGAGGGTTCCCAGAGAAGGGCTTTCGGATCACATCCCGCAGAACTCTGCCAGGTTCTAGTCCGGTCGCACCTGTGTGAGCCCAATTGCCTCCACTTGTTATTTGATATGGGGAGTTAGATCTTACGCCAGGCAACAGGTGATGCGGGGGCCATCATCCAGGTGTGCACGTTCCCTCCAGACCCACCAAATAGACGCTGAGACTGACCTGGTGTAAATTGATTCTGTTTACTGGAGATATTTCAGGCATACAATAACACAAAGCACACACTCAATTACACAAGCTCTAGGAAATGTAGATAGAAAGCAATAGCACATTTGCATTAGCAGGATAGTTCGAGGAAGGGCGATACTCTACCTGTCCGGAGCTGGGAGGAGCGAGTCTCAGGAAAAATGAGGGAGCTGTGGGGACGCAAGGGGGGGGGTCGTGTCCTGGACCAGCAGGCGCAAGGTGATAGCCTGGCTGCACAACCAGAGGTGGGAGGCTAAAGGTAGGAGGGGTTCAGGTAAGGGGCAAGAGTACAAGTGAGGAGAGAGAGAGAGCTGGCATTGGACCCTCTCTTTTCTCCTGGAGGCTGAGGGGTGGGCTAAGCTTGGCCACCTCTCTTGCCCCACCTCCTGTTAGTGCATCCCCCAAAAATATGCTGACTGGTGCTGGAGTTGAAGGTCTGGGCAGTGTCGGGCTATCTTTCGGCTCTGCTCCTGCAGAGTGCAGGGGGTTGGACTAGATGACCTGCAAGGTCCCTTCCAACTCTAACATTCCATGATTCTGTGATTCTATGAGTCATTCTGGAGGTATCTGGAGAAGTGAGCCGTGACTCACGGAAGCTCCAACTCCGTCACCAATCTGGTTAGTCTTGAAGGTGCTCCCAGACTCTGAATTTATCCCTTGCCTGGAATGTGTGCTGGCAATGGCCTTTTGTTTGGTTTGGGTTTTTTATACTTCTTTATTGCTTTTCACTACACAAGTACAAAGGAAGGGGGGAAAGGGGATATTAAACTAAAAAACAAAGCTAGAGCAAGGATCATGTTATGTTAATGACATCGATATCATGATGGTCTTCCCACATGTAAAAATTAAAAGGAATGTTACTGTCTAATATCTTTCCAAAGCCAAACTAGTACAAGCATAATTAGCCAGAGTAGGCACACCTTGGTTTCTCATATATCAAAAGAGAGTAAGGCTTTCAGCATTAAGGTACGCATCACATCATTAGCTGCTGTGTTTGTTCTTATCATAGTTCAGTTTAACTATGAGTTGCTTGGGAGCTGCTGCTCCTTTCTCTGATTCAGAATCCGCTGAGGAATTGCCCGAAGTGCCTTTTGCTGACAGGGCTCTGATGCAGAGGTCCATCAGTGGCTATGAGCCACAAGGTATAGATAGGGACTCTCGGTCTGGGGGCAAGGGATGCTCTGTATTCTTGGTGCCTGGGGGGGGGTCAACAGTGGGAGGGCTCCTGGTGTCCTGGCCCCACTGCTGGACCTCCTGAGGGCACCTGGTCTTTTTAGCCACTGTGTGACACAGAGAGTGTTGGACTGGATGGGCCCTTGGCCTGATCCAACATTGGCTTCTCTTATGTTCTTATAAGAACTCTTGGTCTGGGGCAAGGGATGCTCTGTGTTCTTGGTGCTTGGGGAGGTGTCAACAGTGGGAGGCCTTCTGGTGTCCTGGCCCCACTGCTGGACCTCCTGAGGGCAGCTGGTCTTTTTGGCCACAGTGTGACACAGAGTATTGGACTGGATGGGCCATTGGCCTGATCCAACACTGGTTTCTCTTGTGTTCTTATAAGAACTCTTGGTCTGGGGCAAGGGATGCTTTGTCTTCTTGGTGCTTGGGGAGGGGTCAACAGTGGGAGGCCTTCTGGTGTCCTGGCCCCACTGCTGGACCTCCTGATGGCCCCTGGTATTTTGGGCCACTGTGTGACCCAGAGAGTGTTGGACTGGATGGGCCGTTGGCCTGATCCAACATTGGCTTCTCTTATGTTCTTATATGAACTCTCGGTCTGGGGCAAGGGATGCTCTGTATTCTTGGTGCTTGGAGGGGGGGGTCAACAGTGGGAGACCTTCTGGTGTCCTGGCCCCAGTGCTGGACCTCCCGATGGGGCCCCTGGTATTTTTGGCCACTGTGTGACGCAGAGAGTGTTGGACTGGATGGGCCAGTGGCCTGATCCAACATGGGCTTCTCTTATGTTCATATGTTAACAGTTTTCTTAGGATTTCTTTTGTCTTCGTAAAGTATTTTAAAGCTACAGAAATTGCAAAAAGAAACACAAACACTACTGTAAATTGGAAACATAGAAACGTAGAGCTGGGAGGGACCTCAGTGGTCATCTAATCCAACCCTCTGCACAAAGCAGGAAATTCAGCCTACTTCTCCCCCCACACACACCCCAGTGACCCTTGCTCTAGAGCAGGGTTTTCAAAGATGTGGCCCGGGGGCCAGATGAGGCCCTCGGAGGGTTGCAATCTGGCCTTCTGCTTCCTGCTGTCTGAAATGAAGCAATGGCTCACCATGAACATGATTTGAGACAATCTTCTACCATGTCACGTGGGATCTCCAAGGAGACTCCATGGCCTCAGACGGGGGAGGGGGAGAGAGGGGTCTTCTCTTGCCACACACTGAGCATTGATGAGGTTCTTCTCCGGGGGGGGGGGGCTCCTTCATGACAAAGAAGAGATCAGTGGAATCCAGCCTTGTGCATGGGCCGGGGGTTGGACTAGATGACCCTGAAGGTCCCTTCCAACTCTGTGATTCTACTAGCCGCAGAGAGACTCATTGGTTGCGATTAGTTGCAAGGGCCGGTTGGCACAGGTTGCGGGGGTCACCCGTGCACTGATTCTGCTGATGGCCTAGCTGGCAAATCCTTCCTCTCTTGCTGCAGAGGTCCTCTGGACCTGAGTAGTTTTGGACGTAAGCTGACAGGAGAGGAGGAGACACAGGCTGCTTGCTTGGTCTGGATGCTTAAAGAAGACCACTCTTTGTACTAAGTAGAGTGGTCACTTCATGCATCGGACAAAGTAGGCATTAGGCAGCATTTACACACCAAGCCATGATTTTTGGGCAAATCGGACAATAGCTAAGCTGACAGGAGAGGAGACAGAGACCGCTTGCTAAGCTGGATGGCTGAGAAGAGCCACATTCTGTGCTAAAAAGATGTGATGTGACACTTCAGGCATCTGACAAAGTGAGCTGCGCCGTGGTTCACACAAGCCACGGTTTCTGTGCGAATCATGGAGGGGGAAGTATTTGTGAATTTCCAGCCTTGTGCATGGGCCGGGGGTTGGACTAGATGGCCCTGGAGGTCCCTTCCAACTGATTCTATGAATCTGGCTGCAGAGATGTCAAACTGTAGTCTGGATCATCAGACATGTTGGGCTGAATTCCACACACAGGTCCTCCTGCCCTCTTCACTCAGTTTATGCTGCAGTGCAGTACAGGGATTCTTTGAACTGAGTTCTGTTGGGTTTGGGGGTGTGGGCACTGACTGGCACAGTGGCACAGGTTGTGTGTCAGGGGGGCAGATTGTCAAGGTAAGGTGGAAGTGGCAGGCACGAAGGGGGCCAGGAGAGAGTGCGACGAGTATCCAATAAATACTGGAGGCTTTGGCTATGTGCAAAATATATACATTTATTTACCACAGCCATCATCAAACAGAGTGTCAAAGTGCTCTGCTGCAATCATACATAAGAGAAGAGGGAACTGTACATCATCACTCACTGTACATTTATACAAACACTAGCCAACCAGGCTGCAGTGCTGAGTCACATCAGGCAGTGGCAAGGCTGCCCTGAACCAGCTGACAGCTACATGTCACTAGATCAAACACATCTAGACAGACTTATATGAACATGTGGATCTTAACACAGATTGCTCTGGTTCTGCTGGCCTGGAAACGTGCTGCTCCCTCAGTAATAACGTAATGTGTGTGTTGCAGATTGAATGCAGAGATTCTCTGGTTTGAACTCAGTCTAGTTGGATTGGCACTGACTGGCACAGTGGCACAGGGTGTGTGTGTGGGGGGGCAGACTGCTGCACTGGTTATTCTGCTGCTGCTGGCCTGGCTGGCAAAAGCCAGCAGCAATCCATTCCTCCTATGTGGCAGGGGATTCTCTCTGGTCTGGAACTGGGTTCTGTTGGGGTGTGGGCACTGACTGGCACAGTGGCACAGGTTGTGTGTCAGGGGTCAGATTGCTCTGGTTCTGCTGGCCTGGAAACGTGCTGCTCCCTCAGTAATGTAATGTGTGTGTTGCAGATTGAATGCAGAGATTCTCTGGTTTGAACTCAGTCCAATTGGATTGGCACTGACTGGCACAGTGGCACTGGTTCTAGGGGGCAGATTGCACATGGTCTGCTGCTGGCTTGGCAAACATGCCCCATCACACCACCACCACCACACCTCTCAGGTTTTTTTACAGGGAGAATCTGCTTGCCTGATCCATTCCCATAGGAAACAATGGAGAACTGGGGGCACCCTCTTTGGATGACCCTGGAATTGGACCCCCTGGTCCAATCTTTTCAAAACTTGGAAGGTCTTTTGAGGAGAGGCTCCAGCAGCTACAGTCCAAATTTGGAGTCTCTACCTCAAACCACCCTCTCCAGTCCCCTGCAAACTTTCTAGAAAATTTTGCCATTGAAGTCAATGGCCCCATTGGATATAATGGACCCGAATTTTTCGGGAATCCCGAAAATTTTCGGATTTCAATGCTTTACCGGTATAGGTATTCGGGTTTTTTCGGGAATACCTAAAAATTCGGGTCCAATATACCCGAATCCGAATTTTACCGAATTTTTTTTTTTTTGACCACCCCTAGATCCTTCGACCAGCAGAGCCCGTGGCCCACCCTTGTTTCCTTCCCTGTGGAATCTTCTTGAGGTTTTCAACATGGCTAAAGCTATTTCCACATTCCAAGAAGTTGTAACATTTCTTCCCCGTTAGGGAAAGGTTTCTGTGAAAATTCAAGTTTTTTACAACAATTTACATCTTTCCAGTGCTCTGTATGGTCTGTAGTTCTCTTTTAGGTGTGAAATAGGAGAAAAGGCTCTTTTCAGGGGCTAAGCAGTTCCACGGGTTCTGCCCTGTGTTGGTTCCTTGATGAAGTTGAGGACGGCCACTCGGACTGAATCCCTTTCCGCACACAAGATTGTCACACCCGACCTGCACACTTGAGATTGCAGCGCCTTCTGCCGTGGCACCCGGGGCCCCCAAGGATTCTACTTGGCCTCAGACTGGGGAGAGGAGGGGTCTTCTCTCTCACCCGTGTCCTCTTCCCCTTCAACCAATGTGTCAGCAGCGCTCCGTCTATGAATCTTAGCTGCACACTCTGTCTTTTCAAGGACTGGTAATAAGCATCAATGGAACACAATTGAAAGCTTCCCCACTTTTGGAAGACTACGTGCAAGTAGAAGCGGGCTTGCAATTCCGGAAACTCCCATTGGGGCTTGACTTTTTATACAACTGATGCGAAATTGACTGGTAGTTGTTAAATTAAATGAATTTAACATGTGTACCTGAAAAGGATGTAATATTATATGCACTTTATGTTATGATAACGTTTATTGATACATTTCTTGCAGTGTATATTTACTCATTACCAGACCTTCTTAGAAGTTGCTACAACTACGGCTCTCATCTCCAGCCTGCTGACGGCGCTCCCCTCTTACCCCTCCCTGTTCTCCTTTCGGCAACGCCGATCCTCTGCCCTTCTATTGGCTCATGCCCCTGTCCTTCAGGACACGTCCGGGGAAGACCGTTCCCTTGGAGGTCACAGGATGCCCCCCGCAGACTCTCCCAGCCCTCAGCATGGTGCTTGCTGCTTGGACCCCCAGATACCCCCAGGGCCCAGCAGGGCCACGTTGTCCACCCCCATGCTTCTCTGCCGGACTCTGAGGGCTCCGGCTGGACAACATAGCCTGGGGGTGCCTCTCCAAGGCAAGGGGGCATGCCCTCCCACCAGGCCTGGCGCCTCCCAGGTGTCCGAATCCACTCTGGCTTCCTGCAGCCTCCTGGGGC
The DNA here is from genome assembly GCA_029375565.1 of Gekko gecko. Lineage (NCBI taxonomy): Eukaryota > Metazoa > Chordata > Lepidosauria > Squamata > Gekkonidae > Gekko > Gekko gecko. The sequence goes on along the minus strand of JAPDNY010000002.1, from coordinate 1,466,214 downwards.
TCTGGCCAATTCCTGCTGCTCCCCCCCCCCACTGTCTCCCAGTTCAGCCACCATCCACCGAAGTTTGTCCGTGGGTCCTCTGTGGCCTGTGCCATTGCCAGCTCATCTTGCCCTCATTCGGCCATTGGGGACAACATCTCCTTTTGCGGTAAGGGATGCAGATGGGCTGGCGACAAGTCAGCAAGCTTGGCAGAAGGCGGTTGGCCTCCTTCGTTAGGGTGGCGGTGCCAGGCTATGAGAACCTCGCTTGTGGCAGCTCCTGATCTCAGGTACAATGATGCCAGACCTGGACACTGAGCATTGAAAAGGTTTCTCCCCTTTGATGCTGTTCAAGATGGCCACTCTGACTGAATCTCTTTCCACACTCTGAGCATTCAAAAGGTTTCTCCCCTGTGTGGGTTCTTTGGCGCACCTGATGATGGCCACTGTGACTGAATCTCTTTCCACACTCAGAGCATTCAAAAGGTTTCTCCCCTGTGGCTTCTTTGGTGCTTTTGAAGATGGCCACTCTCACTGAATCTCTTTCAGCACTCTGAGCATTCAAAAGGTTTCTCCCCTGTGTGGGTTCTTTGGTGCATCCAAAGAGTACCACTCTGACTAAATCTCTTTCCACACACTGAGCATCCAAAAGGTTTTCCCCTGTGTGGGTTCTCTGATGCTGCTGAAGATTGCCACTCTGACTGAATTTCTTTCCACACTCCGCACATTCAAATGGTTTCTCCCCTGTGTGGGTTCTTTGGTGCACTCGAAGACTGCCACTCGTGCTGAATCTCTTTCCACACTCTGAGCATTCAAAAGGTTTCTCCCCTGTGTGGGTTCTTTGGTGCACTTGAAGAATGCTACACTGACTGAATCTCTTTCCACACACTGAACATTCAAAAGGTTTCCCCACTGTGTGGGCTCTTTGATGATATTGAAGACTGCCACTCCGATTGAATCTCTTTCCACAGTCTGAGCATTCAAAAGGTTTTCCCCCTGTGTGGGTTCTTTGATGATACTGGAGACTGCCACTCTGACTGAATCTCTTTCCACAATCTGAGCATTCAAAAGGTTTCTCTCCTGTGTGGGTTCTCTGATGATACTGAAGACCGCCACTCTGACTGAATCTCTTTCCACACTCTAAGCATTTGAAAGGTTTCTCCCCTGTGTGGGTTCTTTGGTGCTTTTGAAGATGGCCACTCTCACTGAATCTCTTTCCACACTCTGAGCATTCAAAAGGTTTCTCCCCTGTGTGGGTTCTTTGGTGCCGCTGAAGACTGCTACTTTTAGGGAATCTCTTTCCACACTCTGAGCATTCAAAAGGTTTCTTCCTTGTGTGGGTTCTTTGGTGCCGCTGAAGACTGCTACTTTTAGTGAATCTCTTTCCACACTGTGAGCATTCAAAAGATTTCTCCCCTGTGTGGGTTCTTTGGTGCCGCTGAAGATGGCCACTCCTACGGAATTTCTTTCCACACTCTGAGCATTCAAAAGGTTTCTCCCCTGTGTGGATTCTTCGATGAACATGAAGATGGCTACTGTGACGGAATCTCTTTCCGCACTCTGAGCATTCAAAAGGTTTCTCCCCTGTGTGGGTCCTTTGGTGCATCCAAAGAGTACTACTCTGACTAAATCTCTTTCCACACTCTGAGCATTCAAAAGGTTTCTCCCCTGTGTGGGTTCTTTGGTGCCGCTGAAGACTGCTACTTGTAGTGAATCTCTTTCCACACTCTGAGCATTCAAAAGTTTTCTCCCCTGTGTGGATTCTTTGATGCACATGAAGAGTGCTCCTCTGACTGAATCTCTTTCCACACACTGAGCATTCAAAGGGTTTCTCCCCTATGTGGGTTCTTTGGTGCATCCAAAGAGTACCACTGTGAATGAATCTCTTTCCACACTCTGAGCATTCAAAAGGTTTCTTCCCTGTGTGGGTTCTTTGGTGCATCCAAAGGGTACCACTGTGAATGAATCTCTTTCCACACTCTGAGCATTCAAAGGGTTTCTCCCCTATGTGGGTTCTTTGGTGCATCCAAAGAGTACCACTGTGAATGAATCTCTTTCCACACTCTGAGCATTCAAAGGTTTCTCCCCTGTGTGGGTTCTTTGGTGCATCCAAAGAGTACCACTGTGAATGAATCTCTTTCCACACTCTGAGCATTCAAAAGGTTTCTCCCCTGTGTGGGTTCTTTGATGCCGTTGAAGATTGCCACTCTGACTGAATCTCTTTCCACACAATAAACATTCAAAAGGATTCTTCCCTATGTGTGTTCTCTGATGCTGTTGAAGATGGTTAATGTGACTGAATCTCTTTCCACACACTGAGCATTCAAAATGTTGCTCACCGCTATGTATTCTTTGGTACACAAGGAGCTGTGATCTATTTCTAAAGTACTTTCTGCATTTAATGGGTTTACACGCCTTCATTATCCTCCGCTTTGCAAAACGTACATTATACTGTCTGCCATCTCTCTTCTCACTCATACGGCTGCCTTTCTTTCTATTGGGTCTCCCTTGATTCCTGACATTTTCTTTCAGGTCTTCATTTTGAACTCTATCTGGCATTTGTTGATCAAGTTCCGCACCCTCCTCATTCCTCTGATCAACATCTGCTGGAATAAAGAGAGGGATCCTGTTAGCATCTGGGAGGGCTGGTACGATCCAAAGGCATGTTAGGTGACTGCAGGAGGAAAGGAACGATGGGTCCTTTGGCCTCATCCAGCTTTGCTGATTTTTACCACTCCTCCACCTTTCTCCAAAACATCCAGTTTTTAAGGATGCCTCACCCCATCAAGAACTACAGCTCAGCCAAAAAGGAGTTTCTGAGACACCAGATTTCAGGCCCCCAGAATGCCTCCCTCCCTCCTTACCTGGCAGGCTACATTTGTCCCAAACCAAATGTTGCTCAGAAGAGAATCAGGAATCCCCCTGGGTATTTCTTCCCTGTTCCCTTGACGTAACCGTGAAGGATACTCACTCTCAGCCAGCTCCTCTGGGAAGGAAATATGCTCTTGGGATCCTCCTGAGAAACTCTCCAGCCTTTCTTCAAGTGGAAGACCATTGCTGGTCTGCACCATAGTCTCTCCGATACTTCTGGCTTCTTTCACAGGGAGAAAGAGAGAGAGAGAGTGATCAGTCTTATATAGGGAAGGAAAGATATTCAAAAGTAAAAATTCTTCTGGAAGGGCAGAACTATACTCAAGATCAAAGCCCACCATCCCAACCGGCATTAAGGGGAATGGACCTGTAAGGCAAAGCAACTAAGTTCCTTTAAGGGCAAATGCAATTATTAAGTGGCATGGTTTGACTTGCAGGTTTTTGTTGTTTGAGTCTTCCTGCACCTAGCATCCTTATCTTTTTCAAGGCCAGACTCCAAAATGTGGTCACTGGTTAATTGTGAGAACCTGTGTCTAGTCATGTAACCAGGAGAGAGGGGGATTAGGAGGGTGCTGACAGCCTCTGGAAAATTCCATCAATGAGGACCCTTGCTGATTGGGTAATTAGGACCCCCTGGCCATAGAGAGGCAGAAAGTACAATACAGGTACAGACCAGAGGGAAGCCAGGCTAACTTTATCCTCATGCCCAAGCTAGTACGCCTAAGTTTTCTGTAGCGTAACTTTGGCTATAATTGGAATCCTTATGTTGCAGCAAGAGGTGCCATCAAATACCAAGTATTTCATGTACTAGATAGAAGAGTTAGCTTTTCTTAGTTTTCTTTTGCTGAGGTGCAGAAACTGTGCTGTTTAGAGATGTCTTATTTTTTCAGATCTTTATACAGACTTAAAAATGGGTCTGCTGTACCTGTCTGCACTCTCCTCCTGAACCCACTGAACAGGGTGGTGCTCTCAGGTGCAAAGTGGAGAGACCCAGGAGGGGGACCCAGGGGCTTCAGTTCTCGACAGGATCGCTTCCAGATCACAGGCCGAGCGGATGTTTCTAACCCCACCCCATCACTGCCACAGGAGGAGGCGGCGGCTACAAGCATGGGTGGCTTCCAGAGGGAATGAGGTAAACATACGGAGCAGAGGTCCGTCAGTGGCTCTCGGCCACAAGGTAGAGACAGGAACTCTCAGCCTGGGGCACCTTAATGACTAACGTTGGCTTCTTATTTATTTATTATTTATTAATCATATTTATACCCTGCCCTCCCCGCGATGCAGGCCCCATGATGCTTCTCTTATGTTCTTATGTTAAGAGTGTGTTGTAAAGGTTGGCAGCAGAGAAATGTGGATCTGGCCCCTCCCAGGGTCTTCCTGAGGGCCTCTCCTCCCCATCTTTGCCTCAGGCCAGGAGACACCTTCTCAGGCTTGGGCGATGGCCACAACTCTGACCTCAGTGGCCCCCGGGCAAGGACACACACACATGAGCAGCATGTGAAGCTGCCTTCTACTGAATCCGACCCCCCTTGGTCCATCGAAGTCAGTTTTGCCCACCCAGACTGGCCACAGCTCTCCAGGGTCTCAGGCAGAGGCCTTTCCCATCATGTCCTACTTAATACATTTAACTGGAGATGCTGGGGATTGAACCTGGGACCTTTTGCATGCCAAGTAGATGCTTTGCCAGTGAGCTACAGCCCCTCCTTCAGTAGTGGGACAGGCCCCAAAAGAGTGTATTGCTACTTAATATTTTGATTCCTGCCTCCTGACAATGGCAGCAATTCGCATCTTTGGCACCTGTGAAAGATCCTTACCCAGAAAGGCCACGTTCCCATAGTTCTCCCGCATGACTTCCCTGTAGAGAGCTCTTTGTCCTGGATCCAGCAGGGCCCATTCTGCCACCGTGAAATACACGGCCACCTCCTCAAAGGAAAAGGGACCCTGAAACGAAAAGCAGATTCCCTCGTCAGAGATCAGGACAGGCAGAGATGGCACATTTGGGAAGGGAGTCGTCTGAGAAGGGACCAGATGTCAGGCTTGGGATGGGTGAAGGAAAGATTTTTAAGAATATCTCTCACCTAGACGCCTTGTAGAAAGTGCAGGAGCAGAAGCCCCCCTGAGAAAGGGGGAGGGACCCCAGTTGTCCGTCCCTCCAACTCATCTCTCCTACCTGGCCTGGAGGGGCAGCAGCCGTTTCCACACCTCTGGGAAGACGACGGCTCAACAGCATCTCTTCCCTGCCTGTTACCGAGACAGAAAAGGAAAGAAGGGCGTTTGCTTGCTTGTTCCCTGCTTCACACACCCCCTCCCCAGGGTTGTGAAACCTCGCCCTGTGTACACTCGCCACATTTTAAAACCCATTTTATACCACATTCGGGGAGAGGCAGAAGAGAAGCACCAGGTACCCATGAGCCTCAGGAATTACAAATGCTGCCAACACATTTCAGACTCCTGTGAGACCTGTGTCTGGCCTGGGGGGCGGGACAGAGGGGGTGGAAATGACATCACAGGACACGTCCCCATCACCTTTGGCCAAGACATGACTTGAGCTCACCTGGAGAACGGAGGGGGGGTCCTAGGAATGAGTTTCGAGAGTGTCTCCTGGCACGCTGACTTCACAACCGGGGTTTTCAGGCAGATGTGACATCAACAGGACACCACGTCTGCCCCAAGCCCCTCCCAGAGACCCTCCCCAAAGTACCTGGGGGTGCCGGGCTTCCATCACTGTGAGGGTCATGGAGTGAGCCCCTCATCTCTACTCCAGCATCCTGTTTCCTTTGAGCAGCCTGCGGGGTGCCATTTTAAGGACAGGCAGAGAAGCCAAATGCTCCCAGGAACTGGGTTTCAGAGCTCTGCTGCCCCCAGAAGGTGGAGGCTCAGTTTATTCATCAGGCTGAAGAGCTTGGTCTGCCTTTTCTCTTTGAGCCACCTTGAGTTCCTCTTACGGAAGGAAGGTGAAATGTGATTATTTCGATAAATGGGAGGCATTGCCCTCCTTGAATTTGACCAATCTGCTCTGAGAGGCATCACAGTTAGTGGATATTGAGTGCTGCAGATTAACTCTTGTGTTGTGCGAAGAAGAAATTAATTCTTTTCCTGACCTGAACTCTCTACCCATCGCATTCACTGGGTGCCCCAATCGTAACCAGGCATGAAGAGTACTTACCACCGGAGAGGGCATCTGGGGCACGCTCCACAGCCTGCGCTCTCTGCCCTTGCTCCAAGGAAGCTCCTTCCGCTTCAGGGACTGTGGCTTCTTTCTCCACGGATGGTGCCCACGTCTGAAACAGCAGTGAGAGAGACGGGTAAGAGGTGGAATGGAAAAGAGGCCGAGGAACGGATCCTGCCCCACTCCCAGACTCTGCACGCTTCCGTCAGCAGACCTGGTGAGTTCTCTGGAGGGATCAGAAATTCTCCAGTAGAAGAGGCCACTGAAGGAGGCTGTTAAACCTCCCACTTGGGTGATTCACACCTGGACAAATCGCTCTCAGGAACACTTGAGGATAAGGCCAGATATCCTTGCTTGAACCTGACATACCTGGAGGGAACCCCCCCTCACCTGCTCAGCCTGCCTCTCCTCTTCTGCCTGACTCAGGAGGAAGCCTTCGGCCAGGGCCACTGCCTGGGAACTGCTCTCCGGCCCGCATCCTCGGACCCAGCCCTGCATTTCCCGGGGCAGGAGAGTCAGGAACTGCTCCAGGATCACCAGGTCCAGGATCTGCTTCTTGGTGCGCCTCTCCGGCTCCAGCCAGTGGCGGCAAAGTCCGTGGAGCTGGCTGCAAACCTCTCGGGGCCCAGCGGCCTCACAGTAGCGGAACTGCCGGAAGCGTCGGCAATGTACATCTGAGACTGCAGTGAGGTGATCACAGGGATCTGGCCCCGGGCTTTCCCAGAATTCAATGCCACTCCCAGCTTGGGGGGACGGGGGCCTTTCCTCGCTGTCCTGCCAGTTCCGCGTCCTTCTGGGTTCTGCTCTTCCATCTCCTTCCCCTTCTCTTGGATCACATCTGATTATGTAAAGATGCCTTCAGTCACTTGGCTATGAAGAGGGGTTTCTCTCTGGGGGGTAAGGAGAGACACAGACAGTCATGCAGAAAATCAAAGAGAATGCAGACACACCACTGAGTATCACAAACTTTCATAAGCTCAGGAGACACATGAGAATTGCCCCAGCAGATCAGAACAAAAAGGTTTCTTGTAGCTTGTAGACCAGGCTTAATCTCAGTTTTTCCATATTACAAGCCAAGCTATTTGAGATATGCCTCCATTGTTCATTGGGAACCAGAGGGACTGGTGACCCCTTGACCATTGGAGGCATCTCTTCGACAGGCCTGAACATGAGAACATAAGAGAAGCCCATGTTGGATCAGGCCAACTCTGTCTCACAGTGGCCAAAATATACCAGGTGCCATCAGGAGGTCCAGCAGTGGGGCCAGGATACTAGAAGCCCTCCCACTGCTGCCCCCTCCAGCACCAAGAATAGAGTGCATCACCTGCCCCAGACTGAGAGTTCCCATCTACAACTTGTAACTACTGATGGACTTCTCTGCTCCAGATGTTTATCTAATTCCCTCTTAAAGCCGCCCATGCTTGTAGCTGTCACCATCTCCTGTGGCAGGGAATTCCATGTGTTAATCACTCTTTGGGTGAAGAAGGCCTTCCTTTTATCTGTTCTAACCCAACCGCTTAGCAGTTTCATGGAGTGCCCACAAGCAGTTCTTGTCTTGTGAGAAAGGGAGAAAAATACCTCTTTCTCTACCTGCTCCATCCCATGCATAATCTTATAAACCTCGATCACGTCACCCCTCAGCCGTCGTTTCTCCAAGCTAAAGAGCCCCAAGCGCCTCAAGCTTTCCTCATAGGGAAAGTTCCCCTACCCTTTGATCATTCTAGTTGCCCCTTTTCTGCACTTTTGAAGCCTGAGGCAAGAGCTCTGTCTGAGCCCCCAGCGGAGGGGAAGGGGCAGGGATGTCTCTGTGAGAAGGAGGAGCAGCTGAGATCGGGAGCGGAAGGAAGAGAGGCTGAGATTTGGCTCAAGGACGTGGAGGCGCAGAAACGCTGATGTGGGGTAGGGGACCTGCTGCTATGGGGGAATCCCTCTGGCTTCCTCCCTTGCTCAGCTCTGCCAGGGTATTTGTCATGAAAGCAAATAATAACAGGACACCGGAAGGCTCCGGGGGTCTCTCCCTCCAAGGGGGATCAACCCAAATAAACAGGATCCCTTGGGAACTTCTTTCTCCTTGAAGAAGCAGGGCGGAGGGAAGAAATCTTTCAGCCCAGAATCAGAGTTTTCTCCTGGCCCCGTATTCGAACTCACCCTGACCCAAGGAGTCCCGCCTGTTGTGGGAACAAGCCTCAGCCCGGCGAACTGCTTTGGGTGACTACTAAGTGTCTCCCTGGTGCCCTGCTGGGGGTGGCAGGTGGGGAAAGGGGGGCAGCCAATAGGCACGGATGGTTCAGCATATATTTGATCCCATCTGGGCCTCCTTTCGGGGCCTCCTGGGTTAGGGGCGATGCAGCTGGAACAGCCGTGTTCCTTCCCTGTGAATCCGAAACACTGCTGCGGGTGGGTACCCAAACCCACCCCTGTGGCACTCCCTGCTGTGGTTTACCCCAGGGGTCCTGTCGCTCAGCGATGGAGGCCTGCATGCCATCTCTTCCTCCTGGCCTTGTGTCTGTGGGAGGCATGGCTCTCTGCACCTTCGCAACCGATATCTTGAAGGTTTTGTCCTCCTCTGCTGGGTGGGCTTTCGAAGAAGAAGAGATTGGGTTTATACCCCTTTGCCCTTCACTGCCCAAAGGCGTCTCAGAGCGGCTGACAAACTCCTTTCCCTTCCCCTCCCCACAACAGACACCCCTGTGAGGGAGGTGGGGCTGAGAGAGCTCTGGCAGAAACTGTCCTTGAGAGAACAGCTGTGCCAGAGCTTGTGACTGACCCAAGGTCACACCAGCAGGTGCAAGTGGAGGAGTGGGGAATCAAACCCGGTTCTCCCAGATTAGAGTCCGCGCACTTAACCTCTACACCAAACTGGCTCTCAGTTTGGACACTCGCTGGCAGCCCAGCCCCACACCGGGAAGGCATCTGGGTCTCAGGACGGGGCTGCGGTTGATCCCGGGGCAGGCAGGAGCTCCCTGGTGCTTGGGAAGGGTTCCTCACCCTCTTGGAGAGGAGGGACTCAAGGATCTGTCCTGGGGGGACCTGTTTTGTTCAACATCTTTATCAATGATTTGGGTAGAGGGATAGAGGGAATGCCTATTAAATTTGCAGGTGATACTAAATTGGGAGGGGTAGCAAACACGGTGGAAGACAGAGTCAGGATACCGGATGATCATAGAATCACGGAATGTTAGAGTTGGAAGGGGCCTTGCAGGTCATCTAGTCCAACCCCCTGCCCTCTGCAGGAGCAGAGCCGAAAGACAGCTCTACATACCTACATACCTACAACACACCCGAAAGATGGTCGTCCAGCCTCCGCTTGGAAACGTCCAGGGAAGGAGCATCCACCACCTCCCGAGGCAGCCTGTTCCACTGCTCAACCACTCTTCTTACAGTTAGGAAGTGTCTCCTGATATTTCGCCAGTAACGACTCCCTTGTCATTTCCACCCATGAGATCTAGTCTTGCAATACGGAGCAAGAGAGAATAGGGAGAAGAAGAAAAGAGATTGGATTTATACCTCACCCTTCACTCAGAGTCTCAGAGCGACTTGCAAACTCCTCCCCCTCCCCACAACAGACACCCTGGGAGAGCTGTGACAGAAACTGATCTTTTCAAGAACACCTCTGACAGAACTATGGCTTGCCCAAAGTCACCTCAGCAGCTGCAAGTGGAGGGATGGGGAATCAAACCCGGTTCTCCCAGATTAGAGTCCGCACACTTAACCACGACAACAAACTGGCTGTCTTCTCCACCCAAAGAGTGATGAGCACATGGAATTCACTGCCCCAGGAGCTGGCGGCGGCTACGAGCATGGACGGCTTCAAGAGGGGATTAGAAAAACTTCTGGAGCAGAGGTCCATCAGTGGCTCTTAGCCACAAGGTATAGATAAGAGCTCTCAGTCTGGGGCAAGGGATGCTCTGTATTCCTGGTGCTGGGGGGGGCAACAGTGTGAGGGCTTCTGGTGCCCTGGCCCCACTGCTGGACCTCCTGATGGCCAACCTGGTATTTTCGGCCACTGTGTGACCCAGAGAGTGTTGGACTGGAGGGGCCACTGGCCTGATCCAACATGGGCTTCTCTGATGTTCTTGTGTAATAATAATGAAAAAGAAATTAGCAATTTCAATCTTGGTGTTTTTCACTCTTCCTAAAATGCATTTAGGTTTGGAAATTGGTGGGTGTGGGGGAGGGGGGTTGGCGGCACCAGAAGGTAGCCTCGCTCAACTCGACTTTTCAGGACAGTCCCGGCTCTCTTCTTCGTCAGAGAAGGCAGGAAAAGTCCCCATTCGGGGCAGCCCTTGGGGGGGGTGGGGGGCTGTTGTCCTTCTGACTGCCAGAGGTGAGGGGGCGATTGCGGGGGGGGATAAGCATTTTGAGAAGCCCCTTTCAGCCAAGTCTTCTGCAGTGCTGCTGCCTCCCAAAAAACCTGCATCGGAGCACAAAGGGAACGAGCTCGCTAACCACAAGGCAGCCCACGGGAAACGCACTGCCTAAAAATAACTGTCTGCTGTAGAAAAAGGGGAACCAGCGATGGCCTTTTGCCGTCACCCAGAGGAGTGCTGAAAACCGGGCCGGAGGGCGATGAGTGTCTGCGACTCTGGAAACCTTTTTCTCCTTAAACCCTTCATCTTGACTTCGAGGGTGTGTCTGGGGAAAGTTTCCCGGGAAGAGCCGAGGGCCCCCCTCCCCTCCGAGGGAGAAAGAAAGGGAATCTCCTGGGGGCCCCCCACCCACCAAGGACGCCCCTTTCAGGGCCTCGCCGCCTCCCCAGGCCTGAAGCAAGGCGCCGGAGGTCTCCGCCCCGAGGGAGGCGCTGCTGCTGCTGGGACCCCCCAGGCTTTGCAGAAAGAGGCGAAGGAGACCCCCCCACACACGCACACACGCCCTCCGGGGTCGAGGACGGGGCGGCTGCAGGGCTTCCCCCGGCCTCCCCCATCCCCTTGCGAGGAGCCCCCCTCCGAGGCTCGGGGGTCCCCCACCAGCAGCCCCCCCCTTACTTCTGCCCCCCCTTCCCCTCGTGCACTTTCCCCTCCTGGCTTTTGCACCGAGAGACCCCCAGTCCGGCTCCTGCAAACGGGGAGTCTGCAGAGGGGGCGGCCGGGGGGGGGTCAGCCCGGGAGGCGCCTCGTCACCCATGCACGCCCCCCCCCTTGGGCTCCTGTTTGCAGGGGGAGGTGAAGGGGGCGACGATCTGCGCTCCTGGAGAGCAGGGGGGCGGTGTGGGAAGCCCATCAGTCCCCGGCACAGCGGCATCAGCCCCCCCTTCAAGCGCAGCTGTTTCCAGGCTTTGGGTTCCCCCTCCCCGAGGAAGGATTCGAACTCCCCCACGCCCACAGCCTCCCCTCCACCGACGCCTCCTTCTGCCCCCGGGCGGGCGGGCGCCCCAGCAGCAAGAGGGCAGGCGAGGGAGCCCGGAGGAGGAGGCGGTGGCGCCGGCCTTGGCCTCCCCGTCGAGGAAGGCCGACCCCTTAGAGCCCCCGAAGCAGGCGGCGTCCCGTCGGGGGGCCGGAGCAGAGAGGCGAGGAGAGAAGCCCCGGAGGAGGGGGGGGGACCCGATTCTGTCAGTGTCTCTCTGGGTCCCGGGAGGGGCTCTTCAGGAACACGCAATTAGAAAAAAAAAATCAAGCCCTTTGGATGGCCTTTTGGAACCCTTGAACCCCAAACTCCCCCTCCGAAAACAGGACACGGTGGCCGCACTGCTCGCTCCCTCTCTCCCTCCCCCGGCAAGACAGAAAAGCTCACCCCCCACCCCACCCCGGGCCACTGACTTACTTGCGAGGAGCAAACCTGCCGGGGGGGGGGGGGTCCGGCTGCAAGACTTGCTTCCTCCTCCTCCTCCTCCTCCTCCTCGGTGCAACTCTGAAGCTCCTCCCGGGCCCCTCCGCCCACGAGGCCGGAGCCCGGCCTGCCCCCCCGCCCGCCTCGCTCGGTCCGCGACGGGCGCCCTCGAAGGCAGCTGGACGGGGCTGCTCGCGAGTCAGGCGGCAGGGGGCGGCGGCGCTGCCGTCGGGGGGAGGGAACCTGCCGCTGCTGCTCCTGCAGCAGGGGAAGGGCGGGAGGGGGGCGAGCGGCGGGGCTGGGGGGGGGCGAGCGAGGGGAGGGGGGCAGTTCTTCCCGCGGGGGGGGTGCGGGGCGGGGGAGGCTCTGCCCTCGGGTCCCGGGCGGCCGCAGAGAGCGGGGAGGGGCTGCGGATCGGCAGAGAGTCACTGGGGGGGACTGATCAGGGAGGGGACGGTGGTCTGTCTTGACGGGCACTTGCTGGTGGCCGCTGTCAAGTGACAGCTGGCTTATGGCGACCCCTGGTGGGCCGGATCTGACATACATGAGACCTGGCCGGGCCGGGCCAGGCGCGTGTCACCAAATGCGATGCCAGGTAGTGGAGATAGAAACTTTATAAAGGACACCGACACAAAGGGGGGTTTGGTTTTTTCACTTAAAAGAAAAACATGCTTAAAACCTTCGCGCTCTTGCAATATTCTCTTGATTCAACAGTGCCTGATCACTGACACCTCTGGCTCTGAATGAGTGCCGACAAAATCTCTGCCCTGCTGCAGTCTTGAGTTTTGCCGTTCAGGGGTGTGTCTGTAAGCCGCAAGCCTAGGATGACGCAGCAGCGGCAGCAGAACTGGAAGAAGAATCAGGAGACAGTCAGTTCTATCATCGGCCTGGCGGAAGCCTTCTGTGGGACTGATCCAGTCCCCCGTCCGCTTGTTTGACACCCCTGCTGGAGGGTTTTCAAGGCAAGAGACGCTCAGAGATGGTTGGCCGGGGCCTGCCTCCGCGTCACGGAGGGTCTCCCATCCAAAGAGTCGCCCGGGGCTGACCCTGCTCACCTCCCAAGATCCAATGTGATTGGATTAGCCTGGGCAGTCCAGGTCGGAGTACTGATGCGTCCGGCGTATTGCAAGTAAGATCCTGTTAGGTAATTTTTAGGCTACTGTAGGTTGCCTGCTTCTGTGTCATTCTGCATCATTTGGCGGTTCATGTGAGCATTTCTGTACTTTTCGGATTTCTGGTTGGTTCTACCACCAAAGTTCATTCACTGTGCCGTCCTATCGACTTTGGTAACCTAAAGAAACACGTAAAAGATGCATGCGTGTTTTAATTTCTGAGCTGCCTTGGTGGTCCTTGTCGGGACAGAAAAGTGGGATCCGAATTTTGCCCATTAAAATAACAGAAAATACATTCTTGCCCACGGTGGTCGTAGGGAGGCCCAAGAGGAACTCCCAGGCGTGATCGCGTGGGATGAATCATACAAGCCCATGGGTTGCTGAGTGTGCAAAGCATTTGGGGCAGTGCTTGACATCCCATATGATCTGCCATTTTCCTGGGGACTCGTTGCCTCCCCATTTTCATCCGAGCAGCCCCTGCACTCTGGCCTGGGGAGGCATTATGGCTCCTCTGCCCCTTCCCCTCCTGACAGGTACCTGGACAGAGCTCTTGCCAAACACGTCCAGCCTGTGGAGGAGGTATCTGCAATGGCTGAGTCCTTCCCGGTTGCTTTGTCCTGGGCTCCCAACACCACAGCTTCAGGCACTCCTGGGGTGCACTCCACCGCCCCCTCACCTGCCAACCCACCTGGCACTTCTTTTCCCGCCCACCTCCCCCCCCCAAGCAACTTCCCATCCCACCTTCTGCTGCCCACCACAGCTTCAGGGACTCCTGGGGTGGGCAGGACCTTGATCTCCGCGCTGGATGTGCGCTTGAACATTTAAATAATGAATTTATTCAGTGCAGGATGGCTCATGCGCTCAAAGGCGGAAGCTGTAAAAAAAAACCCCGCCTCATTGTGCAAAGAACAGTCAGACGACCCTAATCGCAATCATTGCAAGAGATGGCTGTCCAGATGGGCGAAATCGCAGATTCAAAGCGCAAATACCCGAAAAGTACTTGATTTTCCCGGTGCAGGAAAATACAGTAGAGAACTGGGAACATTGCGGGAGTGAGCCTGCTTCGGCACGGGAGGCGGATCGGCCCATCTGATCAGCAAATTTAAATGTGAGAGGGAACAGTGGCGAACCCCAATCCAAAGGACCATGTGGCCACACCCTGATATTGGCTTGCTATCTGTCTAGATTTAGCCCTCAGCAGTCTTATACTGACTTTAGGCCAGAAGTCCTTTGTAAATTCCTCTAAGATGTTCAGAGCTCAGTGACCTATGCTGTGGCAAAATTTTGTTGCTTAGCTATTAGGAAACGCAAACTTATTTTAGCTGGGAAAACTGTATGATTCTCTTATTAATATTATTTTATTTTACTAATTTTATTAATTTTATCCAGTTAATGTTTTTATACTATCCCATGTTGTTACTGTTTCAATCCTTCTTATATTAGAATTGTACTGTTTTGCTGGCTCTTGCTTTAATAAATTGATTGATTGCTATCTGTATGTTTTATGTGCCTGACCTTGAGTGCCTGGCGCTCACACATGCCTCTGGGGCCCGTTACTTCTGGTGGGCTCATCCTGATACCTTGATTGGCCCCTGGCCATCGGGGTGCCCCTTCAGACATAGTAGATATCCCACAGCCCCACACCTTTTTCTTTACTCTTAACACAGATCCTGAAATGTAGATGTTCTGCCAATACTGTACCAATAAACTTCACTTCAAAAAGAGGAAAGTTGTTGGAGCTGATTCTTGCAGCAGTCTGACAGATAAGAACATAAGAGAAGCCAATGTTGAATCAGGCCAATGGCCCATCTAGTCCAACACTCTGGGTCACACAGTGGCCAAAAATACCAGGTGCCATCAGGAGGTCCAGCAGTGGGGCCAGGACACTAGAAGCCCCCTCCCACTGCTGCCCCCCCCAGCACCAAGAACAGAGTGCATCACCTGCCCCAAACTGAGAGTTCCTATCTATAACTTGTGGCTTATAGCCACTGATTGACTTCTGCTCCATATGTTTATCTAACTCCCTCTTGAAACTGTCCATGCTTGCAGCTGCCACCACCTCCTGCAGCAGTGAATTCCATGTGCTAATCACTCTTTGGATGAAGAAGTACTTCCTTTTATCTGTTCTGACCTGACTACTCAGCAATTTCATTGAGTGCCCACGAGTTCTTGTATTGTGAGAAAGGGAGATAGTACTTCTTTCTCAACCTGCTCAATCCCATGCATAATCTTATAAATGTCGATCATGTCACCCCTCAGCCGTCGTTTCACCAAGCTAAAGAGCCCCAAGAGTTTTAACCTTTCTTCATAGGGAAAGTATTCCAACCCTTTGAGTATTCTAGTTGCCCTTCTCTGCACTTTTTCCAATACTATAATATCCTTTTTGAGGTGTGGCAACCAGAACTATACACAGTATTCCAAATGAGGTCACATCAATGATTTATACAGGGGCATTATGATACTGACTGATTTGTTTTCAGTTCCCTTCCCAATAATCCCCAGCATAGTGTTGGCCTTCTTTATTGCAGTTATACACTGTCTAGACATTTTCATTGAGTTATCTACTACGACTCCAAGATCTCTCTCTTGGTCTGTCTCTGCCAGTTCAGAACCCATCAACATGTATTTATATTTAGGATTTTTGGCTCCAATGTGCATCACTTTGCACTTGGCCACATTGAACCCCATTTGCCACGTTGACGCCCACTCACCCATCCTCAACAGATCCCTTTGGAGTGCCTCACACTCCTCCCTGGTTTTCACCACCCTGAACAACTTCGTGTAATCTGCAAATTTAGCCACTTCACTGGGCCCCACACCCAACCAACCCCTGCGTCAGGCAGGCCTCTCTACCTGGCACCTACCGGCGGCAGCAGTGGTGAGTGGGAGGCTGAAGGAGTTGGTGGCTAAGCAGCAATGGGGGAGCCGATGGAGGAGGCATTAGGGTCCCCTCTTTCTCGATTTCTGGGCAGGCAGCAGGGGTGTGCCTGGGCCCAGGAGCGGTAGAAGCCACCACCATAACATTGGCTCCAGTGACTTGGCAGCACTGGCTCGAAGGGTCCCGGGTCCCATTTGAAGTATGGACTAATCATAAGAACCTGGAGGTGCTACGGGCCCCTAGGTGCCTCACCGCTAAGCAGTTAAGATGGGTGGAGTTTTCCTCTAAGTTTCAATTCAGTTTGAAACACTTCCCTGGAAAGTCAAGCTTCCTGGCCGCTATGTTGTCCCGCCTCCCTCAAAATGTGAGCCAGCGAGAGGAGGTGGTGGACTCCATGTTCACGCCCGCCTAGTTGGGAGGGGCGGTGGTAACTCGAAGCCAAGCAAAGGCTGGAAAAATTCAAGGCGGCTCTTACTGACACTGATAGAGCAGAAATCGGGAAAGAGGGGACCCTAATGCGAGAGGAGAACAGGTGTTGGTACTGGCAAAATAAACTGTTCATTCCTTTGGCTCTATGGGGAGACATCCTCTCGTTAGGGCATGATAAAAAGCTGGCTGGACATTATGGGTACTTGAAAATCCTCAATGGACCGTATGATTGGTGGGACCTTCTTTTGAACTGCCTATATCTTTTGGGTTTTGTGCCAGAAGATCAGTTCTGACTCAAAAGGAGTCTAGCCTTGGAACATCTTTATTTCTCACTAAACAATTTATTCAAGAGAGTGTTGTTGAAAGGAACTTTCTCCAAGAGTCTGACAGGTATTCAGATCGCCTTCAGTAGGATAATGTAGTGTTTCGGAAGGAAGATGCAGCCCAGCCAGCCAACGCTGGAGACCAAGATGGAGAAGCCCTGCATGGCGACCATGTATTTCCCCCCTTCGTGTTCAGGTAAGTGGGGCCAAAAAGGACACCCACACACTGCAGAACATGAAGATGCGGAAGGTGGTCAGCTTGGCTGCGTTGAAGGCCCCGGGGCAGTTTCTTGGTTAGGAATGACATCGTGAATGAGATAGTCAAATAAGAAAAAAAAATACTGTGAAATAAGATGCTAAGAAAATCAATAAAGACTTATAAAGAAATCAATGATGTCATTATTTTGAAAAACTTCTAAAAAGACACACCAAATTATTATTCGCAAAAAAAGCAAAACAGGGTTGAAATTGTGGAATGGTGCCCAACTTAGAGAATACGTTTTAGACTTGTGTAGAGCCAATAATAAAAGATTCCACCATCATCAGAAAACTGTGCATGTTAACCCTTGGAAGGAAATTGTTTTGAATCTAGAGAATTTCTGTATGAAGTTTGTCTTTTTCCGAAGAAGATACCGAAACGAGACAGATATATCTGGAACCCTCGTTCTACAATAAAGACTTCTTCCATAAAAATATTTGGCATGAACCAGTTCATGGACTTCCATTCATCCCAGTTGTATATTCTGTGTTGAATTGTATATTTATTATTGAGCCTTGTGGCATGGGTTTTGCTTTATGATTTTTGTGTGAATAATTTGGTGTGTCTTGTTATAAGTACTTAGAAATGATAACGGCATGATTAATTTTTTATAAGTCTTTATTGATTTTCTCGGCGTCTTATTTCACGGAGACTTTTTCTTTTCTGACTGATGTTTGTATAACGTGAAAGAGAGGGCATCCCAGAAGCCCACGTAGTCCAGGGCACCACAGAACATGGCAACAGACTTTTCGCGGCACTCCATTGCTTTAGGATCTGTCCAGGCTGGAAGTGCCTCTCAGACTCTGAGAGGTGGGGAGAGAGTCCCCGCTGGATCCCATCTTGAATACCAGAAAAAGAAATGAGAAGGGAGCTGGCCAGACTCTTCCCCAGCCATTTCCGCTTCCTGTCTCCTGGCTTGGTGGCTGCGAAGGCCACCGCTACAGCGATTGTTTTGGCCAACTCAAAAAAAAGAGGTTGCTGAAGGCCGTTTGTCAAAAAAGGCAGGTCGATTCAGTTATTCTCCGTAGAAATAATATTTAGGGTGATCCTTCACATAACACAACCCAAAGAAGACCCAGATGAGCTAGAGGCCCAAGAGGAGGAAATGCTCAAGTTTACTGGCAGTGGCTCTCCGGGGCCTCAGGTGGCGGTCCTTCACGTCACCTGCTATGCGATCCTTTTCAGTGGAGACGCCAGGGATTGAACTTGGGACTTTCCTGATGCTCTTACCTTGGAGCCACGACCCCTTCCATTCTATGAGATCCACGCATGTCCCATGCAAAGCCTGAACTGCACTCAAACCAACAGCTTTTACTTAAAGGCAGAGAAGGGAAGGGGTATAGAACTGTGGTTGTTGAACATGGCTGGGCTCACTTCACACAGCAGCAGGTTCAGTGGACAGGAGGGGGAGATATTCGGCTCTGCACAACACAATCCCAGTTCCTGCACCACATGAGATGTCGTGGTGGTGGAAAGGGCCTTTGCTGCTTTGTCGTGCCTCCAATATCTGCATGGAAGCTTTGGATACAGTAGATGATGTCATCCTGTTGAGGCGTTCGGAGGCAGGCAGGAGGTCTCGGGGGATGTGCCCTGGCCTTTTTTGAATCATTCTTCAAGGGCCAGACTCTCTAAGGCTTGCCAAAGGAAGCCAGCTATGCTCAGTGGGGGAGCTGACCTGTGGGGTCCCAAATGTGCAATCCCCTGTGTGTTTTTATACAGTTCCTTTTGAATGTTTTGAATGCTAAGCGGAGAAAGGTTCACTCTAGAATTCTCAGATATCTCTATATTGAAAGGTGGGGGAAGAAAATAAGAACATAAGCAAATCCATGTTGGATCAGGTCAATGGCCCATCCAGGCCAACACGCTCAGTGTCACACAGTGGCCAGAAATACCAGGTGCCACCAGGAGGAGAAATCCTAGTCAATCCCTGCGACTCTGTCTCTCTTTTAGCCCCAGTGGGCCAAGCTGAACCAATAAGAACATAAGAACATAAGAGAAGCCAATGTTGAATCAGGCCAATGGCCCATCTAGTCCAACACTCTGTCACACAGCGGCCAAAATATACCAGGTGCCATCAGGAGGTCCAGCAGTGGGGCCAGGACACTAGAAGCCCTGGTAAAAAACTCAGATTCAATCATTTAACTACGTATGCCGTTCACTGAAGCACCGCACCTGATTCTCCTCGGAATACAGGGAATATTAAGAGGCGGAAAGGCTCAGGACAGCATCAGTACACACAAGGAAAGTCAAAGCCACAGAAACCAGGCAGCCAGTCTACCGTCATGCACTCTGCCTGGGTCCACCCTTGAAGTCAGCATCTCCAGCTGGGACAGAATGTTGCAGCAGCTTGATTCCTACTACAGTCCAACTCATTCAAAAACCCACACCACAAGCACAGAAAACACACACACTCTGGTTTACCTGGTACAAATGATCATGTATTTAATGAACTGCGACTCTTCTTTAGCTGAGTCTTGTTTTCTTTGATTCAGAAAGAGAACCTTAATTCAGGGTTGCCAACTGCCTGGAGGAAAAATGTGTGCTGTCATAAGAACATAAGAACATAAGAGAAGCCAATGTTGAATCAGGCCAATGGCCCATCTAGTCCAACACTCTGTCACACAGCGGCCAAAATATACCAGGTGCCATCAGGAGGTCCAGCAGTGGGGCCAGGGCACCAGAAGCCCTCCCACTGCTGCCCCCTCCAGCACCAAGAACAGAGTGCATCACCTGCCCCAGACTGAGAGTTCTCATTCTATACCCTGTGGCTAATAGCCACTGGTGGACTTCTGCTCCATATGTTTATCTAATTTCCTCTTGAAACTGTCCATGCTTGCAGCTGCCACGACCTCCTGTGGCAGTGAATTCCATATGTTAATCACTCTTTGGGTGAAGAAGTATTTCCTTTTATCTGTTCTAACCCGACTGCTCAGCAATTTCATAGAGTGCCCACGAGTTCTTGTATTGTGAGAAAGGGAGAAAAGTACTTCTTTCTCAACCTGCTCAATCCCATTCATAATCTTATAAACCTCGATCATGTCACCCCTCAGCCGTCGTTTCTCCAAGCTAAAGAGCCCCAAGCATTTTAACCTTTCTTCATAGGGAAGGTGTTCCAACCCTTTTATCATTCTAGTTGCCCTTCTCTGCACTTTTTCCAATGCTATAATATCCTTTTTGAGATGTGGTGACCAGAACTGTACACAGTATTCCAAATGAGGTCGCACCAATGATTTATACAGGGGCATGATGATACTGGCTGATTTGTTATCAATTCCCTTCCTAATAATCCCCAGCATAGCGTTGGCCTTCTTTATTGCAGCTACACATTGTGTAGACATTTTCAGCGAGTTATCCACTACGACTCCAAGATCTCTCTCTTGGTCAGTCTCTGCCAGATCAGACCCCATCAACGTGTATTTATATTTAGGATTTTTGGCTCCAATGTGCATCACTTTGCACTTGGCCACATTGAACCCCATTTGCCACGTTGACGCCCACTCACCCATCCTCAACAGATCCCTTTGGAGTGCCTCACAATCCTCCCTGGTTTTCACCACCCTGAACAACTTCGTGTCATCTGCAAATTTAGCCACATCACTGCTTACTCCCAATTCCAAATCGTTAATAAACAAGTTAAAAAGCATGGGACCGAGTACTGATCCCTGTGGTACCCCACTGCTTACCACCCTCCACTGAGAAAGTTTCCCATTTATACTCACTCTCTGTTTCCTATTTATAAGCCAGTTTTTGATCCACAAGAGGACTTGTCCTTTTATCCCATGACTATTGAGCTTACTTAGGAGCCTTTGATGAGGAACTGTATCAAAAGCTTTCCGGAAGTCAAGGTAAATAATATCTATTGGGTCCCCCTTGTCCACATGTTTGTTCACTCCCTCAAAAAACACTAACAGGTTAGTGAGACAAGATCTTCCCTTACAGAACCCATGCTGAGTCTGCCTCAATAGTTTTTGTTCATCAATGTGCCTACTAATTCTTTCCTTAATAACAGTTTCCACCAACTTACCCGGTATCGATGTCAGACTGACTGGCCTGTAATTTCCTGGATCTCCCCTGGAGCCCTTTTTAAAGATGGGAGTGACATTAGCTACCTTCCAGTCCTCAGGAATGGAGGCAGATTTTAAAGAAAGATTACATATTTTTGTCAGGAGATCCACAAGTTCACATTTGAGTTCTTTCAGAACTCTCGGATGAATGCCATCCGGGCCTGGTGATTTATTAGTTTTTAAATTGTCCATCAGTCGGAGGACTTCCTCTCTTGTCACCGCAATCTGATTCAGGTCTTTCAACCCCCTCCCGAAATCAGTGCTTCTGGAGTGGGCAAATACTTCTCCTCTTCCACAGTGAAGACAGAGGCAAAAAATGCATTCAGCTTCTCAGCCATTTCCCTATCATCCTTCACTACTCCTTTTACCCCTTGATCATCCAAGGGCCCCACTGCCTCCCTGGCTGGCTTCCTACTTCTAATGTATTTGAAGAAATTTTTATTGTTGGTCTTTATGTTTTTTGCGATATGCTCCTCATATTCCCTTTTTGCTTGCCTGATCACAGACTTGCATTTTATTTGCCATAGTCTGTGTTCCCTTTTATCAACCTCACTAAGACTAGCTTTCCACCGCTTAAAGGAATCCTTCTTACCTTTTACAGCTTCCATTACTTTATTTGTTAACCATGCAGGCTTTTTTCTATACCTATTTGTACCTTTCCTAACCTGCGGTATATATTTTTTCTGAGCTTCTAGGATTGTCTTTTTAAATAGTCTCCAAGCTTCCCCAATGGTTTTGACCTTCTCCACTCTTCCTTTCAATTTCTTCCTCACATGTCCCCTCATACCAGAGAAGTTACCCCTTTTAAAGTTAAAAGTGGTTGCGTCAGTCTTTTTGGGCAACTCCCTATCTGTACAAATGTTAAACTCAATGACATTATGGTCACTGTTTCCAAGTGGTGCAATCACTTTTACATCTCTCACCAGGTCTTGGGTGTTACTTAGGACCAAATCCAGGATCACCTCTCCCCTGGTAGGATCTGTGACCATCTGTTCCACAGCACAGTCATTGAGAGTGTCTAAGAACGCAATCTCTTTTTCCCGACTAGAACTCATATTGACCCAATCAATGTGTGGGTAGTTAAAGTCGCCTATTACAACACAGTTATTTCGTCTAGCCGCTATCTTTAATTCATTCATCATTTTATAATCCTCCTCTATCTTTTGATCTGGTGGGCGATAACAAACTCCCACTGTTAAGCCTCCTTTTGGACCCACTATTTCAACCCATAGCATTTCCAGAAGGGAATCCAATTCTCTTACCCTCTCAATCTTACTGGATGGTATACCCTCTCTGACATACAGAGCCACCCCACCTCCAACCCTTTCCCCCTATCCTTCCGATATAATTTATAACCAGGAATCACCGTATCCCACTGATTTTCCTCATCCCACCAAGTTTCTGAAATACCCACAATGTCTATTTCCCCCCCAACACCAAGCATTCCAACTCCCCGATTTTACCTCGGAGACTTCTAGCATTTGTGTATAAACACTTATAGTTTCCCACGTTTGTTAAGCCCACAGCCTTCCTCTTGCTGCCTCGAGACCTTGCCAGGCAGTTCCTATCATTAGCCACAGTCTCAGTGGACAATTGTAATCCATTTCCTTGTACATCCCTTTAACAGAGGCATTATGGGATGTTATTTATCTCTTCAGGTACCCATTTCCACACAAGAAGCCTCAGGGAATGAGGCAGGATATTTGTTTTCCCTTTCAGGCCTGTTACCAACCCTAATGCAGAGACCTCTCCAAAATAAAGTAGGGAGATGGGAAGGAGAATTTTCTTGTTAGACTAGATGCATCTTTCACATAAGTCCAAAATCTACTTTTCTGAAGATTTTTTGTGTTTCTGGTAGAGTTTTGTGTTTCACAGTAAAGAGGCTGGTTTGAGTCTCACAGAAATTGCTGTCTCTGAGTGACCTTCTTCTCTGCCAAAACACAACGGCTGGAAACGGACGGACGAGACGCTTGGCCAGTCATCACGGCCTGTGTTTATATCGAGGCCTAAGAAATTATTGTCCAGAATCCAGAGAACTTTTGCAAGATTTTGAAATAGAAACAAGATGATTGTCTAATTAGCAATCTATGACCACAATATCATAACCAACAGAATCACTGCTGACTGAGGTCTCTAGCAAGGCTTCCTGGAAAAGGGCTGGGCGTAGGAGAATAAGCTTTGATGTATCTTAAGACCCTAGCAAAATACCCTGTTCAACAGCAAGCAAGTCCAAACACACTTCACTCAGAAAGTTATGCTTTATTGGAATACCAGTCTGTTGCCCATTATTGCAGAGTCATTCTCAGGAATAACAGATAGGGCCTAGGAAGTTGTGTATATACTCTGATGCTTCAGCTAGCTAAGCAAATGAAAACCAAGTGCGCGCGCAGGAATTCTCCCGGTGGGATATTACATAATGAACTGGAGACAACCCCCTCTGTAGGAGGGCCAAGACATTCACACCGTCTGGGAACCCAAGCCCTCCCTTCTGTTCAAGGTCAGAGATAATGGCTGGCAGATGAGTGTTTCCCACAGTTCCATAATGAAAGCAAAGCAATGCAGATGCGAGAAGGCAAGCAAGCAAAGCATGAGATCATACAGAAAACATGGTAGTTATCTGACACCTGTAGGGGGACAAGCGGGTTGTACGAGGAAATGGAAGCATTTTGTTGTTGTTCAGTCGCACAGTCGAGTCCGACTCTTCGCACCCCATGGACCAGATCATGCCAGGCCCTCCTGTCTTCCGCTGTCCTCTGAATACCTGAAAGCTATACCGTATTGATCTGCTTTAGCTTAATGGTCTAAACGCGCCTCTCAGTACACCAGTCTAAGTTGGAGCAGGAAGGTTTAATCAGACAAGCACACGCTGAGGCGAGGTATCTGCGCACTTGCATCGTGGCCAGTCGTCCACATTAGTGCTGCGCCTCAACCACGGAGCACGGTGTCCCAGTGGTTTATTCAAAAATATGGGTGATCATGCCATGGGTGCATATGTGCACAGAGCCAACCACGTTTTGGGGTTTTTTTTTAAAGGCGGAAAGAGATCTGACCGTTTGCACTTCCGACCCAGCCCAGAAATGTGGGGTTATAGTGCTGACATCTGTAAAGATCGGGCTTTCCACAGTGCCCAGCAACTCTGATTCTAAGGCGGGTCAGAACGGAGTGGCGACGACTGGGGACTAGGAGGAACATGTCGCTGCCTGACCGTGTTCTTTAAATCCACAAGGGAACACTCATGCTAAGTACATTACATTTTTATCAGAAAGAGGAACTAGGGATAGATAGAGATCGGAATACTTGTTACAAAGGGATAACTGCATATGGCCATTAACTGGGAATGGGTTTAGAAGCTAAACATAACTATCAGAAGCCAACGTAACTGTTTCAAAGGTCTGGCCTCTAAATGGACCGTTACAGGGATCTGGTCCCAGGGTGGGCGTTGTCAGGAGCTAGCATTAAGAGAACGGCAAAGTTCGGGAAACCCCCAACATGATCCAGAGAGCGGAGATGTCCTTGGCAAGGGGGAAATCCAGATGGGACGCATACGGTGGTCCCACGCAAATGCTCGTGGAAAGGGGGAAGTCCCAACAGGATGCACATAATTATCTCACGCAACTCCTGTTTATCGATGAACCTTTTCAGCCAAAGATGATGTATTATCAGGTTGCTAGAAATCCAAGGCAGTTGGAAAAATCTGATCGGACTAGAGAGGTGGTCAGACGTGCTGAAAAGGTTATAGAGGGAGAATCCAATAGAGGTCAGACTGGGAGGATTATACCCTCTCTCCCTCGCTTCTCTTTTGCAGGTATTCTCCAAGGAAGGCCAAGTGAAGATGAGACCTTCTCCTACCACGTTATCGCTGGGATTCCTGAGCGATATACCCCTTGCTATGCTACTATATTATTTTTATATTACCTGTGCTTCCTGCTGTCTCAAATAAAGAAAGAGTTCACCATGAACAGGATTTGGGACAATGTTATAAAATTATGAATCCGGTGTTCAGTTCTCCCTTTTCCCTGGAAGTAACTTTCCCAGAGCAAAATTCAAAAGGTCCCCTCTCACAAGCAAGGGCTTAGCCTAGACACAACACAGGTTAACGACATGGGTACTGGTCCATTTCCACAATTGACCAATTAGAGCTTACTGAGCTGTTGTGTTAGGGGAAACAACCTTTTCCTTCCAACCCAAATTGGAAGATGACAGAGTTAGACTCGAAGATAACCTGAAGTAGTGAGTTTCCCAGAGGATGGCAAAAACCAAAAAGGAACTAATTTGTGTCCCTACATCCTTAGACATTTTGAACCTCATCAGAACCAGACACAGGGAAGTTTCACCCTTGTATGGATTCTCTGAGGAACATGGAAGTCTGATCTGTGCCTTGGGCTCTTGCCACACCCTGACCACTGATGGGGTTCCTCCCCTGGGGGGGGGGACTCCTCGATGCTAAAGAAGAGATCAGTGGATCCTTCGACCAGCAGAGCCCATGGCCCACCCTTCGTCTCTTCCCTGTGGGATCTTCCTGAGGCTTCCAACATAGCTAAAGCTTCTTCCACAGTCCAAACATTTATAACGTTTCATCCCGGTTAGGGTAAGGTTTCTGTGCAGAGTCAAGCTTTCTACAACGGTTTACATCTTCCCAGTGCTCTGTATGGTCTGTGGTTGTCTTCTTAAGTGTGAAACAGGAGAATAGGCTCTCTTCAGGGGCTAAGCCGTTATGTCCGTCCTGCCCTGTGTGGGTTCCTCGATGAAGGAGAGGACGGCCACTCAGACTGAATCTCTTCCCGCGCACGGAGTGTCATGCCCGACCTGCACGCTTCAGATTGCAGCACCTTCTATCATGGCACCCGGTATCCCTGAGGAGCCTCCTTGGCCTAAGACTGGGGAGAGGTCTTTTCTCTCATCCGTGTCCTCTTCCTCTTCAACCAATGTGTCTTGGCTCTCCATTGCTGGCTGCTATCATCCCTGGACTGTTGACGGACCTCCTCTCTTATCCCTCCCTGCTCTCCTTTTGGCACTGCCCATCCTCTGCGCTTCTATTGGCTCCTGCCCCTGTCCTTCAGGACCACATCCGGGGCAGACCGTTCCCTTGGCACCCACAGTATGCCACCTGCGGACTCTCCCAACCCTCAGCATGGTGCTTGCTGCCTGGACCCCCAGATACCCCCAGAGTCCAGCAGGGCGGAGTTTTCCACCCCCATGCTTCCACCTTCTCTGCCGGACCCTGAGGGCTCCAGCTGGACAACATAGCCAGAGGGTGCCTCTCTGAGGCTAGGGGGCATGCCCTCCCACCAGGCCTGGCATCTCCCAGGTGTCCAAATCCACTCTGGCTTCCTGCAGGCTCCCGAGGCTCTGACCGATTCCTGCTGCTCCCCCCCCTCCGCAGTCTGCCAGGTTCTATCAACTGTAGTTTGTCCTCAGCTCTTCCATCACCTTGCCTTCATCCGGCCATCTGGGACAACAGCTACCTTTGCGGTAAGGGAAGTAGATGGGCTGATGACACATCAGCGAGCTTGGGTTCCATCACCAGGCCATGAGACCCTCTCTTGTGGCAGCTCCTGAGTGCAGGTGTAGTGATGCCGGACCCGGATAATGAGTATTCAAATCTCTTTCCTTACCTGGAGCATTCAAAAGGTTTCTCCCCTGTGTGGGTTCTTTGATGATATTGAAGATTGCCACTCTGACTGAATCTCTTTCCACACTCTGAGCATTCAAAAGGTTTCTCACCTGTGTGGGTTCTTTGATGATATTGAAGATTGCCACTCTGACTGAATCTCTTTCCACACTCTGAGCATTCAAAAGGTTTCTCACCTGTGTGGGTTCTTTGATGATATTGAAGATTGCCACTCTGACTGAATCTCTTTCCACACTCTGAGCATTCAAAAGGTTTCTCCCCTGTGTGGGTTCTTTGGTGCTTCTGAAGATGGCCACTCAGAATGAAACTCTTTCCACACTCTGAGCATTCAAAAGGTTTTTCCCCTGTGTGGGTTCTTTGATGAACCTGAAGACTGCTACTCTGACTGAATCTCTTTCCACACTCTGAGCATTCAAAAGGTTTCTCACCTGTGTGGGTTCTTTGGTGCTTCTGAACACTGCCACTGTGACTGAATCTCTTTCCACACACTGAGCACTCAAAAGGTTTCTCCCCTGTGTGGATTCTTTGATGCTGTTGAAGAGTGCTACTCTGACTGAATGTCTTTCCACACACTGAGCACTCAAAAGGTTTCTCCCCTGTGTGGGTTCTTTGATGCTTTTGAACATGACCACTCTGACTGAATCTCTTTCCACACTCTGAACATTCAAAAGGTTTCTCCCCTGTGTGGGTTCTTTGATGACAATGAAGACTGCCACTCTGAATGAATCTCTTTCCACACTCAGAGCATTCAAAAGGTTTCTCCCCTGTGTGGGTTGTTTGATGATATTGAAGACTGCCTCTCCGACTGAATCTCTTTCCACACTCTGAGTATTCAAAAGGTTTTTTCCCTGTGTGGTTTCTTTGATGATACTGAAGACCGTGACTCCGACTGAATCTCTTTCCACATTCTGAGCATTTAAAAGGTTTCTCCCCTGTGTGGGTTCTTTGATGATATTGAAGACTGCCACTCTGACTGAATCTCTTTCCACACTCTGAGCATTCAAAAGGTTTCTCACCTGTGTGGGTTCTTTGGTGCTCCTGAAGATGGCCACTCTGCCTGAATCTCTTTCCACACTCTGAGCATTCAAAAGGTTTCTCCCCTGTGTGGGTTCTTTGATGATATTGAAGACTGCCACTCTGACTGAATCTCTTTCCACACTCTGAGCATTCAAAAGGTTTCTCCCCTGTGTGAGTTCTTTGGTGCATCCAAAAAGCACCACTCTGACTGAATCTCTTTCCACATTCTGAACATTCAAAAGGTTCCTCACCTCTGTGTATTCTTCGGTACACAAGGAGCTGTGATCTATTTCTGAAGTACTTTTCACATTTAATGTATTTACTTGCCTTCATTATCCTCTGCTTTGCAAAACGTACATTACGCTGTCTGCCATCTCTCTTCTCAATCATATGGCCGCTTTCCTT
The DNA here is from genome assembly GCA_029375565.1 of Gekko gecko. Classification (NCBI taxonomy): domain Eukaryota; kingdom Metazoa; phylum Chordata; class Lepidosauria; order Squamata; family Gekkonidae; genus Gekko; species Gekko gecko. The sequence continues at coordinate 1,438,310 of JAPDNY010000002.1, read as the reverse complement.
TCTCTTAGGTTTCCCTCGATTCCTGACATTTTCTTCCAGGTCTTCATTTTGAACTGTATCTGCCATTTGTTGATGAAGTTCCGCACCCTCCTCGTTCCTCTGATCATCCTCTGCTGGAATAAAGAGAGAGAGATCCTGTGAGGGAGGGCTGGTAAGGTCCAAAGGCATATTATGTGACTGCAAGAGGAAAGGATTGACGGGTCCTTTGGCCTCGTCCAGCTTGGCTGATCTTAACCACCCCTCCACCTTTCCCCTGACTACCTAGGGTTTAAGGATATTCTCACCCCCTCAAGAACTACAGCTGAGTTCTTGCCCAGAAGGAGTTTCTGAGACTCCAGATTTCAGGCCCCCAGAAGGCCTCCCTCCCTCCTTACCCAGCAGGCTGTGTGACTGTCCCAAACCAAATGTTGCTCAGAAGTGAATCAGAAATCCATCCTGGCTATTCCTTGCCTGTTCCATTGACGTAACCGTGAAAGATACTCACTCCCAGCCAGCTCCTCTGGGAAGGAAATATGCTCTTGGGATCCTCCTGAGGAACTCTCCAGCCTTTCTTCGAGTGGAAGGCCGTTGTCAGTCTCCACCGTAGTCTCTCCGATACTTCCGGCTTCTTTCACAGGGAGAAAGAGAGAGAGAGAGTGATCAGTCTTATATAGGGAAGGAAAGATATTCAAAAGTAAAAATTCTTCTGGAAGGGCAGAACTATACTCAAGATCAAAGCCCACCATCCCAACCAGCATTAAGGGGAATGGATCTGTGAGGCAAAGCACCCCAGTTCCTTTAAGGGTAAATATGATTATTAAGTGGCCTGGTTTGACTTGCAGGTCTTTGCTGTTTGAGTCTTCCTGCACCTAACATCCGTCTCTTTTTCAAGGCCAGACTCCGGAATGTGTTCTTTGGTTAACTGTGAGAACCTGTGTCCAGTTGTGTAACTAGGAGGGGGGGGATTAGGAGGGTGCTGACCGCCTTTTGAAAATTCCGTCAAGGAGGACCCTTGCTGGTTGGGTCATTAGGACCACTGGCCATAGAGAGGCAGAAAGTATAATACGGGTACAGAGCAGAGGGAAGCCAGGCTAACTTTATGCTCATGCCAAGCTAGTGCGCCTTGATATTTTCTTCCTTCATCACAGTTTTCTGTAGAGTAACAGAGGTGACATCAAAAACCAAGTATTTCATGTAGTAAACAGAAGAGTTAGCTTTCCTTGGTTTTCTGTGGCTGAGGTGCAGAAACTGTGCTGCTCAGAGACGTCTTATTTTTCAAACCTTTATATAGATTTAAAATGGGTCTGCTTTACCTGTCTGCACTCTCCTCCTGAACCCAGTGAACAGGGCGGTGCTCTCAGGTGCAAAGAGGAGTGACCCGGGGGGGGGCAGGGGCTTCAGTTCTCAACAGGATCACTTCCAGATCACAGGCAGAGCGGATGTTTCTAATCCCACCCCCATCACTGCCACAGGAGGTGGTGGCAGTTACAAGAACGGGTGGCTTCCAGAGGGAATGAGGTAAACATACGGAGCAGAAGTCCATCAGTGGCTCTCGGCCACAAGGTAGAGACAGGAACTCTCAGCCCGGGGCACCTTAAAGACTAACGTTGGCCTCTTATTTATTATTTATTAATCATATTTATACCCCGCCCTTTCCACGATGCAGGCCCCGTGATGCTTCTCTTATGTTCTAGTGTCCTGGCCCCACTGCTGGACTTCCCGATGGCACCTGGTATATTTTTGCCACTGTGTGACAGAGTGTTGGACTAGATGGGCCATTGGCCTGATTCAACATTGGCTTCTCTTATGTTCTAACGTTCTTATGTTAAGAGTGTGTTGTAAAGGTTGGCAGCAGAGAAATGTGGATCTGGCCCCTCCCAGGGTCTTCCTGAGGGCCTCTCCTCCCCACCTTTGCCTCAGGCCAGGAGACACCTTCTCAGGCTTGGGTGACAGCCACAACTCTGACCTCAGTAGCCCCTGGGCAAGTAGGCACACACCTGAGCAGCACGTGAAGCTGCCTTCTACTGAATCCGACCCCCCTTGGTCCATGGAAATCAGTGTTGCCCACCCAGTCTGGCCACAGCTCTCCAGAGGTCTTTCCCATCACCTCCTACTTAATCCTTTTAACTGGAGATGCTGGGGATTGAACCTGGGACCTTTTGGATGCCAAGCAGATGCCCTGCCAGTGAGCCACAGCCCCTCTCCAAGAAGTTGGGCAGGCCTCAAAATAGTGTATTGCTATGCAATATTTTCATTCACATCTCATCACAGTGGCAGCAATTCATGCCTTTGGCACCTAGGAAAGACCCTTACCCAGAAAGGCCACATTCTCATAGTTCTCCCGCATGACTTCCCTGTACAGAGCTCTTTGTCCCAGATCCAGCAGGGCCCATTCTGCCACCGTGAAATACACGGCCACGTCCTCAAAGGAAAAAGGACCCTGAAACGAAAAGCAGATTCCCTCGTCAGAGATCAGGACAGGCAGAGATGGCACACGGGAAGGGAGTCGTCTGGGAAGGGACCGGATGTCAGGCTTGGGATGGGTGAAGGAAACGGCCTTCAGAGGCTCTCTCCCGCCCAGACACCTTGTAGAAAGTGCAGGAGCAGAAGACCCCTGAGAAAGGGGGATGGACCACAGTTGTCCGTCCCTCCAACTCATCTCTCCTACCTGGCCTGGAGGGGCAGCAGCTGTTTCCCCACCGCTGGAAAGATGTCGGTTCAACAGCATCTCTTCACTGCCTGTTCCTGAGACAAAGGAGGAAGGAAGGGAGTTTGCTTGCTTGTTCCCTGCTTGACACACCCTTTTCCCAATGTTGTGAAACTTCGCCCTGTGTACACTCGCCACATTTTAAAACACCTTTTATACTGAATTCGGGGAGAGGCAGAAGTGAAGCACCAGGTACCCATGAGCCTCAGGAATTACAAATGCTGCCAACACATTTCAGACTCCTGTGAGATCCGTGTCTGGCCTGGGGGGGAGGGACAGAGGGGGGTGGAAATGACGTCACAGGACACATCCCCATCACCTTCGGCCAAGACGTGACTTGAGCTCACCTGGAGAACAGAGGGGGTCCTATGAGTGAGTTTCCAGAGTGTCTCCTGGCATGCTGACTTCACAGTTTTCAGGCAGATGCGACATCAACAGGACACCACGTCTGCCCCAAGCCCCTCCCAGAGACCCTCCCCAAAGTACCTGGGGTGCCGGGCTGTGAGGGTCATGGAGTGAACCCCTCATCTCTACTCCAGCATCCTGTTTCCTTTGAGCAGCCTGCCGGGTGCCGCTTTAAGGATGGGCAGAGAAGCCAAATGCTCCCAGGAACTGGGTTTCAGAGCTCTGCTGCCCCAGAAAGCGGAGGCTCCCTTTATTCATCAGGCTGAAGAGCTTGGTCTACCTTTTCTCTTTGAGCCACCTTGAGTTCCTCTTACAGAAGGAAGGTGAGATGTGATTATTTCGATAAATGGGAGGGATTGCCCTCCATGGATTTGACCAATCTCCTTTGAGAGGCATCACAGTTAGTGGATATTGAGTGCTGCAGATTAACTCTTGTGTTACATGAAGAAGTATTTAATTTCCTTCCTGACCAGAACACTCTACCCATCAAATTCACTGGGTGCCCCAATCACATCCTGGCACGATGAGTCCTTACCACCGGAGAGGGCATCTGGGGCATGCTCCTGGGCCTGCGCTCTCTGTTCTTGCTCCAAAGAAGCTCCTTCCGCCTCAGGGACTGTGGCTTCTTTCTTCATGGATGGTGCCCACGTCTGAAACAGCAGCGAGGGAGAGGGGGAAGAGGTGGAACGGAAAACAGACCAAAGAATGGATGCTGCCCCACTCCCAAACTCTGCACCCTTTCATCAGCAGACCTGGAGCGTTCTCTGGAGGGATCAGAAATTCTCCAGTAGAAGAGGCCGCTGAAGGAGGCCGTTAAACCTCCCACTTGGGTGATTCACACTTGGACAAATCTCTCCCAGGGAAACTTGAAGATAAGGCCAGATATCCTTGCTTGAATTGGACGTACCTGGAGGGAACTCCCCCTCACCAGTTCTGCCTGCCTCTTCTCCTCGGCCTGACTCAGGAGGAAGCCTTCGGCCAGGGCCACCGCCTGGGAACTGCTCTCCGGCCCGCATCCTCGGACCCAGCCCTGCATTTCCCGGGGCAGGAGAGTCAGGAACTGCTCCAGGATCACCAGGTCCAGGATCTGCTTCTTGGTGCGCCTCTCCGGCTCCAGCCAGTGGCTGCACAGTCCGTGGAGCTGGCTGCAAACCTCTCGGGGCCCAGCGGCCTCCTGGTAGCGGAACTGCCAGAAGCGTCGGCTATGCACCTCTGAGATTGCAGTGAGCTGATCACGGGTATCTGGCCCTGGGCTTTCCCAGGATTCCATGCCACTCCCAGCTTGGGAATAGGGGCCTTTCCTTGCTGTCCTGCCAGTTCCAGGTCCTTCTGGGTTCTGCTCTTCCATCTCCTTCCCCGTCTCTTGGATCACCTCTGACTATGTAAAGATGCCTTCAGTCACTTGGCTATGGAGAGAGGCTTCTCTCTGGGGGGGGAAGGAGAGACACAGACAGTCACAGTGGAAATCAAAGAGAATGCAGACACCTCACTGAGTATCACAATCCTTCATATGCTCAGGAGACACATGAGAATTGCCCCAGCAGATCAGGACAAAAAGGTTTCTTGTGGCTTGTAGACCAGGCTTAATCTCAGTTTTTCTATATTACAAGCCAAGCTATTTGAGATATGCCTCCATTGTTCGTTGGGAACCAGAGGGACTGGTGACCTCTTGACCATTGGAGGCATCTCTTCGACAGGCCTGAACATGAGAACATAAGAGAAGCCAATGTTGGATCAGGCCAACTCTGTCACAAATAGGTATAGAAAAAAGCCTGCATGGTTAACAAATAAAGTCATGGAAGCTGTAAAAGGTAAGAAGGATTCCTTTAAGCGGTGGAAAGCTAGTCTTAGTGTGGTTGATAAAGGGAACACAGACTATGGCAAATAAAATGCAAGTCTGTGATCAGGCAAGCAAAAAGGGAATATGAGGAGCATATCGCAAAAAACATAAAGGCCAACAATAAAACTTTCTTCAAATACATTAGAAGTAGGAAGCCAGCCAAGGAGGCAGTGGGGCCCTTGGATGACCAAGGGGTAAAAGGAGTAGTGAAGGATGATAGGGAAATGGCTGAGAAGCTGAATGCATTTTTTGCCTCTGTCTTCACTGTGGAAGAGGAGAAGTGTTTGCCCACTCCAGAAGCACCGATTTTGGGAGGGGGTTTGAAAGACCTGGATCAGATTGTGGTGACAAGAGAGGAAGTCCTCCGACTGATGGACAATTTAAAAACTAATAAATCACCAGGCCCGGATGGCATTCATCCGAGAGTTCTGAAAGAACTCAAATGTGAACTTGTGGATCTCCTGACAAAAATATGTAATCTTTCTTTAAAATCTGCCTCCATTCCTGAGGACTGGAAGGTAGCTAATGTCACTCCCATCTTTAAAAAGGGCTCCAGGGGAGATCCAGGAAATTACAGGCCAGTCAGTCTGACATCGATACCGGGTAAGTTGGTGGAAACTGTTATTAAGGAAAGAATTAGTAGATACATTGATGAACAAAAACTATTGAGGCAGACTCAGCATGGGTTCTGTAAGGGAAGATCTTGTCTCACTAACCTGTTAGTGTTTTTTGAGGGAGTGAACAAACATGTGGACAAGGGGGACCCAATAGATATTATTTACCTTGACTTCCAGAAAGCTTTTGATACAGTTCCTCATCAAAGGCTCCTAAGTAAGCTCAATAGTCATGGGATAAAAGGACAAGTCCTCTTGTGGATCAAAAACTGGCTTATAAATAGAAAACAGAGAGTGAGTATAAATGGGAAACTTTCTCAGTGGAGGGTGGTAAGCAGTGAGGTACCACAGGGATCAGTACTTGGTCCAATGCTTTTTAACTTGTTTATTAATGATTTGGAATTGGGAGTAAGCAGTGAAGTGGCTAAATTTGCAGATGACACGAAGTTGTTCAGGGTGGTGAAAACCAGGGAGGAGTGTGAGGCACTCCAAAGGGATCTGTTGAGGATGGGTGAGTGGGCGTCAACGTGGCAAATGGGGTTCAGTGTGGCCAAGTGCAAAGTGATGCACATCGGAGCCAAAAATCCTAAATATAAATACACGTTGATGGGGTCTGAACTTGCAGAGACGGACCAAGAGAGAGATCTTGGAGTTGTAGTGGATAATTCAATAAAAATGTCTAGACAGTGTGTAGCTGCAATAAAGCAGGCCAACGCTATGCTGGGGATTATTAGGAAGGGAACTGAAAACAAATCAGCCAGTATCATCATGCCCCTGTATAAATCGTTGGTGCGACCTCATTTGAAATACTATGTACAGTTCTGGTCACCACATCTCAAAAAGGATATTATAGCATTGGGAAAAGTGCAGAGAAGGGCAACTAGAATGATAAAAGGGTTGGAACACCTTCCCTATGAAGAAAGGTTAAAACGCTTGGGGCTCTTTAGCTTGGAGAAACGACGGCTGAGGGGTGACATGATTGAGGTTTATAAGATTATGAATGGGATCGAGCAGGTTGAAAAAGAAGTACTTTTCTCCCTTTCTCATAATACAAGAACTCGTGGGCACTCCATGAAATTGCTGAGCAGTCAGGTTAGAACAGATAAAAGGAAATACTTCTTCACCCAAAGAGTGATTAACATATGGAATTCACTACCACAGGAGGTGGTGGCAGCTGCAAGCATGGACAGTTTCAAGTGGGAATTAGATAAACATATGGAGCAGAAGTCCATCAGTGGCTATTAGTCACAGGGTATAGATGGGAACTCTCAGTCTGGAGCAGGTGAGGCACACTATTCTTGGTGCTGGAGGAGGCAGCAGTGGGAGGGCTTCTGGTGTCCTGGCCCCACTGCTGGACCTCCTGATGGCTCCTGGTATATTTTGGCCTCTGTGTGACAGAGTGTTGGACTAGATGGGCCATTGGCCTGATTCAACATTGGCTTCTCTTATGTTCTTCTATGTTCACACAGTGGCCAAAAATACCAGGTGCCATCAGGAGGTCCAGCAGTGGGGCCAGGACACTAGAAGACCTCCCACTGTTGACCCTCCCCCCCCCCAAGCACCAAGAATACAGAGCATCACCTGCCCCAGACTGAGAGTTCCCATCTATACTTTGTGGCTAATAGCCACTGATGGACCTCTCTGCTCCATATGTTTATCTAATTCCCTCTGAAAACTGCCCATGCTTGTAGCTGCCACCATCTCCTGTGGCAGGGAATGCCAAGTGTTAATCACTCTTTGGGTGAAGGACTTCCTTTTATCTGTTCTAACCGGACCGCTTAGCAGTTTCATGGAGTGCCCACAAGGAGTTCTTGTCTTGTGAGAAAGGGAGAAAAATACCTCTTTCTCTACCTGCTCTATCCCATGCATAATCTTATAAACCTCGATCATGTCACCCCTCTGCCGTCATTTCTCCAAGCTAAAGAGCCCCAAGCGCCTCAAGCTTTCATCATAGGGAAAGTTCTCCAACCCTTTTATCATTCTATATTTATATCTACTCAGGAAGGTAGGGTAGGGCTGAGTCAAGACAAACCTCCTCAGGAAACCATAAGCAAAAGAATCTCCTCAGGAAAGCTCCTCCATTAGCATGTTTCACAGCCTGGGGAACTCCTACAAGATAATGACTCAGCCCTACCCCGCCTTCCTGAGTAGATATAAATTACCTGCCATACAGCCTGGAAAATCCGGAACAACTAATGAACTCTGGCCATGAAAGCCTTCGACAACATATGAACTCCCTGAGAGTTGGAGCAATTTCTTGCTGGAACAGGCTTCCTTGGGAGGTGGTGGGCTCTCCTCCTTTGGAGGGTTTTATGCAGTGGCTAGGTGGCCATATGACAGCAATGCTGACTCTGGGAACTTAGGCAGATTGTGAGGGGGAAGCGCTGCCTCAGTGCTTAGTTCTTGTGGCACTTTCTTACACGCCCAGGGAACACCAATCACCACGTTGAGGTCAGGAAGCAATTTTCCTCCAAGCCAGTTTGGTAGGAGATCCTGGAGGGTTTTCTGTCAGCTCCTGGCATTCTGGGACTGGAGGGAGGGGTGAGGGGTTTCCCCAAACCCTCACGTTTAAATCAGATCTTGGGCCACATCGGGCCTCAGGAATCAAAGAATCCTAGAATGTTGGAGTTGGAAGGGACCTTGCAGGTCATCTAGTCCAACCCCCTGCACTCTGCAGGAGCATAGACGAAAGACAGCCCTACATTCCTACAACAGACCCAAAAGGTAGTTGCCCAGCCTTCGCTTGAAAACGTCCAGCGAAGGAGCATCCACCACCTCCCGGGGCAGTCTGTTCCACTGCTCAACCATTCTTATAGTTAGGAAGTTTCTCCTGATATCTAGCCAGTAATGACTCCCTTGTACTTTCCACCCATTAGATCTAGTCTTGCAATTCAGAGCCAGAGAGAATAGATCTGCTCCATCTTCTACATGACAGCCCTTCAGATATTTGAAGACTGCAATCATGTCCCCTCCAAGTCTTCTCTTTCCCAGGCTAAACATACCCAACCCTTTCAGCCTTTCCTCATAAGACTTGGATTCCAACCCTCTTCCCATCCTGATTGCCCTCTTCTGGACACGCTCGAGCTTGTCAACATCCTTCCTAAAACGTGGTGCCCAAAACTGGACACAGGACTCCAGGTGAGGCCTGACCATAGCAGAATAGAGCAGAACAACCATCTCCCGTGATCTGGATGCAACGCTTCTGTTAATGCATCCTAAGATTGCATTAGCTTTCTTCACAGCCGCATCGCACTGCAGGCTCATGTTGATCTTGTGATCAACCAGAACACCCAGATCCCTTTCACATGTGCTGCTGTCAAGCCAAGTCCCTCCCATTCTATATCTGGGCCTTTGATTTTTTGTGCCCAGGTGTAGGACTTTGCACTTATCTCTACTGAAATTCATTTTATTGGACTCAGCCCACTGTTCCGGACTGTCTAGATCATTTTGAATCCTGACTGTCTTCTTCAGAATTAGCAATCCCACCCAGCTTCATGTCATCTGCAAATTTCATAAGCATCCCCTCTATGTCTTCCTCAAGGTCATTTATAAAAATATTGAACAACACCAGGCCCAGGCCCAAGCCCTGCAGCACTCCACTTGAGACTTCCCTCCACGTAGACGTGGAGCCATTTACCAGCACTCGTTTCCAGGTGCTCCTGGAATCTTGGATAAACATCTGGAGCAGAGGTCCATCAGTGGCTCTTAGCCACAAGGTATAGATAGGAACTCTGTTTTCTGGGTGCTTGGGGGAGGTTCAACAGTGGGAGGGCTTCTGGTGTCCTGGCTCCACTGGTGGACCTCCTGATGTCACCTGGTATTTTTGGCCACTGTGTGACACAGAGCCCTGGAGTGGATGGGCCCTTGGCCTGATCCAACATGGGCTTCTCTTGTGTTCTTATACGAACTCTCGGCCTGGGGCAAGGGATGCTCTGCATTCTTGGTGCTAGAGGGGGCAACAGTGGGAGGGCTTCTGGTGTCCTGGCCCCACTGCTGGACCTCCTGATGGCCCCTGGTGTTTTTGGCCACTGGGTGACCCAGAGAGTGTTGGACTGGAAGGGCCACTGGCCTGATCCAACGTTGGCTTCTCTTATGTTCTTATAGGAACTCTCGACCTGGGGCAAGGGATGCTCTGTCTTCTTGGTGCTTGGGGGCGGGGTCAACAGTGGGAGGGGGCTTCTGAAGTTCTGGTTCTCCTGAGGGCACCTGGTCTATTAGGCCACTGTGTGACACAGAGAGTACTGGACCGGATGGGCCACTGGCCTGACCCAACGTTGGCTTCTCTTGTGTTCTGATGTCAGGTGCTCCGGGACTCTCCTGGGAAAAACTCCTCCCCTGCCTCAGATTTAAGGTGCTGCGGACGCTTGCTCCTTTCTGCTGCTGCTGCGGACAGACTAACAGGGCTCGACCTTTTGGGACACTCCCGGCTCCCTTCGCCTGAGAAGGCAGCAGAAGTCCCAAGTTAGGGTAGCCCTTGTGGATAAACATGGGGGGGGGGTGCTGTTGTCTTTATAACTGCGAGGTGACCCGGGGTGGAGGGGTGGGATGATGTCCCTGGAGAAACTTTTCCGGGGACAGCCAGAGGCCCCCGAGGGAGAATGGGAGACTCCTAGCCCACCCCCACCAAGGGAAGGCTCCCTGAAGTCCTCGCGCCCCGAGCAGGGCGCTGCTGCTGCTGCTGCTGCAGGGACCCCTCCTGGCTTTGCAGAGAGGAGCGAAGGAGATGATACCCTCCCACCCACCCACACACACACACCCCCTCTCCAATTTCATTAGAGGCTACAGGGCCCAGAAGGAGAGGGAGGGGCTTTCCCCGGCCTCCCCCTCTCTTTGGGAGGAGCCCCCCCAAGCTTGCAGGTCCCCTCCCTTCAGCCCCTCCGGTGGCCACCAGCAGTCTCCCCCCCCCCACCCCCGCTTCCTTCCGCACCTTCCCACTTGGTGCACTTCCACCCTCCTCGACTCCCCCCCCCCCATAATCCTAAATCTGGCAAAGTTCCACAAATGGGGGATCTGCAGAGTGGGCAGGGGGGCGGTCAGCCCAGAAGGCACTGGAAGGTGGGCGGGAGAGGCTTTGCCGCTGCCGCCACCCCCTTATCTCTAGGAGCACGGACTGGAGCCCCCTTCTTCCCGCCCCCTCCACTTGGGCTCCACTTGTGGGGGGGGACGGGGGACTCTAGTCTCTGCTCCTCGAGATAAGGGGGCGGCCGCAGCAGACCCTCTCCTGCCCGCCCCCCACGGTGTGTGTGGAGGTCTCCCACAGTGTTCCCTCTAAGCTGAGTTAGTGTGAGCTAGCTCTCAGCTTTTTAGCCTCCGGTTCGTGCATTTTTGTCTTAGCCCAGGAAGGAAGGGCTCCAGAGCAAACTAATTTTAGATGCAGCAGCCAAATCACTCGCTCACAACTTTAACGCCAGCAGCTCAGGAAGTAGAATTTTTGCTCACAGCTCAGAGGGAGCACTGGTCTCCCGGGCGCGGGCGGCACTGGCCCCAGACCACGGGGGTCAGGGCGGCAGCAAGCCCATGGGGGAGGGGGTGGGGGAGGGGGGATGTGCCAGGCTGCAAGAGGAGATCAAAAGAGGGGGTGTGGGGGCGCCGCCTTTGCTTTTGAGTGTGTGTGGGGGATTCCGGGTTGCGTTGAGGAACCTCTTTTCCTGCTCCCTAAGATCATGTTGGGATCCGCCTTTCCCGCAGGGAGGAGCCCCCCTCCCCCCCCCGTGGGCGGCAGCAGCTGATTCCCCTCTTCGGGGGAAAGGGGGTCTGGGGATCCGACTTTTCCCTTTTCCCCTTTTTAGCCCAGTCTTTTGCAACGCTGCTTGCGAAAAAAACCTGCACGGAAGCACAAAGTTCACAGCGTGCCTAACCACAAGGCAGCCGATGGGGAAACAAAAGCACGGCTGAAAAATAACTGCAGGGGGGAAACGGGAACTAGCCATGCCTGTTGCGGGAACCAAGGGGAGGGGTCGACCCGAGCCAGGGGGCTGTCAGTTCCACTCTGGAAACCCTTTTTTTAATAAATCCTTCATCTTGACTTGGAGGGTGTCTGCCTGGGGAAAGTTTTCCCGGGAAGAGCCGAAGGCCCCCTCCTGCCCCCCTCAAGGAACCCCTTTCAGTGCCTCGTCGCCTCCCCAGGCCTGAGGGAAGGCGCCGAAGGTCTCTGCCTCGAGGGAGGCGCTGCTGATGATTTGCAGAGAGGAATGGAGACCCCCCCCCCCACGTACACGCCGCCACCCTCCGGGGTGGGTGGGTGGGGAGGCTGCAGGGCCCCCGAGGGAGAGGGGCTTTCCCCGGCCTCCCCCCACCCCCTTGCGAGGAGCCCCCCCCCGAGGCTCCGGGGTCCCCTTCCTTCCTTCCTTCCGCCCCTCCGGTTGCCCCCAAGAGTCCCGTCCCGCCCATAGCCGGCTCGCCCACTAGGCGAGCTAGGCGCTCGCCTAGGGCGCGCCGGCTGCAGGGGCGCCAAACCGCGCCCCGGCCCCTCCCAGAAAAAGTCCCCCCCGCTGCTCCCACCGCCTCCCCGAGCGCCCGCCGGGGCTCAGGAGGCGGCAGCGGAGCTCGCCGCCCTCCCCAAAGCCGGCTTCTCTCCCCCACCCCCACCCCCGCCCTCCCAAGCCCACCGCGGAGCTGCGGTTGCTGGGCTGGGCTGCGGGGTGGGCAGGCGGCGGCGGAGCGGCTTCTCCACCCCCCCCCACGGCCCTCCCAAGCCCAGCGCCGCCGCTGGGAGGGAAGGGGCGGGCGTTCCAAGCCCGCCCGTTCCCGGCTCTCCCCGGGCGCCTCGCAGCTGCGAGGGGTCCGGGAGAGCCTGCGCCGCTGCTGGGAGGGAAGGGGCGGGCATTGCAAGTCCGCCCGTTCCCCGGCTCTCCCAGGCGCCTCGCAGCTACGAGGGGCCCGGGAGAGCCGCGCCGCCCCTTCCCCGGCTGTCCCGGGTGCCTCGCGGCTGCGAGACACCCGGGAGAGCCCCGCGCGCCGCCCCTGCTGGGAGGGAAGGGGGGCTTCTAAGCCCGCCCCTTCCCCGGCTGTCCCGGGTGCCTCGCGGCTGCGAGACACCCGGGAGAGCCGCGCACGCCGCCCCTGCTGGGAGGGAAGGGGGGGCTTCTAAGCCCGCCCCTTCCCCGGCTGTCCCGGGTGCCTCGCGGCTGCGAGACACCCGGGAGAGCCGCGCACCCCGCCCCTTCCCTGGCTCTTCCAGGCGCTGGGCCATCTCCAGGCCCCACCGGGAGGTTGGCATCCCCGGTGGGGTGGGCGCCCCAGGCAGTCCTGCCTAGGGCGCCCAGAAACCTGGGGCCGGGTCCCGCCCCCCCCACCGCTTCCTTCTGCGCCCCGTGTCCGCCCCGTCGCACTTTCCCCGCCTGGGGCTTTTGCACCCAGAGAAAGAACCCCAGTCGGGCTCCTGCGAACGGGGGATCTGCAGAGGGGGCGGCCGGGGGGGTTGCTGTCAACCCGGGAGGCGCCTCCTCGCCCCCCTCCCCCCTCCCTCGGGCTCCTGCTTGCGGGGGGGAGCTGAAGGGGCGACGATCTGCGCTCCTGGAGAGAAGGGGGGCGGTGGAGGAAGCCCATCACTCCCCGCCACAGCCTCTCCCCCGGGGGGGGGGCAGGCGGCATCAGCCCCCCACCCAGCGCAGGGCCGGGCGAGCAGGAAGGGCATTTGGGTGGGGGGAGGCTCCAATAGGTGGGGAAGGGGCCGGGCTGCAGAAGGAGATCAAAGGGGGACGGGGGGGCGCCGCCTTTGCTTTGAGTGTGTGTGTGTGGGGGGGATGTTCTGTGTTGCTGCATCCCTTTGGACCCCCCTCCCCGTGGGCGGCGGCAGCTGCTTCCAGGCTTTGGGTCCGGTCCCGGAGGAAGGATTCGACCCCCCCCCACAGCCTCCCCCCACGCCTCCTTCTGCCCCCGGGCGGGCGCACCAGCAGCAAGAGGGCAGGCGAGGGAGCCCGGAGGGGAGGGGAGGCGGCGCCGGCCTTTGGGTAGGTCGACCGCTAAAGCCCTCGGAGCAGGCGGCACCCCGTCGGGGGGCCGGAGCAAAGGAGCGAGACGAGAAACCCGGGAGGTGGGGACCCGATCCCACGAATGTCTCTCTCGGCCCGGGGGGGCCGCTCTCGGTCGCGGAGAAGCGTTTCGGGAAGAGGCGATTTTGAGACGGATTCCTGCCGGTCTCCCCGTGAGAAAAGAAGCCCGCGACGGCAGCACGGCTCTCTCTCTCTCCCCTTCCAGCGGGGCTGAAAAGCTCAACCCCCTACCCCCCCCTCCGCTCAGCAGCTTACCTGCGAGGAGCAAACTTGCCCGGGGGAGGGGGGTATCCGGCTGCGAGGGCTTTTCTCCTCCTCCTCCTCCTCCGGTGCAACTCTGCAGCTCCTCCCGGGCCCCTCCGGCCGCGAGGCACCAGCAAAGTCACCGTCCCGCGTGCGTGTTTCGTGTTCCTTTTTTTGAACGGGGAGTTCGTGCTAAAACAGTTTCGAAACGTCAAAAACAGTTTTGCAGCGTCCGTTCCCTGTAGGCTCGACGGGGCGGCTGGCGAATAACTTTGCAGGGGGCGGCGCTGCCTGAGCGGGGGGGGGGGATGGGGAGGGGAATCTGCAGCACTGAAAAGATTAGACGGAGCCGGCGGCATTGGGGGGGGCGAGCAAGGGGCGGGGGGGGGGCGAAGGGGGGAGTTATTTCCAGCGTGTTGGGGGGGGCTTTACTCTTGCGTCACGCCCGAGAGAGCAGGGAGGGCTGCAGATCTGCAACGGGGGGGGGGGGTGGAGGGGAAAGCCTGGCAGCCGGGCCCCGGGCAGATCTACTCAAAAGTAAGTCATGTGGGGTGGGTGGGAGAAATAAGCTTCTTGCTGAGAGAGAGAAACGCGGCTCGTCGTGCGCTGTTATTTGTTCGACGGGGCGCCGGGATGAAGCGGTATCCGGAGAAGCGGGGGAGGGGGGGTGACTCAGGAGAGCTCCCCCCCCCCAGCCTGGAGTTTTGTGCGTCTCTCCGGCTCTTCCCTCCCCCTCCTCCTTGGAGGCGCCCCCCCGCCTCGTCCACCTGCCTGCCCGAGGTCCGGGGGGCTCCCAGCTTTCCGCGATAGGGCGGCCCTGTACAAGATGATGCACGAAGTCTCCCAGTGTACATTAATGTGCCTTTGTTCTTGTTGCCGTTGAGTGACCTTGCAGGGCTTTCGAGGCAAGAGACGCTCCCCAGCCCGGCATTCCTCGGAGGGGGTCTCCCATCCAAACATCAGCAGGGGCTGACCCTGCTTAGCTCGTCCCCAGGTCTGAGGAGACCAGGCCGGCCACAGCTTCTTGCAAGCAGGGCCCTGTTCTGTTATTTTTGGACTGCGTCGGTTGTCTCCTCCTGGGTAATTCTGCACCCTTTAGTGGTTCCTGTGAACCGTTTCTGCTTTCGCTCCCTACAGATTTTCCGATCCCTGCTGCTTGGTTCTACATCCCAGATTCCATTTTCTTCATCGTTCACCCGATGTGCCGTCCTATCTGACCGCGCCGTGCCACTCGGTGGGTCGTCCGCTCTGAGTCCCCAGGGGAGGGGCGGACTTCAGTCCCCTAAAAGGAGCGCGTAATGGATGCAGAAGTCCAGTGACCTTGCAGGGCTTTGGAGGCAAGAGATGGTCCGAGGAGGTGGCCTGCTCCCTGCGTTTGCAGATGACACGAAGTTGTTCCGGGTGGTGAAAACCAGGGAGGAGTGTGAGGCACTCCAAAGGGATCTGTCGAGGATGGGTGAGTGGACGTCAACGTGGCAAATGGGGTTCAGTGTGGCCAAGTGCAAAGTGATGCACATTGGAGCCAAAAATCCTAAATATAAATACACGTTGATGGGGTCTGAACTGGCAGAGACGGACCAAGAGAGAGATCTTGGAGTCGTAGTGGATAACTCGCTGAAAATGTCTACACAATGTGTAGCTGCAATAAAGAAGGCCAACGCTATGCTGGGGATTATTAGGAAGGGAATTGATAACAAATCAGCCAGTATCATAATGCCCCTGTATAAATCATTGGTGCGACCTCATTTGGAATACTGTGTACAGTTCTGGTCACCACATCTCAAAAAGGATATTATAGCATTGGAAAAAGTGCAGAGAAGGACAACTGGAATGATAAAAGGGTTGGAACACCTTCCCTATGAAGAAAGGTTAAAATGCTTGGGGCTCTTTAGCTTGGAGAAATGACGGCTGAGAGGTGACATGATCGAGGTTTATAAGATTATGAACGGGATTGAGCAGGTTGAGAAAGAAGTACTTTTCTCCCTTTCTCACAACACAAGAACTCGTGGGCACTCTATGAAATTGCTGAGCAGTCGGGTTAGAACACATAAAAGGAAGTCCTTCTTCACCCAAAGAGTGATTAACGTATGGAATTCACTGCCACAGGTGGTCGTGGCAGCTGCAAGCATGGACAGTTTCAAGAGGGAATTAGATAAACATATGGAGCAGAAGTCCACCAGTGGCTATTAGCCACAGGGTATAAATGGGAACTCTCAGTCTGGGGCAGGTGATGCACTCTATTCTTGGTGCTGGAGGGGGCAGCAGTGGGAGGGGCTTCTCGTGTCCTGGCCCCACTGCTGGACCTCCTGATGGCACCTGGTATATTTTGGCCGCTGTGTGACACAGAGAGTATTGGACTAGATGGGCCATTGGCCTGATCCAACATTGGCTTCTCTTATGTTCTTATGTTATGTTAAGTGTTTTAATTAATTAGCCGCCTTGGTGACGAATGAAAAGTGTGATCTGAATTTTGCCAATTAACTAAAATAACTGAAAATAACTTCTCGCCCACAGGGCGGTGAGGAGGAGGCCCAGAAAGGACTCCCAGACTTGATCCCATGGGATGAATCAGACAGGGCCAACCTGAGGTGTTTCTGTGCCCTAGGCGAGGCCAGCTTGTGCTGCCCGCACGCCCCTAGGCGATGCCAACCTCCCGGTGGGGCCTGGAGACCTCCCAGAAATATGTCGGGGGGGAGGTGCCGGGTGCCACAACCTAGCCTCGCCCCTGCCCAAGTGAGCAGCAGCAGCAGCCCTGCCGCCGCACCAGCCCCCACCCCGCGAGGTCACTATTGGCCGGGCAGGGAGCCACGGGCAGGGGCTGGGGAGAGGGAGCAGCCGGCGGGATCTGGCGCCAGGTGTGCAGCGGGGCAAGCAGTCCAAAAGGTGAAGCGGCGGCGGCCTCCACGTGCGCTGGCTGCCTGCCACAGGCCCACTGCTGCTGCTTCCTGGAGCACCGCCGGCCAGGCCCGAATGGGTCATGCCCGCCCCCCCCCCCGTGGACTGTGCCAAGAGAAAAGAGGGAGGGCGGGGGATGCGCGACAAGAGCAGCAGGCCCGGGGAAGGCGGCAGGGACTGTTCACAAGCCCTGCTTATGAAGGAAGGTGGCGAGCCCTGCTCACAAGTCTTCCTTCTCCTCCTCGGTTCCTCCGCCGCCACCCCCCTGGTCCAGTTTGGGGCCCTAAGGGCCGGCCCACGCTCTAGGAGAATGCCTAGTTCGCCTAGCAGGTGAACCGGCCCTGGAATCCTACAAGCCCATTCACTGCTCCATGTGCAAAGCATATCATAGAATCATAGAATGTTAAGAGTTGGAAGGGACCTTGCAGGTCATCTAGTCCAACCCCTTCACTCAGGGGCAGTGCAGAAAAGGAGGAGTTGCTGAGGTTCATAAGAATTTGGCCAGGGGTTTCACCAAACCAGCAGCCTCCAGAGCCAGTTTGGTGCCGTGGTTAAGTGCGCGGACACTAAGCTGGGAGAACCGGGTTTGGTTCCCCACTCCTCCACTTGCACCTGGCTGGATTACTTTGGGCAAACCATAGTTCTGTCACAGTTGTTCTCTCAAGGACAGCTCTAGAAAGAGCTCTCTCAGCCCCACCTACCTCACAGGGTGTCTGTTGTGGGGAGGGGAAGAGAAAGGAGTTTCCTTGGAGGTCTCCCATCCAAATATCAGCGCATGGAAAAGACTCTCAGGGACTTGTTAGATATGTCCCACTCTGGATCTGGCAGCCCCGCTGCTGCCAGGGAGCATGAGGGTCGAGGGGAAACAGGGCACCATGCTGCGGATAAGGGGAATGTGCCCTCAGAAGGGACCTCTTCCCCAGCTGGTGAACGGATATCTTTTCGCACCAAGGAACCATCCCCAGGCAGGGTGGGAGGGGGCTCTTGGTAGTTGGTGATTCGATCCTTAGGCAGGTAGACAGCTGGGTGGCGAACCTGCGCACTGACCGTATGGTGACTTGCCTGCCTGGTGCAAAGGTAGCGGACATTAGGCTGGTAGATAGGCTGGTAGATAGTGCTGGGGAGGAGCCAGTGGTCGCGGTGCACGTCGGCACCAACGATGTGGGGAAATGCAGTCGTGAGGTCCTGGAGGAGAAATTTAGGCTGCTGGGCAGGAAACTCAAGGCCAGGACCTCCAAGGTAGCCTCTCGGAAGTGCTACCTGTTCCACGCGCAGGGCCGGAGAGACAGGCACAGATCAGGAGTCTCAATGCGTGGATGAGACGGTGGTGTAGGGGGAAGGGTTCAAGTTTGTTAGGCACTGGGATGCTTTTTGGGACAAGAGGGAGCTGTACAAAAGGGATGGTCTCTACTTGTCCCGAGGAGGAACCAGGCTGCTGGCACTCAAAATAAAAAGGTGGCAGTGTTGCCTTGCAAGTTTTTTTATAAAGTATGGACTTCTGATGGACTGTGCAAAGAGTGTGCCAGGGAAAACAAACTGATTGGTGCCCATGAGACAGAGCCCCACAAAGAACACACGCCCAGCTGAGGGATGCCTTGGACTGAAACAGCGCGTTAAAACCAGATGCAGACCCATGGAAGCCCCGATGCTCTCCATCCCTGCCTCCCTAAAGATGGCTGCAGACCCAGGTAGAGGGCATGCCAGCCTCCCTGAGAATCGCAGACACTTGGAACCAGCAGCCAGGGAAAAGAGGGAAGCCGTGCTTTGCAAAGGCAACAGAAACTTTCCTGTCGGCACGCCATGACAAGCCTCGTCTCCATCACGCAGGCACCACCCACCCCCTTCTTCTCCAGCTTCACCCTACACTGCACATCAGTTAGCTCCAGGTTGTGACAGGGTTAGCTGGCTCACCCCCCTGTACCCATGCTGCTGCTGAGCATCGGATCGTTTCGTTAACGCTGATGGCTGGCCAAGCACTGGGAATGACTCTGTTCTTCCCCCTTTTCCTCAAACCCCACGCTTTCTGAAAGGGGTCGCTCCAGAGAAAAATTATGTCCATTGCCGAAACATTAAACCCCTTCTCCTGGCCACCACATGACCATCTGCAACCAGGTTTTTTTAGCAGCTTCCTGGGGACATGAGGGGAAGTGGCTGGTAAGAAGCCCACCCCCCAAGTATAAAGAGCAGGACCGTGTGCTTTCTCTCTCTCTCCCTCTCTCTCTCCCTGCCGCTATACCCAACCCTGCCCTGTCTTGTGGACTCTGGAGCAGCCGCCCAAGAGTCAGATCCAGAATACGATCCCTGTTCCCCGTAGTCTCCCCATTCTTCCTGTGGGTCGCTTCCATCTCTTCAGGACAGGCAAGTATCACCCAACTGAAAAACTGATAGATCCACCAGGCCCGGACGCCATTCCTCCAAGAGTCCTGAAAGAACTCAAATGTAAACTTGTGGATCTCCTGACAATAATATGTCAACTTCCTTTAAAATTGGCCTCCATTCCTGAGGACTGGAAGGTAGCTGATGTCACTCCCATCTTTAAAAAGGGCCCCGGGGAGATCCGGAAAATTACAGGCCGGTCAGTCTGACATCGATACCGGGTAAGTTGGTGGAAACTGTTATTAAGGAAAGAATTAGTAGGCACATTAATAAATACTGAGGCAGGCTCAGCTTGGGTTCTGTAAAGGAAGATCTTGTCTCACTAAACTATTAATTGTTCTGTGAGGGGGTGAACAAACATGTGGACAAGGGGGACCCAATAGATACTGTTTACCTTGACTTCCAGAAAGCTTTCGATAAAGTTCCTCATCAGAGGCTCCTAAGTAAGCTCAATAGTCATGGGATAAAAGGACAAGTCCTTTTGCGGATCAAAACTGGCTAATTAATAGGAAACAGAGAGTGAGTATAAATGGGCAATTTTCTCAGTGGAGGGTGGTAAGCAATGGGGTACCACAGGGATCAGTACTCGGTCCGATGTTTTTTAACTTGTTCATTAATGATTTTGGAGTTGGGAGTAAGCAGTGACTAAATTTGCAGATGACACGAAGTTGTTCAGGGTGGTGAAAACCAGGGAGGATTGTGAGGCACTCCAAAGGGATCTGTCGAGGACGGGCGAGTGGGCGTCAACGTGGCAAATGGGGTTCAGTGTGGCCAAGTGCAAAGTGATGCACATTGGAGCCAAAAATCCTAACTATAAATACACGTTGATGGGGTCTGAACTGGCAGAGACGGACCAAGAGAGAGATCTTGGAGTCGTAGTAGATAACTCAATGAAAATGTCTGGACAGTGTGCGACTGTAATAAAGAAGGCCAACGCTATGCTGGGGATTATTAGGAAGGGAATTGAAAACAAATCAGCCAGTATCATCATGCCCCTGTATAAATCATTGGTGCGACCTCATTTGGAATACTGTGTACAGTTCTGGTCACCACATCTCAAAAAGGATATTATAGCATTGGAAAAAGTGCAGAGAAGGACAACTGGAATGATAAAAGGGTTGGAACACCTTCCCTATGAAGAAAGGTTAAAACGCTTGGGGCTCTTTAGCTTGGAGAAACGACGGCTGAGGGGTGACATGATCGAGGTTTATAAGATTATGAATGGGATTGAGCAGGTTGAGAAAGAAGTACTTTTCTCCCTTTCTCACAATACAAGAACTCGTGGGCACTCCATGAAATTGCTGAGCAGTCGGGTTAGAACCGATAACAGGAAGTCCTTCTTCACCCAAAGAGTGATTAACCCATGGAATTCACTGCCACAGGAGGTGGTGGCAGCTACAAGCATGGACAGTTTCAAGAGGGAATTAGATAAACATATGGAGCAGAAGTCCACCAGTGGCTATTAGCCACAGGGCATAGATGGGAACTCTCAGTCTGGGGCAGGTGATGCACTCTATTCTTGGTGCTGGAGGGGGCAGCAGTGGGAGGGCTTCTAGTGTCCTGGCCCCACTGCTGGACCTCCTGATGGCACCTGGTATATTTTGGCCACTGTGTGACAGAGTGTTGGACTAGATGGGCCATTGGCCTGATTCAACATTGGCTTCTCTTATGTTCTTATGTTAATATCCATCACCTCTACTTTCATTGTCTCATATTTTAAGAGTTTAATTATGCTTCTATACTTTGTGGAAGATTTCACCAAATCACTTTTACTCTTAGGAACAAAAACAATCTGTCTTCTCACTGGGAAGTCATCATGCTTCCCCAAAAATGCAGCAATGAAAATGGAAAAACACAAACTGCATTCACAAAAATCAAAGAAAAACTGACTTTATTGACCATTTTTTTTAAAAAACAACAACAAATTACTGTCCAAGATGGAAAAAAACTAACTTTTACTGATTTTACTGACCATTTCCCACCCCTGGAATCAAGACACACAACAAAAGTCAAAGCCACAGTAACCTTGCAGCCAGTCTACTGTAATGCACTCTGCCCGGGTCCACCCTTGAAGTCAGCATCTC
Source organism: Gekko gecko (assembly GCA_029375565.1). NCBI lineage: Eukaryota > Metazoa > Chordata > Lepidosauria > Squamata > Gekkonidae > Gekko > Gekko gecko. Next base: position 1,417,173 of record JAPDNY010000002.1, on the reverse strand, counting down.
CAGCTGGGACCGAATGTTGCAGCTTGGTTACGATTCAAGATGAGGCACAAAATGCATCCGAGAAATTTCTTGAGTTGCTCCTTTGGAGATGGTTTAGTTTTTCAGTTTAGGTCATAGTGCTGGCTATAATAAAGTCCAGCTCATTAAAACACCCACACCACAAGTACAGAAAACACAAAGTCTGGCTTCCCTGGTACAAACAATAATATCTTTAATGAGCTGCGACTCTCCCTTAGCCGAGTTTTATTTTCTCTGATTCAGAAAGAAACACTTAATCTACGGTTGGCAACTGCCTGGAAGAAAAATGTGTGCTGTCCCTTTAACAGGGGCATTATGGGATGTTATTTATCTCTTCAGGTACCCATTTCCACACAAGAAGCCTCGGGGAATGAGGCAGGATATAACTATCAGAAGCTAACGTAACTGTTACAAAGGTCTGGTCTCTAAACAGACTGTCAGAGGGATCTGGTCCCAGGGCGGGCGTTGTCAGGAGCTAGTGTTAAGAGAACGCCCAAGTTCAGGAAACCCCCAACTTGATCCAGAGAGTGGAGATGTCCTTGGGAAGGGGAAAATCCAGATGGGACGCATACGGTGGTCCCACGCAAATGCTCGTGGAAAGGGGGAAGTCCCAACAGGATGCACATAATTATCTTAGGCAACTCCTGTTTATCGATGAGCCTTTTCAGCCAAAGATGATGTCTTATCAGGTTGCTAGAAATCCAAGGCAGTTGGAAAAATCTGATCGGACTAGAAAGGTGGTCAGACATGCTGAAAAGGTTATAGAGGGAGAATCCAACAGAGGTCAGGCTGGGAGGATTATACCCTCTCTCCCTCGCTTCTCTTTTGCAGGTATTCTCCAAGGAAGGCCAAGTGAAGATGAGACCTTCTCCTACCACGTTATCGCTGGGATTCCTGTGCGATATACACCTTGCTATGCTACTATATTATCTTTATGTTACCTGTGCTTCCTGCTGTCTTAAATAAACCAAGAGTTCACCATGAACAGGATTTGGGACAATGTTATAAAATTATGAACCCGGAGTTTAGTTCTCCCTTTTCCCTGGAGGTATCTTTCCCAGAGTAAAATTCAAAAGGTCCCCTCTCACAAGCAAGGGCTTAGCCTAGACACAACACAGGTTAACGACATGGATACTGGCCCATTTCCACAATACTGGGTGTTGCGGGTGGGGCTGACCCCTTAGAGCTTACTGAGCTGTTGTGTTAGGGGAAGCAACCTTTTCCTTCCAACCCAAATTAAGGATGAGAGAGTTAGACTGGAAGATAGCCTGAAGTAGTGAGTTTCACAGAGGACGGCAAAAACTAAAAAGGAACTCATTTGTGTACCTACGTCCTTGGACGTTCTGAACCTCATCAGAACCAGACACAGGGAAGTTTCGCCCTTGTATGGATTCTCTGAGGAACATGGAAGTCTGATCTGTGCCTCGGGCTCTTGCCACACCCCGACCATGGATGGGGTTCCTCCCCTGGGGGGGACTCCTCGATGCTAAAGGAGAGATCAGCGGATTGCAGCGCCTTCCGTCATGGCACCCGGTATCCCTGAGGAGCCTCCTTGGCCTCAGATTGGGGAGGGGAGGGGAGGGGGTCTTCTCACACCTGTGTCCTCTTCCCCTTCAACCAATCTGCCGCCATCTTGGCTCTCTGTTGCGGGCTGCTGTCATCCCCAGCCTGCTGATGGAGCTTCCCTCTTATCCCTCCCTGCTCTCCTTTCGGCAACGCCCATCCTCTGCCCTTCTATTGGCTCCTGCCCCTGTCCTTCAGGGCCACGTCCGGGGCAGGCGGTTCCCTTGGAGCCCACAGCATGCCACCCGCGGACTCTCCCAACCCTCAGCATGGTGCTTGCTGCCTGGACCCCCAGATACCCCCAGAGCCTAGCAGGACAGAGTTGTCCACCCCCATGCTTCCACCTTCTCTGCTGAACCCTGAGGGCTCCAGATGGACAACATAGCCCGGGGGTGCCTCTCTGAGGCAAGGGGGCACGGCCTCCCACCAGGCCTGGCGTCTCCCAGGTGTCCGAATTCACTCTGGCTTCCTGCAGGCTCCTGGGACTCTGGCCGATTCCTGCTGCTCCCCCCCCCCACGGTCTGCCAGGCTGGCCTCTATCAACTGTAGTTTGTCCTCAGCTCTTCCATCACCTTGCCTTCATCCGGCCATCTGGGAGAACAGCTACCTTTGCGGCAAGGGAAGTAGATGGGCTGATGAGACGTCACCAAGCTTGGGTTGCATTGCCATGCACGCATAATGATACTGCACCTGGGCACTGAGCATTCAAAAGGTTTCTCCCCTTTGTGGATTCTTTGAGGCTGTTCAAGTTGGCAACTCTGACTGAATCTCTTTCCTCACATGGAGCATTCAAAAGGTTTTTCCGCTGTGTGAGTTCTGTGATGCCGTTGAAGATGGCTACCCCGACTGAATCTCTTTCCACACTCCATACATTCAAAAGATTTTTCCCCTGTGTGGGTTGTTTGATGCCTCTGAAGACTGCCACTCATACTGAATCTCCTTCCACAGTCTGAGCATTCAAAAGGTTTCTCCCCTGTGTGGGTTCTTTGATGATACTGAAGATGGCCACTCCAACTGAATCTCTTTCCACACTCTGAGCATTCAAAAGGTTTCTCCCCTGTGTGGGTTCTTTGATGAAATTGAAGGCTGCTACTCTGACTGAATCTCTTTCCACACTCTGAGCATTCAAAAGGTTTCTCCCCTGTGTGGGTTCTTTGGTGCTTCTGAACACTGCTACTGTGACTGAATCTCTTTCCACACACTAAGCACTCAAAAGGTTTTTCCCCTGTGTGGGTTCTTTGATGCTGTTGAAGATGACCTCTCTGACTGAATCTCTTTCCACACTCTGAGCACTCAAAAGGTTTCTCCCCTGTGTGGGTTCTTTGATGATACTGAAGACTGTCACTCCGACTGAATCTCTTTCCACACTCTAAACATTGAAAAGGTTTCTCCCCTGTGTGGGTTCTTTGATGACATTGAAGATTGCCACTCATACTGAATCTCTTTCCACACTCAGAGCATTCAAAAGGTTTCTCCCCTGTGTGGGTTCTTTGATGAAATTGAAGGCTGCTACTCTGACTGAATCTCTTTCCACACTCAGAGCATTCAAAAGGTTTCTCCCCTGTGTGGGTTCTTTGATGCTTCTGAAGAAGGCTACTCCGACCGAATCTCTTGCCACACTCTGTGCATTCAAAAGATTTCTCCCCTGTGTGGGTTCTGTGATGTCGTTGAAGATGGCTACCCCGACCGAATCTCTTTCCACACTCCATACATTCAAAAGATTTTCCCCCTGTGTGGGTGGTTTGATGCCTCTGAAGACTGCCACTCATACTGAATCTCTTTCCACAGTCTGAGCATTCAAAAGGTTTCTCCTCTGTGTGGGTTCTCTGGTGCTGCTGAAGATGGCCACTGTGACTGAATCTCTTTCCACAGTCTGAGCATTCAAAAGGTTTTCCCCATGTGTGTGTTCTTTGATGCTCTTGAAGACGGCCACTCCGACTGAATCTCTTTCCACACTCAGAGCATTCAAAAAATTTCTCCCTTGTGTGGGTTCTCTGGTGCACTTGAAGATTGCCACTCTGACTGAATCTCTTTCCACACTCAGAGCATTCAAAGGGTTTCTCCCTCGTGTGGGTTCTCAGATGCTTCTGAAGATGGCCATTCTGACTGAATCTCTTTCCGCACAGTGAGCATTCAAAAAGTTCCTCACCTGTATGTATTCTTCGGTACATAAGGAGCTGTGATCTTTTTCTGAAGTAGTTTCCGCATTTAATGGTTTTACATGCCTTCATTAACCTCTGCTTTGCAGAACGTACATTACGCTGTCTGCCATCTCTCTTCTCAATCATACGGCCGCCTTTCTTTCTCTTAGGTTTCCCTTGATTCCTGACGTTTTCTTTGAAGTTTTTATTTTGAACTCTACCTGGCCTTTCTTGATGAAGTTCTGCACCCTCCTCGTTCCTCTGATCATCCCCTGCTGGAATAAAGAGAGAGAGATCCTGTGAACATCTTGGAGGGCTGGTAAGGTCCAAAGGAATATTATGTGACTGCAGGAGGAAAGGATTGACAGGTCCTTTGGTCTCGTCCAGCTTGGCTGATCTTTACCACTCCTCCATCTTTCTCCAGTATTTAAGGATGCCTCACCCCCTCAAGAGCCACAGCTGAGCTCGTGCCAGAAAGGAGTTTCTGAGGCTGCAGATCTCAGGCCCGAGAAGGCCTCCCCTCCCTCCTTATCCAGCAGGCTGCATGATTGTCCCAAACCAAATGTTGCTGGGAAGAGAATCAGGAATCTCCCCATGGCCATTCCTTGCCTGTTCCCTTGACGTAACTGTGAAGGATACTCACTCTCAGCCAGCTCATCTGGGAAGGAGATATGCTCTTGAGATCCTCCTGAGAAACTCTCCAGCCTTTCTACGAGTGGAAAGCCATTGTCAGTCTCCACCATAGTCTCTCCAACACTTCTGGCTTCTTTCACAGGGAGAGAGAGAGAGAGAGGGAGAGAGTGATCATTCTTATATAGGGAAGGAAAGATATTCAAAAGTAAGAATTCTCCTGGAAGGGCAGAACTATACTCCAGATCAAAGCCCACCATCCCAACCGGCATTAAGGGGAATGGATCTGTGAGGCAAAGCACCCCAGTTCCTTTAAGGGTAAATGTGATTATTAAGTGGCCTGGTTTGACTTGCAGGTGTTCGTTGTTTTCCTGCACCTAACATCCTTATCTTTTTCAAGGCCAGACTCCAGAATGTGGTCATTGGTTAATCGTGAGACCCTGTGTCCAGTCTCCGTGTAACCAGGAGGGAGGGGGGAATAGGAGGGTGCTGACCGCCTCTGGAAAATTCCGTCAAGGAGGACCCTTGCTGGTTGGGCCATTAGGACCACCTGGCCACAGAGAGGCAGAAAGTATAATACGGGTACAGAGCAGAGGGAAGCCCGGCTAACTTTATGCTCATGCCAAGCTAGTATGCCTTGATATTGTCTTCCTTCATCACAATGACTAGTTTTCTGCAGAGTAATTGAGGCTTCAGCTGGAATACTTATGCTGCAACAGGAGGTGCCATCGAATACCAAGTTCTTTATTTCTTTATTTATTATTTAGATTTGTATCCCGCCCTCCCCGGAGGCTCAGGGCAGCTAACAACGAGGCACGTATGTCAGATTTAAAACAGGTTAGAACAGTGTAAAACAGAATGAAACCATATAATACAACAACCAAGCATTTAAAACAAGATGGGGCAGGTCATAACCCCCGGCAACATACCAGTAGCTTGTCATCCCTTCCAAGACTGCCCCATCTATACCCTGTGGCACCAGTAAAGGTAAAGGTAAAGGTTCCCTTGCTCGAAAGCCAGTCGAATCCAACTCTAGGGTTGCGGTGCTCATCTCCGTTTCAAAGCCGAAGAGCCAGCGCTGTCCGAAGACGTTTCCGTGGTCATGTGGCCGGCATGACTAAACACCAAGGTGCACGGAACGCTGTTACCTTCCCACCGAAGTGGTACCTATTTATCTACTTGCAATTTCTTGCTTTCGAACTGCTAGGTTGGCAGGAGCTGGAACTAGAGACAGGAGCTCACCCCGTCATGCGGCACCCGGGTCTCGAACTGCTGAACTACTGACTTTCCACAGCCTGCAGTTCAGCGTCTTAACCACTTGAGCCACCGCAGCTCCGTGGCACCAGTAGGTGCACTCTATTCTTGGTGCTGGAGGGGGCAGCAGTGGAGGGGGCTTCTAGTGTCCTGGCCCCACTGCTGGACCTCCTGATGGCACCTGGTATATTTTGGCCACTGTGTGACAGAGTGTTGGACTGGATGGGCCATTGGCCTGATTCAACATTGGCTTCTCTTATGTTCTTATGATGCATGGCTAGCAATGATGGAGCAGTAGTGGTGGCGGCCTCTCCTACTCAAAGACCTGGCGGAAGAGCTCCGTCTTACAGGCCCTGCAGAACTGAGCCAGGTCCTGCAGGGCCCGGATCTCCTCCGGGATCTCCTTCCACCAGGTAGGAGCCGCCACCAAAAATGCCCTGGCTCTGGTGGCAGCAGTGTTCCATGTACTTGATAGAAGAGTTCACTTTTCTTGGTTTTCTGCTGCCGAGCTGCAGTAAGATGTCTTACTTTAAAATCTTTAATAAACCTTTATATCTGCTTTACTTGTCTGCACTCTCCTCCTGAGCCCCCTGAACTGGGTGCTGCTCTCAGGTGCAAAGAGTAGTGACCCGGGAGGGACCCAGGGGCTTCAGGTTCTGACAGGATCACTTCCAAATCACATGCAGAGCGGATGTCTGTATATCCCATCCAGGGGGAACGGTGTGTTGTAAAGGTTGGCAACAAAGAAGTGAGGATCTGGCCCCTTCCAGAGTCTTTCTGAGGGCCTCTTCTCCCCACCTTTGCCTCAGGCCAGGAGACACCTTCTCCGGCTTGGGTGACAGCCACAACTCTGGCCGCAGTGGCCCCTGGGCAAGGACACACACGTGAACTACATGTGAAGCTGAGTTATACGGAATCTGACCTCCCTTGGTCCATCAAAGTCAGTATTTTCTCCTCAATCCGGCAGCGGCTCTCCAGGGTCTCAGGCAGAGGCCTTTCCCACCACCTATTGCCTGGTCCTTTTAATTGGGGATTCCGGGGATCGAACCTGGGTCCTTCTGCATGCCAAGCAGATGCTCTGCCAGCGAGCCACAGCCCCCTCCCCAAGGAGCGGGACAGGCCTCAAAATGGTGTGTTGCTCTTCCGGGGGCGCATAGCAGCGGCGACATCAGCAGCGGCGGAAATGGCGGCGATGGCTGCAGCGGCGGCAGGCAGAGCGGACGGCCGAACCTGGCGGTGGGCAGAGCTACGATGTGCAGCAGCGTGACGGCATGGCGCGGTGGAGCCTTTGGGACATGAGCCAGAAGCCGAAGCCAAAACACGGGCCTGTGCACCAAGAGATGGGCCTGCCACGGAAGTCTCCTGGCCCAGGAAACAGACCTATGCCAGGGACTCGAAAAACACTGAGGCTGTAGCGCGGACGCCTGGAGCCCCGCCGGAACAGAGACGAGAAAGCCCTGCTTGGGGTGCTGGTAGGATGTCCCTTCCCCCATTGATTGTGGCCCTAGTTAGGGAATAATCAAATTGTGTAAACCGCTCTGAGACCCCTCGGGGCTTGAGCGGTATATAAGCCGAAATATAAACAAAAAATATAAAAATATTTTGATTCAGGCCTCCTCACAATGGCAGCAATTTGCCCCTTTGGCACCCTTACCCAGAAAGGCCACGTTCCTGTAGTTCTCCCGCATGACTTCCCTGTAGAGAGCTCTTTGTCCCGGATCCAGCAGGGCCCATTCAGCCTCCGTGAAATACACGGCCACCTCCTCAAAGGAAAAGGGACCCTGAAGGAAAAAGCAGATTCCCTCGTCAGAGGTCAGGCCAGGCGGAGATGGCGCCCGGGAAGGGAGCCAGTCTGGGAGGGGGCAGGATGTCAGGCTTGGGATGGGTGAAGGGAACGGCGTCCAGGGGATCTCTCCCACCCGGACACCTTGAAGAAACTAAAGCAGCAGAAGCCCCTCCGAGAAAGGAGGAGGGACCTGGGCTGCCCCCCTCCGTTCTGTTCATCTCTCCTACCTGGACTGGAGGGGCTGCAGCCGTTTCCACACCTCTGAGAACACGGCGGCTCAACGGCATCTCTTCCTTGCCTGTTACAGAGACAAAGGAGGAAGGAAGGGCGTTTGCTTGCTCATTCCCTGCTTCAAAACTCTCTTCCTTGCCCTGTGTACACTCGACACATTTTAAAACACATTTTATACTGAATTCTGGGAGAGGCAGAAGAGAAGCACCAGGTACCCATGAGCCTCAGGGGTTACAAATGCTGCCAACAGATTTCAGACTTCTGTGAGGCCAGTGTCTGGCCTGGGGGGGGAGGAACAGAGGGGAGGTGGAAGTGATGTCACAGGAGGTGGTGGCAGCTACAAGCATGGACAGTTTCAAGAGGGAATTAGATATACATATGAAGCAGAAGTCCACCAGTGGCTATTAGCCACAGGGTATAGATGGGAACTCTCAGTCTGGGGCAGGTGATGCACTCTATTCTTGGTGCTGGAGGGGGCAGCAGTGGGAGGGCTTCTCGTGTCCTGGCCCCGCTGCTGGACTTCCTGAGGGCCCCTGGTATATTTTGGCTGCTGTGTGACAGAGTGTTGGACTAGATGGGCCATTGGCCTGATTCAACATTGGCTTCTCTTATGTTCTTATGACACGTCACCATCACCTTCGGCCGAGGTGTGATTTGAGCTCACCTGGAGAACTGGGGGGTCCTAGGAATGAGTTTCCAGAGTGTCTCATGGCATGCCAGATGCGACATCAACAGGACACCACATTTGCCCCAAGCCCCTCCCAGAGACCCTCCCCAGAGTACCTGGGGGTGCTGGGCTTCCATCACTGTGAGGGTCGTGGAGTGACCCCCTCACCCCTACTCCACCATCCTGTTTCCTTTGAGCAGCCTGCCGGGTGCCGCTTTAAGGATGGGCAGAGAAGCCCAATTTTACCAGGAATTAGTTTGCAGAGCTCTGCTGCCCCAGAAGGTGAAGCCTCAATTTATTCGCCAGGTTGAAGAGCTTTGCTGAGGTTTGCTGACCTTTTCTCTTTTGGACCACCTTGAGTTCCTCTTACGGAAGGAAGGTGAGATGTGAGTATTTTAATACACGGGAAGAGTTGCCCTCTGTGAGTTTGTCTAATCGCCTTTGACAGGCATCACAGTTAGTGGATATGGAGGGCCGCAAATTAGCTCTGTGCTGCATGAAAAAGGATTTAATTCTTTTCCTGACCAGAATTTTCTACCCACCAAATTCACTGGGTGTCCCAATCATGCCGAGGCAGAAAGAGTCCTTACCACTGGAGAGGGCATTTGGGGCACGCTCCTGGGCCTGCGCCGTCTCCCCCTGCTCCAAGGAAGGTCCTTTCCCCTCAGGGAATGTAGGTTCTTTCTTCATGGATGGTGCCCCCATCTGAAACAGCAGCGAGGGAGACGGGTAAGATCCTGCCCCCAGTCCCAGACTCTGCACCAGTGTTCCCTCTAAGCTGAGTTAGTGTGAGCTAGCTCACAGTTCTTTAGCCTCCAGCTCCCACATTTTTGTCCTAGCTCAGGAAGGAGGGCTCCAGAGCAAACTGATTGATGCAGCAGCCAAATCTCTCACTCACAACTTTGATGCCAGTTGGTCACAAAGTAGAATTTTCGCTTACAAGACTCCACGACTTAGAGGGAACATTGCTCTGCACCCTTCCATCCGCAGACCTGCTGCGTTATCTGGAGGGCTAAGAAATTCTCCAGTAGAAGAGGCCACTGAAGGAGGCCACGAAATCTCCCACTTGGATGATTAGCACTTGGACAGATGTCTGGCAGGGAACCTTGAGGATAAGGCCAGATATCCTTGCTTGAATTGGACACACCTGGCGGCAGGGGTCTTTTTGGGGGGGAGCGCACCAGAGTGCAGCTCCGGGAGCTCAGGAGCCAAGCCCCGCCCCCAGCCGGTGTCCCAGAGAGTCTTTCAGGCTTTTTTCCCCACTATAGAGAACAATGGAGGGAATGGGGGCAACCTGTTTGGGGGCCCATAGAATTGGACCTCCTGGTCCAATGTTCTTGAAACTTGGTGGGTATCTTTGGAAGAGGCTCCAACAGCTATCCTGTGAGTTTGGAGCCTCTCCCTAAAACCCCTCCCCTCCAGCCCCCAGAATATACCCTAAGTTTTCACCATTGACTTTAATGGCTCATAGGATATAATGGGGCTGAATTGCCACCAAATTTCTTTCATTCCCTCCTTTCCTTCTTTCTTTTTCCTCTTTCCCTCCTTCTTCTCTTCTCTCTTTCTTTCTTTCCCACCTTCTTCTCTTCTCTTTTTTCCTCCTTTCCCTGTTTCCCTCCTTCTTCCCTCTCTTTCTTTCCCTCCCCTTTCCTTCTCTTTCTTTCACTCTTTCCTTCTCTCTACTCTCTCTCTTTCCTTCCCTCTTTCCTCCTTCTGTGGCCCAACTCTCATGAGAAGGAGTTTAAACTTTAAACCCCTTCTCTCTTAGCTCCCCCACCCGGGCCAGCTGGGGAGGGGAAGGGGAGGCTTTTGAAGATGCCGCCCCCCCCTTTTGCTTCCCCTTCTGACATCACTTCCGGTGATGTCAAGGGGCGTGGCATATGCTAATAGCCTAATAGCTCATTAGCATACCATATGCTAATGAGCTCCTGCAGCTGTACTTCTACAAAAAGACCCCTGCCTGGCGGGGATCCCCCTCACCTGTTCTGCCCGCCTCTTCTCCTCGGCCTGACTCAGGAGGAAGCCTTCGGCCAGGGCCACCGCCTGGGAACTGCTCTCCGGCCCGCATCCTCGGACCCAGCCCTGCATTTCCCGGGGCAGGAGAGTCAGGAACTGCTCCAGGATCACCAGGTCCAGGATCTGCCTCTTGGTGTGCCTCTCCGGCTCCAGCCAGTGGCGGCAAAGTCCGTGGAGCTGGCTGCAAACCTCTCGGGGCCCAGCGGCCTCCTGGTAGCGGAACTGCCGGAAGCGTCGGCAATGGACGTCTGAGGCTGCAGTGAGCCGATCACGGGCATCTGGCCCTGGGCTTCTCCACGATTCAACACCACGCCCAGCTTGGGTGGATTGGGGGCCTTTCCTTGCTGCCCTGCCAGTTCTAGTGTCCTTCTGGGTTCTGCTCTTCCATCATCTCCTTCCCCTTCTCTTGGGTCACCTCTGACTGCGTAAAGATGCCTTCAGTCACCTGGCTCTGGAGAGAGGCGTCTCCCTGGGGGTGAAGAGAGAGACACAAACGTTACGACGGGAAATCAAACACAATGGAGGTACACCCCTGAGCATCAGAAACCTTCGTATGCTCAGTAGACACATAAGAATTGCCCTGGTGGGTCAGCACAAAAGGGCTTCTTGTGGTTTATAGACCAGGTTTAAGATAGTTTTTCTGTATTACAAAGGCAAGACATTTTAGATAGGCCTCCTTGGTTCCTGGGGAAAGTTAAGCGTCTCTGTTTGGCTCTTTAGGGATGTCAACAAGCTTGGCCTCTCCTGACCTTGGCTCAGTCTGTCCTCGGGGCTGATTCTTCAGGGAAACCCCAAAGGGACAAGAGGGGCTGGTGACCCCTTGACCATCGCAGGCATCTCTTCGCCAGGCCCGAAGCGTGTGAGGCAAGAGCTCTCCGTCCGAGCCCCCAACCAAGGGGAAGGGGCCGGAACGTCTCTGTGGGAAGAACAAGCAGCTGAGATCGGGAGAGGAAGGAAGGAGAGGCTGGGATCCGGCTCGAGGATGTGGAGGGGCAGAAACGCTCCCCTCTGGGCACCGGACGTGGGGTGGTGGGCCTGCTCCTCTGGGGGGATCCCTCTGGCTTCCCCCCTCACTCAGCTCTGCCAGGATATCTGTCATGAAAGCGAAGAGTGCCAAGACGCCAGACGGTTCCGGGGCTTTCTCCTTCCAAGGGGAACCAACCCAATCCCTTGGAACTTCTGTCCTTGAAGAAGCAGGGCGGTGGTCAGAAATCTTTCATCCAGAATCACAATTTTCTCCTGGCCCCGTATTCAAATTCACCCAGACTGAAGGAGTCCCACCTGTTGTGGGAACAAGCCTAGGCCCCCAGGGAAGCCCTGCTGGGGGTGGTAAGTGGGGAAAGGGAGGGCCAGCCAAAATGCTTGACATTCGGGCCAGCCAATCAGCATGAATGATTTTATCTCATCAGGGCCTTGGACGGGGTGGGTGGATGGGTGCGGTGGGGAGTTCGAATTCCTCCTCCTTCCCCAGATGTTGGATGGCACTCTATTCTTGGTGCTGGAGGGCAGCAGTGGAGGGCTTGGTGCCCTGGCCCCACTGCTGGACTTCCTGATGGCACCTGTATATTTTGGTTGCTGTGACACAGAGTGTTGGACTAGATGGGCCATTGGCCTGATCCAACTTGGCTTCTCTTATGTTCTTATGGCAGCCAAGCCCCAGACAGACTGCCAGAGATTGGGCCCAAGAGCTATAGGCAAAGGCCCAGGAGGGGCGGCAGGAGAGGAAGGCTCAGGCCCTGCGCTCCCCAGACGGATGCCAGCTCTCCGGCGGGGCGCACTCTTTGGGTCCCGCCCGGGAGGAGGGGTTGACACCTCCCCCCCCCGACCCACAGTCTCCTCGATGCCTCCTCCTGCCCACGGGCGGGCGCCTCCGCAAGAGGCCAGGGGGAACCGCGAGGAGGAGGAGGCCCGGCCGTCGCCTCCCCGTCGAGGAAGGCCGACCACCAAAGCCCCCAGAGCAGGCGCCGTCCCGTCGGGGGCGGGGGGGGCCGAGAACGGGCCGCCAAGGGGCCGGAGCGGAGGAGCCTGCGAGATGAGAACTCACTTGCGAGTAAGCCTGCCCGGGGTCCGTCCGGCGGCCACGCTTTCTTCCTCCTCCTCCTCCTCCGGTGCAACTCTGGCGCTCCTCCCGGGTCCCTCCGGCCACGAGGCAAGAGCCGCGCCCCCCACCCCACCCCTCCCCACCCCCCGCTTGCTGTAAGCCAGAAGGGGACGGAGGGGGACCGGGGACTTCAGCCAGGCGGCCCGAGTCCGCGACGCCGCCCTCGAATGCACCCGGGACCGGACGGGGCGGCTCGCGGGTCGCCCTGCTGCACGAGGCGGCGGCGCTGCCGGGACGAGGGAGATCTGCAGCAGGGGAAAGGCTGAAAGCTCTTTCCGGGGTGGGGCTTTGCTCTGGCATCATGGACAGGAGGGCGGGGAGGGGGGGCTTCAGGTCTGCAACTTGAAGGGGGGGTGGGGAGAGAAGCTTTTCAGTCTTGCCGGGAGAGAGAAACGCGGCTCCTGTCTGCTTTCGGGAGGGGGGGGGTGTAGGGAGTTCGTATTAAACAGTTTAGAAGTGTCATAATTTTAGTTTTGCAATGTCTGTTCCAATGTAGGCTCGACGGGGCGGCGCTGCGGCCTGCGGGGGAGGCGGAGGGTCGGAACGAGGAAGGGGACTGGAAGCAGATCAGCCAGGACCACCATCAGGCCCCTCTGTAAATCGACGGGGCGACCTCACTTGGAGGACTGTGTGCAGTTCTGGTCGCCACACCTCAGAAAGGGTATTCTAGCAATGGAAAAAGTGCAGAGAAGGGCAACTGGAATGGTCGAAGGGTTGGAACACCTTCCCTATGGAGAAAGGTTAAAGCGCTTGGGGCTCTTTAGCTTGGAGAAACGACGGCTGAGGGGGTGACATGATCGAGGTTTATAAGATTATGAATGGGATAGAGCAGGTCGGGAAAGAGGTACTTTTCTCCCTTTCTCACAATACAAGAACTCGTGGGCGCTCCATGAAACTGCTGAGCCGTTGGGTTACAACGGATAAAAGGAAGCCCTTCTTCACCCACAGAGTGATCAACCCATGGTATTCATTGCCACCGGAGGCTGCAAGCATGGGCGGCTTCAAGAAGGAATTGGATAAGCATATGGAGCAGACTCTGGGGTAAGGGAGGCTCTGTATTCTTGGTGCTTCTGGGGGGGGGGGTCAACAGTGGGAGGGGCTTCTGGTGTCCTGGCCCCACTGCTGGACCTCCTGATGGCCCCTGGTGTTTTTGGCCACTGGATGACCCAGAGAGTGTTGGACTGGAGGGGCCACTGGCCTGATCCAGCATTGGCTTCTCTTATGTTCTTATAGGAACTCTCGGCCTGGGGCAAGGGATGCTCTGTATTCTTGGTACTTGGGGGAGGCAACAGTGGGAGGGCTTCTAGTGTCCTGGCCCCACTGATGGATGGACCTCCTGATGGCCCCTGGCATTTTTGGCCACTGGGTGACCCAGAGAGTGTTGGACTGGATGGGCCGCTGGCCTGACCCAACATTGGCTTCTCTGATGTTCTTATGTCTGCAGCACTGAAAGAGTTGAACCAGTCTGGTGCGGTGGTTAAGTGCGCAGACTCTAATCTGGGAGAACCGGGTTTGATTTCCCCATTCCTCCACTTGCACCTGCTGGATGACCTTGGGCCAGCCATAGTTCTGGCACATCTGTCTGTTGTGGGGAGGGGGAGGGAAAGGTGTTTGTGAGCCGCTCTGAAGGGAGGGAGGGCGGGGGTACAAATCGAATCCCTTCCAAAGGGAGCCAGCCCCGTTGCTGGAGAGGCCGAGCAAGGAGCGGGGTGGGGGGGCTATTTGAAAGGCCAACCAGACCTGGGAGGGCTGCAGATCTGCAAGGGGTGGGGGGAGCCTGGCGGCCAGCCCCATGAGCAGGTTTCCTCGCAACAAGTAAGTCATTGGGGGGGGGGAGAGAAATAAGCCTCTCAGTCCTGCTGGGAGGGAGAGAGAAATGCTCCTGTGTCCCGCGCTCTTCGACGGGGAGCTGCTATGAAATCGTATCCCCCCTGCAGAAGGGCGCAGTGTGACTCAGGAGGACTCCCCTCCTCCTCCCTGGCCAGGAGTTTTGTGCGTCTCTCCGGTGCGGCTGCTGGACTGGACTCTCTCGGGCTCTTCCCTCCCCCCCCCCCCATTGGAGGCGCCTCCTGCCTCGTCCACCACCCAGCCTGAGGTCAGAGGGGCTCCCAGCTTTCCGCGATACGGCGCCCCCGTACAAGATGCTGCACAAAGTCTCCGGGTGTACATTAATGTGCCTTTGTTCTTGTTGCTGTCGAGTGACAGCGGGCGGATGGCGACCTTGCAGGGCTTTCAAGGGAAGAGGCGTTCAGAGGAGGTGGTCTGCCCTGGGCTGCCCCCCGCGTCCCGACCCCGGCATTCCTTGGAGGTCTCCCATCCAAACAGTAGCCGGGGCTGGACCCTGCTTAGCTTCCGAGGTCTGAGGAGAGCAGGCCGGCCTGGGCTATTCAGGTCCCAGTGCTGATGCTGCGTAGAGCTTCTGGCAAGTGGGATCCTGTTTTGTTATTTTTTGTGATGCTGTGGGTTGGATCCTTCTGTGCAACTCTGCACCATTAAGCGGTTCATGTTAACATTTATCTCTGCTCTCATTCTGTACAGATTTGTAGACTTCTCGTTGGTTCTGCAACCCAAATTCTGTTTCATAGATCGTGAACTGTGCCGTCCCGTTGACTGTGTTGGGTCACTCTGTGGGTCATCTGCCTTGAGTCCCCGGGAGAGAGGCGGACTTTAATAACACCAGGAAACATGTGAAACGTGCATACGTGTTTTAATTTCTTAGCTGCCTTGGTGATAACAGAAAAGTGGGATCTGAAATTCAGGATTTTGAGAGTTGCCCTGTTGAAAGTGTGTGGGTAAAGATAGAGGGGGGAAAAGAAAGGGATGGGAACTCTCAGTCTGGGGCAGGTGATGCACTTCTATTCAATACACACAATGAAAGTCAAAGCCACAGAAACCAGGCAGCCAGTCTACCACCACGCACTCTGCCTGGGTCCACCCTTGAAGTCAGCATCTCCAGCCGGGACAGAATGTTGCAGCAGCCTGATTACTCCTACAGTCCAACTCATTAAAAAAACCCACACCACAAGCACAGGAAAGACACACAGTCTGGTTTACCTGGTACAAATAAAAATATATTTAATGAACTGTGACTCTTCTTTAGCTGAGTCTTGTTTTCTTTGATTCAGAAAGAGAACCTTAATTCAGGGTTGCCAACTGCCTGGAGGAAAAATGTGTGCTGTCCCTTTAACAGAGGCATTATGGGATGTTATTTATCTCTTCGGGTACCCATTTCCACACAAGAAGCCATCATCACGTCAACTTTCTGGATGTGCTCATCACCATCAGTGATAATAGAACGTTATATTTTAAGACTTCTTATAAAAACTGATAAGAATTCTTTCTTGAAATATGACTCTTATCAGTCGCCTCAATTGCATAATAACATACCATATGGACAATTATTGAGATTAAAAGGGAATTCCACTCTTTGCTCTGATTATGAACAGGACTCTAAGGCAATGTTGGGTCAGTTTTTACATAGGGACACATAGTCTATTCTGCTTATTCTAGAGCTAGCAAAAGAAATAGAAGGTCTCTATTAATGAACAGAGCCAGGACAGACATAAATCATATTCAGTGTGCCTTACAATACAATCTTTTAGCGAAACCTATAAAAGCCATTCTATTAAAACACTGGCATTTACTTAGTGAGGTTCCAGGGTGAGCCTTGACTCCTTTAATAGGCTTTAAAAGAACCAGGAATTTAGGAGACCATTTTGGTCCATTCAGATATAACTAGACAATATGATACAGGTCCAGTCAGGTTGGGTCATTTTAAATGTGGGAAAGGTTGTGATGTGTGTGCACTAACAATTGAATGTTCTGTTTTCCAACACCCAACTGGTGTAGAACAAGTGAAGGTTAATCATTTCAGCAATTGTAATACTTCTGATGTAGTATATGCCTGTGTCTGTTCATGTAAATTGGTCTACACAGGAATAAGTACAAGACCTATAAAAATTCGTATTCAGGAGCATCTATCTCGCATTAGAAACCAGGTGGAGTCTGCGCCAATGGTTGCCCCTTTCATTTCTGCAGTACACAAACCAGAGGACTTTAAGTTTACGGTGTTGTTTCATTACAGACCACAATCTTATAAACAAGTGGATATATCTCATGTTTTATTACAGAGAGAAGCTGAATTTATTTTCAGGCTACACACACTTCTTCCACTAGGATTAAATCAGGAATTAGATCTGAGTTCTTTTCTATAAATGGCTAGGGCACCTTTAAGATAGAACATGCTATCTTAAAGCATAACACCTGTTGCAGCCTAGAAATTCTCCACGGAGACATTGTGCCACCCTGAGAGAGGCTCAGCCAATCACAATATCCTGTAGAACTTGTCACATTAAAGCCTGCTAAAGGAGTTCCCCAGTCACCAGGTGGGTAACTTTTTTTAAAATGTTGGCTTTTCTTCTGATGTCCTTATTGTATGTGTTATTATTAGAGAACTGTGTAATACATATTGTGCTTGTCTGCTTTCTTCTAGAAACTAAGCAGTAGCGCACATCAAAAATTGTATAAGAATTAGCATTTTGCAAATATGGGTGAGTTTATAAAGGGTAAAATGCTTCTCTGTATCGTTAGAGACTTCTTTATGTTTTTGGTGGTGTATTAAGTACGGCACTCCTTTGCAGCTTGTAGCACTTCATGCCTGTGAAGAAACAATGACAGGAGGACAAACCTGATGAAGGACACGTAAACGGATATTGTACTAGAACTCCGTCGTTTGTCTGGATTGTTTCTGAAATTAGGAGTTGTATTATTTTGAATGTACTGCGGAGTTTGTAGAATTATTGTTGCAATCATGCTGATAACTGAAATTCATACATAGCATGTATAAAAGAACAAACAAAAATTGTTTAATTATACATGGTGATTGATTGTTCTATTGGCTAATTATACACCGTGGTCTTGTTTGTTGTGTGTCGGTCCCTTTAACAGAGGCATTATGGGATGTTATTTATCTCTTCAGGTACCCATTTCCACACAAGAAGCCTCAGGGAATGAGGTAGGATATTTTTTCCCCTTCAGGCCTGTTACCAACTCTATTGCAGAGACCTCTCCAAAATAAAGTAGGGAGATGGGAAAGAGAATTTTCTTGTTAGACTAGATGCATCTTTCACATAAGTCCAAAATCTACCTTTCTGAAGATTTTTTGTGTTTCTGATAGAGTTTTGTGTGTCACAGTAAAGAGGCTGGTTTGAGTCTCACAGAAAGTGCTGCCTCTGAGTGACCTTCTACTCTGCCAAAACCCAACAGCTGGAAACGGACCGGCAAGACTCTTGGCCGGTCATCGCGGCCTGTGTTTATATTGAGGCCTAAGAAATTATTGTCCAGAATCCAGAGAACTTTTGCAAGATTTTAGAATATAAACAGGATGAGTGTCTAAGTAGCAATTTATCAGCACAATATCGTAACCAACAGAATCACTGCAAAATTGGGGAAACATCAGAAACTGCTGACTGAGGTTTCCGGCAAGGCTTCCTGGAAGAGGGCTGGGCAGAGGAGAATAAGACTTGATGCATCTTAAGACCCTAGCAAAATACCCTGTAGCGGGACAAGCGGGTTGTACAAGGAAATGGAAGCATACCTGAAAGCTATACCATATTGATCTGCTTTAGCTTAATGGTCTAAACACGCCTCTCAATACACCAGTCTAAGTTGGAGCAGGAAGGTTTAATCAGACAAGCAAGCACACGCTGAGGCGGGATATCTGTGCTCTTGCATCGTGGTCAGTCGTCCACATTAGTGCTGCGCCTCAACCACAGAGCACAATGTCCGGTGGTTTATTCAAAAATATGGGCGATCATGCCATGGGTGCATATGTGCACAGAGCCAACCACGTTGTTGTTTTTTAAAGGCGGAAACAGATCTGACTGCTTGCACTTCTGACCCGGCCCAGAAATGTGGGGTTATAGTGCTGACATCTGTAAGGATCGGGCTCTCCACAGTGCCCAGCAACTAGGATTCTAAGGCGGGTCAGAACGGAGTGGCGACGACTGGTGGGACCAATGTTCCCTCTAGGCTGTGGAGTCTTGTGAGCAAAAGTTCTATGTTGTGAGCTCCTGGCATTAAAGGTGTGAGCGAGCGATTGGGCTACTGCATAAATTAGTTTGCTCTGGAGCCCTCCTTCCTGAACTAAGATAAAAATGTGTGAGCCGGAGGCTAAAAAACTGTGAGCTGGCTCACACTGGGTCAGCTTAGAGGGAACACTGCTGGGGGCCGGGAGGAACATGTCGCTTCCTGACCATGTTCTTTAAATCCGCAAGGGAACATTCAGGCTAAGTACATCACATAGTTTCATACTATGAACATTTTTATCGGGAAGAGGAACTAGGGATAGATAGAGATCGGAATATTTCTTACAAAGGGATAACAATACACGGCCATTAACTGGGAATGGGTTTAGAAGCTAAACATAAGTATCAGAAGCCAACATAACTATTATAATGGTCTGGTCTCTCTCTCTATATATATTTTATTTCAGCTTGCATGACCAAAAGTCTTAAGCACTCATATAGACAGAAAAAAAGAAAAAGAAAAAACGTTTCGTGAATAAACAGCAAGACATATTTAAAACCATAGACGTTCATACAATCGATAAGATGTGAGATAATGCATTGCTTAACAAGAATTTCCATGAGCGTATCAAAATACGTTATCCACATCAGAATATTACATGACATAAAATTCACAACAGGTGAACACCGCATAAGATCCTTGGGCAGGTATGGACTTAATAAAATTTAATTTTTTCCCCTTTCTTCTTTTTTTTTATTTATCACCAGGGCCAAAAACACAGCTACAGATTTAGTAACCATGTTTTCAGCTTTGTCAGACAAGAGAACAGAAATTGACCATGGAAGGGAAGGGAGCTTTTCTTTCACCAAAATGGGTGTGATGTACTTCTGCCTTTTCAGAATCCAGATGGGACGCATACGGTGGTCCCACGCAAATGCTCGCGGAAAGGGGGAAGTCCCAACAGGATGCACATAATTATCTCACGTAACTCCTGTTCATCGATGAGCCTTTTCAGCCAAAGATGATGTGTTATCAGGTTGCTAGAAATCCAAGGCAGTTGGAAAAATCTGATTGGACTAGAGAGGTGGTCAGACATGCCGAAAAGGTTATAGAGGGAGAATCCAACAGAGGTCAGGCTGGGAGGATTATACCCTCTCTCCCTCGCTTCTCTTTTGCAGGTATTCTCCAAGGAAGGCCAAGTGAAGATGAGACATTGTCCTGCCACGTTATCACTGGGGTTCCTGAGCGATATACACCTTGCTATGCTACTATATTATCTTTATCTTACCTGTGCTTCCTGCTGTCTTAAATAAACCAAGAGTTCACCATGAACAGGATTTGGGACAATGTTATAAAATTATGAACCCGGTGTTCAATTCTCCCTTTTCCCTGGAGGTAACTTTCCCAGAGCAAAATTCAAAAGGTCCCCTCTCACAAGCAAGGGCTTAGCCTAGAAACAACACAGGTTAACGACATGGGTACTGGTCCATTTCCACAATTGACCAATTAGAGCTTACTGAGCTGTTGTGTTAGGGGAAGCAACCTTTTCCTTCCAACCCAAATTAAGGATGAGAGAGTTAGACTGGAAGATAGCCTGAAGTAGTGAGTTTCACAGAGGACGGCAAAAACTAAAAAAGGAACTCATTTGTGTACCTACGTCCTTGGACGTTCTGAACCTCATCAGAACCAGACACAGGGAAGTTTTGCCCTTGTATGGATTCTCTGAGGAACATGGAAGTCTGATCTGTGCCTCGGGCTCTTGCCACACCCCGACCATGGATGGGGTTCCTCCCCTGGGGGGGGGGGGACTCCTTGATGCTAAAGAAGAGATCAGCGGATCCTTTGACCAGCAGAGCTCAGTGCCCACCCTTCATATCTTCCCTGCGGGATCTTCTTGAGCTTCTTCCACAGTCCAGGCATTTATAACATTTCTTCCCGGTTAGGGTAAGGTTTCCGTGCAGAGTCAAGCTTTCTACAACAGTTTACATCTTTCCAGTGCTCTGTATGGTCTGTGGTTGTCTTTTTAGGTGTGAAACAGGAGAAAAGGTTCTCTTCACGGGCTCAGCAGTTACCTCAGTCCTGCCTTGTGTGGGTTCCTCGATGAAGGTGAGGTTGGCCACTCTGACGGAGTCTCTTCCCACACACGGCGTGTCACGCCCGACCTGCACGCTTCAGATTACAGCGCCTTCCGTCATGGCACCTGGTACCCATGAGGAGCCTCCTTGGCCTAAGACTAGGGAGAGGTCTTCTTTCTCACCCGTGTCCTCTTCCACTTCAGCCAATGTGTCTTGGCTCCCCGTTGCTGGCTGCTGTCATCCCTGGCCTGATGACGGACCTCCCCTCTTACCCCTCCCTGCTCTCCTTTCGGCACTGCCCATCCTCTGCCCTTCTATTGGCTCCTGCCCCTGTCCTTCAGGGCCATGCCCGGGGCAGACCGTTCCCTTGGAGCCCACAGCATGCCACTCTCCCAACCCTCAGCATGGTGCTTGCTGCCTGGACCCCCAGATACCCCCAGAGCCTAGCAGGACAGAGTTGTCCACCCCCATGCTTCCACCTTCTCTGCCAGACCCCGAGGGCTCCAGCTGGACAACATAGCCCGGGGGTGCCTCTCTAAGGCAAGGAGGCGTGGCCTCCCACCAGGCCTGGCATCTCCCAGGTGTCTGAAACCACTCTGGCTTCCTGCAGGTTCCTGGGGCTCTGGCCGATTCCTGCTGCTCCCCCCCCCACCGTCTGCCAGGCTGGCCTCTATCAACTGTAGTTTGTCCTCAGCTCTTCCATCACCTTGCCTTCATCCGGGAGAACAGCTACCTTTGCAGCAAGGGAAGTAGATGGGCTGACGATACATCAGCGAGCTTGGGCTGCAATCCCAGGCCATGAGAGCCTCTCTTGGGGCAGTTCCTGAGCCCAGGTATAGTGATGCTGGACCTGGACGGTTATGTATTGAGCTGTGAATCAAGCCGGTTCTTTTCTATGTTAAGCTTGATTCTGGAATGTGGATTCTAAGCTGTCGCATTCGTATTGGTCGGTTTCTGCAAAACCAGTGTAAATAGCCAATCACTGTGTGATAATGCATCAAAGCGGGAACAGTTGTGATTGGACCTTATCTCTGTATTTCTATTGCTCCTTAACTATTTCTGGGTGTGGCTTTGACAGCCCGGGAGAGTTTAAAAAGGAGCTGTGCTCCACTGTTTGTTGTGGTGTGTTCCTGAGTTGGTGTTTGTCGTTAACAAAGCTGAAATCACTTGTTGAGCTTACTTCGTTGTGGAGTCTCATACTTAACACGGACACTGAGCATTCAAAAGGTTTCTCCCCTTTAAGGCTGTTCAAGATGGCCACCCTGACTAAATCTCTTTCCTCACACGGAGCATTCAAAAGGTTTGTCCCCTGTGTGGGTTCTGTGATGCCGCTGAAGATGGCTACTCCGACCGAATCTCTTGCCACACTCTGTGCATTCAAAAGATTTCTCCCCTGTGTGGGTTCTGTGATGTCATTGAAGATGGCTACCCTGACCGAATCTCTTTCCACACTCCATACATTCAAAAGATTTTCCCCGTGTGGGTGGTTTGATGCCTCTGAAGACTGCCACTCCTACTGAATCTCTTTCCACACTCTGAGCATTCAAAAGGTTTCTCCCCTGTGTGGGTTCTCTGATGATGCTGAAGAGTGCAACTCTGACTGAATCTCTTTCCACACTCTGAGCATTCAAAAGGTTTCTCTCCTGTGTGGGTTGTTTGATGCCTCTGAAGACTGCCACTCAGACTGAATCTCTTTCCACATTCTGAGCATTCAAAAGGTTTCTCCTCTGTGTGGGTTCTCTGGTGCTGCTGAAGATGGCCACTCTGACTGAATCTCTTTCCACACTCTGAGCATTCAAAAGGTTTCTCACCTGTGTGGGTTCTTTGGTGCTTCCTAAGGTTTCCACTATCACTGAATCTCTTTCCACACTCTGAGCATTCAAAAGGTTTCTCCCCTGTGTGGGTTCTTTGGTGCTTCTGAAGAGTGCTACTTTCACTGAATCTCTTTCCACAGTCTGAGCATTCACAAGGTTTCTCCCCTGTGTGGGTTCTTTGATGCAGTTGAAGATAGCCACTTCGAGTGAATCTCTTTCCACATTCTGAGCATTCGAAAGGTTTCTCCCCTGTGTGGGCTCTCTGATGCAGATGTAGACTGCTATTCCGACTGAATCTCTTTCCACACTCAGAGCATTCAAAACGTTTCTCCCCTGTGTGGGTTCTGTGATGCAGTTGAAGACCGCCATTCTGACTGAATCTCTTTCCACACTCTGAGCATTCAAAAGGTTTCTCCCCTGTGTGGGTTCTCTGATGCCGTTGAAGAGTGCCACTCCGACTGAATCTCTTTCCACACTCTAAGCACTCAAAAGGTTTCTCCCCTGTGTGGGTTTTTTTATGATATTGAAGACTGCCACTGTCCCTAAATCTCTTTCCACACTCAGAGCAGTCAAAAGGTTTCTCTCCTGTGTGGGTTGTTTGATGCCTCTGAAGACTGCCACTCAGACTGAATCTCTTTCCACATTCTGAGCATTCAAAAGGTTTCTCCTCTGTGTGGGTTCTCTGGTGCTGCTGAAGATTGCCACTCTGACTGAATCTCTTTCCACACTCTGAGCATTCAAAAGGTTTCTCTCCTGTGTGGGTTGTTTGATGCCTCTGAAGACTGCCACTCAGACTGAATCTCTTTCCACATTCTGAGCATTCAAAAGGTTTCTCCTCTGTGTGGGTTCTCTGGTGCTGCTGAAGATGGCCACTCTGACTGAATCTCTTTCCACACTCTGAGCATTCAAAAGGTTTCTCACCTGTGTGGGTTCTTTGGTGCTTCCTAAGGTTTCCACTATCACTGAATCTCTTTCCACACTCTGAGCATTCAAAAGGTTTCTCCCCTGTGTGGGTTCTTTGGTGCTTCTGAAGAGTGCTACTTTCACTGAATCTCTTTCCACAGTCTGAGCATTCACAAGGTTTCTCCCCTGTGTGGGTTCTTTGATGCAGTTGAAGATAGCCACTTCGAGTGAATCTCTTTCCACATTCTGAGCATTCGAAAGGTTTCTCCCCTGTGTGGGCTCTCTGATGCAGATGCTGTAGACTGCTCACTCACTACTGAATCTCCTTCCACAGTCTGAGCATTCAAAAGGTTTCTCCCCTGTGTGGGTTCTGTGATGCAGTTGAAGACCGCCATTCTGACTGAATCTCTTTCCGCACTCTGAACATTCGAAAGGTTTCTCCCTTGTGTGGGTTCTCTGATGCCGTTGAAGATGGCCTCTCTGACTGAATCTCTTTCCACACTCTAAGCACTCAAAAGGTTTCTCTCCTGTGTGGGTTCTGTGATGCCGTTGAAGATGGCCACTCTGACTGAATCTCTTTTCACACTCTGAGCCTTCAAAAGGTTTCTCCCCTGTGTGTGTTCTTTGGTGGTTCTGAAGAGTGCTATTTTCTCTTAATCTCTTTCCATACAGTGAGAATCCAAAAGTTTCCTCACCTCTATGTATTCTTCGGTACATAAGGAGCTGTGATCTTTTTCTGAAGTAGTTTCTGCATTTAATGGTTTTACATGCCTTCATTAACCTCTGCTTTACAAAACGTACATTATGCTGTCTGCCATCTTTCTTTTCAATCATATGGCCAGCTTTCTTTCTCTTAGGTATCCCTTGATTCCTAATGTTTCCTTTCAAGTCTTCATTTTGAACTCCATCTGGCATTTGTTGACGAAGTTCTGCACGCTCCTCATTCCTCTGATCAACATCTGCTGGAATAAAGAGAGGGATCCTGTTAGCATCTGGGAGGGCTGGTAAGGTCCAAAGGCACATTATGTGAATGCAGGAGGAAAGGATCGATGGGTCCTTTGGCCTCGTCCAGCTTGGCTGATCTTAACCACCCCTCCACCTTTCCCCTGACTACCTAGGATTTAAGGATATTCTCACCCTCTCAAGAGCCAAATCTGAGTTCTTGCCCAGAAGGAGTTTCTGAGACTCCAGATTTCAGGGCCCCAGAAGGCCTCCCTCCCTCCTTACCCAGCGGGCTGTGTGACTGTCCCAAACCAAACATTGCTCAGAAGAGAATCAGGAATCCCCCCTGGCTATTCCTTGCCTGTTCCCTTGACGTAACCGTGAAGGATACTCACTCTCAGTCAGTTCCTCTGGGAAGGAAATATGCTTTTGGGATCCTCGTGAGGAACTCTCCAGCCTTTCTTTGAGTGGAAGGCCGTTGTCGGTCTGCACCATAGTCTCTCCTATACTTCTGGCTTCTTTCATGGGGAGAGAGAGAAAGAGAGAGGGAGAGAGTGATCATTCTTATATCGGGAAGGAAAGATATTCAAAAGTAAAAATTCTTCTGGAAGGGCGGGACTATAATCAAGATCAAAGCCCACCATCCCAACCGGCATTAAGGGGAATGGATCTGTGAGGCAAAGCACCCAAGTTCCTTTAAGGGTAAATGTGATTATTAAGTGGGCTGGTTTGACCTGCAGGTCTTTGTTGTTTGAGTCTTCCTGCACCTAACACCCTTATCTTTTTCAAGGCCAGACTCCAGAATGTGGTCATTGGTTAATCGTCAGACCTTGTGTCCAGTCTCTGAGTAACCAGGAGGGAGGGGGGATTAAGAGGGTGCTGACCGCCTCTGGAACATTCCGTCAAGGAGGACCCTTGCTGGTTGGGTCATTAGGACCACCTGGCCACAGAGAGGCAGAAAGTATAATACGGGTACAGACCAGAGGGAAGCCAGGCTAACTTTATGCTCATGCCAAGCTAGTGCGCCTTGATATTTTCTTCCTTCATCACAATGAACAGTTTTCTGTAGAGTAACTTAGGCTACAGCTGGAATCCTTATGCTGCAACAGGAGGTGCCATTGAATACCAAGTGTTTCATGTTCCAGATAGAAGAGTTCGCTTTTCTTGGTTTCCTGTTACTGAACTGCAGAAACTGTGCCATTTAGAGATGTCAAACCTTTATATAGATTTAAAAATGGGTCTGCTGTACCTGTCTGCACTCTCCTCGTGAACCCACTGAACAGGGCGGGGCTCTCAGGTGCAAAGAGGACTGACCCAGGAAGGGGACCAAGGGGCTTCAGTTCTCGACAGGATCGCTTCCAGAAGATCACAGGCAGAGCGGATGTTTCTAACCCCACCCCATCACTGCCACAGGAGGTGGTGGCGGCTACAGGCATGGGCGGCTTCCAGAGGGAATGAGATAAACATCTGGAGCAGAGGTCCAACAGTAGTAGGTAGAGACAGGAACTCTCAGTCTGGGGCACCTTAAAGATTAACGTTTGCTATGGAAGATTGGGCTAAGTCTTGAAAATCAATAAAACTCGTAAAAGCGACACCATATAAAGAGAATATAATTAAGATGTTATATAGATGGTATTGGCCACCTGATAGAACTGCTAAATGTTCAGATAAAGTGTCTAAGAATTGTTGGAAATGTAAGGCAAATATAGGAACATTTTATCATATGTGGTGGTCATGTGGAAAAGTATATAAGTTTTGGAAGGAAGTTAATAAATGGATAGCAGATATGCTTGAGGTTGACTTGGATGTGTCTCCAGAGATTTTCTTGTTAAATATCATACCAGAGGACCTAAGTAAAAATGACTTATATTTGATAATATATATAGTAACAGCAGCAAGAATGGTACTAGCAAGTTACTGGAAATCTGATAAAATACCTATGATGAAGGAAGTATATCTTAAAGTTTTGAATGTGGCAGACATGGAAAAGTTAACAATGTGGTTACACGGCAAAGAGGAAAGTGAATTTTTGACTCGTTGGTCAAGAGTGTATGGATATGTAAAGAGTAAGATATTAATGTAGACTCCTGTGATGTAAAATGTAATAGTTATATGTGGTCCAAATTGATGGAAAAACTTATAAATAAACATGTAAAAAAAAAAAAAAAGATTAACGTTGGCTTCTCTTATGTTCTTACGTTAAGAGTGTGTTGTAAAGGTTGGGAGCAGAGGACTGAGGATCTGGCCCCTTCCAGGGTCTTCCTGAGGGCCTCTCCTCCCCACCTTTGCCTCAGGCCAGGAGACACCTTCTCAGGCTTGGGCAACGGCCACAACTCTGGCCTCAGTGGCCCCTGGGCAGGTACACACACACACCTGAGCAGCATGTGAAGCTGCCTTCTACTGAATCCGACCCCCCTTGGTCCATCGAAGTCAGTTTTGCCCACCCAGACTGGCATCGGCACCTCTCCAGGGTCTCAGTCTTTCCCATCACCTCCTACCTGGTCCTTTCAACTGAGGATCCTGGGGACTGAACCTGTGTCCTTCTGTATGCGAAGCAGGTGCCCTGCCAGTGAGCCACAGCTCCTCCCCAATTAGGGGGAGGGGCCTCAAAACGGTGTGTTGTTATTCAAT
This sequence comes from Gekko gecko, assembly GCA_029375565.1. Taxonomy (NCBI): domain Eukaryota; kingdom Metazoa; phylum Chordata; class Lepidosauria; order Squamata; family Gekkonidae; genus Gekko; species Gekko gecko. The sequence continues at coordinate 1,390,374 of JAPDNY010000002.1, read as the reverse complement.
ATTTTGATTCACGCCTCATCCCAAAGGCAGCAATTCGCACCTCTGGCACCAAGGAAAGAGCCTTACCCAGAAAGGCGACGTTCCCACAGTTCTCCAGCATGACTTCCCCGTACAGAGCTCTTTGTCCCGGATCCAGCAGGGCCCACTCTGCCTCCGTGAAAGAGACGGCCACCTCCTCCAGGGAAAAGGGACCCTGAAAGGAAAAGCAGGTTCCCTCCTCAGAGGTCAGGCCAGGCAGAGATTGGACACGGGAAGGGAGTCGTCTGGGAAGGGACAGGATGTCAGGCTTGGGGTGGGTCAAGGGAACGGCGTTCAGAGGATCTCTCGCCCCGACACCTTGTAGGAACTGCAGGAGCAGAAGCCCCCCCTGAGAAGGGAGGAGGGACCCAGGCTGCCCCCCCTGCCCGCTCATCTCTCCTACCTGGACTGGAGGGGCAGCAGCCGTTTCCCCACCGCTGAAAAGACGACGGCTTAACAGCACCACTTCCCTGCCTGTTACCGAGACAGAAAAGGAAAGCAGGCCGTTTGCTTGCTTGTTCCCTGCTTCACACATATCCCTGTCCCAGGGTTGTGAAGCCTTGCCCTGCGTACACTTAACCATCTGTTAAACACATTTTATACTAAATTCTGGGAGAGGCAGAAGAGAAGCACCAGGGACCTATGAGCCTCAGGGGTTATAAATGCTGCCAACACATTGCAGACTGTATCTGGCTTGGGGGGAGGGACAGAGGGGAGGTGGAAGTGACGTCGCAGGACACATCCCCATCACCTTCAGCCAAGACGTGACTTGAGCTCACCTGGAGGACAGAGGGGTCATTTGAATGAGTTTCCAGAGTGTCTCCTGGCATGCTGACTTCACAACCGGGGTTTTCGGCCAGATGCAACATCAGCAGGACACCATGTCTGCCCCAAGCCCCACCCAAAAGCCCCTCCCCAAAGCATCTGGGGGTGCCGGGCCATCCATCACTGTGAGGGTCATGCAGTGAGCACGCCCTCCCTGCTCCAGCACCCTGTTTCCCCAGAGCAGCCCGCCAGATGCCCTTTTAAGGATGGGCAGAGAAGCCAAATTTCCCCATAAATATTCCCCCCCCCCACAAGGAACTGGTTTTCAGAGCTCTGCTGCCCCAGAAAGTGGAGGCTCCCTTCATTCACCAGGCTGAATGGCTCTGCTGAGGTTTGTCGACCTTTTCTCTTTTGAGCTACCTTGAATTACTCTTACGGAAGGAAGGTGAGATGTGATTATCTTAATAGGGCTGGTCTCCAGTTTGCCCTATTTGAGCAAATTGATTGAGACAGTGGTGGCGATACAGCTGCAGGGTTTCCTGGATGACGTTTCCATGTTAGATCCCTTCCAGTCCAGCTTTCGTCCGGGTCATGGGACGGAGACGGTGCTGGTCACTCTGACTGATGACCTCTGGAGACATCTGGATCAAGGCGGATCGGCAGTTTTGCTCTTGTTAGATCTGTCGGCCGCATTTGATACGGTCGATCATCAGCCTCCGCCTCGCCAACACGGGAATTTGGAGGCTCGCTTTGCAGCGGCTTGCCTCCTTTCTCCAAGGTCGGGGACAAAGCGTGACGCTAGGGGATCAGCAGTCCAGGAGGCACCCACTTGAGTGCAGTGTGCCTCAGGGGGCTGTGCTGTCCCCAATGTTATTTAACATCTACATGCGCCCCCTTGCCCAGATTGCCCGGAAGTATGGGCTGGGGTGTCATCAGTACGCTGATGACACCCAGCTCTATCTGATGTTGAGCGGCCAGTCGGATTCCGGACCAGAAGACCTTGACCGAGCATTGCAGGCCATGGCTGGATGGCTTAGACTAAATCGGCTGAAGCTAAATCCAGCGAAGACGGAGGTCCTGTGCCTGGGTCGAGGCAGTTTGGGGGTGGGGATCCCACTCCCGACCTTCGGCGGGGCCTCATTGGTCCTGGTGCTGCAGGTTCGGAGTTTGGGAGTCCTCCTGGATTCCCCCCTCTCTATGGAGGCCCAGGTAGCGGCCACTACCAAGTCGGCCTTCTATCATCTCAGGCTGATTAGGCAGTTGGTTCCCTTCCTCGACTGGGCCGACCTGGCTTCAGTGATCCACGCAATGGTCACCTCGAGACTAGACTACTGTAGTGCTCTCTACATGGGGCTGCCTCTAATGTGGATTCGGAAGCTGCAGCTGGTGCAGAACGCTGCGGCCAGGCTGCTGATGGGCCTCCCTAGATGGGAGCACATCCAGCCTGTGCTAAGGCTGCCAATAGCATACTGAGTCTGCTTCAAAGTGCTGGTTCTCACCTTTAAAGCCCCATCTGGCCGGGGTCCAACATACCTACGGGACCGCCTTTCCCCGCATTTACCCCAGAGAGCACTACAGTCTGGGTCACAAAATCGTCTGACCCGAAAACCACCAAACTAATTACAGATGGTTGAACCCAGAAGGACTTGTCTTTAAATTTAAAGATAAGCAGGAGAAGATTGACTCCATCTTTAAAGCTGAAGACTTTTTGAAGAGACACGCCAGCTCAGAGGAAGAAGCAGAACTTGCCAAATGGTTGATTTTAAGCAGCGATGACGACAGTGGCCCGGAAGGGGGAGATAAAGAACCGGAAGATGGAGGAGCAGTTAAAGGACCATCCTATAACTTGAGAGACTTAAAAAGGAGACAACCCAAAACATGAAGATATGTTCGTAATGCGCAATAACGGACTTTACTAATAATAACCCAAAAGGACATTACTAAAACAGCTAACATGTCATTCTTTACAGCAGGATGAAAAACGATCAGTCAAACTCAGAAGAAGCCTAAGAACTTATTTACACTAACAAAAGATTAATATACTAAATTTATCTTCACTCACCACTATTCTTATCCATCTATACACCTTCCCTTTTCTTATATTAAAAGCAATAAAATTATCTCCTCTTTAGGAGAGTTGAATTAAAAAAAAACAAAATCGTCTGACCCTCCCTGGCCCAAGGGAAGCCAGGCTAGCTGCCATTAGGGCCGGAGCCTTTTCAGTAGCGGCCCCTACCTGGTGGAACCAGCTCCCGGAGGAGATCAGGGCCCTGCGGGACCTCTCTCAGTTCTGCAGGGCCTGCAAGACGGAGCTCTTCCGCCAGGCATTTACCGTACCATTGAGCAGCTGCCTTGGGAGCCGATGAGTAGACGCACATCTGGAACATCCGGCGCTCACCATCAAGCAGTTGTCACTTGAGCTGGCAAGCAGAACACCCGGCTTCCGTGGGCACCATCCTCTGAAGCACCCTATTCAATGGATTTTAACCACTGCCGGCATTTTGCACTTTGTATTGTCTTATTTTAATTGTTGTGTTTTAACTGTGTTTGTTTATTTGCATTTTATGCCGACTGGAAGCCGCCCAGAGCCTGCTTTGTGGGGAGGGCGGGGGGTATACGTCTGATAAACAAATACATAAATAAATAGATGGGAGGCATTGCACTCCAAGAATCTGTCTAATCTCCTTTGAGAGGCATCACAGTTAGGGGACACTGAGTGCTGCAGATTAACTCTGCATTCTGTGAAGAAGGATTTAATTCCTTTCCTGACCAGAACTCTCCACCCATCAAATTTACTGGGTGCCCCAATTGTAATTTGTATCCAGGCACGACGCGTTCTTACCACCGGAGAGGGCATCTGGGGCACGCTCCACCGCCTGCGCCCTCTGCCCTTGCTCCCAGGAAGCTCCTTCCGCCTCAGGGACTGTGGCTTCTTTCTCCAGGGATGGTGCCCATACCTGAAACAGCAGGGAGGGAGAGGGGTAAGAGGTGGAATGGGAAAGAGACCAAGGAATGGATCCTGCCCCACGCCCAGACTCGGCACCCTTCCGTCAGCAGACCTGGAGAGTTATCCGGAGGGATAAGAGATTCTCTGGTACAAGAGGATGCTGACGGAGGCTGTAAACTCTCCTATTTGGATGATTAACACTTGGACAAATCTCTCTCAGGGACACTTCAGGAGAAGGCCAGATATCGTTGCTTGAATTAGACACACCTGGAGGGAACCCCCCTCACCTGTCCTGCCCGCCTCTTCTCCTCTGCCTGACTCAGGAGGAAGCCTTCGGCCAGGGCCACCGCCTGGGAACTGCTCTCCGGCCCGCATCCTCGGACCCAGCCCTGCATTTCCCGGGGCAGGAGAGTCAGGAACTGCTCCAGGATCACCAGGTCCAGGATCTGCCTCTTGGTGCGCCTCTCCGGCTCCAGCCAGTGGCTGCAAAGTCCGTGGAGCTGGCTGCAAACTTCGCGGGGCCCAGCGGCCTCCTGGTAGCGGAACTGCCGGAAGCGTCGGCGATGGACGTCTGAGGCTGCAGCGAGCTGATCACGGGTACCTGGCCCCGGGTTTTCCCAGGATTCAACACCATGCCCATCTTGGGTGGGATGGGGGCCTTTCCTTGCTGTCCTGCCAGTCCCAGGTCCTTCTGGGTCCTGCTCTTCCATCTCCTTCCCCTTCTCTCGGGTCACCTCTGAGTGTGTAAAGAGGCCTTCAGTCACTTGGCTGTGAAGAGCGGCTTCTCTCTGGGGGGGGAGAAGAGACACAGACAGTCACATGGGAAATCAAAGAGAATGTACACCGCTAAATATCACAAACCTTCATATGCTCAGAATACAGATGAGAATTGCCCTGGTGCATCAGAATGAAACAGCTTTTTTGGTTTGTCGACCAGACTTAATCTCATTTCTCTATATTACAAGCCAAGCTATTTGAGATATGCCTCCAGGGTTGTTTGGGAAAGGTAAGTGTTTCTGTTGGGTCTTTAAGGATGTCAGCAAGCTTGGCCTCTCCTGACCTTGGCTCAGTCTGTCCTCGGGGCTCATTCTTCAGGGAAACCCCAAAAGGAGAACAGGGGCTGGTGACCCCTTGACCATCGCAGGCGTCTCTTCGCCAGGCCTGAAGCGTGTGAGGCAAGAGCGCTCTGTCCGAGCCCCCAGCCGAGGGGAAGGGGCCGGAATGTGTCCGTGGGAAGAAGGAGCAGCTGAGATTGGGAGAGGAAGGAAGGAGAGGCTGAGATTTGGCTCAAGGGTGTAGAGGCGCAGAAACGCTCCCCTCTGGGCACCTGACGATGGGGTGGTGGGCCTGCTCACTCTGGGGGAATCCCTCTGCCTTCCGCCCTTGCTCAGCTCTGCCAGGATATCTGTCATGAAAGCTAAGAGTGCCAAGAAGCCAGAAGCCTCCACCTGGGCCTTCTCCTTCTTCTTCTTCTTCTTCTTCTTCTTCTTCTTCTTCCCCACCCCCAGAGTGAACTTCTCCGCTTGGCTCCTGAACTCGCTCCTCCTGGGGTGCTCTCCGACCCATCCAGGCCTCCCCTCTGAACCAAAAGGAACTGGGCACAATCCAGGAGGCCCAGGACTCTTGAGAGTCGGCGGGGAAAGAGGTGAGATCACAGGAGGCCAGAGGGGGAAATTTGGTTTTCTGGCAGCTCCTGGTATTTTGGGGCTGGAAGGAGGGGTGAGGGGTTTCCCCCAACCCTCACCTTTAAATCTGATCTTGGGCCACATCGGGCCTCGGGAAGACACCTCCAAGGCAGTTTCAGAGAGTGGCTGTGTCAGTCTGCATTGGAAGAGTTGGATTCGAGTCCTGGCAGCACCGTGGAGACCAACCAGATTGTAAAGGGAAGAAGAGCCAGAGTCCAGGAGCACCATAAAGACGAATGACATTTGTGGGCAGGGGGGAGCTTTCCAGAGACACATCCCTAGAAGTGAGTCCCCTGACTCACAAAAGACCCTTTCCTGGTCTTCCAGGTGCTCCGGGACTCTTGGAGAGACATCTGGAGCAGAGGTCCATCAGTGGCCCCTATTTGCCATGAGGTATAGGAAAGAACTCTCGGTCTGGGGAAAAGATGCTCTGTATTCTTGGTGCTTGGGGGGGGGTGTCAACAGTGGGAGGGGCTTCTAGTGTCCTGGCCCCACTGCTGGACCTCCTGAGGGCCCCTGGTATTTTGGGCCACTGTGTGACACAGAATGTTGGACTGGATGGTCTGTATTCTTGGTGCTTTAGGGGCAGCAGTGGGAGGGGCTTCTAGTGCTCTGGCCCCACTGCTGGACCTCCTGATGGCCCCTGGTATCTTTGCCCACTGTGTGACACAGAAGAGTGTTGGACCATATGGGCCACTGGCCTGATCCTGCGAACGGGGATCTGCAGAGGGGCGGCCGGGGGAGTCAGCCCGGGAGGCACCTCGTCGCCCATGCACGCCCCCCCCCTCCCGGACTCCTGCCTGCAGGGGGGGGCTAAAGGGGGCGACACTCTGCACGCCTGGAGAGAGGAAGGGGGGCGGCGGAGACAGGGCAGCGGAGACAGGGCGTCGCTTCCAGACAGAGCCTTCTCCCGCCCGCCCGCCCCCACGGTGGGGAGGGGGGTCGGCCGGGTGCGGGCACCGGCCCCAACGCGAAGGGACCCTGCGAGCAGCAAGTGCATGGGGGGGGCGGGTTTCCCCCCTAAAGGAGCAGCAGTGGGGGAGGGGACGGGCCGGGCTGCCAAAGGAGAGCAAAAGGGGGGGCCAGGGGGAGGCGCCGCCTTTGCTTTCCGTCGAGGGTGGGTGGGGGATTCCGGGCTGCATCCGAAGAGCCTCCTTCTTTCCCTGCTTCCCAAGACCATGTCGGGAGCCGGTTTCCCCGCGCGGAGGAGCGCCCCCCCGACCCCCCCCGTGGGCGGCAGAAGCGGCTTCCACTCGTCGGGTCCGGACCCGGAGGAAGGGCTGAGGACCCCCTCCCCGACCCACAACCTCCCCCCCATCATGCCTCCTCCTCCTGCCCCCGGGCGGGCGGGCGCCCCAGCAAGAGGAAGGTCGGCCGCTCAAGCCCCCGGAGCAGGCGCCGTCCCGTCGGGGGGGGGGGGGCGCGGAGCAGAGGAGCCAGACGAGAGACCCGATCCGGCGAGCCCTCTCTCTCTCGCGCGCGCGCGCGATCATCACCGGAGATCCCTCGCGGGGGGGCGCTTTTCGGGAACAGGCAGTTTTTAACCTCCTCCCCCCCTTGATTGCCTTTGGAAACTGTTCCCCTCCAAACTCCCCGCCATCAAAATAAAGCGCGCCCGAGAGAGGGCAGCGCTGCTCTCTTCTCGCCCCCCCCCCGCAGCAAGACTGAAAAGCCCATCCCCCCCACCCCTCCACCCCCAATGACTTACTTGCTGAGGAGCAAACCTGCCCGGGGGTCCGGCTGCAAGGCTTCCCTCTCCCCTCCCCGATGCAGATCTGCAGCCCTTCCTCCCCGCCCCCGGGTCTCTCCGACCCTGCAAAGAGCAGAGCCGCCCCGGCCCGGCCCGCCCCGCCCCGCCCACCCCGGTCCTGGCTCGGCCCCTCCAGCCGATGCAGCTCGCTGCCTGTGACCCTTTCCGCGCTGCAGGCGGAGGAGGAGGAGGAGGAGGAGGAAGGCTGCCTCCCCCCCCCCCGGAGGGCTTCCGATCTGCAACAGGAGCGGGGGGGGAGCCCTTGCGCCCTCGCGCCCCGGGGAAGGTTTACTTGCAAGTAAGCGTAAAATAAGCCTTTCCGCCCCTGCTGGGACAGGGAGAAAGGCGGCTCTGTCCCGCAAGCTCCTTTTTATTCCTTTCTTTCTTTGGATGGGGAGTTCGTATATTAAATAGTTTCGAAATGCGATACATAGTTTCAAAAAGTCTGTTCCGTGTCGGCTCGCCCCACGGCTGCTCGCGAGTAACTTTGCACGGGGCGGCGGCGATGCACGGTGTGTGTGGGGGGGGGGGCGGTCTTGCAGATCTGAAAGGGTTAAAAACGGAGCGAGCGCTGCGTGGCGGGAGAAGCCGAGCAAGTAAGGCGGGGGGAGCGGAGAAGTCATTTCCGGGGTGGGGGTGAGGTGGGGGGGGAGATGTGCTATTCAGCGGCCAAAGAGGAGGAGGAGGAGGAGGAGACTCTGCGGTCCCGCACTCTAAAGAATCCACTTCCGATGCACTTCCCGACTGGATTTTGCCGGTTCACACAGTAAACATCCAGCAGGAAAGTGCGCTGGAAGGGGAGGAGGAAAGTGCAGCGCGGCCTCCGAAAGGAAGGGGAGGGGAGGGTTGCCCCTTGGAAACGGGGGAGAGGCTGGAAGGCCCCTTGGGAACACGGGGAGCCAGGAATGCCTGCTGCCTTGCAGGGTGGGTGCCACTGAAATACCTGGCAGCCCCAAATGAACCGCTTTCGGCATGCTTCAGTAAGGGATTTTATGTGCACGTTCACACACCCGACATCTGCTCACCGTCCCCAGCCATCGCTTTCCAGATCAAACCCCCTTTAAAATGGAGTATTTTGTTACCAGGTCCCCAAGTGGTGTTTTCCTGATTCTCCGGTTCTAGCTGCACTTTTCCGATGTCTGATCACTCCTGCGGTGTCGAGGCACTTCCGGGTGCTTCAACCCCCTCCCCCTCTGGAAAGCTGCCGCGAGCTTCCACTTTTCGTCCGCCCATTTTTTTATGCCTCGGTGGTGTGCGCATAGGCGGAGCTCTGCTCCTAAGTTAATAAAACCAAAGTTTAAACAGTGCCTAGTTTTAGTGTTTAGACAAGTTCGGGATCTCACAGAGGCCAGTTATGGGGTAAAAGTTTTGAAAGGGAAATGTGGAAATTGCTGTTCTGCGCACGCATGGAAATTTTAGTTCTACAGATGGCTGCCTGTGTGCATGCTCAAACTGAGAGGGGGGAAAAAACCCGACACATGATCCCGCATGTGGATGGCGGGGAGCGATGTGGCTGCACAGCAATCTGGAACAAGGCGGTAAGTGTGATTGCAATTCTCCGGGTTAAAAAATAAGGCATTGGGACCGGAGCAATTTAAACTGCTCCCAGAATGCCGTCTGAGAGCACCGGATGAGTGGCAAAGCTCTTCCACCAGGCTTTTGATAGGACCCGCTACTGATGAATGATGAGCTATCCTTCCCTATTATATAAAAGAGTAGTGGTCCGGAGTCTTGCCCTAATATGGTAAACATGCGCGGCAAAATCAGTTGGCCGCGGGACCTGCCAGTCAGAGAAGGGTCCCTGGCCACTGGCTGCCTTGCCTTGCTGCATGGGCGCTGGCCCGCCCACACAGCCAGCAGACATCCTCTCACCTGCAATCTGTGGCCAGCGGCCGGACGGGATGGATGCTCAGGTGGCTGCGCACTTAGGGCCCCGGGCCCATTCCTGGCGCCCTGTCCATCCTCACAGCCCTGAGCCAGCGCTGGCGTGCACTTGCTCGGCCTCCGGCCCTATGGGGGACATGGCGCTGCCGCGCCTGACGGGAAGCGGTGTCCGCATCCTTGGGCGGCAGCCCCAAGAAGGACTCCTTGCTCGCCGCAGCTTCCCCCAACAGATAGGCTGTTCGCTGGGAACTTGTGACCTGTGCCGGGCACTAGGCGCTGCCGGTGCCACGTTGCCCAACGGGAGGCACCACCACCTTGCTGGGGCCATGGCCCCAAGACTGACTCCTTGCTCACCTCTCCACCACTGGGGAGACGCAGTGGTGAGGAGGTGGCGGTGGCTGCCTCGCCTTGCAACCGTAGCGAGCAGCAGGAGGCTAGGGCCTTCTGCGAGGCTCTGTCTAGAGCTCGTTGCATCTGTGCACACAATGGGCCTTGCCGCTAGTGTATATATATATATATATATATATATATATATATATATATATATATTAAAAAACCCAAATATGGCTTTATGTTACTGGCACTAAGAACAACCATGGATGCTGGCCTGTTACACCTAATCACTATACAGCAATCACCATCTACATCGGACCTGCACTTTATATGTATATTGTTTTTACATGGAATTTTGTAGTATTGCATTCATGCATTGGTGTTTTATTGTATTTTAGCTTGTTGTACACAGCCTTGCGCCTGCCTGTGCAGGCAAGGCAGGATATAAATCAAGAATAAATAAATAAATAAATAAATAAATGCGGAATGGATCTTCCATTAAGGTCTCTGGGCCCAGATCCACTGCTCTGGGACTGGTTTGACAGCCCCCCATAATGAAACCCCTCCGGCTCAGAATCTAAGGAGGGGGAGGTGTGGAGAAACACCATTTTGTGGATGTAAGTTGGTGGGAGCTGGAGAGGAAGGGGACCATCAAACTGGAGGTGGGCCTGGGCCTCGTCTCCTCCTCCTATCCACCACCACCCCGTCTCCAACCAGCCATTCGAGCACAGCTCCCTCGAGAGGACAGAGAGATCTGCCCCAGAATGCTGCAGGAAGGAGAGCCACTTCCTGGGCGGGAAGCGCTGTTTGATATAGTGGAATTTTGGCCAGAAAGCCAGACTTTTGGGGGAGTCTGCAGGAGGCGGTGGCCATATGGGGAGACATGCTGGTTCCACTCTCTCCAGTGGAATAAAGTAAAGTGCCTCCACTGCAGACCGTCTAGACAGGGTATGAGTCGCTCAGAGAAGGGAGAGGTGGAGCGTTTTTGGTCACCTCTATTTTTGATTCTTCAGTTCACTGTATGGGGGGGGGCAACTCCTCCCATTGATTAAAATAATCACATCTCACCTTCCTCCCATAAGAGGAACTGAAGGTGGCTCAAAAGAGAAAAGGCGGACAAACCTGGGCAGAGACATTCAGCCTGGTGAGTGAAGGGAGCCTCCACCTTCTGGGGCAGCGGAGCTCTGAGAACCAGTTCCTGGGGGAGGCCAATATTCATGGGGAAATTTGGCTTCTCTGCCCATCCTTAAGTGGGCATCCGGCAGGCTGCTCGGGGAAACAGGATGCTGGAGCAGGGTGGGTGGGCTATGGATGGCCCGGCACCCCCAGGAGATTTGGGGAGGGGCTTGAGGCAGATGTGGTGTCACATTGATGTTGCATCTGCCTGAAAACCCTGGTTGTGAAGTTTGAATGCCATGAGACACTCTGGAAACTCATTCATACGACCCTCTGTTCTGGGAATGGAATGACAGCCCCTGGGGGTAGTAGGAGTGTTCTAGGACTGGAATGACAGGCCCCAGAGTGGAATGACAGCCCCACGGGGTAGCACAAATGTTCTGGGACTGGAATAACAGGCTGCAGTGTGGAATGAGAGTCCCTGGGGGTAGCAGGAGTGTTCTGGGACTGGAATGACAGGCCCCAGAGTGGAATGACAGCCTCTGGGAGTAGCAGGATTGTTCTGGGACTGGAATGACAGGCCCCAGTGTGCAATGATAGCCCCTGAGGGTAGCAGGAGTGTTCTGTGACTAAAAAGACAGGTCACAGAGTGGAATGGTAGCCCTAAGGGTAGCAGGAGTGTTCTGGGACTGGAATGGCAGGCCCTAGAGTGCAATGACCGTCCTTGGTGGTAGCAGGAGTGTTCTGGGACTGGAATGACAGCCTGCAGAGTGGAATGAGAGCCCCTAGAGGTAGCAGGAGCATTCTGGGACTGGAAAGACAGGCCTCAAGAGTGGAATGATAGCCCCTGGGGGTAGAAGGAGTGTTCTGGGAGTGGAATGACAGGCCCCAGAGTGCAATGACCGTCCCTGGTGGTAGCAGGAGTGTTCTGGGACTGGAATGACAGGCCTGCAGAGTGGAATGAGAGCCCCTAGAGGTAGCAGGAGCGTTCTGGGACTGGAAAGACAGGCCTCAAGAGTGGAATGATAGCCCCTGGGGGTAGAAGGAGTGTTCTGGGAGTGGAATGACAGGCCCCAGAGTGCAATGACCATCCCTGGTGGTAGCAGGAGTGTTCTGGGACTGGAATGACAGGCTGCAGAGTGGAATGAGAGCCCCTAGGGGTAGAAAGAGTGTTCTGGGACTGGAAAGACAGGGCTCAGGGTGGAATGATAGCCCCTGGGGGTAGAAGGAGTGTTCTGGGACTGGAATGACAGGCTCCAGAGTGCAATGATAGCCCCTGAGGGTAGCAGGAGTGTTTCAGGACTGGAATGACAGGACCAAGAGTGCAATGACTGCCCCTGGGGGTAGCAGGGGTGCTCTGGGACTGGAATAACAGCCCCCATTTATTTATTTATATATTTATTCAATTTACACTGCTTACTCCATGTCTGCTGTATTATTTTTATGTTAATTCTGCTGTCCAAAATAAAGCAATGGTTCACCATGAATAGGATTTGGGACAAGCCATGCTACATCTCTTCAATGCACTTCTTCCTGTTGAGGGATGCGGTTGAGAATCCTGACCGTGATTACAGAGAGAGAATATTTGTTAGAGCTTATGTACTTATAAAATCTTACCAAATTATGATCCCAGTGTTTAGCTTTCCCTTTTCCCTGGAGGTATCTTTCCCGTCTTGCAAGCAAGGACTTAGCCTAGACACAACACAGGTTAACAACATGGATACCGGTCCAGTTCCACAGTACTGGTTAAGAACATAAGAACATAAGAGAAGCCAATGTTGAACCAGGCCAACGGCCCATCCAGTCCAACACTCTGTCACACAGCGGCCAAAATATACCAGGTGCCATCAGGAGGTCCAGCAGTGGGGCCAGGGCACTAGAAGCCCTCCCACTGCTGTCCCCTCCAGCACCAAGAATAGAGTGCATCACCTGCCCCAGACTGAGAGTCATAAGAACATAAGAGAAGCCAATGTTGAATCAGGCCAATGGCCCATCTAGTCCAACACTCTGTCACACAGCGGCCAAAATATACCAGGTGCCATCAGGAGGTCCAGCAGTGGGGCCAGGACACTAGAAGCCCTCCCACTGCTGCCCCCTCCAGCACCAAGAATAGAGTGCATCACCTGCCCCAGACTGAGAGTCATAAGAACATAAGAGAAGCCAATGTTGAATCAGGCCAATGGCCCATCTAGTCCAACACTCTGTCACACAGCGGCCAAAATATACCAGGTGCCATCAGGAGGTCCAGCAGTGGGGCCAGGGCACCAGAAGCCCTCCCACTGCTGCCCCTCCAGCACCAAGGATAGAGTGCATCACCTGCCCCAGACTGAGAGTTCCCATCTATACCCTGTGGCTAATAGCCACTGATGGACTTCTGCTCCATGTGTTTATCTAATTCCCTCTTGAAACTGTCCATGCCTGTAGCTGCCACCACCTCCTGGGGCAGTGAATTCCATATGTTAATCACTCTTTGAGTGAAGAAGTTGTTGTGGGAGAGGAAAGGGGTCAGCGTTCCCTCTAAGCTGAGTTAGCGTCAGCCAGCTCACCGTTCTTTAGCCTCCGGCTCACACCTTTTTGTCTTAGCTCAGGAAGGATGGGGCTCCAGGGCAAACTCATTCATGCAGCAGCCAAATCGCTCGCTTGCAACTTTAATGCCAGGAGCTCACAAGGTAGAATTTTTGCTCGCAGGGCTCCATAGCTTAGAGGGAGCACTGGAAGGGGTTGACCCCTTAGAGCTTACCGAGTTGTTGTGTTAGGGGACACCTTTTCCTTTCAGCCCAAATTAATACTATTGCCAGAATGCTTTGGCTTTCAAAGTGGCGAAGCCCCCACAAACTCACCGCAGGCTGGACTGGGGAGGGATTGGGGTTGAGAAATGCCTCCCTAGAACTACTTGTCAGATGTTAAGGAGGCCAGCTGGCCACACTAGGTTTGCACCAGCAGCAGAGAGGCGGTAGATCTCTGTTACTCTCAACTTGTCTACTTCTTCACAGGATTTGGGAAAGGAACGGCTTTTGACGGCTTTGAGGATGGCAGAGTTAGACTGGAAGATCACCTGGATGTAAAGTAGTGGGTTTGCCACATGGAAGACTCGTACGACAACATGCGTTCAGATGCGTTTATTGTACTTGACACACAAAACTGAGAAACGGCCCCGCAAGGGCCAACTCTATACATCCCACCCGGCACACCCACAGTCCCATTGGAGGGTCTGAATTTCCCGCCAGAGGTGCTATTGGTGGACACGAGGTGGTCTAGGACCCAAGGTCCCTTTTGTGTTCAGGGACATAAGAACATAAGAGAAGCCAATGTTGAATCAGGCCAATGGCCCATCTAGTCCAACACTCTGTCACACAGCGGCCAAAATATACCAGATGCCATCAGGAGGTCCAGCAGTGGGGCCAGGGCACTAGAAGCCCCTCCCACTGTTGCCCCCTCCAGCTCCAAGAATAGAGTGCATCACCTGCCCCAGACTGAGAGTTCCCATCTATACCCTGTGGCTAATAGCCACTGATGGACTTCTGCTCCATATGTTTATCTAATTCCCTCTTGAAACCGTCCATGCTTGTAGCTGCCACCACCTCCTGTGGCAGTGAATTCCATATGTTAATCACTCTTGGGGTGAAGAAGTATTTCCTTTTATCTGTTCTAATCTGACTGCTCAGCAATTTCATGGAGTGCCCACGAGTTCTTGTATTGTGAGAAAGGGAGAAAAGGACTTCTTTCTCAACCTGCTCAATAAGAACATAAGAACATAAGAGAAGCCAATGTTGAATCAGGCCAATGGCCCATCTAGTCCAACACTCTGTCACACAGCGGCCAAAATATACCAGGTGCCAGCAGGAGGTCCAGCAGTGGGGCCAGGGCACCAGAATCCCTCCCACTGCTGCCCCTCCAGCACCAAGAATAGAGTGCATCACCTGCCCCAGACTGAGAGTTCCCATCTATACCCTGTGGCTAATAGCCACTGGTGGACTTCTGCTCCATATGTTTATCTAATTTCCTCTTGAAACTGTCCATGCTTGCAGCTGCCACGACCTCCTGTGGCAGTGAATTCCATATGTTAATCACTCTTTGGGTGAAGAAGTATTTCCTTTTATCTGTTCTAACCCGACTGCTCAGCAATTTCATAGAGTGCCCACGAGTTCTTGTATTGTGAGAAAGGGAGAAAAGTACTGCTTTCTCAACCTGCTCAATCCCATTCATAATCTTATAAACCTCGATCATGTCACCCCTCTGCTGTCGTTTCTCCAAGCTAAAGAGCCCCAAGCGTTTTAACCTTTCTTCATAGGGAAGGTGTTCCAACCCTTTTATCATTCTAGTTGCCCTTCTCTGCACTTTTTCCAATGCTATGATATCCTTTTTGAGATGTGGCGACCAGAACTGTACACAGTATTCCAAATGAGGTTGCATCACTGATTTATACAGGGGCATGATGATACTGGCTGATTTGTTTTCAATTCTCTTCCTAATAATCCCCAGCATAGCGTTGGCCTTCTTTATTGCAGCTACACACTGTCTAGACATTTTCATTGAGTTATCCACTACAACTCCAAGATCTCTCTCTTGATCCGTCTTTGCCAGTTCAGACCCCATCAAGGTGTATTTATATTTAGGATTTTTGGCTCCAATGTGCATCACTTTGCACTTGGCCACATTGAACCCCATTTGCCACGTTGACGCCCACTCACCCATCCTTGACAGATCCCTTTGGAGTGCCTCACAATCCTCCCTGGTTTTCACCACCCTGAACAACTTCATGTCATCTGCAAATTTAGCCACTTCACTGCTTACTCCCAATTCCAAATAGTTAATAAACAAGTTAAAAAGCATCGGACCGAGTACTGATCCCTGTGGTACCCCACTGCATACCAGCCTCCACTGAGAAAGTTTCCCATTTATACTCACTCTCTGTTTCCTATTTATAAGCCAGTTTTTGATCCACAAGAGGACTTGTCCTTTTATCCCATGACTATTGAGCTTACTTAGGAGCCTTTGATGAGGAACTGTATCAAAAGCTTTCTGGAAGTCAAGGTAAATAATATCTATTGGGTCCCCCTTGTCCACATGTTTGTTCACTCCTCAAAAAACACTAACAGGTTAGTGAGACAAGATCTTCCCTTACAGAACCCATGCTGAGTCTGCCTCAATAGTCTTTGTTCATCAATGTGCCTACTAATTCTTTCCTTAATAACAGTTTCCACCAACTTACCTGGCTTCCGCCTTCTTTAGCAACATAACCTAGGGAATGCCTCTCCAAAGCAAGGGGGCATTGCGCTACCACCAAGCTTGACTTCCCCCAGGTACCCGAATCCACTCTGGCTTCCCACTCCCTCCTGGGGCTCTGGCCACTTCCTGCTGCTCCCCCCCTTCCTCTGTCTCCCAGCTCGGTCTCCATCCACTGAAAAGTGTCCTTGGCTCTTCCGTGGCCCATTCCTCCGCCTGCTCACGTTGCTCACATTCAGCTACCTTTGCAGATGGGGTGATGACACATCAGCGACCTTGGCAAGAGGGGGTGGGCCTCCTTCGTTAGGGTTGCGTTGCCAGGCCATGAGAAATTCTTGTGTGGCAGCTCCTGAATGCAGGAATGGTGATGCCAAGGCTGGAAACTGAGCATCCAAAAGGTTCCTCCCTCTTGTGGATTCTTTGAGGCTGTTCAAGATGGCCACTCTGACTGAATCGCTTTCCTCACACGGAGCATTCAAAAGGTTCTTCCCCTGTGTGGGTTCTTTGATGATATTGAAGAGTGCTACTTTCACTGAATCTCTTTCCACAGTCTGAGCATTCAAAAGGTTTCTCCCCTATGTGGGTTCTCTGGTGCTTTTGAAGACTGGAACTCCAATTGTATCTCTTTCCACACTGTGAGCATTCAAAAGGTTTCTCCCCTGTGTGTGTTCTTTGATGATACCGAAGACTGCCATTCCGACTGAATCTCTTTCCACACTGTGAGCATTCAAAAGGTTTCTCCCCTGTGTGGGTTGTTTGATGCTTCTGAAGAGTGCTACTTTCACTGAATCTCTTTCCACAGTCTGAGCATTCAAAAGGTTTCTCCCCTGTATGGGTTCTCTGGTGCTTTTGAAGACTGGAACTCCAATTGAATCTCTTTCCACACTCTGAGCATTCAAAAGGTTTCTCCCCTGTGTGTGTTCTTTGATGATACTGAAGACTGCCATTCCGACTGAATCTCTTTCCACACTGTGAGCATTCAAATGGTTTCTCCCCTGTGTGGGTTGTTTGATGCTTCTGAAGAGTGCTACTGTCACTGAATCTCTTTCCACACACTGAGCATTCAAAAGGTTTTTCCCCTGTGTGGGTTCTTTGATGCACCTGAAGACTACTACTGACACTGAATCTCTTTCCACACAGCAAGCATTCAAAAGGTTTCTGACCTGTGTGGGTTCTTTGGTGCTTTTGAAGACTGCAACTCCAATTGAATCTCTTTCCACACTCTAAGCATTCAAAAGGTTTCTCCCCTGTGTGAGTTCTTTGGTGCTTCTGAAGAGTGCTACTTTCACTGAATGTCTTTCCACACTCTGAGCATTCAAAAGGTTTCTCCCTTGTGTGGGTTCTTTGGTGCTTCTGAAGAGTGCTACTTTCACTGAATCTCTTTCCACACGTCTAAGCATTCAAAAGGTTTCTCCCCTGTGTGGGTTCTTTGGTGCTTTTGAAGACTGCAACTCCAGTTGAATCTCTTTCCACACTCTGAGCATTCAAAAGGTTTCTCCCCTGTGTGGGTTGTCTGATGCTTCTGAAGAGTGCTACTGTCACTGAACCTCTTTCCACACTCTGAGCATTCAAACGGTTTTTCCCCTGTGTGGGTTCTTTGATGATATTGAAGATGGCCATTCCGACTGAATCTCTTTCCACAGTCTGAGCATTCAAAAGGTTTCTCCCCTGTGTGGATTCTTAGATGCAATTGAAGATGGCCACTCCAACCAAATTTCTTTCCACACTCTAGGCATTCAAAAGGTTTCTCCCCTGTGTGGGTTCGTTGATGCTGTTGAAGACTGCCATTGCTACTGAATCTCTTTCCACACTCTGAGCATTCAAAAGGTTTTTCCCCTGTGTGGGTTCTTTGATGATATTGAAGATGGCCAATCCGACTGAATCTCTTTCCACACTCTGAGCATTCAAAAGGTTTCTCCCCTGTGTGGATTCTTTGATGATATTGAAGACTGTCACTCCGACTGAATCTCTTTCCACACACTGAGCATTCAAAAGGTTTCTCCCCTGTGTGGGTTCTTTGATGATATTGAAGATGGCCATTCTGACTGAATCTCTTTCCACACTCTGTGCATTCAAAAGGTTTCTCCTCTGTGTGTGTTCTTTGATGCTTCTGAAGAGTACTACTGACACTGAATTTCTTTCCACACATTGAGCATTCAAAAGGTTTTTCCCCTGTGTGGGTTCTCTGATGATATTGAAGACTGGCTCTCTGACTGAATCTCTTTCCACACTCTGAGCATTCAAAAGGTTTTTCCCCTGTGTGGGTTCTTTGGTGCTGCTGAAGAGTGCTACTGTCCCTGAATCTCTTTCCACACTCTGAGCATTCAAAAGGTTTCTCCCCTGTGTGGGTCCTTTGATGCTTCTGAAGAGTGCTACTGCCAGTGAATCTCTTTCCACACACTGAGCATTCAAAAGGTTTTTCCCCTGTGTGGGTTCTTTGATGATACTGAAGATGGCCACTGCAACTGAATGTCTTTCTGCACTCTGAACATTCAAAAGGTTTTTCCCCTGTGTGGGTTCTTCGATGATATTGAAGATGGCCATTCTGACTGAATCTCTTTCCACACTCTGAACATTCAAATGGTTTCTCCCCTGTGTGGGTTCTTTGATGCAGTTGAAGACTGCCACTCTGACTGAATCTCTTTCCACACACTGAGCATTCAAAAGGTTCCTCACCTGTATGTATTCTTCGGTACAAAAGGAGCTGTGATCTATTTTTGAAGTATGTTCTGCATTTAATGGATTTACATGCCTTCATTATCCTCCGCTTTGCAAAATGTACATTACCCTGTCTGCCATCTCTCTTCTCAATCATATTGCTGCTTTTCTTTCTCTTAGGTCTGCCTTGATTCCTGATGTTTTCTTTCAATTCTTCATTTTGAACTCTATCTGCCATTTGTTGATGAAGTTCCACACCCTCTTCGTTCCCTTGATCATCCTCTGCTGGAATAAAGAGAGAGAGCCTGTGAGCACCTGGGAGGGCTGGTCCAAAGGCATATTATGTGACTGCAGGAGAAAAGGATTAATGGGTCCTTTGGCCTCCTCCAGCTTGGCTGATTTTAAACACCCCTCCACCTTTCTCCAAAATATCCAGGTATTTAAAGATGCCTCACTCCCTCAAGAGCCACAGCTGAGCTCTTTCCTAAAAGGAGTTGCTGAGTCTCTAGATTCCAGATCCCCAGAAGGCTCCCTCCCTCCTTACCTCAGCAGGCTACATGATTGTCCCAAACCAAAAGTTGCTCCGAAGAGAATCAGGAATCCCCCCTGGCTATTCCTTGCCTGTTCCCTTGACGTAACTGTGAAGGATACTCACTCTCAGCCAGCTCATCTGGGAAGGAAATATGCTCTTGGGATCCTCCTGAGGAACTCTCCAGCTTTTCTTTGAGTGGAAGGCCGTTGTTGGTCTGCACCGTAGTCTCTCCGATACTTCTGGCTTCTTTCACAGGGAGGGAGAGAGAGAGAGAGAGAGAGAGAGAGAGTGATCATTCTTATAGAGGGAAGGAAAGATATTCAAAAGTAAAAATTCTTTTGGAAGGGCGGAACTAAAGATCAAACCCCACCATCCCAACCGGCATTAAGGGGAATGGATCTGTGAGGCAAAGCACCCAAGTTCCTTTAAGGGCAAATGCGATTATTAACTGGCCTGGTTTGACTTGCAGGTCTTCGTTGTTTGAGTCTTCCTGCACCTAACATCCTTATCTTTTTCAAGGCCAGACTCCAGAATGTGGTCACTGGTTAATCGTGAGAACCTGTGTCCAGTTGTGTAACCGGGGGGGATTAGGAGGGTGCTGACCGCCTCTGGAAAATTCCGTCAAGGAGGATGCTTGTTGGTTGGGTCATTAGGACCACCTGGCCATAGAGAGGCAGAAAGTATAATACGGGTACAGAGCAGAGGGCAGCCAGGCTAACTTTATGCTCATGCCAAGTTAGTACGCCTTGATATTTTCTTCCTCCATCACAATGAATAATTTTCTGTAGAGTAACTTAGGCTACAGCTGGAATACTTATGCTGCAACAGGAGGTGCCATCGAATACCAAGTGTTTCAATTACTAGATAGAAGAGTTAGCTTTTCTTGGTTTTCTGTTGCTGAACTGCAGAAACTGTGCCGTTTAGAGATGTCAAACCTTTATATAGATTTGGACTTCCAGTTTTGGTGTCTGCTATGGCAGCCACGGTTTCCCGAGCCTCCGGGAGCCGCGCACCGGTGCCTGCGGCTGGGAGGGGGTGCAATTTTCCGCACCACCCCTGGAGCCCTTGTGTTGGGCTCCCAGCCACGGAGAACTAGAAGAGCTCTTCCTCTGGCAACTAGCCAGTGAAGGGGGGGCTCCTCCATGCCCCGAAGGTCCCACCGCAGAACGTCTGTAATGGAACTAAGAACGCACACCAGGACAAGCGTTTGGTGGTCAAGTGTTTAAGCCAGACAAGCGAAGACAAGATTGAAATGTGAATCAAAGTTGAAGCAAGAAACACCGAGATAGCTGAGTCCTCCCCTTAAGAGGAGGGGGGAGGGAACTCTCCCCCGATAAGAGGAAAACAAATGGACTTTTAATCATATACCTAAGGGGGGGGTGAGCTATAGAAGCAAATTGGACTAAAATAAAGAGACTGTAAGAACTTACCAGGCAAGGTAAAGAGTTCTGGAGATTGTGACAACTTTTATAAAAAGTAAACAATATCTCTACATGGCACCTCCACGGAGGGAAGAGAAGGAGAAGCAAGCGAAACCAAAATTGTCAGTTGAAAATGCCAGCCCAGCGAGTGCTGTCCCTAGACAGGATTCAACAACACAGCTGCAAAGGATGCTGACTGAAGCGTTGCTGGAGCAGGTTACGGCATTACACCATAAGCTTGATGCACAGCAAATTCAACTAAGCGAGACTATTAAAAAAACAGGGAAAATGAAACTTGAGCTTAAAGAGGTGAATGCCACCACCAAGAAGCTTCAGAAGCAACTGCAGACGACAGAGAAAAAGAGACAAACCAATGAACCCCATTTGCTACAGCTGGAAACGGAAAAGGCAAGCTCTGTTCTAAGATTTCAAGGGGTCCCAGACGAAAAAGGAGAGAATCTGAAACAGATGATGGGTGAAGCCCTGGCTCCAATGGCAGATATCAAAATGGACATAATGCAAAGCGAGATTGATACAATCTTTAGGTCGTATTCAGATTTTGCAAGAAAAAACCATCTGCCCGGGGAAGTGATGGTGAGATTCTCTAGAAGACAAATGAGGGACCAAATACTTAAAGCAACAAATGGAGCTACCTTGAAAATCAAGGACAAAGAAATAAAAGTGTTGAAAGACATTCCGTTTGGAATAAGAAGGAAAAGAAGGAAATACAGGGACTTGGTTCTATTTTTACAAAAAAATAAGGTCGCCTACAGATGGCTCGTACCCGAAGGCATAATCTTCAAACTGATGGATAAAAAAGGATAAACAGACTCTGTTGACAAGGCACATGGGTTTCTGCATCTTCATAGCCATCCAGCAAAAGGAGAAGTAGCAGAAGACAACAGCACCAAAGAAAGTGAAGAAGAGGGAGCAGTAGCATCTTCTGACGGGAACTCAGACTCAGCATTGGGGGCGGCAGCTCCCAAAACAAGTTATCATTTGAGAAAGAAAAAGGATGAAAAATGAGTAGTCATTGTACTCTGGAACATTTGAAAGCTTTTTATTTTATATGACTATTTCTTACTTTATATTAGGGGAAGTTTCAAATCTTTTGGTTTTTCGAAGCTAAATGGACTACTTGATGAACACATTCAATGAATTTTAACTGTAACTTTGGGCAAATAAATGGCGCTTTTAAGCATTATGTATGACCACCATCTCTTGGGTTTTTAGTGGGTTTCTTTACTTTCTCCATTAGTATGTAGTTCCCTTCCCTTTTTTTCGTTGTAGTTTATAGAAAAAGCAATAAAAAATCGCCTTCGGGGGGCCAAAAAAACCCCAAACCCTTCATATAGATTTAAAAATGGGTCTGCTGTACTTGTCTGCACTCTCCTCCTGAAGCCACTGAACAGGGTGGTGCTCTCAGGTGCAAAGAGGAGTGACCCAGAAGGGGGACCCAGGCTTCAGTTCTCAACAGGATCACTTCCAGATCACAGGCAGACCAGATGTTTATAATCCCATCCCATCAATGTCACAGGAGGAGGCGGTGGCTACAGGCATGTGCGGCTTCCAGAGGGAATGAGGTAAACATCTGAACCAGAGGTCCATCAGTGGCTCTCAGCCACAAGGTATAGTTGGACTATAAGGAAGGCTGAGTGCCAAAGAATAGATTCTTTTGAACTATGGTGCTGGAGAAGACTCTTGAGAGTCCCTTGGACTGCAAGGAGATAAAATCAGTCAATCCTAAAAGAAATCAACCCTGATTGCTCCCTGGAAGGCCAGATCCTGAAGTTGAAGCTCAAATACTTTGGCCACCAAATGAGAAGGGAGCACTCACTGGAGAAGACCCTGATGCTGGGAAAGACTGAATGTCAAAAAAAAAGGGGGACGGCAAAGGATGAGATGGTTAGACAGTTTCACCGATGCAACGAACATGAAATTGAGCAAACTTCAGAGGACGGCAGAAGACAGGAGGGCCTGGAGTGATCTGGTCTGTGGGGTCACAAAGGGTCGGACTCGACTGTGCGACTGAACAACAACCACCACAAAATAGATAGGAACTCTCAGTCTGGGGCAAGTGATGCTCTGTATCCTTGGTGCTTGGGGAGGCTTCAAGAGGGAACTGGATGAACATCTGGAGCAGAGGTCCATCAGTGGCTCTCAGCCCCAAGGCAGAGACAGGAACTCTCAGTCTGGGGCACCTTGAAGACTAACGTTGGCTTCTCTTATGTTCTTATGTTAAGAGTGTGTTGTAAAGGTTGGCAGCAGAGAAATGTGGATCTGGCCCCTTCCAGAGTCTTTCTGAGGGCCTCTCCTCCCCACCTTTGCCTCAGGCCAGGAGACACCTTCTCAGGCTTGGGCGACGGCCACAACTCTGGCCTCAGTGGCCCCTGGGCAAGGACACACACACGAGCAGCAGATGAAGCTGCCTTCTACCGAATCGGGCCCCCCTTGGTCCACTGAAGTCAGTGCAGCAGCGGTTCTCCAGGGTCTCAGGCGGGG
This sequence comes from Gekko gecko, assembly GCA_029375565.1. Taxonomy (NCBI): domain Eukaryota; kingdom Metazoa; phylum Chordata; class Lepidosauria; order Squamata; family Gekkonidae; genus Gekko; species Gekko gecko. Next base: position 1,367,537 of record JAPDNY010000002.1, on the reverse strand, counting down.
CTCTTTCCCATCACCTCCTACCTGGTCCTTTTAACTGGACATGCTGGGGATTGAACCGGGGACCTTCTGCATGCCAGGCAGGTGCTCTGCCAGTGAGCCCACAGCCCCTCCTTCAGTAGTGGGAAAGGCCTCTGAATGGTGTAGTGCTATTCAATATTTTGATTCAGGCTTCATCACAATGGCAGCAATTTGCACCTTTGGCACTGATAAAAAAGACCCTTACCCAGAAAGGCCACATTCCCGTAGTTCTCCCGCATGACTTCCCTGTACAGAGCTCTTTGTCCCGGATCCAGCAGGGCCCACTCTGCCTCCGTGAAATACACGGCCACCTCCTCAAAGGAAAAGGGACCCTGAAAGAAAAAGGCAGAGATCTCGCCAGGCAGAGACGGCACACACGGGAAGGGAGCAGTCTGGGAGGGGGCAGGATGTCAGGCTTGGGGTGGGTCAAGGGAACGGCATTCAGAGGATCTCTCGCCCGGACACCTTGTAGAAGATGCAGGAGCAGAAGCCCTCCTGGAGAAAGGAGGAGGGACCCCAGCTGACTCCCCCCCGCTCACCTCCCCTACCTGGACTGGAGGGGCAGCAGCCGTTTCCACACCTCTGAAAGGACGACGGCTCAACAGCATTTCTTCCCTGCCTGTTAATGAGACAAAGGAGGAAGGAAGGGGGTTTGTTTCTCCCCTGGTTCACACATCCCCTTCCCTTGGTTGTGAAACCTTGCCCCATGCAGGGCCGGCCCCAGGTGTCTGGGCACCCTAGGCAGACCAGCTTGGGGTGCCCACCCCACCGGGGATGCCAACCTCCCGGTGGGGCCTGGAGACCGGGGGGGGCTAACCATGCCCCTTCCCTCCCAATCGCTGGCTTGCCTGAGCGTTCCGCAGCTGCCAGGGAAAGCCAGGGAAGAGGCGGAGGGGCGCAGTTTGGCGCCCCTGCGGCCGGTGCGCTCTAGGCGAGCCGGCCCTGGTCCCGTGTACACTTGACACGTTTTAAAAACACATCTATATATCTGTACACTTAACAAATTCTTTAACACTTTTTACTAAATTCTGGGAGAGGCAGAAGAGAAGCATCAGGTACCTATGAGCCTCAGGAGTTACAAATGCTGCCAACATATTGCAGACTGTGTCTGGCCTGGCGGGGAGGGAAAGGGGGTGGTGGAAATGATGTCACATGACACGTCACCATTACCTTCGGCCAAGACCTGACTTGAGCTCACCTGGAGAAGAGAGGGGGTCCTATGAGTGAGTTTCCGGAGTGTCTCAGGGCATGGCTGACTTCACAACCGGGGTTTTCAGGCAGATGCGACATCAACAGGACACCACGTCTGCCCCAAGCCCCCTCCCAGAGACCCTCCCCAAAGCATCTGGAGGTGGTGGGTATCCATCACTGTGAGGGTCAGATACTCACTGTGGGGATCACGGAGTGAGCCCTCCCATCCCTACTCCAGCATCCCGTTTCCCCCGAGCGGCCTGTCAGGTGCCCTTTTAAGGATGGGCAGAGAAGCCAGATTCTACCAGGAACTGGATTTCACAGCTCTGCTGCCCCCAGAAGGTGGAGGCTCAGTTTATTCACCAGGTTGAAGAGCTTGGTCTACCTTTTCTCTTTTGAGCTACCTCGAGTTCCTCTAATGGAAGGAAGGTGAGATGTGATTATTTTGATAAATGGAATTGCTCTCCATGGATTTGACCAATCTCCTTTTAGAGGCATCACAGTTAGTGGATATTGAGTGCTGCAAATTAACCCTGTGTTCTGTGAAGAAGTATTTAATTCCTTTCCTGAACTGAACTTTACCCATCAAATTTACTGGGTGCCTGTCAGGTACCCCTGCCATAGGGCTATCTTGGGCTATCGCGCACCAGGCCATTTGGCCTTGAAAGCCAGGCAGGACCTCCCTGACCAGTTTTACATGAGAGCGTTTGTGCTCCAAAGTTAGTCCGCCAGTTTCATAAATTGTACCCCTTGAAGCCTGGAGGGTAAGATGTATTATCAGGGTGGCAGGATGTCAGGTACCCCTGCCATAGGGGTGAAGGGTGGGAAGGAGGTGCCAACGAATGTATCTGTGTTTTCTCTGGTATGTGGGGAGGTGATGGGGTTGCCTGGGAAACAGAGCAATTTCCATCTCGGGCTATCGCGCACCAGGCCATTTGGCCTTGAAAGCCAGGCTGTTTGTCTCCTTTCTGTTTCTTAAGACAACGGCTAGGCATGGGAATTTATTGCTTTGTGGGAATGTAGTTTGTAACACCTTCTCGCTGGTTCCCGCGCGCGGGCTATGTAACCATTGGTAGTGTGTAGGGAGGGGGCCCCCTCCATAGAGTATAACCAAGGATGCTTCTCCTTTGTGGGTCATTCCTAACAATGCTTATGTACTAGTGCTTTGGCTTTGCAGTATAATAAACACTATCCTTCTTCATGAGGCCTGGTGTTGACTGACTATCTAAGGCGCCTGACAGTGCCCCAATCACACCCAGGCACAAAGAGTCCTTACCACAGGAGGGGGCATCTTGGGCACACTCCACGGCCTGCACCCTCTGCCCTTGCTCCGAGGAAGCTCCTTCCGCCTCAGGGAACGTAGCTTCATTCTTCAGGGATGGTGCCCACATCTGAAACAGCAGGGAGGGAGAGGGGTAAGAGGTGGAATGGGAAAGAGACCCAGGAATGGATCCTGCCCCACTCCCAGACTCTGCACCCTTCCATCAGCAGACCTGGAGAGTTATCCGGAGGAATCAGAAATTCTCTGATAGAAGAGGCTACTGAAGGAGGCCGTGAAATCTCCCACTTGGATGATTACCACTTGGACAGATGTCTGGCAGGGACAGTTCAGGATAAGGCCAGATATCGTTGCTTGAACTGGATATACTTGGAGGGAATCCCCCCTCACCTGTTCTGCCCGCCTCTCCTCCTCTGCCTGACTCAGGAGGAAGCCTTCGGCCAGGGCCACCGCCTGGGAACTGCTCTCCGGCCCGCATCCTCGGACCCAGCCCTGCATTTCCCAGGGCAGGAGAGTCAGGAACTGCTCCAGGATCACCAGGTCCAGGATCTGCCTCTTGGTGTGCCTCTCCGGCTCCAGCCAGTGGCTGCACAGTCTGTGGAGCTGGCTGCAAACCTCTCGGGGCCCGGCAACCTCCTGGTAGCGGAACTGCCGGAAGCGTCGGCAACGGACATCTGGGATTGCAGTGAGCTGATTAAGGTTATCTGGCCCTGGGCTTCCCCAGAACTCAACACCACTCCCAGCTTGGGATGGGACAGGGGCCATTCCTGTGCTGTCCTGCCAGTTCCAGGTCCTTCTGGGTCCTGCTCTTCCATCTCCTTCCCCTTCTCCTGGGTCACCACCAGACTGCGTAAAGATGCCTTCGGTCACTTGGTTATGAAGGGAGGCTTCTCTCTGGGGGGAAGGAGAGACACAGGATAACACAGGAAATAAAAGAGAACTCAGATACACCACTGAGTATCACAGATTTTCATATACTCAAGAGACACATGAGAATTACCCTGATGGAACAGAATAAAAGGGCTTCTTGTGGTTTGTAGACCAGGCTTAATCTCAATTTTTCCATATTACAAGCCAAGCTATTTGAGATACGCCTTCTTGGTTCTTGGGGAAAGTTAAGGGTCTCTGTTTGGCTCTTTAAGGACGCTCACAACCTCTGCCTCTCCTGACCTTGGCTCAGTCTGTCCTCGGGGCTAATTCTTCAGGTAAACCCCAAAAGGACAAGAGGGACCCCTTGACCGTCGCAGGTGTCTCTTCAACAGGCTTGAAGCATGAGGCCAGAGCTCTGTCCGAGAACCCAGATGAGAGGAAGGGACAGGAATGGGTCTGTGTGAAAAATGAACAGCAGAGATCGGGAGAGGAAGGAAGGAGAGGCTGAGATTTGGTTCAAGGATATGGAGGCGCAGAAATGCTCCCCTCTGTGCCCCTGATGTGGGGTAGTGGGCCTGCCACTCTGGGGGAATCCCTCTGGCTTCCGCCCTTGCTCAGCTCTGCCAGGGTATCTGTCATGCAAGCTAAGAGTGCCAAGACGCCAGAAGCCTCCACCAGAAGGGCTTCCTTCTTCTTCTTCTTCCAAGGGGAACCAACCCAAATAAACAGCATCCCTTGGGAACTTCTTTCCCCTTGAAGAAACGGGGCGAAGGGAAGAAATCTTTCATCCAGAATCACAATTCTCTCCTGGCCCCGTATTCCAGCTCACCCATGACAGAAGGAGTCCCGCCTGTTGTGGGAACAAGCCTCAGCCCAGCCCTTGAACACCTTTGGGTGGCAACTCAGGGTCTCCCTGGTGCCCTGCTGGGGGGTGGTAGTTGGGGAGGGGGTGACCAGCCAAAACGCTTGCCATTCGGGCCAGCCAATCAGCATGAATGATTCATCACATATTCAATCCCATCTGGGCCTCCTTTCAGGGCCTCTTGGGTACCAAAAAGTGAGACAGGCACAGATCAGGAGTCTCAATGCGTGGATGAGATGATGGTATAAGGGAGAAGGGTTCAGGTTTGTTAGGCACTGGGATGCTTTTTGGGACAAGAGGGAGCTGTACAAAAGAGACAGTCTCCACTTGTCCCGAGAAGGAACCAGGTTGCTGGCGCTTAAAATCAAAAAGGTGGCAGAGCAGTATTTAAACTGAATATTGGGGGAAAGCCAACAGGAGATGAAAAGTCTCCAGTTCGGGACGGCTCATCTCAAAGATGTTACTTTTCTACAAGGAAATGGATTAAAATTGTCCACTGAGACTGTGGCTAACAATGTGGACTGCCTGGCAAGGTCTTGAGGCAGCAAGAGAACATTTTGTGGGCTTAACATGCATGGAAACTATAGGTGTTTATATACAAATTCTAGAAGTCTCCGAGGTAAAATTGGGGGATTGCAATGCTTGATGTTGTGGGGGGGGAACAGCCATTGTGGGTATTTCAGAAACTTGGAGGGATGAGGAAAATCAGTGAGATATGGTGATTCCTTGTTATAAATTATAGTGGAAGGATGGGGGGAAAGGTTGGAGGTGGGGTGGCTCTGTATCTCAGAGAGGGTGATACAGTCCAGTAAGATCGAGAGGGTAAGAGAATTGGATTCGCTTTCGGAAATGCTATGGGTCGAAATAGTGAGCCCAAAAGGAAACTTGACACGGGGAGTTTATCATCGCCCACCAGAACAAAAGAGAGAGGAGGATTATAAAATGATTAATGAATTAAAGATAGCGGCTAGATGAAATAACTGCGTCGTAACAGGTGATTTGAACCACCCACACATTGATTGGGTCAATACGTGTTCAAGTCAGGAAAAAGAGACCGAGCTTCTGGACACTCTCAATGACTGTGTTATGGAGCAGATGGTCACAGAACCTACCAGGGGAGAGGCAATCCTGGATTTGGTCCTAAGGAACACCCAAGACCTGGAGAGAGATGTAAAATGGATTGCACCGCTTGGGAACAGTGACCATAATGTTACTGAGTTTAACATCTGTATAAACAGGGAGGTGCCCCAAAAGACCAACACAACCACTTTTAAGTTTGAAAGGGGTAACTTCTCTGACATGAGGGGACATGTGAGGAGGAAACTGAGAGGAAAAGTAGAAAGGGTCAAAACATTTGGGGAAGCTTGGAGATGTCAGACCCCCCCAGCTATACTCAACAATTCTCTTTAGGCCGTGAAAGTCCATTGTTTTATATGCAAGATTCAATAAGCCACTTGTGTTAGAACTAAAGACTTTGGGCGGGCACAGTCTTATTACAGAAGATTGAAACAAATCCCATCCACTCCCCCATGCATACATCACAGCCATACTCTACCTAATTGCCATGCCAGCACTGGCCTCTGCCTCCTGCAGACTCCAACCAAAAGTCTGCCTGGCTCCAGACTTCTGACTGCTGACTGATTGGACTGGCTTCTCACCCAAAAGCTCCACTATATTAAAAAAACAGCCGTTTCCCGCCCAGGGACCGGCTCTCCCTCCTGCAGCCTCCCGGGGAAGGTCTCCTCACCGCCATGATGGGCTCCCTTGTCCTCACAACAGAGCTGCCCACAGATGGCTGGTTGGAGACAGGAAAGGAGGAGGAATACGAGGCCCCAGGCCTGCCTCTACTTTGAAGGCCTCCTCCTACCTGGCCCAAACCAACTTAAACACATGCATAAAATGGCGTTTCTCCCCAGGAGCATATTGGAAAAAACATTTAAGTCCAACAATAAAACTTTCTTCAGATGCATTAGAAGCAGGAAGCCAGCCAGGGAGGCCCTTGGATGACCAAGGGGTAAAAGGATTACTGAAGGACGACAGGGAAATGGCTGAGAAGCTGAATGCATTTTTTGCCTCTGTCTTCACTGTGGAAAATGAGAAGTGCCTGCCCACTCCAGAAGCACCGATTTCGGGAGGGGGTTTGAGAGACCTGAGTCAGATTGAGGTGGCGAGAGAGGAGGTCCTACGACTGAAAGACAACTTAAAAACTGATAAACCACCAGGCCCAGACGGCATACATCCAAGAGTCCTGGAAGAACTCAAATGTGAACTTGTGGATCTCCTGACAAACATATATAATCTTTCATTAAAATCTGCCTCCATTCCTGAGGACCGGAAGGTAGCCAATGTCACTCCCATCCTTAAAAAGGGTTCTAGAGGAGATCCAGGAAATTATAGGCCAGTCAACCTGACGTCAATAGTGGGTAAATTGGTGGAAATTGTTATTAAGGAAAGAATTAGTAGGCGCATTGATGAACAAACACTATTGAGGCAGACTCAGCATGGGTTCTGTAAGGGAAGATCTTGTCTCACTAAACTGTGAGTGTTTTTTGAGGGGGTGAACAAACATGTGGACGAGGGGGACCCAATAGATATTGTTTACCTTGACTTCCAGAAAGCTTATGATAAAGTTCCTCCTCAAAGGGTCTTAAGGAAGCTCAATAGTCATGGGATGGAAGGACAAGCCCTCTTGTGGATCAAAACTGGCTAATTAATAGGAAACAGAGAGTGAGTATAAATGGGCAATTTTCTCAGTGGAGGGTGGTAAGTGGTGGGGTACCGCAGGGGTCAGTACTGGGTCCCATGCGGCTAAACTTGCGGATGACAAGAAATTGTTCAGGGTGGTGAAAACCAGGGAAGTAGAGTGAGGCACTCCAAAGGGATCTGTCGAGGATGGGTGAGTGGGCGTCAACGTGGCAAATGGGGTTCAATGTGGCCAAGTGCAAAGTGATGCACATTGGAGCAGAGATTGACCAAGAGAGAGATCCTGGAATCATTTCACTCAATGAAAATGTCTAGACCAGGGGTCCTCAAACTGCGGCCCGCCGAGGACATTTATACGGCCCGCCGGGTGTTTATGCCCGCCCCCCTGCCCGGAGCCTCCTCCTCCTCGGGGAGCGCAGCAGCAGCGCCCCCGCCCACCTGCCGGGCTCCTCTTCCCGAGTAGCCCCATTGGGAGAGGTGCCTTCGAGGGCGCGGCGGAGAGCAGCCCGGGCGGAGCTCCTCCCGGCGGGGCGGGCGCCTCCCCCTCCCCCCAGCCCAGGCAGGGTTCAGCCGGAGTGTCTGGGACGGGAAGGGGGGCTGCGGAGAAGAAGCCGCGTGGAGCAGCTGGGCAGGGCAGCAGCGGCGAAGGGGAAAGTCCTGGGAAGGGAGTCGCTCGTGGGGGGGGGGGCAGCTGCCAGGAGGTCCTGGGAGGGAAGGAGGGAGGCGGGGGACACGCTTGGCCACGGTTGCCGACTCCAGGGTGGAGAATTCCTGCACATTTGGGGGGAAGGTGCATTCTGGGAAAGGTCTGTTTGGGGGGGGAGAGAACCCCCCCGTGGGAGCAATGCCGGCGAGCCCCCCTCCAGTGCCACAAGGGCCCCCCGGGGGACTGATCCCTTTCAGCCGGAGGGGGGATGTCATCCTGGGGGCGGGGGCTAAGGAAGTCCCATTGAAATACTGGTAAGTTTGTTGATTTAACTTTACTTCATTTTAAATAATGTATTTGTTCCCGTTTTGTTTCTTCACTTCAAAATAAGATATATGCAGTGTGCATAGGAATTTGTTCATAGTTTTTATTTTTACTATAGTCCGGCCCTCCAACGGTCTGAGGGACAGTGAACTGGCCCCCTGTTTAAAAAGTTTGAGGACCCCTGGTCTAGACAGTGTGTAACTGCAATAAAGAAGGCCAACGCTACGCTGGGGATTATTAGGAAGGGAATTGAAAGCAACTCAGCCAGTATCATCCTGCCCCTGTATAAATCATTGGTGCGACCTCATTTGGAATACTGTGTACAGTTCTGGTCGCCACATCTCAAAAAGGATATCATAGCATTGGAAAAAGTGCAGAGAAGGGCAACTAGAATGATACAAGGGGTTGGAGAACTTTCCCTATGAGGAAAGGTTAAAACGCTTGGGGCTCTTTAGCTTGGAGAAACGACGGCTGAAGAAACAACGGCTGAGGGGTGACATGATTGAGGTTTATAAGATTATGAATGGGATTGAGCAGATTGAGAAAGAAGCACTTTTCTTCCTTTCTCAGAATACAAGAACTTGTGGGCACTCCATGAAATTGCTGAGCAGTGGGGTTAGAAGGGATAACAGGAAGTCCTTCTTCACCCATGGAACCACAGTGTTCCAGGGTGGGTTTCCCTGAGTTAAAAAGCAGGAGGAGAGGTCAGAGGTCCTTCCAGGCCTATTTTTGGCTTTTGAGGGAGGACTCTTTGGGGCCAGGCCTGAGGAGGGTTGCCAGCTCCAGGTTGGGAAATTCCTGGAGGTTTTCTGGTGGAGTCTGAGGAGGAAAGGAGGGTTCCGGAGCGGACAGACCTCAGCCAAGTACAATGAGGGGAGGCGCCTCGTCCGACTGGGTTCCTGCTTGGGGGGGGGGGAGACGGACTCCAGGGGGCGAGGAGCCTGCGCTCCTGGAGAGAAGGGGGCGGTGGGGAAAGGGGTTCCCTGGGTGCAGGCATCAGCCCCCAAGCGAGCAGCAGGTGCATGGGGGGGGTGTCCATAGGGCAGCGGTGGGGGAGGGGCCAGGCTGCAAAAGGAGATCAAAGGGGGGCGCCGCCTTTGCTTTGAGTGCGGGGGGGAGAGGATCCCGCCTTCCTCGCGCGGAGGAGCGCCCCCCCACACACACGACTGCCTTTTGGAAACTGTTTCCCACCAAACTCCCCAGCACCAAAATCAAGCGCGCACGCGGGAGGGCAGCACTGCTCCATCTCCCCCCCCCCCCAGCAAGACTGAGAAGCTCATTCCCCTCCCCCCGTGACTTACTTGCGAGGAGCAAACCTGCCCGGGGGTCCGGCTGCAAGGCTCGCCCCTTCCCCTCGTTGCAGATCTGCAGCCCCTCCCTTCCCCGCCCCCCTCCCGGGTCTCTCCGGCCCTGCAAAGAGCAGGAAACCCCCCGCCCCGGTCTCGGCTCGGCCCCTCCAGCCGATGCAGCTCGCTGCAGCTCGCTGCCTTTGACCCTTTCCGTGCTGCAAGCGGAGGAGGAGGAGGAGGAGGAGGAGGAAGGCTGCCTCCCCCCTTCCTCCCCACGAGGCGCCCCGGAGGGAGAGCTCTTCCCGGGCTTGGGCGGGCGGGGCTTTGCTCTTGCACCGGGGCCCAAGAGAGCGGGGAGGGCTTCCCATCGGCAGCAGGAGCGGTGTGTGGGGGGGGAGCCCTTGCGCCCTCGCGCCCCGGGGAAGGTCTACTTGCAGGGAAGTAATGGGGGTGGGGGGGGAACAAGCCTTTCCGCCCCCGCTGGGAGAGAGAGGGAGAGAAAGGCGGCTCCGCCCTGCAAGCTCCTTTTTATTCCTTCCTTTTTTTTTTGGATGGGGGAGTTCGTAAATGAAACAGTGTCGAGATGCGATACCTGGTTTCAAAAAAAGTCTGTTCCCCGCCGGCTCGCCCCAGGGCGGCTCGCGAGGAACTTGGCACGGCTGGGGTGGCACTGCCCGGTGGCGGGGCGGGCGGGGGGGAGCCGGTCTGCAGATCTGAAAGGGTTAAAAACGGAGCCAGCGCTGCATGGGGGGGGGAGCGCGGAGAAGTCATTTCCGGGGTGGGGTGAGGTGGGGGGGGGAGATGTGCTATTGGAGCGGCCAACGAGGAGGAGGAGGAGGAGACGCTGCCTTTGCGGTCCCGCACACTAAAGAATCCGATGCACTTCCCCACTGGATTTTGCCGGTTCACACAGTAAACATCCAGCAGGAAAGTGCGCTGGAAGGGGAGGAGGAAAGTGCAGCGCGGCCTCGGAAAGGAAGGGGAGGGTTGCCCCTTGGAAACGGGGGTGGAGGTGGGGGAAGAGGCTGGAAGGCCCCTTGGGGACACGGGGAGCCAGGAATGCCCGCTGCCTTGCAGGGTGGGCGCCACTGAAATCCCTGGCTGGCAGCACCAGATGCCTGGCAAAGCTCTTCCACCAGGCTTCCCACAGGAGCCGCCACTAATGAACCAGGAGCTCGCTCTCTCGCTCTCTCTCTCTCTCTCTATATATATATATTTAAAAAAACAAATATGGCCCTATGTTACTGGCACTCAGAAGAACTATGACCTGCTACACTGGATCTCTATGCAGCAATCGCCATCTACATCGGACATGCACTTTAGATGTATATTGTTTTTATGTGGAATTTTACAGTATTGCATTCATGCATCGGGGTTTGATTGTATTTTAACGTCCGCCGCCTTGATCCTGCCTGTGCGGAACAGATCTTCCATTAAGGTCTCTGGGCCCAGATCCACTGTTCTGGGACTGCTTTGACGGCCCCCCCAGAATGAAACCCCTCCAGCTCAGGATGTACATAAGAACATAAGAGAAGCCACTGTTGGATCAGGCCAAGGGCCCCTCCAGTCCAACACTCTCTGTGTCACACAGTGGCCAAAAAGATCAGGGGCCATCAGGAGGTCCAGCAGTGGGGCCAGGACACTAGAAGCCCCCCCACTGCTGTCCTCCCCCCCAGCACCAAGAATAGAGTGCAGCACCTGCCCCAGATTTAGATGTAAGGAGTGGGAGGTGTGGAGAAACACCATTTTGTGGGTGTAAGTTGGTGGGGCTGGAGAGGAGGGAGACCATCAAACTGGAGGCAGACCTGGGCCTGGTCTCCTCATTGCCCCTCCCATCTTCAACCAGTCATCTGAACATAAGAACATAAGAGAAGCCAATATCAGATCAGGTCAATGGCCCATCCAGTCCAACACTCTGGCACACAGTGGCCAAAAACACCAGGTGCCCTCAGGAGGTCCAGCAGTGGGGCCAGGACACCAGAAGCCCTCCAACTGTTGCCCCCCCACCACAAGCACCAAGAAGACAGAGCATCCCTTGCCCCAGACTGAGAGTTTATATAAGAACATAAGAGAAAAGCCAGTGTTGGATCAGGCCAACGGCCCATCCAGTCCAACACTCTCTCTGTCACACAGTGGCCAAAAACACCAGGTGCCCTCAGGAGGTCCAGCAGTGGGGCCAGGACACCACAAGCCCTCCCACTGACAGGCCCCAGATTGTATTGACAGCCCCACGGGGTAGCAGAAATGTTCTGGGACTGGAATGACAGGCCCCAGAGTGGAATGACAGCCCCACGGGGTAGCAGAACTTTTCTGGGACTGGAATGACAGGCCCCAGATAGCAGCGAGAGTCCCTGGAAGTAGAAGGCATTTTCTGGAACTGGAATGACATTGTCCAAAGTGAAATGACAGCCCCTGGGGATAGCAGGAGTGTTTTGGGACTGAAATGACAGGCCCCAGAGTGGAATGACGGCCCCACAGAGTAGCAGGAGTGTTCCGTGAATGGAATGACAGGCCCCAGAGTGCAATGACAGCCCCTGGGGGTAGTAGGGATGTTCTAGGACTGGAATGACAGCCCCAAAATATTTATTTATTCATTCATTCGTTCAATTTGGACCCCACTCTCCCTGCAAACAAGCTCAGGGTGGCTTACGTTAGTCAGTAAAAATACCATAAAATCCACATAAAAACATTTAAAACAGTCAAATACAATAAAACATAAAGTCACAAAGTGCAAGTGATAATTTCTTCATTAATTAAGATGGCTTTCTACAGTATGTAAACAAGCAGGTAGTTTCCAGTGCGGGTCCTACTTATATTCTTAAGTAGCCCAATGGTATGGCTTGATCTCAGAGCCAGGCCCATAGCCACGGTTGTTGGTGGCAGTGGTAGGACGGCTCCTTAGTTGAAAGCGTGGTGGAAGAGCTCTGTCTTTCAGGCCCTGTGGAACTGTAGAAGATCCCGCAGGGCCCTGATCTCTTCTGGGAGCTCATTCCACCAGTATGGAGCCGCCACTGAGAATGCCCTGGCCCTGGTGGCAGCGAGCCCAGCATCCTTGGGGCCCAGGCGGGTCAATCGCTTCTGAGACTCTGACCGTAGTGCTCTCTGGGATATATATGGGGAAAGGCAGTCCCTCAGGTATGTCAGACCCTGGCCAAATAGGACCCAAATAATTAAAATATTGTGGACTTCATGGCACCACAGTTTAAGAAGAATGGCTGCCAATAGCATTCCAGATACACTTCAAGGTGCTGGTTTTGACCTTTAAAGCCCTAAATGGTCTGGGGCCTGTCTACCTGAGGGACCGCCTTTCCCTGTATGTTCCCCCAAGGGCACTGCGTTCAGGGACCCAAAACCGCCTGGTCCCCCCTGGCCTAAGAGATGCCAAGTTAACAGCAACAAGAACTAGGGCGTTCTCTCTAGCTGGACCAAAACTATGAAATGAGCTCCCAGCTGAAATTCGAGCTCTACAAGATTTCCAACAATTCCGTAGAGCAGTAAAGACCGAGCTCTTCCGTCAAGCATTTTAATATGCCTGCCACACCGGCAGTACCGCAACAGCACTAGCACTTTCTACAGCAGAATGCCGCCATATTTTAATGTCATTGAGTATCTATTGTATTGTTTTAGATGTAGTAATATTTTGTTTTAAATTGTATATTGGTTTTAACTGTTTGTAAGCTGCCCTGAGCCGCCTCGGCGGGAGGGCGGGATAAAAGCCCAACAAATAAATAAATAAGAGTATAGACAAGTTGGAACGTGTCTAAAGGATGCCAGCAAAGACGGCAATGGGTCTGGAGACCAAGCTAACAACTGAGAGGTGATGTGATCACCATCTTCGGGTACTTGAAGGGAAGAATCCAGTTGGAAAGTGGATTAAAAATAGATTATTTAGTGTGCGTCCACAGCCATAGAGGATGGTATGGAGTTCTTTTCTCTTGCCCCAGAAGGTCGGACCAGAACCAACGGGTTGAAATTAAATCAGAAGAGTTTTCAGTTAGACAGTTAGACAGTTCCTCAGTGGAACAGGCTTCCTCGGGAGGAGGTGGGATCGCCTTCTCTGGAGGCTTTCAGACAGAGCCTAGGTGGACCCATCTGACAGCAATGTGGATTCTGTGCACTGAGGCAGAGCATGAGAAGGGAGGGCAGGAAGGGTTGCCTCCGTGCTTAGTTCTTGTGGCCCTTTCTTACACGCCCAGGGAAAGGCTGATGGCCACTTTGGGGCCAGGAAGCAATTTTTCTGCAGGCCACTTTGGCTGGAGATCCTGGAGGTCTTTTGTCATCTTCTGGGCATGGAACAGGAGTCATGGGATGGGGTGTGAATTTCCTGCATTGCACAGGGGGTTGGACTAGATGACCCTGGAGGTTCCTCCCAACTCTGTGATTCTATTATTCTCTTTGATTTTTCCATGTTAATGTTTGTGTCTCTCCTCCCACCCCCACCCCCAGAGAGAAGCCTTTCTTCATAGCCAACGGGCTGAAGGCCTCTTTACACAGCCAGAAGTGACCCAAGAGAAGGGGAAGGAGATGGAAGAGCAGGACCCAGAAGGACCTGCAACTGGCAAGTTAGGAAGGAAAGGCTCCCAATCCACCAAGGCTGGGAGCAGTGATGAATTCTGGGAAAGCCTGGTGCCAGATACCCACGATCAGCTCACTGCAGTCTCAGACGTCCATTGCCGACGCTTCCGGCAGTTCCGCTACCAGGAGGCCGCTGGGCCCAGAGAGGTTTGCAGCCAGCTCCACGGACTTTGCCGCCACTGGCTGGAGCCGGAGAGGCACACCAAGAGGCAGATCCTGGACCTGGTGATCCTGGAGCAGTTCCTGACTCTCCTGCCCTGGGAAATGCAGGGCTGGGTCCGAGGATGCGGGCCGGAGAGCAGTTCCCAGGCGGTGGCCCTGGCCGAAGGCTTCCTCCTGAGCCAGGCCGAGGAGAAGAGGCGGGCAGAGCAGGTGAGGGGCGATCCATCACTGGCTATTAGCCACAAGGTCTAGATAGGAACTCTCAGTCTGGGGCAAGTGATGCACTGTATTCTTGGTGCTTGCAAGGGGGGGTCAACAGAGGGAGGGCTTCTGGTGTCCTGGCCCCACTGGTGGACCTCCTGATGGCACCTGGTATTTTTGGCCACTGGTGTTGGACTGGCTTCTCTGATGTCCTTATGTTCTTATTCCTTCCTGGTATCTCCAGTTCAAGCAAGGATATTGGGCCTTATCTTAAATGTCCCTGAGAGATATTTGTCCAAGTCTTAGTCATCCAAGTGGGAGATTTAATGGCTTCCTTAAGCAGTTTCTTCTACGAAAGAATTTCTGACCCCTCCAGAGAACTCAGCAGGTCTGATGATAGAAAGGTGCAGAGTCTGGGCGTGGGGGCAGGATCCATTCCTTCGTCTCTTTCCCATTCCACCTCTTACCCCCCTCCCTCTCTGCTGTTTCAGGTGTCGGGACCCTCCGTGAAGAAAGAAGCTACGTTCCCTGAGGTGGAAGGAGCTTCCTTGGAGCAAGGGCAGAGAGCGCAGGCCATGGAGCGTGCCCAAGATGCCCTCTCCCGTGGTAAGAACGTGTCGTGCCTGGATGCGATTGGGGAGAATTTGATGGGTAGAGTTCAGGTCAGGAAAGAAATTAAATCTTTCTTCACAGAACACAGAGTTAATTTGCAGCACTCAATATCCACTAACTGTGATGCCTTAAAGTGGAGATTAGACAAATTCATGGAGGGCAAATTTCCTATTAATTAAAATATTCATGCCTCACCTTCCTTCCGTAAGAGGAACTCAAGGTGGCTCAAAAGGGAAAAGGTAGACAAACCTGGACAGAGCTCTTCAACCTGGTGAATAAAGGGAGCCTCCGCCTTCTGGGGCAGCAGAGCTCTGAAAACCAGTTCCTGGGGGGGGTGATAATCATGGGGAAAATGTGCTTCTGTTCCCCTGTTGAAAGGGGGCATCTGGGGGGCTGCTGTGGGAAAAACCTCCAGGAGGTTTGGGAAGGAGCTTTGGGAGGGGCTTGGGAGAGATCAAGCATCATGTTGCTTTTTCGTCTGGCTGAAAAACTGGCTGTGGAATTCGCATCATGAAGATTCACCCACTTGACCCTCGACTCTCCAACGGCGCTCCGGTCTTGTCTGGGCCGAATGTGACTCTGACGAATCCCGTGAAGTCTGAAATACGTTGGCAGCATTTAAAAGAGGTGCTTGGAGCTTCACTTCTGCCTCTCCCTGAATTTTGTATAAAACGTGTTTTAAAATGAGTGTACACAGGGCAAGGTTTCATAACCCTGGGTAGGGGGTGTGAAGCAGGGAACAAGCAGGCAAACGCCCTTCCTTCCTCCTTGGTCTCATTGACAGGCAGGGAGGAGATGCTGTTGAGCCGCCGTCTTCTCAGAGGTGGGGAAAAGGCTGCTGCCCCTCCAGGCCAGGTAGGAGAGATGAGCGGGGTGCGGGGTGTGTGTGTGTCAGGTTCAAAAGCAAGTAGGTCCAGGCATTCTTTCTCAAAAGAAAGGCTTTTATTGGATTACAATGCTAAAACCCACAGTAGGAGGTCATTGTCAGGAATGGCGGCAAAAGCAATGCAAGCAAACTTATAGTGTGATGCATAAAGGCGACTAGCAAATAAGCTTTGAGCACGCGCGCGGGAAACTCCCGGCGGGAGATATACTTCATGAGTGGGAGACAACTTCCCCCCTCCCTTCACCTTCCCAGAACTGGAAAATTCTCATCAACACAAGAATAGCCCAAAGCCTACATTCAAGGCCACCGTGATAAGGAAGAGCGGCAGGGAAGAAGCTCCCACGTTACTGCCTGCATACCTACGCAAGCGCAAAGCAGGCTAGGGAACACATAACAATGGAGTCAGTGAGAAACATCAAATAAGCTTTTTTTTTTTGACAGGGGGACAGCCTGGGTCCCTCCTCCTTTCTCAGTGGGGGCTTCTGCTCCTGCAGTTTCTACAAGGTTTCCGGGCGAGAGGACCTCAGAATGCTGTTCCTTTATAAAGTTTACATCTCCGCTACCTGGCACTACATTTTATGACACAGGCGTGGCCCAGCCCAACAAGGTCTCATTTGTGTCATATCCACCCCTCGTAACAAATGAGTTCGACACCCCTGCCCTAGACTGATAGTCCTGGGTGATTTCAGTATCCGTGCTGATGACGCAACCTCTATCCAGGCAACGGACCTGGTATCCTCCATCGTGGCACTGGGACTCTCCCAATGCGTAACGGCCCCCGCTCACCGAGCTCGATTTGATCTTCGGCGGGGGCAACGGCGGGGGCAACAGGGGACCGGGTCACTGCTTCAGCGGTGCCATGGTTGGACCTCCTTGCCCCGAGGGCCTGACTGAATGTCCCACCCCAACCCTGTTTGGACGGTGAGCACATTTTAGCTCGCCCGTAGAGCCAAATGGACCCAACGCAGCTTCAGATGCCTCTTTGGGACCTAATGCCCCCTGGTGTCTCATTAGATGGGCTAGTAGATAGCCAGCTCTTGGAGATCACTCCCCGACGGCCTCTGCGCCCCCGCTCTAAGCTTGCTCCCTGGTATACCCAGGAGTTGCTGCTTATGAAATGAGGACTAAGACCGTTAGAGAGGCAGTGGCGGCACGCTCGTGACGGAGCTACAAGAGCATCTTATAGGACGTTTATGAGATCCTACGAGATGGCAGACAAAGCGGCAAAGAAGGAGTACTTCACTGCTACGATTGCGTCTGCAAGCTCAGGCCCAGCCCAATTCTTTAGAACGATTCGGTCTATTACTACTACTTTGCCAAAAGGCAAACCAAATGTTAAGGAATTGGATATTGGCTGTGAGGCTCTTGCAAGCTATTTCGCAGATAACGTCTTGTTGCTCCACTCTGTGACCTCCCCGCCACATAGAATCATGGAATGTTAGAGTTGGAAGGGACCTTGCAGGTCATCTAGTCCAACCCCCGGCACTATGCAGGAGCAGAGCCAAGAGATAGCCCCACATACCTACAACATACCCAAAAGATGGTCGTCCAGCCTCTGCTTGAAAACGTCTAGCGAAGGAGCATCCACCCCCCCCCCAAGGCAGACTGTTCCACTGCTCAACCACTCTTACAGTTAGGAAGTTTCTCCTGATATTAAGCCAGTAACGACTCCTTCGTCATTTCCACCCATTCGATCTAGTCTTGAAATCCGGAGCAAGAGAGACTAGATCTGCTCCAGCTTCTACATGACAGCACTTCAGATACTTGAAGACGGCAATCATGTCCCCTCTGAGCCTTCTCTTTCCCAGGCTAAACAAACCCAATTCTTTCAGCCTTTCCTCTTAAGACTTGGATTCCAACCCTCTCACCATCCTGGTCACCCTCTTCTGGACACGCTCCAGCTTGTCGACATCCTTCCTAAAGTGTGGTGCCCAGAACTGGACACAGGACTCCAGGTGAGGCCTGACCATAGCAGAATAGAGTAGAACTACCATCTCCAGTGATCTGGACACAACGCTTCTGTTAATGCATCCTAAGACTGCATGAGCTTTCTTCACTGCCACATCGCACTGCAGGCTCATGTTGAGCTTGTGATCAACCAGAACACCTAGATCCCTTTCACATGTGCTGCTGTCAAGCCAAGTCCCTCCCATTCTATATCTGTGCCTTTGATTTTTTGTGCCCAGGTGTAGGACTTTGCACTTATCTCTATTGAAATTCATTTTATTTGTCTCAGCCCACTGTTCCAGCCTATCTAGATCATTTTGAATCCTGACTCTGTCTTCTTCAGAATTAGCAGTCCCACCCTGCTTTGTGTCATCTGCAAATTTGATTAGCATCCCCTCTATGTCTTCCTCCAGGTCATTTATAAAAACACTGAACAACACCGGGCCCAGGACCGAGCCCTGCGGCACTCCACTCGAGACTTCCCTCCACGTAGATGCAGAGCCATTTACGAGCACTCGTTGGGTACGGTTTTTCAACCAACCATGAATCCATCCAACGGTTGCTCCATCCAGCCCACACTGAACCAGCTTATCCTCAAGGATATCATGAGAAGCTTTGTCAAATGCTTTACTGAAATCTAGATACAGTACATCCACAGCATTGCCAGAGTCAACCATTTTAGTAACTCTGTCAAAAAAGGAGATAAGGCTGGTCTGGCATGACTTATTCCTGATAAACCCATGCTGACTACTACCAATTAACTCATTCCATTCCAGGTGCTCACAGACACAGACGTGCACGTCTTCTGCTCAGATTATGGATCATTTCGATCTGCTCCGTCTGGAGGAAGTTGACAAATTCTGCTCCCTGGATCCGTGCCCTTCGTGGCTGATTAAAGCTGGCCGCGCTGGGTATCAAGGTGCCCTTAGGAGAATAGTCACCAAGTCCCCCTCGGAGGGACTGTTCCCAGGAGTGCTTAAGGAAGCAGTGGTACATCCTCTCTCTAAAAAACCAACTTTGGACCTGGCTGAATTGGCAAACTACCGACCAGTTGCCAACTTGCCCTATCTGGGCAAATTGATAGAGGGCTGTGGGGATGCAGCTCCAGAGCTTTTTGGATGACGATTCCATTATAGATTCCTTCCAATCTGGCTTTCGCCCGGGTCACGGAATGGAGACAGCACTAGTCACCCTCACAGACGGTCTCGGGAGGCATCTGGATCGAGGCGGATCGGCGGTGCTGTTGTTGCTGGACGTGTTGGCTGCATTCAAAGGCTACTGGCCCACCGCCTTGCCAATATCAGCATTCAGCAGCCTGCCTTGCAATGGCTTGTCTCCTTCCTCCAAGGTCGGGGACAAAGGGTGGCACTGGGGGGACAGCTTTCCCAAAGGCACCCACTTGATTGGGGGCAGTGCTGTGCCCAATGTTATTTAACATCTACATGCGCCCCTTTTGCCCAGGTTGCACGGAGACATGGGCTGGGAATTTGGGAGTGCTCCTGGATGTCTCCTGAACAATGGAGGCCCAGGTAACAGCCACTGCCAAGTTGGCCTTTTAGCATCTTCGGCTGAATAGGCAGTTGGTTCCCTTCCTTGAACGCCATGACTTGGCAACGGTGATCCATGCAATGATCACCTCGAGATCGGACAACTGTAAAGCTCTCTGCATAGCTTTAAGGTGCTGGTTCTGCCCTTTATGGTCAGGGACCTACATACCTGAGGGACCACCTTTCCCCAGATGTTCCCCAGAGAGCACTGCGATCAGGGTCTCAACACTGACTCACCCTTCCTGGACCAAAGGATGCCAGGCTGGCTACCACCAGGGCCAGGGCTTTCTCTGTGGTGGCTCTTCTCTGGTGGAACAGGCTCCCGGAGGAGATCAGGGCCCTGCGGGACCTTATACATTTCCGCAGGGCCTGTAAGACGGAGCTCTTCCACCACGCCTTCAATTAGGAGCCGCCCCGGGGGGGCGGACGGACCCTGCCCCCTGGGATCTTTAAAGCAGCCTGTGCCAGCCGCACAATATTAGATCGAGACTGACCATTAGGAAACCACTGAAGTTCGAACATCATCCTAAATGTCATGTTAAATTGTTACCTGTTGAATGGCATTTGGATTATTACTGACTAGCACCTTTTAATGTTGTCATTGTCTTATGGTTTTATGACCATTATATTATTTATTGCTGTTTTTATTCTTTGCAAGCTGCCCTGAGCCGGCCGTGGCTGGGATCGTGGGGTATAAGTTTGATAAATAAGTAAACTTAAATAAAATAGAACTGGCTTAATCTTTACAACTATTTTGCAAGATATGTTATCCTGAAAATGTGACTGGCTAAAGGGCATCCCAAGAGTTTCCAGGCATACGGAGGACTTGAACCCAGACCCACCAAGCCACAACCCAACACTCTGGCGCTGGAACTTAATTGACCCACATCACGAATGAGGAAGAAAGGAATCCCAAGCATCTGGAAGAGGATTTCGTATTTCAAACTTTAGACAATTGCCACACTAACCTTTGATGTGTTCAATGACGTCCAACTCATTAAAAAAAGACCCACACCACAAGCACAGAAAACACAAAGTCTGGTTTACCTGGTGCATGAGTGAAGAGTGTGAACTTTGCATTCAGATACAATAAAACTCCATTTATTCAACCAAAAGTTCTCGTCCTTCCACTGGTATCTCTCGCAATTGGACCTTCATATAATAAGAGTATGAAAGACCTTGTCCACGTGGGCTGCCTAGCATGTCTGTAATCTGACCCGGGCAACCCGTGTATCAGAACACCTTGCGCAAATCCTGTTTATTGATGAACTTTTTCTGCCAAAGATGATGTGCTATCAGGTTGGTAGAAATCCAAGGGGTTTGGAAGAATCTGATTGGATCAGAGAGGTGGTCAGACACGCCCCCAAGGGTATAAAGGTGGAGGGAGAATCTGATAGAGGTCAGGCTGAGAGAATTATACCCTCTCTCCTGCACTTCTCTTTTGAGGGTATTCATCTTCAGGAAGGCCGGGTGAAGGTGAGACCTCCTTCTACCACGTTATCGCTGGGATTGGTGAGCTATATACACCTTGCTATGCTACTATATTATTTTTATGTTACTTGTGCTTCCTGCTATCTTAATTAAAGCAGTGGTTCACCATGAATAGGATTTGGGACAAGCCACGTTGCATGTCTTCAGTGCACTTCTTCCTGTTGAGGAATGCATTTGAGAATCCTGACCATGATTACAGAGAGAGAATCTTTGTTAGAGCTTATGTCTTTATAAAATCTTACCAAATTATGAACCCGGTGTTTAGTTCTCTCTTTTCCCTGGAGGTATTTTTCCCAGAATAAAATTCCCCTCTCTCAAGCAAGGGCTTAGTCTAGATACAACACAGGGTAAACAACATAGATACCAGTCCATTTGTGTGTGTGTGTGTGGGGGGGGGGGTCAGTGTTCCCTCTAAGCTGAGTGAGTGTGAGCTAGTTCACAGTTTCTTAGCCTCCAGCTCACACATTTTTGTCTTAGCTCAGGAAGGGAGGGCTCCAGAGCAAACTCATTTATGAAGCAGCCAAATCACCGGCTGACAACTTTAATGCCAGTAGCTCACAAGGTAGAATTTTTGTTCACAGGGCTCCATAGCTTAGAGGGAGCATTGGAAGGGGGGACCCCTTAGAGCTTACTGCGTTGTTGTGTCAGGGGACACCTTTTCCATTCAACCCAAACTAATTCTACGGTCAGGATGCTTTGGCTGTCAAAGTGGCGAAAACCCCAAAAGCTCACAGCAGGCTGGACTGGGGAGAGATCGGGGTTGAGAAATGCCTCTCCAGAACTGCTTGATAAAATGTTTGTGAATTAAGGATGCCGGCTGGTCACACCTGGTTTACACCAACAGAAGAGAGGCTGTAGATATCAGTTACCTTCAACTTGTCTATTTCGTCACAGGATTTGGAAAGGGAACTGCCTTTTGCCAGTTTTGAGGATGACAGAGTTAGACTGGAAGGTAACCTGAAGTCGTGAGTTTCACAGAGGAGGGCAAATACGAAAAGGGCCCTCCTCTGAGAGCCACTTTGGTTTAGTGGTTAAGAGCACGGACTCTAATCCCAGAGAACCGGGTTTGATTCCCCACTCCTCAACATGCAGCTGCTGGTGTGACCTTGGGTCAGTTATAAGTTCTCTCAGAGCTCTCAGTTCTCGAGAGAGCTCTCAGCCCCACATACCTCACAGGGTGTCTGTTGTGGGGAGGGGAGGGAAAAGGAAAGGAGATCGTAAGCTGCTCTGAGAGTCATTTGGGTAGTGAAGGGAAAACATAAAACCAATCTCTTCTTCTCCCTTGTGTAACTAGGTTCTCAACCTTTATGAACCTCATCAGAACCAGCTATAGGAAAGTTTCATGGATTTTCTCTTCTTCTCTTCTTCCTCTTCTCTGAGGAACATGAAAGTCAGAGCCTACCCTTGTTTTCTTCCCTTTGGGACTTTTTGAGGTTCTGAATATGGCTAAAGCTCTTTCCACAGTCCGAGCATTTATAACACTTCTTCGCAGTTTTAGGGCAAGGCTTCTGTGTCAATTCAACCTTTTTACAACAGTTGACATCTTTTCAGTGCTTTCTATGGTTTGTGGTTGTCTTTTAGCTGCGCAACAGGAGAAAAGGCTCTTTTCATGGGCTAAGCAGTGACATGGCTTCTGCCCTGTGTTTCTGGATGCAGCTGAGGACGGCCACTCTGACTGAATCTCTTCCCACGCACTGTGTGTCACGCCCGACCTGCATGCTTGAGACTGCAGTGCCTTTTGCCGTGGCACATGGGGTCCCAAGGAGTCTCCTTGGCCTCAGACTGGGGAGGGGAGAGGTCTTCTCTCTCACCCGTGTCCTCCTCCCCTTCAACCAATGGGCTGCTGTCTCGGCTCTCCATTGCTGGCTGCTCTCATCCCCGGCCTGCTGATGGAGCTCCCGTCTTACCCCTCCCTGCCCTCCTTTCTGCACTGGCCTTCCTCTGTCCTTCTATTGGCTCCTGCCCCTGTCCTTCATGGCCATTCCCTTGGAGACCACAGGACCCCACCCACAGACTCTACCAGCCCTCAGCATGGTGCTTGCTCACCCGGACCAGGTGGCCCCCGGAGCCCAGCAGAGTGTCCTCCCCCACACTCCCACCTTCTGTGCAGAACCCAGCTGGACAACGTAGCCTGGGGAGTGCCTACCAGGCCTGGCGTCTCCCCGTATTCTGTCTCCACCCTGGCTTTCTGCAGCCTATGGGGCTCTGGCCACTTCCTGCTGCTCTCCCCCTGCCTGCTGCCTCCTGGCTCAGCCTCCACTCAAGTTTGCTCTTGGCTCTTCCATGGCTCATGCCATGGCCTGCTTCCTCTTCCCCCCATTCAGCTATCTGGGGTGACAGCACCACTACTGTAAGGGAGGCGGATGGGCTGATGACATGTTAGCGAGCTTGGTGGGACCCGGTTGGCCTCTTTTGCTGGGGATGGCATGCCACACCATGAGAGCCCATCTTGGGGTGGTTCCTTTATCTGGGTATGGCGGTGCCGGGCCTGGTCACTGAGCTTTCAAGAAGTTTCTCCCCTCTGTGTGTTCTCTGATGCTGTTGAAGATTGCCACTCCGACTGAACCTCTTTCGACACACTGAGCATTCAAAAGTTTTCTCTCCTGTGTGGGTTCTCTGATGACGCTGAAGATGGCCTCTCTGACTGAATCTCCTTCTGCACTCTGAGCATTCAAAAGGTTTCAACCCTGTGTGGGTGCTTTGATGATTTTGAAGATGGCCACTCTGACTGAATCTCTTTCCACACTCTGAACATTCAAAAGGTTTCAACCCTGTATGGGTTCTCTGATGACGCTGAAGAGTGCCATTCCGACTGAATCTCTTTCCACACTCTGAGCATTCAAAAGGTTTCTCCCCTGTATGGGTTCTCTGATGACGCTGAAGAGTGCCATTCCGACTGAATCTCTTTCCACACTCTGAGCATTCAAAAGGTTTCTCCCCTGTGTGGGTTCTCTGATGACGCTGAAGAGTGCCACTGTAACTGAATCTCTTTCCACACTCTGAGCATTTAAAAGGTTTCTCCCCTGTGTGGGTTCTCTGATGCTGCAGAAGAGTGCCACTGTAACTGAATCTCTTTCCACACTCTGAGCATTCAAAAGGTTTCTCCCCTGTGTGGGTTCTTTGGTGCTTTTGAAGACTGCCACTATGACAGAATCTCTTTCCACACTCTAAGCATTCAAAAGGTTTCTCCCCTGTGTGGGTTCTCTGATGACACTGAAGAAGGCCACTCAGACTGAATCTCTTTCCACACTCTAAGCATTCAAATGGTTTCTCCCTTGTGTGGGTTCTCTGATGCTGCTGAAGAGTGCCACTCTGACTGAATCTCTTTCCACACTCTGAGCATCTGAAAGGTTTCTTGCCTCTATGTATTGTTTGGTACACAAGTAGCTGTGATCTATTTCTGAAGTACTCTCTGCATTTAATGGATTTACTTGCCTTCATTATCCTCTGTTTTGCAAAATGTACATTTCGCTGTCTGCCATCTCTCTTCTCAATCATATGGCTGCCTTTCTCTCTCTTAGGTCTCCCTCGATTCCTGACATTTTCATTCAAGTCTTCATTTTTAACTCTATCTGGCCTTTGCAGGTGAAGTTCTGCACCCTCCTCATTCCTGTGATCATCCTCTGCTGGAATAAACAGAGACATCCTGTGAGCATCTGGGAGGGCTGGTAAGGTCCAAAGGCCTATTATGTGACTGCAGAAGGAAAGGATTGACGGTCTCCAAATTTCAAGCCCCCAGAAGGCCTCCCTTGCCCCTTACCCAGTGGGCTGCATGATTTTCACAAACCAAATGTTACTCAGAAGTGAATCAGGAATCCCCCATGGCTGTTCCCTTGATGTAACTGTGAAGGATACTCACTCTCAGCCAGCTCCTCTGGGAAGGAAATATCCTCTTCGGATCCTCTTAAGGAACTCTCCAGCCCTTCTTCGAGTGGAAGGCTGTTGTCAGTCTCCACCGTAGTCTCTCCGATACTTCTGGCTTCTTTTGTAGAGAGAGAGAGAAGATATGGGGAAGAAAAGAAACTCAAAGAGTAAAAATTCTTCTGGAAGGACAGAACTATGGTCAAGATCAAAGCCCACCATCCCAATCAGTATCACGGTTAGCACCCCGGTTCCCCCAAGGGATTAAGGCGATTATTAAGTGGCCTGGCCTGACTTGCAGGTGTTTATTATTGGAGTCTCCCTGCACTTCACATCCTTATCTTTTTCAAGGCCAGACTCCAGAATTTGGTGATTAGTTAATCATGAGACCCTGTGTCCAGTTGTGTAACCAGGGGATGCTGACCGCCTCCGGAAAATTCCATCAAGCAGGACCCTTGTTGACTGGGTCATTAGGACCACCTGGCCATAGAGAGGCAGAAAGTATAATACAGGTACAGAGCAGAGGGAAGCCAGGCTAACTATATCCTCATGCCAAGCTAGTGCGCCTTGATATTTTCTTCCTTCATCACAATGAACAGTTTTCTGTAGAGTGACTTAGGCTACAGCTGGAATCCTTATGCTGCAACAGGAGGTGATATCGAATACCAAGTGTTTCATGTTCTAGATAGAAGAGTTCGCTTTTCTTGGTCTTCTGTGGCTGAAGTGCAGAAACTGTGCTGTTTAGAGATGTCTTATTTTTCAAAACTTTGTATATATTTAAAATGGGTCTGCTTTACCTGTCTGCACTCTCCTCGTGAACCCGCTGAACTGGGCGCTGCTCACAGGTACAAAGAGGAGTGACCCGGGAGGGAACCAGGGGCTTCAGGTTCTGACGGGATCACTTCCAGGTCACCGGCAGGGCGGATGTTGGTAACCCCATCCAGGGGGAAGGGTGTGTTGTACAGCTTGGCGGCAGAGAATTGAGGATCTGGCCCCTCCCAGGGTCTTCCTGAGGGCCTCTCCTCCCCATCTTTGCCTCACCTTGTCAGGCTTGGGTGACGGCCACAACTCTGGCCTCAGTAGCCCCTGGGCAAGTAGACCCACACCTGAGCAGCACGTGAAGCTGCCTTCTACTGAACCCAACCCCCCCCTTGGGCCATTGAAGTCAGCGTTGTCTACCCAGTCCGGCAGTGGCTTGCCAGGGTCTCAGGGAGAAGTCTTTCGCATCACCTCCCATCCAATCCTTTGAAGTGGAGATGCTGCCAGGGGTTGAACCGGGGGCCTTCTGCATGCCAAGCAGATGCTCTGCCAGGGAGCCACAACCCCTCCCCAAGTAGCGGGACAGGCCTCAAAATGGTGTATCTCTATTCAATATTTTGATTCCTGCCTCCTGACAATGGCAGCAATTCGCATCTTTGGCACCTGTGAAAGATCCTTACCCAGAAAGGCCACATTCCCATAGTTCTCCCGCATGACTTCCCTGTACAGAGCTCTTTGTCCTGGATCCAGCAGGGCCCACTCTGCCTCGGTGAAAGGGACAGACACCTCCTCAAAGGAAAAGGGACCCTGGGGGAAGAAGCGGATTCCCTCGTCAGAGGTCCCGCCAGGCGGAGATGGCACCCGGGAAGGGAGGAGTTTGGGAAGGGACAAGATCTATGGATTCGTATGGGTAAAGGGAGGGGAAGAAGAAGAGGAGGAGGAGGAGGAGATTGGATTTATACCCCGTCCTTCACTCAGAGTCTCAGAGCGGCTTACAAACTCCTTTCCCTTCCCCTCCCCACAACAGACACTTGTTGTGAGGTAGGCAGGGCTGAGAGAGCTCTGATAGAAACTGCTCTTTTTCAAGGATAGCTGCGCCAGAATTATGGCTTGCCCAAGGTCATCTAGCCAAGTGCAAGTGGAGGAGTGGGGAATCAAACCTGGTTCTCCCAGATTAGAGTCCGCGCACTTAACCACTGCACCAAACAGGCTTAACCACTACACCAAACTGGTTAAGAAGATCTCTCAGCCAGACACCTTGCAGAAACTGCAGGAGCAAAAGCCCCCTCCCCACCCCAAGAAAGGAGGAGGGACCCAGGCTGTTCCCCCCCAGCTCATCTCCCCTACCTGGACTGGAGGGGCAGCAGCCATTTCCACACCTCTGAGAAGATGACAGCTCAACAGCATCTCTTCACTGCCTGTTCCTGAGACAAAGGAGGAAGAAGGGTGTTTGCTTGCTTGTTCCCTGCTTCACTCACCTCCTTCCCAGAGTTGTGAAACCTTGCCCCATATACACAACCCATTTCAAAACACATTTTATACTAAATTCTGGGAGAGGCAGAAGTGAAGCACCAGGTACCCATGAGCCTCAGGGAGTATAACACTTTTCAGACTTCTCTGAGACCTGAGTCTGGCCTGTGGGGAGGGAAGACGGGAGTGGAAATGATGTCACAGGACACATCTCAAGCTCCTTCATCCAAGATGTGACGAGCTCATCCGGAGAATAGAGGGGTCAAATGAAGTGCTTAAGGCACAATCGCAAACTGTTCCGGTGTGAAAGAAAGGTGGGAGACAGGTAATGAAGCCAAAGTGGCTGAACAAGGAATTCTCCGAAGAGCTGAGACTAAAAAGGTGAATGTACAGGAAATGGAAGGAGGGATAAACTACTGAGGGTGAGTACAAGAAGCAGGCTTGAATCTGTAGGGATGGTACCAGAAAGGCTAAAGCACAAATGGAGCTGAGGTTTGCGAGGGATGCTAAAGATAACAAGAAAGTTTTCTATGCCTATGTTCGGAGCAAAAAGAAGAACAGGGATGAGGTAAGATCATTGCTAGGGGAAAACAGTCAAGACTTAACAAGGGATGAAGACAAAGCAGAATTACTCAACTCTCACTTTGTGCTGGTCTTTAACCGTAAGGCAAACTGTACACAAACTGAAGAATGCAGAGCATCTAGCTGCCTTAAATACTTTCAAATCTCCAGGGCCCGATGGCTTGCATCTCAGAGTGCTAAAAGAAATTGCAGATGTTATTTCAGAGCCTCTGGCTCTAATCTTTGAGATTTCCTGGAGTACTGGTGTTGTGCCGGAAGACTGGAGAAGAGTGAATGTTGTCCCGATCTTCAAGAAGGGGGAAAAGACGGACCCGGGAAATTACAGGCCTGTCAGCTTGACATCAATTCCTGGAAAAATTCTAGAGCAGATTATCAAACGCTCTGTCTGTGAGCACCTTGAACAGAATGAGATAATTGGTAGTAGCCAGCATGGGTTTATCAAGAATAAGTCATGCCGGACCAACCTTATCTCCTTTTTTGAGAGAGTTACTAAAATGGTTGACTCTGGCAATGCTGTGGATATAGTGTATCTAGATTTCAGTAAAGCATTTGACAGAGTTTCTCATGATATCCTTGAGGATAAGCTGGTTAAGTGTGGGCTGGATGATGCAACCGTTGGATGGATTCATTGTTGGTTGAAAAACCATACCCAATGAGTGCTCGTAAATGGCTCTGCGTCTACGTGGAGGGAAGTCTCGAGTGGAGTGCCACAGGGCTGGGCCCACTATTGTTCAATGTTTTTATAAATGACCTGGAGGAAGACATAGAGGGGATCCTTATCAGATTTGCAGATGACATGAAGCTGGGTGGGATTTGCTAATTCTGAAGGAGACAGAGTTAGGATTCAAAATGATCTTGATAGGCTGGAACAGTGGGCTGAGTCCAATAAAATGAATTTCAATAGACATAAGTGTAAAGTCCTACACTTAGGTACAGAAAATCAAAGGCACAGATATAGAATGGGATAGACTTGGCTTGACAGCAGCACATGTGAAAGGGATCTAGGTGTTCTGGTTGATCACAAGCTCAACATGAGCCTGCAGTGTGATGCGACTGCCAAGAAAGTTAATGCAATCTTAGGATGCATTAACAGAAGCATTGTGTCCAGATCACGGGAGGTGGTAGTTCCGCTCTATTCTGCTATGGTCAGGCCTCACCTGGAGTCCTGTGTCCAGTTTTGGGCACCACATTTGAGGAAGGATGTTGACAAGCTCAAGCGTGTCCAGAAGAGGGCGACCAGGTAGAAGATGGAGCAGATCTATTCTCTCTTCCTCCAGATTGCAAGACTAGATTGAATGGGTGGAAATGACAAGGGAGTTGTTACCGGCTGAATATTAGGAGAAACTCCCTAACTGTAAGAGTGGTTGAGCGTGGAACAGACTGCCTTGGGAGGTGGTGGATGCTCCTTCACTGGACGTTTTCAAGCGGAGGCATCTTTTGGGTATGCTGTACGGCTGTCTTTCGGCTCTGCTCCTGCAGAGTGCAGGGGGTTGGACTAGATGGCCTGCAAGGTCCCTTCCAACTCTAACATTCTATGATTCTATATAAATGAGTTTCCAGAGTGTCTTATGGCATGCTGACTTCAAAACCAGGATTTTCAGGCAGATGCAACATCAATATCAACCACATCTGCCCCAAGCCCCTCCCAAAGCCCCTCCCCAAAGCATCTGGGGGTGCCCAGCCATTCAGAGCCCTCCCTCCATCAAAGTCACTGGGTGCCCCAGTCATATCCAGGCACAAAGAGACTTTACCACCAGAGAGGGCATCTGGGACACGCTCCTGGGCCTGCACCCCCTGCCCTTGCTCCAAGGAAGATTCTTCTGCCTCAGGGAACGTCGCTTCTTTCTTCACGGATGGTGCCCGCTTCTGAAACAGCAGGGAGGGAGAGGGGTAAGAGATGGAATGGAAAAGAGGTCAAGGAATGGCTCCTGCCCCACTCCCAGACTCTGCACCCTTCCGTCAGCAGAGCTGGTGAGTTCTCTGGAGGGCTAAGAAATTCTCTAGTAGAAAAGGCTACTTAAGGAGAACACAAAATCTCCCACTTGGATGATCAGCACTTGGACAGATGTCCGGCAGGGAACCTTTAGGATAAGGTCAGATATCCTTGCTTGAATTGGACACACCTGGAGGAAATCCCCCTCACCTGTTCTGCCCGCCTCTTCTCCTCTGCCTGACTCAGGAGGAAACCTTCGGCCAGGGCCACCGCCTGGCAACTGGTCTCCGGCCCGCATCCTCGGACCCAGCCCTGCATTTCCCAGGGCAGGAGAGTCAGGAACTGCTCCAGGATCACCAGGTCCATGATCTGCTTCTTGGTATGCCTCTCTGGCTCCAGCCAGAGGTTGCAAAGTCCCTGGAGCTGGCTGCAAACCTCTCGGGGCCCAGCGGCCTCACTGGTAGCGGAACTGCCGGAAGCGTCGGCAATGTACGTCTGAGACTGCAGTGAGCTGATCATACGTATCTGGCCCCGGGCTTTCCTCGAATTCAACACCACTCCCAGCTGGGGTGGGATGGGGGCCTTTCCTTGCTGTCCTGCCAGTTCCAGGTCCTTCTGGGTCCTGCTCTTCCATCTCCTTCCCCTTCTCTCGGGTCACCTCTGACTGTGTAAAGATGCCTTCAGTCACTTGGCTATGAAGAAAGAGAAGAGATTGGATTTATACTCCGCCCTTCACTCGGAGTCTCAGTGTGGCTTACAACTCCTTGCCCTCCCCCTCCCCACAACAGACACCCTGTGATTTAAGTGGGGCTGAGAGAGCTCTTTCCAGAACTGTCCTTGAGAGATCAGCTCTGACAGAACCAGGGGTCATTTGGGGCCGGAGCACATCGGAGCACTGCTCCGGCAGCCCAGGCGCTGGCACAAATGAGAGGGTGGCAAGCTCCACCCCCAGCTCCCCGTACTGAAGCACTGCGGCCCGGGGGAGGCCTGAGGAGGCCCATCGCTTTCTTCCCGGGGCCCACGCTGGAGCACTGCGACCCCAGGGAGGCCTGAAGAGGCCCGTCACCAGCCTACCTAGGTCCGTGCTGGAGCACTGCAGCCCTGGGGAGGCCTGAAGAGGCCCGTCGCTGGTCTCCCGGGGCCTGTGCCAGACTGCTGCAGCCCAGGGGAGGCCTGAGGAGGCCAATCGCCAGCGTTCTGGGGCCCGCGTGCGAGCGCTGCGGCCTGGGGAAGGCATTGATCATGGTAAGTGAGGGATCTGCGTGAGGGATCCGTGGGGTGAGGGGGGGCTTGATGGAGGCTGGGAGAGCCTTCCCCCCTCTCCCCATCTCTTTGCCCTCTTTTCTGTCCCTCCTTTCCTTCTCTCCTTTCTTTCCCTTTTCCTCCTTCTTCCCTTCTCTTTCTTTCTTTCCCTCTTTCCTTCTCTCCTTTCTTTCCCTTTTCCTCCTTCTTCCCCTCTCTTTCTTTCTTTCCCTCTTTCCTTCTCTCCTTTTTCTCTTTCCCTCCTTTTGTTCTCTCCTTTTCCTCTTTCCCTCCTTCTTCCCTTCTCTTTCCCTCCTTACGTTATCTCCTTTTCCCCTTTCCCTTCTTTCCTTCTCTCTTTCCCTGTTTCCTTCTCTCATTTTATCCCCTTTCCTTCTTTCCTTCTCTTTCCCTCCTTCTTTCCTTCCCTCTACTCTCTCTTTCCTTCCTTTTTTCCTCCTTCTGTGGCCCAACTCTAGTGAGAAGGGGTTTAAACTAAACCCCTTCTCTCTTCACTTCACCCCCCCAGGCCTGCTAGGGAAGGGGAGGCATTTGAAGATGCCTCTCCCCCTTTGCTTCCCCTTCTGACATCCCTTCCAGTGATGTCAGGGGGTGTGGCATATGCTAATGAGCTATTATACTAATAGCCTAGTAGCTCATTAGCATACGTTATGCTAATGAACTCCTGCAGCTCTTTTTCCATGAAATGACCACTGCACAGAACTATGGCTTGCCCAAGGTCATCCAGCAGCTGTAAGTGGAGGACTGGGGGATCATACCCGGTTCTCCCAGATTAGAGTCTGTGCACTTAACCACTACGCCAAACTGGCCCGGTTTGGTGTTTTAAGGATGTTAATTAGCTTAGCTTCTCCGTACATTTAGCTCAGTCTGTCCTGGAGCCTAATTCTTCAGGTAAACCCCGAAAGGACAAGAGGGACTGGTGACCCCTTGACCATTGTAGGCATCTCTTTGACAGGCCTGAAGCCTGAGGCAAGAGCTCTGTCCGAGCACCTGGCTGAGGGGAAGGGGCAGGAACGTCTCTGTGGGAAGAACGAGCAGCTGAGATCGGGAGAGAAAGGAAGAGAGGCTGAGATCTGGCTCATCAATGTGGAGGCACAGAAACGCTCCCCTCTGGGCACCTGATGTGGGGTGGTGGGCCTGCCACTCTGGGGAAAATCCCTCTGGCTTCCTCCCTCGCTCAGCTCTGCCAGGGTATCTGTCATGCAAGCTACGAGTGCCAAGACACCAGAGGCCTCCACCAGAAGGACTTCCTTCTTCTTCTTCTTCTTCTTCTTCTTCTTCTTCCAAGGGGAACCAACCCAAGTAAACAGGATCCCTTGGGAACTTCTTTCCCCTTGAAGAAGCGGGGCGGAGGGAAGAAATCTTTCATCTGGAATCACAGTTGCCTCCTGGCCCCGTATTCGAGCTCATCCTGACCCAAGGAGTCCTGCCTGCTGTGGGAAGAAGCCTACGCCCAGCCCTTGAACCACTTTGGGTAGCGACTCAGTTGTCTCCCTGGTGCCCTGCTGGGGGTGGTCGATGGGTGACCAGCCAAAATGATTGACATTCAGGCCAGCCAGTCAGCATGAATGATTCATCACATATTTGATCCCATCTGGGGGTGTGGCCACATCAGCATGCTCCGCCCCTTTCTGCCTGTCAGAGGGGAGTCGTCTTGTGCTGTGATGGGTGGGCACTGGATGGCGTTTCCAATTGTTTTTGGTGGCACTGCTGCCTGCACCTTCACAACCGATATTTTAAGGTTTTTGTTCTCCTCTGCTGGGTGGGCTCTGGACATCCACTGGCAGCCCCGCCTCAGCACTGGGAAGGCATCTGAGTCTCCAGATGGGGCTGTGGTTGATAACGATAACGAAGCAGGCAGGAGGTCCCTTGTGCCCTGAGGAGGAGAACAACCCTATAAACCTTGCCTTTGCATATAGATTTTGTCCCTTTAAGATGCCGGCTTCACATACAGCTGGCTGGCAGCAATTATGAGCTTTAGAGATGTAAAAGTCAGTAGGAAGAATGCATTTGATGACTTTGAGATGTCTAGAGTGTTTGCCAAATGGATTAACTTTGTAAGTATATTATATAACAGCCAGTTGTATGTATAGCCTTGTGTTACTCCTTTGGCCTAATCCAACATTGAGGATAGAATTTTATTTCTGTAACTAGGTATTTCAACGCTACCCACTTTGATAAAGGTATACATGAAACGAGATGGTTCGTTGGTGTTGATGGCGTTTGAATTACTTCCAGTAAACTGAATACTGAAAAAAGAATTTACAAGTTGAAGAATTTTGGGGGGAGACCTATACATCACGGTTGTTTGCTTCCTTCCAACTTCCATCCCGTGATCCCTCTCTTTGGTTTGCACCCACCTGGAGGTTGGCAACCCTAGAAGGACAGAAGGAAACAGCAAAAGGGGGGGAAGGAGACGCCCCGCCCCCCACAAGTCCTTGCAGGTCCCGCTTGGGCAGTCAGTCTGGCTCCAGAACAGAAGATCTAGACCGGGCGTTACAAGCCGTGGCTGGTTGGCTTAGAATGAGCCAACTGAAATTGAATCCAATGAAGACAGGAGGCCCTGTGCATGAGCCGGGGTAGTGGGGGGGGGGGGGGTAGGAGTCCCACTCCCGGCCTTCGATGGGGCACAGCTGGTGCCAGCACCGGAGGTTAGGACTTTGGGAGTGCTCCTGGATGCCTCCTGCACAATGGAGGCCCGGGTAGCAGCCACTGCCAAGTCTGCCTTTTACCATCTTTGGCTGATGAGGCAGCTGGTTCCCTTCCTTGAATGCAGCAACTTGGCAACAGGGATCCATGCGCTGGTCACCTTGAAATTAGACTACATAAGAACATAAGAGAAGCCGATGTTGGATTAGGCCAAGGGCCCATCCAGTCCAACACTCTCTGTGTCTCAGAGTGGCCAAAAAGACCAGGGGCCCTCAGGAGGTCCAGCAGCGGGGCCAGGACACCAGAAGCCCTCCCACTGTGCCCCCCCCCAAGCACCAAGAATACAGAGCATCACCTGCCCCAGCCTGAGAGCTCCCATCTAGACCCTGTGGCTCATAGCCACTGATGGACTTCTGTTCCATATGTTTATCTCATTCCCTCTTGAAACTGTCCATGCTTGTAGCTGCCACCACCTCCTGTGGCAGTGAATTCCACCTGTTAATCACTCTTTGGGTGAAGAAGGACTTCCTTTTATCCATTCTAACCCGACTGCTGCAACGCTCTCTACATGGGGCTGCCCTTGTTGCAAATCTGGAAGCTGCAGCTGGTGCAAAATGCCGCAGCCAGGCTGTTGGTGGGACTCCCCATGCGGGCGCACATCCAGTCTGCCCTGAAGGCATCGCACTGGCTGCCGACAGCATACTGAATTCGCTTCAAGGTGCTGGTTCTTACCTTTAAAGCCCTTCATGGCCAGGGCCTTTCCCCGTATATACCCCAGAGAGCACTACGGTCAGGGTCACAAAACAGACTGGCCCTTCCAGGTCCCAAGGACGCCAGGCTGACTGCCACCAGGGCAAGGGCTTTTTCGGTGGTGGCTCCATCCTGGTGGAATGAGCTCCCGGAAGAGATCAGGGCCCTGCGGGACCTCTTATAGTTCCACAGGGCCTGTAAGACGGGGCTCTTCCACCAGGCCGTCAATTAGGAGCTGCCACCACCATCATTATCAACAACAACTGAAACCTATAGAGCCCTCACCCTTGGTACGCTATGGACAGCCTGTGCCTGCTGGTTATGCCTGGAAAAGACCAGTGAGCTGAACGTCTAGACAATTTATGGAATGCACTCATAGGGTGGCGGCACCCCTATGGGAGTCAAACAGTGCCGCTAGCACTTTAATACGGTATCGTTTTGTTCCAGAAATTGTCTAGATGTTCAGCTCGGTGGTCTTGTAGATGTTTCTTGTGGCAATTTAACTGTTATTTATGTATTTGGTCTGGGCAAGCCACCCTCAGCTTATGCCCTCGGCAGGGAATAAACTGGAAAATAAATAAATAAAAAAGTAATGCTATAAACCTTTATCACGACTCCCTTTCCTGGCCTCTTTTCTCGGCCCTGAGCGTTTGAACTGACTCTCCCTGGGCAGCTTCTCGGGGGGGGGCCTGGATCGTTTCCGTTTCTCTTTCCCCTCGGCCTCCCCCCCCTAAGTGAACTTCTCCACTTGGCTCCCAAACTCGCTTCTCCTGGGGTGCCCTCCGACCCATCCAGGCCTCCCCCTCTGAACCAGAAGGGACCCAGCACGGTCCAGGAGGCCCAGGACTCTGAGAGTCAGCAGGTAAAGAGGCGAGATCACAGACAAGGCGGGGGGGGGGAAATCTGGGTTTCTGGCAGCCCCTGGCATTCTGGGACTGGAGGGAGGGGTCCCCCCCCAACCCTCACCTTTAAATCGGATCTTGGGCCACATCGGGCCTCAGGAAGACACCTCCAAGGCAGTTTCCGAGGGCAGCCGTGGCGGTCTGCATTCGAAGAGTTGGATTCGAGTCCTGGTAGCCGTGCCACCGCGGAGACCAACCGGATTTTAAAGGGAAGAAGAGCCAAGTGAGCCCCCCCCCCTTCATTGGTCTTCCAGGTTCTCCGGGACTCTTGGAGGAACACCTGGAGCAGAGGTCCATCAGTGGCCCCATCAGCCACCAGGTGTAGTTGGGAATGCTCGGCCTGGGGCGAGGGATGCTCGGTATTCTTGGTGCTTGGGGGGGGAAGCTTCTAGCGTCCTGGCCCCACTGCTGGACCTCCTGAGGGCCCCTGGTCTTTTTGGCCACTGTGTGACCCAGAGAGTGTTGGACGGGATGGGCCACTGGCCTGGTCCAAGGTGGGCTTCCCTTACCTTCTTAGGTCAGGTGCTCCGGGACTCCGCCTCTTCTCTCCGGAAAGCGCCCCCCCCCGCCCCAGATTTCCTTCAGTCTTCCAGGTACTCTGGGACTCCTGCTATTTCCTGTTGCTACAGAACAGAGACCCCCATCTCGACCTTTGGGGACAGCCTAAGGTCCCTCCGGGAGAGAAGGCAGGTAAAGCCCCAGGTGAGGGCAGCCCTGGTGGAGAAAGAGACACTGGAGGCGGGGTGGGTGGGTGGGAATGATGTGCGGGGGGGTAACTTTCCCGGGGAGAGCCAAGGGCCCCCCCTCCCCTTCGAGGGGGAAAGAAAGAGAGAGAGAGAGCGGGCTCGGGGCTTCGCAGAGAGGGGAGGAGGAGACCCCCTCCACACACACATAGACACACACACGCTCCGTTCTTGTGGCTGCAGGGGGCCCCCCGAAGGAGAGGGAGAGGCTCTCCCCATCACCTTGCAGGAGTCTTCCCCCACCCCCGCGAGGCTCGGGGGTCCCCTTCCTTCCTTCCGCCCCTCCGATCGCCCCCAGCAGCAGTCCCGTCGTCCGTCCGTCCCCCCGCTTCCTTCTGCGCCCCGTGTCCGCCCCGTCGCACTTTCCCCTCCTGGGGCTTTGGCACCGAGAGAGGGAACCGCAGTCCGGCTCCTCCTGCGAACGGGGGATCTGCAGAGGCGGCGGCCGGGGGCGGGGGGGGTCAGCCCGGGAGGCGCCTCCTCCTCGACCATGCACGCCCCCCCGCCCGGGCTCCTGCTTGCAGAGGGGGGGACGAAGGGGCGACGCTCTGCACGCCTGGAGGGGGGGCAGAGCCTCTCCAGACCGCCTCCGCCCCACGGTGGAGAGGGGGGACTGCCGGGTGCGGGCATCAGCGAACTGACCCGGCCAGCAGCGAGTGTACTGGGGGGGGGGTTCCCCATAAACCAGCGGGGAGGGAGGGGCCAGGCAGCCCAAGGGGGGCGGGGGCGCCGCCTTTTGCCTTCAGGGGGGGTCGGGGCTGCATCCGAGGAGCCTCCTCCTTTCCCTGTTTTCTAAGACCCCCATTTGGGGGTGGGCGGCAGCTGCTTCCACGCTCTGGGTCCGGCCCCCGAGGAAGGGGTTGAGCCCCGCAGCCCACCCACCCCCGCCTCCTGCCCGGCCTCTGCCTCCCCTCCGAGGAAGGGCGTCCCCGAAAGCCCCCGGAGCAGGCACCGTCCCGTCGGGGGGGGGGGGCGGAGCGGAGGAGCCAGGCGCTGCCCGCTCTCGCCCTGCAAGACGGACACGCCCCTTCGCCTCCCCCCCCCTCGCAGCCACTTACTCGCGAGTAAATCCGCCGGGGGGGTGTCCGGCTGCCGGGCTCTTTCTCCCTCCTGATGCAGCTCCGCAGTCCTCCCCCGCCCCGGGGTCCCTCTGGCCGTTCAAACAGCAGAGACCCCTTCCCCCCCCCCCGGACCTTTCTTCCTGTCCCCCCCCCGCCTCGGTCCCTCCAGCCGTGAAGCTCGCTCGCTTTAACCCTTTCCGTGCTGCAGACGAAGGAGGAAGGCTGCCGCTGCCTCCTCCTCCTCCTCCCCTCCCCGCTGGCCGTCCTCCCCCGAGGCGCCGCGCCCGGACCGGGAGGGGGGGCTTGAGCCAGGGCTGCCCGAGTCCTCGACGGCGCCCCCGAAGGCCCCCGGACGGGGCTGCTCTGCTCGGGAGCGACTCTCCGCGGGGGGGGGGCTTGCAGCACGGAAAGGGTTAAAGGGAGCCCGCTGCCTGCGCTGGGGACGGCGAGCGGCCGGGGGGGTGGAGGGAAAGTTCTTTCCCGGGGTGGGGGGGGGCTTTGCTCTTGCCCCAGGGCCAGAGAGACCGGGGAGGGCTTCAGGTCTGCAAACAGGAGGGTGGAAGAAGCCCTTGCAGCCGGACTCCCCGGGAAGGGTTACTTGCAAGTAAGTACTGGGCGGCGGGGGGGAGATAAGCCTTTCCGCCCCTGCTGGGGGAGAGAGAGAAGCGGCTCTGACCGGCAAGCTCCTTTTTTCCCGATGGGGAGCTCGTATATTAAAAACTTCCGAAATGTGATACATCGTTTTAAAAAGTCTGTTCCATGTAGGGTCGCCCCGGAGCTGCTCGCGAGTAACTTTGCGCGGGGAAAAGCCGAGCAAGGGACGCGGGGGGGGGGGCGCGAGCGGAGAAGTTATTTCCGGGGGGGGAGGGGTTGCTATTTGAGCGTACAAAGAGACCGAGGAGGAGGAGGAGGACACTCTGAAAGGAAGGAGAGGATGGCCCGCTGGAAACAACAGGAGAGGCTGGAAGGCCCATTGGGAATTAGGGGAGCAGGGAATGCCAACTGACTTGCATGCATGGCAGGGCCTCCTTTGGAATACAGGGCAGCACAATACATGGGTGGCAAAGGAAATGCGGAAGGGATTTCCCTTCAAGCTCTCTGGGCTCAGGTCCACTGCTCTGAGACTGGATTGGCAGGCCCCAGAATGAAACCACAGCCCCTGGGGGTAGCAGGAGTGTTCAGGGACTGGAATGAGAGACCACAAAGTAGAATGACAGCCCATGGGGGTAGCAGGGGTGTTCTGGGACTGGAAAGACAGGCCCCAGAGCGGAATGACAGCCCCTGGGGGTAGAAGGAGTGTTCTGGGACTGGAATGACAGCCCCCAGATATTCATTCATTCAACTTATACCCCGCTCTCCCCACAAGCAGGCTCAGGTCAGCTTACATTAGTCAGTAAAAATTCCATGAAATCCACATTAAAACATTTCAAACCGTCAAATACAATGGTGGCAGTGGAAGGAGAGCTCCTTAGTTGTGGAAGAGCTCCATCTTACAAACTGGTAGAAGAGCTCCGTCTTGCAGGCCCTGCGGAACTGTAGAAGATCCCACAGGGCCCTGATCTCTTCTGGGAGCTCATTCCACCAGTGTGGAGCCGCCACTGAGAAAGCCCTGGCCCTGGTGGCAGCGAGCCTGGCATCCTTGGGGCCCAGGAGGGTCAATCGATTCTGAGACCCTGACCGTAGTGCTCTCTGGGATATATATATGGGGAAAGGCAGTCCCTCAGGTATGTCAGACCCTGGCCAAATCTTGTGGACTTCATGGAACAAAATTTACCCCCTTTGCCTCTCTGTGTGCATTTCGTTCCAGAGGGTTCCAGTGGATACTCAGGAATAGCACAGGGGGCAAAGGGGGGGGTCTGCAAGGGGTGGCAGAATTGGTGGGTGTTCCTGCCCTCTTTCTTGCAGTCCTCCTCAGACAGTTAATACAAGAAATCTACCAAGTACTGCCGTATTCTGTTGGGAGGGCTGCAGTTGTGTTAGCCAAATTGCTCTATTTAATAAAGATGGGGAATTATAATTATTAATATGCAATTGGCTTATCTATAGGATCTGACCTTTGTATACCAGAGTTAGAATTCCCAAGCACCCAGGAACAGACACAGAAATTGGGTGGCTTCTTTACTAAATATTCTCAAACATACACACAATATTCACACAATATAGCACTAAGGAAGCAGAGGTGATTGATGGGTTATAGAGGGGTGATACAACCTGTCCAGATGTGCAGAGGTCCATGGATTCTGGCCTAACCTCAGAGAGTTCAGGGGTGGCCTGCCATTTTGGATCATGGCAGAAGACACACACGGTCTAAAGGCCAACTGTGTGCTGGGATATAGGCACTGGCAAAGAATGCAGGCCAATGGGTGGCCCTGGGGGCTGGTCTCAGGTGAGAACAATAGATTACCTGGACCAATGATGGGTCCCAGGGGTGTGTGATGCCAGTAGGGGCAGACCTTAGGTATGACCAATGAGCTTCCAGAGAGGCAGGGTCTGGATTTAACAATAGAAGCCAGGTGTTGGGTAGCTAGTTAAATGGATTATCTGACTCACTAATGGTCCTGGCCTGGGGTAGACAAAAGGTAGGAGCTGTCCCTGATTAGCATCAGGAAGGATTGCTAAACATTTGAATGATTGATTGGTTTATCCCAGTATCTTGAGGGACAGAGGCAAGAAAGACAAAGAATTTACACTTAGGGCACAAAAGGCTGGGTGAGGTGCTGGAGAGTGCCAGGTGGCTTCTAAAGACTTACCTCTGGAACTCATTGTCATTCCATAAACATAATCTCTGCTGGGTGGAGGGGGAAGACTGGAGGCTTGCTCTGAGGTCACCTTATGAAACCTGAATATGAAATCTCTTTTGCAGACCACCTGCAGCCCGACTCTGTGGTCAAGCTGAGAGTGCCTGGCTTTTTGGACTTCAGGTTAGAAAGTAGGGCACCCCTGTTTTGGGGCTACCCAAGTGCCTCTGGTAACAGTTGGTCTGGTGGTTCTCAGTTCTAGCTGACCTGCCAAAAGTTGTGTCCCAAAGTTAATTTGAAAAGAGGAAGGAAACCTTAGCATTTTTACTCGTTGCTCATCCGTCCTGGGACCTGTTTTGTTCAACATTTTTGTCAATGATTTGGATGGAGGGATGGAGGGAAAGCTTATTAAATTTGTGGATGATACTAAATTGGGAGGGGTAGCAAATACAATAGAAGACAGAGTCAGGATACAGGATGACCTTGACAGCCTGGAAAACTGGGCTCAATCAAATAAAATGAATTTCAATGGGGATAAATGCAAAGTTCTGCATTTAGGTATGTGCGAAAAGGATCTCGGGGTCTTCACAGAACATACACTGAACATGAGTCATAAGAACATAAGAGAAGCTAATGTTGGATCAAGCCAATGGCCCATCCAGTCCAACACTCAGTCACACAGTGGCCAGAAATACCAGGTGCCATCAGGATGTCCAGCAGTGAGGCCAGGACACTAGAAGCCCTCCCAATGTTGACCCCCCCAAGTACCAAGAATACAGAGCATCACTTGCCCCAAAGTCCCTCTCTATACCTTGTGGCTAATAGACACTGATGGACCTCTGCTCCATAAGCTTATCTAATTCCCTCTTGAAGCCGTCCATGCTTGTAGCCACCACCACCTCCTGTGGCAGTGAATTCCACGTGTTAATCACTCTTTGGGTGAAGAAGGACTTCCTTTTATCCGTTCTAACCCGACCGCTCAGCAATTCCATGGAGTGCCCACGAGTTCTTGTATTGTGAGAAAGGGAGAAAAGTACCTCTTTCTCTACCTCGTCTATCCCATGCATAATCTTATAAACCTCGATCATGTCACCCCTCAGCTGTCATTTCTCCAAGCTAAAGAGCCCCTCGGGAGGTGGTGGGCTCCTTCCTTGGAGGTTTTCAGACAGAGCCTCGATGGCCTCCCAAACATAAATGCAGATTCTGTGAACTTGGGCAGATCATGAGAGGGAGGGCAGGAAGGGTTGCCTCAGTGCTTAGGCCCTTTCTTACACGCCCAGGGAAAGGCTGATCACCACTTTGGGCTCAGGAAGCGATTTTTCTCAAAGACAGTTTGGCTGGAGAACCTGCAGGTTTTTTGTCATCTTCTGCACATGGAACAGGGATCGTGGAGTGGGATGTGAATTTCCTACATTGCACAGGGGGTTGATGTTTGTGTCTCTCCCCCCCCCCCAGAGAGAAGCCTCTCTTCATAGCCAAGTGACTGAAGGGCATCTTTACACACTCAGAGGTGACCCGAGAGAAGGGGAAAGAGATGGAAGAGCAGGACCACCACCACCTCCTGTAGCAGTGAATTCCATGTATTAATCACTGTTTGGGTAAAGAAGTACAACTGCAGGTGAAAGGTGGCCGGCATGAACAGCTTCCAGATGGAATTTGACCAACGTATGGAGGCTGGAGCAGACAGGAAAAAAACCAACCAAACAACCCCCCCCCCAACCAAGCAAGAGCAACCAGCAGAACTTTTTAAAGTTGTAAACCTGTAAGAACCGAAAAACCTTTCATCTGTTCTAACTTCTAACCTGACTGCTCAGCAATTTCGTGGAGTGTCCACGAGTTCTTGTCTTGGGAGAAAGGGTGAAAAGTACTTCTTTCTCAACCTGCTCAATCCCATGCATAGCCTTATAAACCTCTTTTCACGTCACCCCTCAGTCATTGCTTCTCAAAGCTAAGATCCCCAAGCGCCTTAACCTTTCTTCTTAAGGAAAGTGTCCTCTTCGAATTATTGTAGTTGCCCTTTTCTGCATTTTTCCCAGTGCTATGAATATTCTTTTTGAGGCGTGTGTGGTGTGAGTGGTCCAATGAGGCTGCACCATCAATTTATACATGTATAAATGTTGTTCCTTTTGGTCTTGTGTGGTTTCTGTGTGGCGCTGTGGCATGCTTGCACTGCCACAGTGCCACTTGTTCTGGAGTGTGCCACTTGTTCTCATGGCAAACAAGCACCTCCCGAGACAGTTCACTTTCCCTGAGATTCTCTGGGAGAGTCTGACTGCTGGGTGGCTGCCGGCTTGCCTGCCTTAAGTGCTGCTGGCTGGGTTTCCCCGTTGGAAACAATGGAGGTAATGGGGGTAACCTGTTTGGGTGCCCATAGAATTAGGCCCATTGGTCCAATTGCTTTGAGACGTGGGGATGTATGTGGGGAGAGGCTCCCGAAGCTACCCTGAAAGTTTGGAGCCTCTCCCTCAAACCCTCTCCCACTCAGAACTACTAACAGGGCACCGTGGGGAAAAAGTAACTTATTTTCCCACCATAGAGAAAAATGGAGGGAATGGGGGCAACCTGTTTGGGGGCCCACAGAATTGGACTCCCTGGTCCAATGTTCTTGAAACTTGGTGGGTATCTTGGGGAGAGGCTCCATCAGCTGTCCTGTGAGTTTGGAGCCTCTCCCTCAAACCCCCTCCCCTCCAGCCCCCAGAATATACCCTATGTTTTCACCATTGACTTCAATGGCCCATAGGATATAATGGAGCTGAAACTGACATTTGGCTGCCTGAAAGACTCCCCGGACACCGGCTGGGGGCGGGGCTTGGCTCCTGAGCTCCCGGAGCTGCTCTCCCATGCGCTCCCCCCAAAAAAGACCCCTGGCGGTACCTATTTATCTACTTGCAATTTCTTGCTTTTGAACTGCCAGGTTGGCAGGAGCTGGCCCCAGAGATGGGAGCTCACTCCGTCATGCGGCACTCAGGTCTCGAACTGCCAAACCATTGACCTTCGGTTTATAGTTCAGCATCTTAACCACTGAGCCACCGCAGGGCCGTGTTCAAAACCTCAAAAAGATCCCACAGGGAAGAGAAGAAGGGTGGGCCACGGGCTCTGCTGGCCGAAGGATCCGCTGATCTCTTCTTTAGCAAGGAGGAGTGTCCCCCGCCCCGGGGAGGAACCCCATCCATGCTCAGTGTGTGGCAAGAGCCCGAGGCACAGATCTGACTTCCATGTTCCTCAGAGAATCCATACAAGGGCGAAACTTTCCTATAGCTGGTTCTGGTGAGGTTCAGAAAGGCTGGATTTTGAGGGGCCGTTTTAGTGTTTGCCCTTCCCTGTGAAACTCGCTACTTCAGGTTGTCTTCCAGTCTAACTCCTGACGTCTTCAAAACTGGCAAAAGCAGTTCCTTTCCCAAATCCTGTGAAGGAGTAGTAAGTTCTAACGGGGCCACCCCTCCTCCCCTGCAACACCAAGTGTTGTGGAAGTGGACTGGTATCCACGGTATTAACCTGTGTTGCGTCTAGGCAAAGCCCTTGCTTGTGGGGGGGATCTTTTGAATTTTACTCTGGGAAAGAGACCTCCAGGGAAAAGGGAGAACTAAGATTTTATTAGTACATAAGCGCTAACAGAGATTCTCTCGCTTTAATCACAGTCAGGATTCTCAAACGCATCCCTCAATAGGAAGCTGAGTTAATTCTATCTCTTTTTCCTTCTTTTTACACATGCTGAGTAGACCACATCAATTTCATTATGGACTTCATTATGGTTGAGAAAGAAGTACTTTTCTCCCTTTCTCACAATACAAGAACTGGTGGGCACTCCATGAAATTGCTGAGCAGTCGGGTTAGAACAGATAAAAGGAAATACTTCTTCACCCAAAGAGTGATTAACATATGGAATTCACTGCCACAGGAGGTCGTGGCAGCTGCAAGCATGGACAGCTTCAAGAGGGAATTAGGTAAACATCTGGAGCAGAAGTCCATCAGTGGCTATTAGCCACAGGGTATAGATGGGAACTCTCAGTCTGGGGCAGGTGATGCACTCTATTCTTGGTGCTGGAGGGGGCAGCAGTGGGAGAGGGCTTCTAGTGTCCTGGCCCCACTGGCTGGACCTCCTGATGGCACCTGGTATATTTTGGCCGCTGTGTGACACCAGAGAGTGTTGGACTAGATGGTGCCATTGGCCTGATCCAACAGTGGCTTCTCTTATGTTCTTATGCATATGGTGTTTGAAGTCTTCTGTCGTTTTTTGTAGGAGGTTTTCTCGATTTCCTCTCATTCTGGCAGTCACAGCCAATGTTCCCTCTAAGCTGTGGAGTCTCGTGAGCAAAAATTCTTCTTTGTGAGCTCCTGGGCATTCAAGTTGTGAGCCAGCGATTGGGCTGCTGCATAATTTAGTTTGCTCTGGAGCCATCTTTCCTGAGCTAAGACAAGAATCTGTGAGCTGGAGGCTAAAAAACTGAGCCAGCTCACACTAACTCAGGTTAGAGGGAACAGTGGTCACAGCGGCCCATCCGTGGCGGCGGTGGATGTTCTTGCCTAGGTCTTGCTTCAGGGCAGTCCCGACTTCTACCCACTGGCTGCCGCTTGCAGGGAGTCTGGATCAAGCCCCCTGCTTGGGCTTCTCCCTGGGAAGTCCATTGGAACTTGAGTGCCCTCGAGGTCTGCTGAACAGACCCCGCAATCTGGCTGCTCTTCAGGAGGGAGCCCCAAAGTCGACCCTCCTCGCTGCGCCAAAACTGAAACACTCTGTATAAAGTACCGAGGCTGATGCGTTGTGGAGTGATGACAGCTCATACTTTATGAAGTACAGTCAGAACTTGAGATGATTTTACCTGCCTCGCAGGCCGGTTTATATTCCTGTAATTCACCTCCTCCCACATACACACACGTGATAGGTTATTTACAGTGCACCCTAATCCCATAGGTCCCTTCTAAAAGACGCCTGCTCCTTGGGAGGAAAGCGATGGCAAACCTAAACAGCATGATAAAAAGCAGAGACATCACCTTGCCAACAAAAGTCCGCATGGTCAAAGCAATGGTATTCCCTGTAGTAATGTATGGCTGTGAGAGTTGGACTATAAGGAAGGCCGAGCGCCGAAGAATACATTCTTTTGAACTATGGTGCTGGAGAAGACTCTTGAGAGTCCCTTGGACTGCAAGGAGATCAAATCAGTCAGTCCTAAAAGAAATCAACCCTGACTGTTCCCTGGA
Source organism: Gekko gecko (assembly GCA_029375565.1). Lineage (NCBI taxonomy): Eukaryota > Metazoa > Chordata > Lepidosauria > Squamata > Gekkonidae > Gekko > Gekko gecko. The sequence goes on along the minus strand of JAPDNY010000002.1, from coordinate 1,323,024 downwards.
AGGCCAGATCCTGAGGCTGAAGCTCAAATACTTTGGCCACCAATGAGAAGGGAGCCCTCACTGGAGAAGACCCTGATGATGCTGGGAAAGATTGAAGGTCAAAGAAGAAGGGGACGGCCAAGGATGAGATGGTTAGACAGTGTCATCGATGCAACGAACATGAAATTGAGCAAACTTCAGCGGACAGCGGAAGACAGGAGGGCCTGGCGTAAACTGGTCCATGGGGTCGCGAAGAGTCGGACTCGACTGTGCGACTGAACAACAACAAAAGATCCTAGCCCTCCAATAGGCGCCCGCTAGGATCCGTTCGGGCTATTGTCTTTGGCGGTGAAGCTTGAGTCCTTCGCCTGACCACGTGTGGACCTGACCGCGTGTGTGGTCTTCCCTGGGTACCCAACTCTCTGGCACCCATTTTTTAAAATAAACCACCTGGACAGTGTGCTCTTGTGGTTGAGCCACAGCACTAATGTGCACCATTTACCACAGTGCGAGCGCTCGGGGAGGCTGCCTCAGGGTGTGCCGTCTGATTGAGCCTTCCCGCTCCAAGTTAAAACTGCCGCACTTAGAGGTGTGCCCAGACTGTGCCAACCTGGTCGTCTGACCGCAGCCTCTTTGTGCCTGTCATTCTGGTCCAAGACTTTCTCCCCACCCCACCCCTGAGCCTTCTATGAAAACCAAATAGTTTTATTTTCTCATGTGTACTTGGGAACATTGGGGTATTTATTCTCCTACGCCCAGTCCTCTTCCAGGAAGCCTTGCCAGAGACCTCTGGCAGGAATTCCTGTTGTTTCCCCAATTCTGGCAGTGATTCTGCTGGTTACAATATTGTGGTCATAAAATCGCTACTTAGACACTCATCCTGTTTATATTTCAAGATCTTGCAAAAGTTCTCTGGATTCTGGACAAAAATTTATTAGGCCTCGATACAAACACAGGCCGCGATGACCGGCCAAAGAGTCTTGTCCGTCCGTTTCCAGCTGTTGGGTTTTGGCAGAGCAGAAGGTCACTCAGAGACAGCACTTTCTGTGAGACTCAAACCAGCCTCTTTCTCTGTGAAACACAAAACTCTGCCAGTACAGAAAAGCAGATTTAGGCCTTGTATGAAAGGTGCATCGAGTCTAACAAGAAAATTCTTTTCCCCATCTCCCTACTTTATTTTGGAGAGGTATAATATAGCATTAGGGTTGGTAACAGGCCTGAAGGTAAAAAATATCCTGCTCATTCCCAGAGGCTTAGTGTGTGGAAATGGGTATCTGAAGAGATAAATAACATCCCATGATGCCTCTGTTAAAGGGACAGCACACCTTTTCCCCTCCAGGCAGTTGGCAACCCTAGATTAAGTGTTTCTTTCTGAACCAGAGAAAACAAAACTCTGCTAAGGAAGAGTCATCACAGTCCATTAAACGTATTATTATTTGTACCGGGTAAACCAGACTTTGTGTTTTCTGTGCTTGTGGGGTGGTTTTTTTTTAATGAGTTGGACTTTATTAAATGTGTCAAAGGTCAGTGTGGCAACCGTCTATACAGTTCTAAATAAGGAATCCTCTTCCAGATGCTTGAGATTCGCACCTTTCACCCTCATTCATGATGTGGTTCAGTTAAGTTCCACAGCCAGATCGTTGGGTTATGGCTTGGTGGGTCTGGGTTCAAGTCCACAGTAGGCCCGGAAGCTCTTGGGGTGACTTTTAACCAGTCACATTTTCAGGCTAGCACACCTCGCAAGATAGTTGTAAAGATTAAATCGGTTTCAGTTCCGTTCTGTTTAACGGCCCGTAGGCCGTGCACTGCAAAAGGAAAACGCAACTTAAGAATTAAAAATCACGGTACGACAGAAATTTGCCACATCCACAATACAACATTTACAAAGACTATTGAAGAGTAATCTTAATGTGAAGGTGTCAGAGAAGGCTGAATATTTTTGTAGTCATTTCCTCCTAATTTTTCTCTGGCTACACCATCCTTTGGACAGTCAAAGAAGGTGTGAGACCAGGAGTCATCCTACTGTCAATGAGTCTTTGTGGAGGAGGCGTCCTCGAAGAGATGTGTCTGGCAGGTAAGGGAATCTCCGCAGGGGGAGAGGGCCGGGTCTTTTCCGAGCCTGGCTTTGGCCTTTGAGGGAGGTCTCCTTGGGCCCAGGCCTGAGTCCTAGGGTTGAAACCTCCAAAGGAAGTTTAGAAAACTAGCAAAGGACCAAAAGTTAAAAACATCAACAGGTGCAGACAAAAGTACATGTGTTTATTTCAAAAACACACAGAAACCTCATAGGGACCCAAACAAAGCCTCATAAAGTCATCAAAGTTTCAAATGCACAAAGAACCATAGATGCGGCCCCCGAGAGCCGTCTTCAGAGGTCAAATAGTACTGAATACCACATACAGCGCCTCTGTTACACTTGTAAGGCAGTAAACAATTGATACAGGACCAAAAATGGAACACCGTATGGGAAAAATAATAAAAAAATTGATTAATATTAAAATTACTCAATTGAAAAAAAAATCCCATCCAATATTTAAAAATGCATGTTTTATTGTAACCTAATTGAATAAGGAGCTGCAGTGGCTCAAGTGGTTAAGACGCTGAACTGCAGGCTGTGGAAGGTCGGTAGTTCAGCAGTTCGAGACCCGGGCGCCGCATGACGGAGTGAGCGCCCGCCTCTAGTTCCAGCTCCTTCCAACCTAGCAGTTCGAAAGCAAGAAATTGCAAGTAGATAAATAGGTACCACTTCAGTGGGAAGGTAAACAGCGTTCCGTGCGCCTTGGTGTTTAGTCATGCCGGCCACATGACCACAGAAACATCTTCGGACAGTGCTGGCTCTTCGGCTTTGAAACGGAGATGAGCACCGCAACCCTAGAGTCGGATTTGACTGGCTTTCGAGCAAGGGAACCTTTACCTTTAATTGAATATACTTCCAATCTGGAATTGAATGAGACAAAAAAATGTTTCCTGGGGCCACCCGTGTATCTGGCCTTGTGACAGGAGCAGCAATTACACATATTGGCGATAGTAATATTGCCAGTAGGTACCTCGAAATAAAATCCAAATTGTAACAATTTGTAAAATGTAATCAATTTAAAAAAACCATGAGAAATTAAATGTGAATAATACCTCCCAGTTTAGGTCCTACGAGGACAAGTAAAATCACCTTCTCAGGGCCAATGTAACATTGATATGTATCTGTGCAGATATCCTGAACATATTATATAATCAGGGGTGCATGGAGGCTCCCCGGTGCCCTCTAAGCAGCACTGACTGACCCATCTCCGTGCCCCCCTTCTTTCCACACTGACCTTCCCAGTGTCCATTTGAGTGGTTGACCCCGTCTGACCAGATAGACAAGGCAGGTGGCGGCAATACAAAAATTTCTTCCTATGATGATAACACAATAGACTGTACAAACTAAGCCAGGCTTTTGCTACATCCTGTTCATCAAGTTCTACAAAAACGCAATGCGACATCTATTTTAATATTTCACAAGTCACATGTATCAAAAGTTCCAATCTTCATGACCTGAAAGGCCTTTTTTCTACATTTTCTCGCCCTTTCCCCAACTCTGCGGTGCCCCCTTTGGCCCTGGTGCCCCCCTAAGGCACCTGCCTAGTCCGCTTAATGGGTCATCGGCCACTGAGTGCGTGGTATCCCCGCAAGCCCAGGGAAGGGCCCGGGGAGGTCTCCGCCCCGAGGAAGGCGCTGCTGCTGCTGCTGCAGGGACCCCCCCCTCCGGGCTTTGCAGAGAGGAGCGAAGGAGACCCCCGCCCTTACCCCACACCCTCTCCGGGGCCGGGGGGCCCCGAAGGAGAGGGAGGGGCTGTCCGCGTCCGCCCCCTCCTGCGTTTCCACCACCTCCCCCCTCCCCCTCCTGGCCTTTGCACCACCCCAGAGGAGTCCCCGTCCGGCTCCTGCAAACGGGGAATGTGCAAGGCGGGGCGGGGCGGGGTCCCCAGCCGGGGAGGTGCACCGTCGCCCCTCTGAGTGCGCTCCACTCCCCGCCCGGTTCCCTGCTCCGTCTGCTTCTTGCAGGGGAGGGTTAAAGGAGGCGAGGAGGCTGCAGTCCCAGAGAGGGCCACTTCCGGCCAGAGCTTCTTCTCCACCCCACCCCCACCCCCGGCACAGTGGGGAAGAAGGAGGGGGGGTCTGGCCTCTTGGGTGCATGCATGCATGCCTGCATGCATGCATGCCTGCAGCAGCCCCCCCCGAAGCGCAGGAGCCGGTGAGCTGCAAATGCATCGGGGGGGGGGGTGCGTGGCTGTGAGCGGGTTGCTGTGCGCGGGGCTTGCGGGGGGGGGAGGAGGATGTCCCGCCACTGGTCCCCCCCTCCTGCTCCCCCTCGCCTTTATTCCCCCCCCCCATCGTTTGGTCGTGTTTGGGGATGGGGGGCTGGACGGACGACCTCGTATGGGAACAAAAACGCACGGAAAGGACCAGCTCCGTGCCTGGTCAGGTTTAATCCCGCAAACAGGCGAAAAGTGGGGCCTTTTTGATGGGTCAGTGAGAATGAAAAGAGGGAGGCACGTGGGGGGGGGGGAGACCGGCATTAAAGTTGCGAGCCAGCCATCGGGGCTGCTGCATAAATGAGTTTGCTCTGGAGCCACGTCCCTTCCTGAACGAGGACAAAAAGGCGTGAACCGGAGGCTAAAGAGCTGGCTCACACTCACTCAGCTCAGAGGGAACACCGCTCCTGCCTCTGCAGTGGAAGCAACCGCAGCCCTTTGGGGTGAGAGCCAGTTCGGTGTCGTGGTTAAGTGTGCGCCGACTCTAATCTGGGAGAACCGGGTTTGATTCCCCCACTCCTCCATTGGCACCTGGCTGGGTGACCTCCGGTCAGTCACAAGCTCTGGCACAGCTGTTCTTGAAAAAGGGCAGTTTCTGTCAGAGCTCTCTCAGCCCCACCTACCTCACAGGGTGTCTGTCTGTTGTGGGGAGGGGAAGGGGAAGGGGAAGGGCTTTGTAAGCTGCTCTGAGACTCCAAGTGAAGGGCGGGGTATAAATCCAATCTCCTCCTCTTCCTCCTCGTCTTCTTCCTCTTCTGATGTGGGGCCAGTGTGGGGCCAGGACTGCCCACGGGTGTCCCGGGCCTGCCCAACAGAGGAGTGGGAAATTGGGGAAACTCTGCCGCTGCCAGGGTGCAGAGAGCCCAGCAATGCCAGGGAAGACCAGGGAAACCGCACCAGCGCCCCCACCAAGCACAGGCGGAGGCGACTCCCCCCTGACTGGCAGGGAGGGCTGCCTGGAGCATGCTGATGTGGCCACCCCCCCCTTGGTCTCAGCCTCCCACAGGCACAGGGCTGGGGGGCAGAACGACAAATGGCATGCGGGCATCCATCCCTGGCGGGGGGAGCCCTGGCACTGAGCAGCCCATGTCCCATCATGCGGCAGGTGGCTCTCAGTGAAATACTGCAGTAAGAGGAACAGATGGCCGGATGGGGGTGAAGTCAGTTCATAGGGTTGTGAGCAGTGTTCCCTCTAAGCTGAGTTAGTGAGAGCTAGCTAGCTGCCCACACATTTTTGTCTCAGCTCAGGAAGGGGGGGCTCCAGAGCAGACTAATTGATGCAGTGGAATTCCCTGCCACAGGAGGTGGTGGCAGCTGCAAGCATGGACAGTTTCCAGAGGGAATTAGATAAACATATGGAGCAGAAGTCCACCAGTGGCTATTAGCCACAGGGTATAGATGGGAACTCTCAGTCTGGGGCAGGTGATGCACTCTATTCTTGGTGCTGGAGGGGCAGCAGTGGGAGGGCTTCTGGTGTCCTCCTGGCCCCACTGCTGGACCTCCTGATGGCACCTGGTATATTTTGGCCACTGTGTGACCCAGAGTCTTGGACTAGATGGGCCATTGGCCTGAATCAACATTGGCTTCTCTTATGTTCTTATGCAGCAGCCAAATGGCTCGCTCACAACTTCAGGGCCAGTAGCTCACAAAGTAGAATTTTTGCTCACAAGACTAAGAGGGAGCGTTGGTTGTTTTTGGTTGTTGGTTGTTGGTTGTGAACGTCTTCCTTGGGGCCCCCATTGTTTTGATAATACATCTCTCTTTGGAGTGTGGGGGGGGAGAAGTAGCCCTTCCACAAACATATTCCCAGATTTTTCTGTTTTCAGGCTGTCATTTGAGGCCAGGCAGTGCCCGGCACATGTCATTTGGGGGTGGTATTAAAGTGATGGTCATTTCTTTTATCAAAACAGCTCCTTCCAGGGGAGGAGGGGTCTGGTTACGAACAGGGGGACCTCCCAATGGCCCCTGGATTTCGGCCATGGTGTGACACAGGGTGTTGGACTGGAAGGGCCGTTGGCCTTATCCAGCATGGCTTCTTTGTTGTTCAGTCGCACAGTCGAGTCCGACTCTTCGCGACCCCATGGACCAGATCACGCCAGGCCCTCCTGTCTTCCGCTGTCCGCTGAAGTTTGCTCAATTTCATGTTCGTTGCATCGATGACACTGTCTAACCATCTCATCCTTGGCCGTCCCCTTCTTCTTTGACCTTCAATCTTTCCCAGCATGGCTTCTACTATGTTCTTATGTCTGATGCAGTGATGGGCATCTCTTTTTTAAAAATTTTTATTATTATTATTATTTATTAAGTTTAGTGTTACAATTTAAGATGGCAGCAACAATAACAAAATATACTTTGATTGTAACCAATTTTAAAACCAGAATAACACAACAAGAGGAAAAGTAACATGGCGATTACGTCCCTGACGGAACCATGTAAAAATATAGTCGATACTCATAAACTGACCAACAGTAACTTCTATGAAGATACAATCTCTTAAGCAATTTTACATTCAAATACCTTTGACCTGACAAGACAATATTTCTAAAGCCTCAACAAAATAGGAGAAGCTTGAATTTGGCAGCCCTAAAAGCCTCCCATTCAAAACATTCTAATTCTATCTTTTCTACCAAAGGATACCAAATACTTAACAGGTTATAGAACAGTTGTTCGTTGTGGGAGGAATCTTTATAAACTGAAAAAACATCTAACATAACAGGTCCCAAACTTTATGTACCCATTGTAATACAGTAGGAATTGTTTTGTCTTTCCAGAATCTAGCTATAAGGATTTTAGCCGCTGTAAGTAGCATTCCTATTAATTTTCTCCTTTTTGTAGGTATTTTCAGGCCAAAGTCCCAAGAGAATAATCACAGGATCTAAAGGTAAGTCATAATTTGTCAGTTTACCTATACATTGTACTATCTGAATCCAAAATCCTTGAATTAGTTTACAGGACCACCAGTTGTGAATATAAGTAGCACGTTCCCCACAATTTTTCCAACAAAAAGGGGTTAAACCTGGAATTATGTGGGATAATTTAACCGGAGTCATATACCATCTTAATATAACTTTTAAGTTTGCCTCTAGAGCATATACTGATTTGGACATCTTATTTTGAGCCTGCCAAATGTCTTCCACTTGAGTGGATAACTCAATGAAAATGTCTAGACAGTGTGTAGCTGCAATAAAGAAGGCCAACGCTATGCTGGGGATTATTAGGAAGGGAATTGAAAACAAAGCAGCCAGTATCATCATGCCCCTGTATAAATCATTGGTGCGACCTCATTTGGAATACTATGTACAGTTCTGGTCACCACATCTCAAAAAGGATATTATAGCATTGGAAAAGGTGCAGAGAAGGGCAACTAGAATGATAAAAGGGTTGGAACACCTTCCCTATGAAGAAAGGTTAAAATGCTTGGGACTCTTTAGCTTGGAGAAACGACGGCTGAGGGGTGACATGATTGAGGTTTATAAGATTATGCATGGGATAGACGAGGTAGAGAAAGAGGTACTTTTCTCCCTTTCTCACAATACAAGAACTCGTGGGCACTCCATGGAATTGCTGAGCGGTCGGGTTAGAACGGATAAAAGGAAGTCCTTCTTCACCCAAAGAGTGATTAACACGTGGAACTCACTGCCACAGGAGGTGGTGGCAGCTACAAGCATGGACAGTTTCAAGAGGGAATGAGATAAACATATGGAGCACAAGTCCATCAGTGGCTATTAGCCACAGAGTATAGATGGAAATTCTCAGTCTGGGGCAGGTGATGCACTCTATTCTTGGTGCTGGAGGGGGCAGCAGTGGGAGGGCTTCTAGTGTCCTGGCCCCACTGCTGGACCTCCTGATGGCACCTGGTATATTTTGGCCACTGTGTGGACTAGATGGGCCACTGGCCTGATTCAACATTGGCTTCTCTTATGTTCTTATGTTCCCACTGATCTTCTGTAATCACGCAGTTTAAATCTGTAGCCCAAGCCTTTTGGTAAGTTAACACTTCTAGTTTTTGACCTATCAACAGAATCTTATAAATGTTAAATATTAAACCACGTTTTTGGTATGGTTTATATAATAGCTGTTCAAAATCATGGAGAGGTTTTTGTATTGAAGATTGATACGCAGAATTTTCTATAAGATGTCTAAACTGAAAATATTCATACCAATGAATATTTATTTTATATTTTCTTTCAAGGTCTTGTTTGGTCATAAGTTTACCTTTATGAACACAATCAATAATTCTGCTGATATGTGTCTTTTTCCACAGGGCAAACGCCTGCTGGGCCTGCGCCGGAGGGAACCAAGATTCATTTAAGAAGCAGGTGAGTTGTGAAAAAGATTGAATAATTTTAGGTTTTACTTTATACCATATTTTAAGAATGGATTTTAAATGGGGCGAGTCAACTTTATCAAAAGCCTGTGAAGCTTTATCCGACCATAACAGTTCTTGAAACCTAGGGCACTGACTCGAGTATGTTTCTATCCACGCCCAATCGAGACAATCATCTTGATGGTATTGTCTCATACATGATGCTAAACCCACAGCTCTATAATACAAAAGAAAATTAGGTGATGCCACCCCCCCTTGTTTCAGCATCTAGACATTATAGACTTGTTTACTCGGAGGTGTTTATTAGACCAAATAAATGCATCAAAGTCTTTCTGCCAAGTCTTTATTTGGCGTTCTGCGACAAAGCATGGAATCGTTCTAAAGAAATATAAATATTTTGGCAAAATAAAAGAACGAATTATACTAATTTGGTCCATCCAGGAAAACATTTTTGAGGACTATGAAGTCAACTGGGTTTTGGTAGTTTTGTGGAGATCAGAAAAATTGGTCGGTATTATGTCGGCATTGCCAACCGGGATTTTGATGCCCAGATATTGTAAATAATGCTTCGCCCAGTGAAAAGAAAAAAGAAGTTCGATGTTATGTTTTGTAAGGGGGTTTAATTGAATAGGATAAATTAGCGACTTAGTCTGATTTACAATAAGCCCTGCGACCAGGCCAAAACTGTCTAGGGAATGTTGTATAGCTACTAAAGATTGTAACGGAGAGGAAACATAAAGAATAACATCATCCGCATAAAGACTAAGCTTGAATTCCTTGTTAGATAGTGAAATACCAACAAAATTGGCAACATTGGCTTCTCTTATGTTCTTATAGGAACTCTCGGTCTGGGGCAAGGGATGCTCTGTATTCTTGGTGCTTGGGGGGGGGTCAACAGTGGGAGGGGGCTTCTAGTGTCCTGGCCCCACTGCTGGACCTCCTGATGGCCCCTGGTCTTTTTGGCCACTGTGTGACCCAGAGTGTTGGACTAGATGGGCCACTGGCCTGATCCAACATTGACTTCTCTTATGTCCTTATATGAACTCTCATTCTGGGGCAAGGGATGCTCTGTCTTCTTGATGCGTGGGGGGGGTCAACAGTGGGAGGGGCTTCTAGTGTCCTGGCCCCACTGCTGGACCTCCTGATGGCCCCTGGTCTTTTTGGCCACTGTGTGACCCAGAGTGTTGGACTAGATGGGCCACTGGCCTGATCCAACATTGACTTCTCTTATGTCCTTATATGAACTCTCATTCTGGGGCAAGGGATGCTCTGTCTTCTTGATGCGTGGGGGGTCAACAGTGGGAGGGGCTTCTAGTGTCCTGGCCCCACTGCTGGACCTCCTGATGGCCCCTGGTCTTTTTGGCCACTGTGTGACCCAGAGTGTTGGACTAGATGGGCCACTGGCCTGATCCAACATTGACTTCTCTTATGTCCTTATATGAACTCTCATTCTGGGGCAAGGGATGCTCTGTCTTCTTGATGCGTGGGGGGGGGCAACAGTGGGAGGGGCTTCTAGTGTCCTGGCCCCACTGCTGGACCTCCTGATGGCCCCTGGTCTTTTTGACCACAGTGTGACACAGAGAGTGTTGGACTGGAGGGGCCACTGTTGGTCTAAGATTGGGGAGGGCAGAGTTGAGATCTCCAGTTAGCCACGAAGCAGGCAATGGGCCCTCGGTCCAGTCACACACTCAGGCCAAGTTGGGCAGGGCAAAGAGACGGGGGAGGTATTTCCTTTCATACATGAACTATTTCTGCAAATTGTCTCAGTGTAGGAGTTCGTGACGCCTTTCTGCGCACAGGGTCCTCTTTCTTTGAATGAGAGTCAGACTATTACCAGTGGAAAAAATTTCATTTTTAAAACCACCTGATTAATTGCTCCCTATTAGTAAAGGTAGAGGTTTCCCTTGCTCAAAAGCCAGTCGAATCTGACTCTAGGGGTGCAGTGCACATCTCCGTTTCCAAGCCAAAGAGCCAGCGCTGTCCAAAGACGTTTCCATGGTCATGTGGCCAGCATGACTAGACACCTGAGGCACACGGAACGCTGTCACCTTCCCACCGAAGTGGTACCTATTTATCTACTTGCAGTTTCTTGCTTTTGAACTGCTAGGTTGGCAGGATACATATAATAAAATGAATAAACATATATTCTTCTAAAAAAACATATTGACTTACTTCGAAAGTGAAACCACGAGGCACAGGATGAAAGTAGAAAAGGGGCCTCCCAAGATCCATTCACATGCCAAATGATATTTCACTGATAATAATAATCTAGTCTGGGATTTGTATTGTCTTGTAGTTTTAAATGTTAAGCTGTATGGGGGAAATGAGCAATCACACGACTGTTTCAAGGCATTCCACAAGGACTGCATCTTCTAAGACCTGGTATAAGTGATTGTGAAGTGAAGAGATTGGGTTTATACCCTGCCCTTCACTTGGAGTCTCAGAGCAGCTTACAAACTCCCCACAACAGACACCCTGTGAGGTAGGTGGGGCTGAGAGAGCTCTGACAGAAACGGCTCTTTTTCAAGGACAGCTCTTGTCAGAACTACGGCTTGCCCAAGGTCATCCAGCAGCTGCAAGTGGAGGAGTGGGGAATCAAACCCGGTTCTCCCAGATTGGAGTCCGCGCACTGAACCACTACACCAAACTGCCTCAGAAGCCCCAGCCCTTCTGCCTGTCAGCACTGCTCTTTGCTAAAGGGACAGTTTTACTGAGGACATTTTTGGCAGAGTGCAGGGGGTTGGACTAGATGACCTGCAGGGTCCCTTCCAACTCTAACATTCTATGATTCTATGAACTAAACAACTATCGGAAGGCACTTGCTGAACCAGAAGTAACAAAAATTAATTTTATTTATGAATTACTTTTTGAAAGTAGTTTCAGTATTGTAGATTGCATTGGTTCATAATTGTTTTGCTTCGAGATTAGCATTTAGCATGCGATCGGATCTTGGGAGGCCTCGTTTCTACTTTCATCCTGTGCCTCGTGGTTTCACTTGGGAAGTAAGTCAATATGAGCTTTTTTAATAGAATATAGGCAATGTTTTGTTCATTTTATTATATCTATCTAATTTCACATATTTTTTAATTTTTTTACAGCAATTCCTTTCTGGTCCATTTTGTATCCATGTTGTATAATTGCATTATGGTGTAAGCCAGTTTGTTCCTCATCATGTTTGACCTCTGAAGAAGGCCTAAACAGGCCAAAACGCGTCAGGTCAAGTCCATTGGCCCTTGTGTGTATGATTTTGGTATTTTTACATGAGGCGTAATTGGGCCCTTATTTTATTTTTTTTTTTGAATTCTTTACTAATAATAATAAAACTGCGGTGGCTGAACTGGTTAAGACGCTGAACTGCAGGCTGTGGAAGGTCGGTAGTTCAGCGGTTCGAGACCCGAGAGTGCCACATGACGGAGTGAGCTCCCGTCTCTAGTTCCAGCTCCTGCCAACCTAGCAGTTCGAAAGCAAGAAATTGCAAGTAGATAAATAGGTAGCACTTCGGTGGGAAGGTAACAGCGTTCCGTGTGTCTTGGTGTTTAGTCATGCCGACCACATGACCACGGAAACGTCTTCGGACAGCACTGGCTCTTCGGCTTTGAAACGGAGATGAGCACCGCAACCCTAGGGTCGGATTTGACTGGCTCTCAAGCAAGGGAATCTTTATCTTTAAGCAGAGGAAAACATTAGAACCACCTGAGGTTACCTGTAAAATAGCACAGAGAATCTTAGATTGTATCTTCTCAAGAGAGCGCAAGCTAGCGGCAGGAATGCCCAAATAAATACCATAGAGGAGCTGATAAATACCTATATTTTTATATTATATACATTAAGTTTTAATTGTTGGCCCTCTGCTCTATTTGTCTTACCACTTTTGGTTCCGGATTTCTACTACCCTAATACCAGTGAGTTATTTTATTCAGTGTCCCGTCCTGCGGATTATATTGACTTGCTCTGCGTCATCCTCCTTGAATCCCTGTGGGAAAGGGGACGACGTCTATAAATAACCTAAATACAAATTTTAAAAAGAAAGAAAAAACTGTGGGGCCTGTTTAGAGATGATTCAGGGCCAGGCAATACGTCAACCCTCGCTCAGCCACAAAACTCGCCGGGTGATTATTTTTTTGTTTATTGCTGAACTTGATCAGAACAATGGACTCCCCTCAGGGCTGAATAGGGACGTAGGGTTCTTATCTAGCCACAGATGCTGATTTTCTACCCTCAAGCATTTCCCCTCTGCATCGTACTACTGCCTCCTTTCCAAGCACTCTTTACAACCTCCCTTCCACCTTCTGACTAGAAGAAGAAGATTGGATTCATACCCCGCCCTTCACTACCCCAAAGATGTCTCAAGAGCAGCTTACAAACTCCTTTCCCTTCCCCTCCCCACAACAGACACCCCCTGTGAGGTAGGTGGGGCTGAGAGAACTCTTAACACAAACTGCTCTTTTTCAGGAACAGCTGTGCCAGAGCATGTGACTGACCCAGGGTCACATCAGCAGATGCAAGTGGAGGAGTGGGGATCTCCGTTCCTATCTTTGATTACGGTTTCTACTAACCGTACTCTACTAACGTTGTCCCGATCTTCAAGAAGGGAAAAAAGACAGACCTGTAATCCAGGAAATTACAGGTCTGTCAGTTTGACATCAATACCTGGAGAAATTCTAGAGCAGATTATTAAAAGCTTTGTGACCACCTTGAAGGGAATGAGTTAATTGGTAGTAGCCAGCATGGGTTTATCAGGAATAAGTTATGCCAGACCAGCCTTATCTCCTTTTTTGACAGAGTTACTAAAATGGTTGACTCTGGCAATGCTGTGGATAGTGTGTATCTAGATTTCAGTAAAGCGTTCGACAGAGTTTCTCATGATATCCTTGAGGATAAGCTGGTTAAGTGGGCTGGATGGAGCAACCGTTGGATGGATTCATGGTTGATTGAAAAATCGTACCCAACGAGTGCTCGTAAATGGCTCTGTGTCTACATGGAGGGAAGTCTCAAGTGGAGTGCCACAGGGCTCAGAGGGATTCCCTGGAGGAAGACATAGAGGGAATGCTTATCAGATTTGCAGATGACACAAAGCTGGGTGGGATTGCTAATTCTGAAGAAGACAAAGTCAGGATTCAAAATGATCTGGATGGGCTGGAACAATGGGGCTGAGACAAATAAAATGAATTTCAATAGAGATAAGTGCAAAGTCCTACACTTAGGTACAAAAAATCAAAGGCACAGATATAGAATCGGAGGGACTTGGCTTGACAGCAGCACATGTGAAAGGGCTCTGGGTGTTCTGGTTGATCACAAGCTCAACATGAGCCTGCAGTGTGATGTGGCTGGAAAGAAAGCTAATGCAATCTTAGGATGCATTAACAGAAGCATTGTGTCCAGATCACGGGAGGTGGTAGTTCCGCTCTGTTCTGCTATGGTCAGGCCTCACCTGGAGTCCTGTGTCCAGTTTTGGGCACCACATTTGAGGAAGGATGTTGACAAGCTCAAGCGTGTCCAGAAGAGGGCGACCAGGATGGTGAGAGGGTTTAAATACAAGTCTTACGAGAGAAGGCTTGAAGAGTTGGGTCTGTTTAGCCTGGGAAAGAGAAGGCTCAGAGGGGACATGATGGCAGTCTTCAAGTATTTGAAGGGCTGTCATGTAGAAGATGGAGCAGATCTATTCTCTCTTGCTCCGGATTGCAAGACTAGATCTAATCGGTGGAAATTACAAGGGAGTTGATACCGAGGTGGTGGATGCTTCTTCCCTGGACATGTTCAAGTGTAGGCTGGACGACCGGGTATGTTGCAGGTATTTTGGGCTATCTTTCGGCTATGCTCCTGCAGAGTGCAGGGGGTTGGACTAGATGACCTGGAAGGTCCCTTCCAACTCTAACATTCTATGATTCTATGTGTAATGAGATTAGAACCTGACATCTCTGTTAAGCCCTGGGGGGGTGTTCCATTGTTTTGAGCAATGTTCCCTCTAAGCTCTGCAGTGATGTGAGCAGAAATTCTACTTTGTGAATGAAAAAAGGTAGTAGCATTTAAGTTTGTGAGTTAATCTATACCTATAAGACAAATGAAGGGCAATTCTGGGTCCAAGCAAGAACTGGGAGACTTAGTATGTACGCTTCTTCAGAACTGAACTTTATTTGTCTTCTAGGTGACACTGGAGTCAAACCTTGTTCCCAAACCTGTTTGTTAACTCTTTTAGGTAAAGGTAAAGGTTCCCTTGCTTGAAAGCCAGTCGAATCCGACTCTAGGGTTGCGGTGCTCATCTCCGTTTCAAAGCCGAAGAGCCAGCGCTGTCCGAAGACATTTCCATGGTCACGTGGCCAGCATGACTAAACGTCAAGGCACACAGAACGCTGTTTATTTTATTCGTATGCTAATTGACTGCCATTCACAGGTCTTTCTTACATCCAATCTCAGCTGCAATCACTCAGTACTGATGCATCTGGACTCTTAAGTGGTCCTTCCTGAGAACAACCCCCTCCCCACCCCCTATAAGTAAATGGTTGAGGAGGTTCTCTTTCACTATATCTGAAGAAGTGTACTTCTTTTGGTCTTAAAAGGTGCCCCAATGGGCTCAAACTTTGTTCTGCCACTTTGGACCAGCATGGCTACCACCACCTGAATCTCAACTTGAAATGTAAGCTGTCCACGAAGCCAAAGAGCAGTGTCCGGGCGTTAGCTTTACAAAGTGTGAAACAGTGAACCCGAGAATAGCTATAAGAATCCACTACATGTGAAAGCCAGAAAGACCAAGTCTCAGTGATGGATCGGTCCCCCAACATTTTCAGAGTAGATGCCCAGGGAAGGAACACGGCTATTTGCAACCGCATCTTCCCTGCCCCATCACCCCACGGCTCACCTGGTAGAGGTGGCCGTAAGGTAATGCCAAATCCCCCCTTCAGCCACTGGGGTTCGTTTGGGAGGAAGGGCGTCCTTTTGCCAGGCGAGAGAGGCACGGATCCCCGGGCAACACAACAGGGAGAAAGAGCAGGGCCCAGTCCCCGGAGTGGAGGGTTCAGGTCTTGCCAAGAGGATGTCCCTGCCGCAAGAATACAAAGCTGGCCTTTTCATAGAACCATAGAAAGTTAGAGTTGGAAGGGACCTAGCAGGTCATCTAGTCCAACCCCCTGCACTCTGGTATCCAGGAGGCCCGGAAAGGAGTCCCAGAGGGGATACACTGGGATCCAGTGGGATGAATCATTCATGCTGATTGGTTGGCCCAAATATCGAGCAACAGTCTCCAGCAGGGGGCAGCAGTGACACACCTAGTAGCCATCCAGAGCTCTTCAAGGGCCGGGCTCCGGCTTGTTCCCGCAACAGGTGGGACTCCTCCTGTCGTGGGTGAGTTCCAATACGGGGCCAGGAGACAACCGTGGTTCTGCCCTGGAGGACAGACTTGTTGCCTCCTCCCAGCTTCTTCAAGGGGAAAGAAGTTCCCAGGGGATCCTGTTTCCTTGGGTTGGTTCCCCTTGGAGGGAGAGAGCCCTGGTGGGCCCTTCTGGTGTCCTGTTTACTATTTGCTTTAATGACAGATATGCTGGCAGAGCTGAGCACCGGTGGAAGCCAGAGGGATGTCCCCAGAGTAGGAGGTCCACTGCCCCACATCAGAGGCCCAGAGGGGAGCGTTCCTGCACCTCCACCTCCTTGAGCCAGATCTCCGCCTCTCTTCCTTCCTCTCCCGATCTCAGCTGCTCATTCTTAAAACAGTTCTACAAACCACAAGACGCCCTTTTGTTTTGATCCACCAGGGCGATTCTCAGATGTGTCCGGAGTATATGAAGGTTATCTCGATTCTCTTTTATTTTCTGTGTTCCTGTTTGTGTCTCTCCTTCACCCCCCCAGAGAGACGCCTCTCTCCATAGCCAAGTGACTGAAGGCCTCTTTACACAGTCAGAGGTGACCCGAGAGAAGGGGAAGGAGATGGAAGAGCAGGACCCAGAAGGACCTGGAACTGGCAGGACAGGAAGGAAAGGCCCCCATCCCACCCAAGCTGGGAGTGGTGTTGAATCCGGGGAAACCCCGGGGCCAGATACCTATGATCAGCTCGCTGCAGTCTCAGACGTCCATTGCCGACGCTTCCGGCAGTTCCGCTACCAGGAGGCCGCTGGGCCCAGAGAGGTTTGCAGCCAGCTCCACGGACTTTGCAGCCACTGGCTGGAGCCGGAGAGGCACACCAAGAGGCAGATCCTGGACCTGGTGATCCTGGAGCAGTTCCTGACTCTCCTGCCCCAGGAAATGCAGGGCTGGGTCCGAGGATGCGGGCCGGAGAGCAGTTCCCAGGCGGTGGCCCTGGCCGAAGGCTTCCTCCTGAGTCAGGCGGAGGAGAAGAGGTGGGCAGAACAGGTGAGAGGAGATCCCCTCCAGGTATGTCCAATTCATGTAGCTATATCTGGCCTTATCCTAAAGGTTCCCAGCCAGACATCTGTCCAAATGTCAGTCATCCAAGTGGGAAATTTAATGGCCTCCTTCAGTGGCCTCTTCTGCTAGAGAGTTTCTGATCCCTCCGGATAACTCTCCAGGTCTGCTGATGGAAGGGTGCTGAGTCTGGGAGTGGGGGCAGGATCCATTCCTGGGTCTCTTTCCCATTCCACCTCTTACCCCCCTCCCTCCCTGCTGTTTCAGACATGGGCACCATCCGTGGAGAAAGAAGCAACATTCCCTGAGGCGGAAGGAGCTTCCTTTGAGCAAGGGCAGAGGGTGCAGGCGGTGGAGCGTGCCCAAGATGCCCTCTCCTGGGGTAAGGACTCGTTGTGCCTGGATGTGATTGGGAAGGATTTGATAGGTAGAAAGTTCAGGACAGGGGGAAAAATATTTCCTCACAGAACACACTGTGGCACTCAATGTCCACTAGGTGTGATGCCTCCAAAAGGGGATTAGACAAATTCATGGAGGGCAACCTAGATACTCACATCTCACCTTCCTTCCGTAAGAGGAATTTGAGGTGGCTCAAAAGAGAAAAGGTGGACAAACCTGGGCAGAGACATTCAGCCTGGTGAATGAAGGGAGCCTCCACCTTCTGGGGGCAGCAGAGCTCTGAAAACCAGTTCCTCGGGGGGCCAATATTCATGGGGAAATTTGGCTTCTCTGCCCATCCTTAAAATGGTATCTGGCAGGCTGCTGGGGGAAAACAGGGTGCTGGAGCAGGGTGGGTGGGCTATGGCAGAGCACCCCCCAGGAGCATTGACGAGGGGCTTTGGGGCAGATGGGGTGTTGTGTTGATCTCGCGTCTGGCTGAAAAGCTGGTTGTGAAGTGAGCAGGCCACGAGACAATCTGAAAACTCATTTCATATGACCCTCAGGTCTCCCAATGGGGTCCAGTCACATCGGGGTTTTGGGCCGAAGGTGATGGGGACGTCTCCTGTGACATCATTTCCACCCCCACCTCTTTCCCTCCCCCCCAGGCCAGAGACAGGTCTCACAGAAGCCTGAAATATACTGGCAGCATTTATAACCCCTGAGGCTCATAGATACCTGGTGCTTCTCTTCTGCCTCTCGCTAAAACGTGTTTTAAAATGTGTTGAGTGTACACAGGGCGAGGTTTCACAACATTGGGAAAAGGGTGTTTGAATCAGGGAACAAGCAAGCAAACGCCCTTCCTTCCTCCTTTGTCTCATTCACAGGCAGGGAAGGGATGCCATTGAGCTGTCGTCTTTTCAGAGGTGGGGAAACGGCTGCTGCCCCTCCAGCCCAGGTAGGAGAGATGAGCAGGGGGGGGACGACAGCCTGGGTCCCTCCTCCTTTCCTGGGGGGCTTTTGCTCCTGCTGTTTCTACGAGGTGTCTGGCCAAGAGATCCCTTGAACGCCGTTCCCTTGACCCATCCCGAGCCTGACATCCTGCCCCCTCCCAGACTGTTCCCTTCCCGGGTGCCATCTCTGCCTAGCGTGATCTCTGATGAGTGAATCTACTTTTCCTTTCAGGGTCCCTTTTCCTTTGAGGAGGTGTCCGTCTCTTTCACCAAGGCTGAATGGGCCCTGCTGGATCCGGGGCAAAGAGCTCTGTACTGGGAAGTCATGCTGGAGAACTATGGGAACGTGGCCTTTCTGGGTAAGGATCTTTCCTTGTTGCCAAGGGTGCGAATTGCTGCCTTTGAGATGAGGCAGGAATCAAAATACTGAATAGCAATACACCCGTTTTGGGACTTGTCCCACTAGTTGGGGAGGGGCTGTGGCTCACTGGCAGAGCCTCTGCTTGGCATGCAGAAGGTCCCCGGTTCCAACCCAGGCAGCATCTCCAGTGAAAAGGATCCGGTGATGTGAAAGAGCTCTGTCCGAAGTACTGTTGCCAGACTGATTAGATAAGGCTCATTTCAATGGGCCAAGGGGGGTCCAATTCAGTATAACTCCGCTTCCTGTGTTGTTCATGGGTGTGTCCTTGCCCCGGGGCCACTGAGGCCAGCATCGTGGAGGTCAGAGAAGGTGTCCTGGCTTGAGGCAAAGGGAATGAGAGGCCCTCAGAAAGACCCTGGGAGGGGCCAGATACTCACTTCTCTGCTGCCAACCTTTACAACACACCTTTCCCACTGGGTGGGATTAAAAACATCCGCTCTGCCTGTGATCTGGAAATGATCCTGCCAGGAACGAAAGCCTGGGTCCCCCTCCTGGGTCACTCTTCTTTGTGCCCGGGCAGCACCCAGTTCAGTGGGTTCACGAGGTGAAGCAAAACAAGTAAAAGAAGCACCTTAGAAATATAAGGAGAGGTTCATTACAGAGTTAAAAATAAGGCCTCACTAAACTGCACGGTTTCTACAGCTCAGTAACATAAAAACAAGGTCCCAAGAGCATGTTTCCTTCCAAAATGAGCTGGCTGAAAGTGAGTATCTTTCACTGTTATTAAAGGTCACAGGCAAGGAATAGCCATGGGGGATTTCTGATTCAGTCCTGGGCAACATTTGGTTTGGGACAATTTGGCTGGGTAAGGAGGGAGGGAGGGACGCCTTCCGGAGGGGTGAAATCTGGAGGCTCTGAATCTCCTCCTAGCCGAGAGCTCAGCTGTGGCCCTTGAGGGGGGTAGTGAGGTATCCTTAAATGCTAGATATTCTGGAGAAAGGAGCAGAGGGGTGGTTAAGATCAACCAAGATGAAAGACGGCCAAAGGGCTGTCAATCCGCCTACAGTCAGAGAGATGCCTCTGGATCTTAGCAGCCCACCCAAATGAGAACAGGACTTCTCTTTGTTTATTCCAGCGGAGGATGATCAGAGGAATGAGGAGGAAGATGAACTTCATCCGCAAATGGAAGACAGAGTTAAAAATGAACACTTGAAAGAAAACGTCAAAGATCAAGGGAGACCTAAGAGACAGAAAGGCGGCCGTATGGTTGAGAAGCGAGATGGAAGAAAGCATAATGTACACTTCAGAAATAGATCACAGCTTCTTATGCACCAAAGAATACACAGAGGTGAGAAATCTCTTAAATGCTCAGAGTGTGGAAAGACTTTCAGTCACAGTGGTGAACTTCAACAGCATCACAGGACCCACACAGGGGAGAAAACTTTTCAGTGCTCAGAGTGTGAAAAGAAATTCCGTTGGAGTGGCCATCTTCAATTGCATCTAAGAACCCACACAGGGAAGAAACCTTTTGAATGTTTTGAGTGTGGAAAGAGATTCACTCAGAGTGGCACACTTCACTTGCACCAAAGAACCCACACAGGGGAGAAACCCTTTGAATGCTCAGAGTGTGGAAACAGATTTAGTAGCAGTGGCAATCTTCAACAGCATCAACGTACCCACACAGGGGAGAAACCTTTTGAATGCTCAGAGTGTGGAAAGAAATTTAGTTGGAGTGGCCATCTTCAGTTGCATCTAAGAACCCACAGTGGGGAGAAACCTTTTGAATGCTCAGCGTGTGGAAAGAGATTCAGTCAAAGTGGCAGTCTTCAGCGGCATAAGAGAACCCACACAGGGGAGAAACCTTTTGAATGCTTAGAGTGTGGAAAGAGATTTAGTAGCAGTGGCAATCTTCAACAGCATCAACTAACCCATACAGAGGAGAAACCTTTTGAATGCTCAGAGTGTGGAAAGCGATTCTGTCAGAGTGGCAGTCTTCAGTATCATCAAAGAACCCACAGAGCAGAGAAACCTTTCGAATGCTCAGAGTGTGGAAAGAGATTCAGTAGCAGTGGAAGTCTTCAACAGCATCAACGAACCCACACAGGGGAGAAACCTTTTGAATGCTTAGAGTGTAGAAAGAAATTCGGTTGGAGTGGCCACCTTCAATTGCATCTAAGAACCCACACAGGGGAGAAACCCTTTGAATGTTCAGAGTGTGGAAAGAGATTCAGTCAGAGTGGCAATCTTCAATATCATCAAAGAACCCACACAGGGGAGAAACCTTTTAAATGCTTACAGTGTGGAATGAGATTCAGTCAGAACGGCGGTCTTAAATATCATCAAAGAACCCACACAGGGGACGAACCCTTTGAATGCTCAGAGCGTGGAAAGAGATTCAGTAGCAATGGCAATCATCAACAGCATCAACAAACACACACAGGGGAGAAACCATTTAAACGCTCGGAGTCTGGAAAGAAATTCAGTTTTAGTGGCCATCTTCGAGAGCATCAAAAAACCCAACCTGCGGAGAACCTTTTTGAGTGCTCAGAGTGTGGAAAGAGATTCAACTTAAATGTCCATCTTCAACGGCATAAGAGAACCCACACTGGGGAGCAACCCTTTGAATGCTCAGAGTGTGGAAAGAGATTTACTCGAAGTCATACTCTTCAGCTGCACCAAAGAACCCACACAGGGGAGAAACCTTTTGAATGCTCAGAGTGTGGAAAGAGATTCAGTCGGAATAGCAGTCTGCATCTGCATCAGAGAACCCACACAGGGGAGAAACCTTTTGAATGCTCAGAGTGTGGAAAGAGATTCAGTCGGAGTGGCCATCTTCAACGGCATCAGAGAACTCACACAGGGGAGAAGCCCTTTGAATGCTCAGATTGTGGAAAGAGATTCTCTCAGAGTGGCAATCTTCAGTATCATCAAAGAACCCACAGTGGGGAGAAACTTTTTGAATGCTCAGTGTGTGGGAAGAGATTCAGTAGCAGTAGCAGTCTTCAGCAGCATCACAGAACCCACACAGGGGAGAAACCTTTTTGATGTTGAGAGCGTGGAAAGAAATACAGCTGGAGTGCTGCTCTTCAATTGCATCAAAGAACCCCCACAGGGAAGAAACCTTTTGAATGCTCAGAGCGTTGAAAGAAATTCAGTCAGAGTGGCGTCTTCAACATCATCAGAGAACTCTCACAGGGAAGAAACTTTTTGAATGATCAGTGTTTGGGCCCAGCACTGCCAGTGTCTAGCCCAGAGCTGCCCAAGTGAGGCTCCCATGGTATGGTGATGTGACCCCAATGAAGGAGGCCACCTCCCCTCACTGAGCTCACTGACATGCCACCTGCCCATCAGCCTCTCTTACCACAGTGGCAGCTGTTGTCCTGGAGGGCCCAATATGTCCGAGGGAAGCAGCCTATGTCAGAAGCCCCAGAAGAGCCAAGGAAGGACCTCAGTGGACGGAGACCGAGCTGGGAGGGGTTAGAGAAGGAGGAAGTGACCAGAACCCCAGGAGACTATGGCAAGTGAAGCAGGAAGCCAGGATGGAGATGAGAACCTGGGAGACACCTGGCTTGGTGGTAGGACATGCTCCCTTGCCTCAAAGAGGCACTACCCAGGCTACGTTGGTTAGCTGAGTCTCGCAGGGCCCAGAGGAGAAGGCGGAAGTTCACAGGCAGACAACTGCAACCTTCAGGGCTCTGGCATCAGCTGGGTCTGGGTGGAGACACCCCTTGCTGAGGGGTGGGAGGCCCTGAGGGTTTGGTCCTTCGGGACTTCCTGCTGGAGCAGGATGTGGACCTGGTGTGCATGACCGAGACTTGGGTTTGAGATGGGGAGACAGTAGCTCTCTCCCAGTTGGCTCTTCCTCCACCAATCCTGGACTAAGGGGTGGGGAGGAGGAGTGGCTCTGTTAATCTGAGAGGCTTATTCCTTCAGAGCGTTCCCACCACTGAAGCTCACGGGCATAGAATGCACTGTATGGTGTGGGAAGCCGGGGAGAATTTGGCTATTTGGTTAGTGTACCCAACGCACCAACCGATAGCCTGTCATCCCTGGTGGAGGCCGTGTTGGGCTGGGCATTGGAGCACCCTAGACTGATAGTCCTCCTGGGTGACTTCAATGTCCATGCCAACGATGGCAGCCTCCACACAGGCGATGGACCTGGTGTCATCCATGGTGGCACTAGGACTCCGTGTATAATGGCTCCCACCCACCGGACGGAGCATATCCTTGACTTGATCTTCATGGTGGGGGTTACAGTGGACTGGATGACTGCCACGGCAGTGCCTTGGTTGGCCCACCATGCCCTGAAGGCCTGTGTGAACGTTCCACCCTGATTCTGTTCAGGCGATGAGCACATTGTAGCTCGCTCACGGAGCCAAATGGACCCAATGTGGCTTCAGATGGCTCTGCTGGATCCGATGCCCGCTGGCAACTCGGATGCGCTGGTGGAGGATTGGCACAGCCGACTCTCTGCAGCCATCGACGAGATCGCTCCCCGACACCCTCTGCGCCCTCACTCTGGGCTAGCTTCTTGGTTTGCCCAGGAGCTGTGGCTGATGAAGCGAGAGGTTACACGGTCAGAGAGACGGTGGCGTCATGCCCGTGACGAAGTTATAAGAGCACCTTAGAGGACGTCTATGAGATCCTAGGAGATGGCAGTTAAAGTTGCAAAAAGAAAGTACTGTGTGTCCTCGATTGCATCTGCGAGGTCACACCCAGCCCAATTATTTAGAACAATTCGGTCCATAACAACTCTGCCACAAAGCAGACTAAATGCTAAGGAATTGGATATTGGCTCTGAGGCTTTTGCAAGCTGTTTCGCAGATAAAGTCATTACCTGCTAACTGTAAGAGTGGTTGGGCAGTGGAACAGTCTGACTCGGGAGGTGGTGGATGCTCCTTCCCTGGATGTTTTCAAGCGGAGGCTGGACGACAATCTTTTGGGTATGTTGTAGGTATGTAGGGCTCTCTTTTGGCTCTGCTCCTGCAGAGTGCAGGGGGCTGGACTAGATGACCTGCAAGGTCCCTTCCAACTTTAACATTCCATGATTCTACTTCCCTCCACAGTGGAGACAGTCAATGAACTCAAGGCCCCATGCACGTCTTCTAGTCAGGTTTTGGATTATTTCAGTCCATTCGACCTAGAGGAAGTCGACTAATCACTCTCAACTGTACGCCCAACCACCTGCAGCCTTGACCCATGCCCATTGTGGCTAGTTAAAGCTGGTCGCAGTGGGCTACAAGGTGCCCTAAGGAATATTATCAACAAGTCCCTCTCTGAGGGACTGTTCCCCGGGGCACTCAAGGAAGCAGTGGGATGCCCACTCTTAAAAAAAAAAAATCCTTGGAGCCAGCCAAATTGGCTAAACTATCAGCCGGTTTCCAATTTGCCTTATCTGGGCAAACTAATCGAGAGGGCGGTGGCAATTCAGTTGCAGGGTTTTTTGGATGATGCTTCCACATTAGAGACTTACCAGTCCGGCTTCCGACCAGGACATGGGACAGAGACAGCACTGGTCACCCTCACAGACGACCTCTGGAGGCATCTGGATCGGGGCGGTTTGGTAGTGTTGTTGCTGTTGGACCTGTCGCTGGTATTCAACACGGTCGACCATCAGCTACTGATCCACCGCCTCGCTGACACTGGGATTCAGGGGTCTGCCTTGCAATGGCTGTCCTTGTTCCTTCACAGTTGGGGACAAAGGGTGGCACTAGGGGAAACAGCTGTCCCAAAAGCACCCGCTAGCTTGCGGAGTGCCCCAAGGGGCGGTACTTTCCCCAGTGCTATTTAACATCTATATGCACCGCCTTGCCTCGATTGCCCGGAGGCATGGGCTGGGCTGTCACCAGTATGCTGACAGCACCAGCTCTATCTGCTGTCGGGTGGCCGGTTTGACTCTAGTCCAGAAGATCTAGACCTGGCGTTGCAGGCTGTGGCTGGCTGACTTAAGACTGAACTGACTGAAATTGAATCCAACCAAAGCGGAGGCCCTGTGCCGGAGTTGGGGCGGCCCAGGGTTAGGGATCCCACTCCGGACCTTTGATGGGACACCCTTGGTGCCAGCGCCGGAGGTGAGGAGTTTGAGAGTGCTCTTGGATGCCTCTTTAACGATGGAGACCCAGGTAGCAGCCACTGCTAAGTCAGCCTTTTCTGACCTTTGGCTGTTTAGGCAGTTGGTTCCCTTCCTGGAACACAGAGACTTGGCGACAGTGATCCGCGCGATGGTCGCCTCGAGACTGGACTACTGTAATGCTCTCTACATGGGGCTGCCCTTGTCCCAAATCCGGAAGCTTCCGCTGGTGCAGAACGCAGCAACCAGGCTGTTGCTGGGCCTCCCCGTGCGGGAGCACATCCAGCCTGCGCTAAAAGCACTGCGCTGGCTACCTATAGCGTACCGAATTCAGTTCAGGGTGCTGATGCTTACCTTTAAAGCCCTTTATGGTCAGGGACCTACTTACCTGCGGGACTGCCTTTCCCCACAGGTTCCCTAGAGAGCACTGCGTTCAGGGTCTCAAAATCACTTGGCCCTCCCTGGTCCCAAGGACGCCAGGCTGGCAACAAGCAGGGCCAGGGCCTTTTCAGTGGCGGCTCGAACCGGGTGGAATGAGCTCCCGGAAGAGATCGGGGCCCTGTGGGAACTTTTACAGTTCTGCAGGGCTTGTAAAATGGAGCTCTTCCGCCAGGCTTTTAGGTAAGGAGCCTCACCTAATAACCTAAGATCCTGTGCCCAATACCACCGTCCAGTCTGAGCCTGCCAGCAGGGGGGGGAAATCATTTGCTGATTGTAATCTATATGGTTTGTTTCTACCGTTGTACCGCCATTGTCATATAACCGGTTTTAATAATTATGTCGTGTTTTATGAGGATGTTTACATTGATGTTTTTATCTGTTATTTACTTGTTGCAATTTCGTGTAAGGTGCCCTGAGGCTGCTCGGCGGGCGGGGGGGGGGGGATGCAAACCTAAATAAATAAATAAAAATACTTTGCCCTTAGAAAGAGTCTTCACACCTAAAAGACAACCACAGACCATACAAAGCACTGAAAAGGTGTAAACGGTTGTAAAAAATCTAGAATCTACACAGAATGAAACCGTACCCTAACCACAAATAAATGTTATAATTGCTCAGACTATGGAAAGAGAACATAAGAGAAGCCAATGTTGAATCAGGCCAATGGCCCCTCCAGTCCAACACTCTGGGTCACACAGCGGCCAAAATATACCAGGGGCCATCAGGAGGTCCAGCTGTGGGGCCAGGACACTAGAAGCCCTCCCATTGTTGCCCCCCCTCCCAAGCACTAAAAAGTCAGAGCATCCCTTGCCCCAGTCTGAGGGTTCATATAAGAACATAAGAGAAGCCAATGTTGGATCAGGCCAATGGCCCATCCGGTCCAACTCTCTGTGCCAGGTGCCCTCAGGAGGTCCAGCAGCGGGACCAGGACACTAGAAGCCCTCCCACTGTGCCCCCCCACAAGCACCAAGAATGCAGAGCATCACTTGCTCCAGAGTCCCTATCTATACCCTGTGGCTAATAGCCACTGATGGACTTCTGCTCCATATGTTTATCTAATTCCCTCTCGAAACTGTCCATGCTTGTAGCTGCCACCACCTCCTGTGGCAGTGAATTCCATGTGTGAATCACTCTTTGGGTGAAGAAGAACTTCCTTTTATCCGTTCTAACCCGACTACTAAGCAATTTCATGGAGTGCCCACGAGTTCTTGTCTTGTGAGAAAGGGAGAAAAGTACCTCTTTCTCCACCTGTTCTATCCCATGCATAATCTTATAAACCTCGATCATGTCGCCCTTCAGCCGTCGTTTCTCCAAGTTTTTGTTCATCAATGTGCCTACTTTCTTTTCGCATTGAGGAGTCCCCCCCCCCAGGGGAGGAAATTTATCAATGCTCGGTGTGTGGCAAGACCCGAGGCACAGACCTGATTTTCATGTTCCTCGGAGAATCGATACAAGGGTGAAACTTCCCTATAGCTGGTTCTGATGATGTTCTTCAAATACCCTGATGTTGGAGGTTCAGAAAGGCTGAGGACGTAGTTACACAAAGGAAGGCCTTTTCAGTGCTTGCCCTCCTCCGTGAAATTCGCTACTAACTTGAGGTAACTGATATCTACAGCCTCTCTTCTGTTGGCGTAAACCTGGTGTGACCAGCTGGCATCCTTAATTCACAAACATTTTCATCTGACTAGCAGATCTAGAGAGGCATTTCTCAACCCTGCTGTGCACTTTTTGGGATCTCACCACTCTGAAGCCCAAAGCATCCCGGCAGTACGATTAATTTGGGTCAAAAGGAAAAGGTTGGGTCCCCTAACCCAACAACTCAAAAGGTTCTAAGAGGTTAGATCTCCCCCCCCCCGCAACACTGGGATTGAGGAATTCGTGCCCCACAAGGAGAACCAGTTTGGTGCAGTGGTTAAGTGCGCAGACTCTAATCTGGGAGAACCGGGTTTGATTCCCCACTCCTCCACTTGCACCTGCTGGATGACCTTGGGCAAGCCATAGTTCTGATAAGAGCTGTCCTTGAAAAAGAGCGGTTTCTGTCAAGAGCTCTCTCAGCCCCACCCACCTCACAGGGTGTCTGTTGTGGGGAGGGGAAGGGAAAGGAGTTTGTAAGCTGCTCTGAGACTCCTTTGGGTAGTGAAGGGCGGGGTATAAATCCAGTCTCCTCTTCTTCACCTGCCAACTCCATCGATACATGTCCTTTTCCACCCCAGCGTGGGAGGGAGAAGTAAGATTCTTTACTCCTGCTCTGAACACACACACACACACACACACACACACACCCTTTCTGTGAGCTGGAAACGACCTGGACTAAGCCCTGGGCCGAGGTTTACACAGACGACCCCTTCCTCCTCAGAGCCCCCCCACTCCACCCCCGGAATTCCTCCACTGAGACTGTGCCTTCATGGTGGAAACTGAGAAAATTCTCTTTCCCATCTTCCCTACTTTATTTTGGAGAGGTCTCTGCATGAGGGTTGGTTAACAGGCCCGAAGGAGAAAAAAATATCCTGCCTCATTCCCAGGGGCTCAGTGTGTGGAAACAGGCATCTGAAGAAATGAATAACATCCCGTAATGCCTCTGTTAGAAGGAGAGGACAGTTTTTTCCTCCAGGCAGTTGGCAACCCTGGATTAAGAAGAAGAAGAGATTGGATTTATACCCCGCCCTTCACTACCCAAAGGTGTCTCAGAGCGGCTTACAAACTCCTTTCCCTTCCCCTCCCTGCAACAGATACCCCGTGAGGTAGGAGGGGCTGAGAGAGCTCTGACAGAAACTGCTCTTTTTCAAGGACAGCTCTTGTCAGAACTATGGCTTGCCCAAGGTCATCCAGCAGGTGCAAGTGGAGGAGTGGGGAAATCAAACCTGGTTCTCCCAGATTAGAGTCCGCACACTTAACCACTACAACAAACTGTTTCTTTGCGAATCGGAGAAAACAAAACTCGGCTAAGGAAGAGTCACAGCTCATTTAAAGGTATTATTATTTGTACCAGGTAAACCAGACTTTGTGCTTTCTGTACTTTGTAAGTTTTGTAATGAGTTGGGCTTCATTAAATGGGTCGAAGGTCAGTGCGGTATGTCTTTTTTCAGTTGTAGAAGGGAGTATAAACGCTGTGTAGCCCTAAGCGGCTCTAAAATGGAAACTGTATTATACTAAGAAATGTCTAAAGACCAAACAAGAACGATAACAAGTTATGCACCAAAGTTATGGAATGAGCTCCCAGCTGAAATCCGAGCGCTATGGGATTTGCAACAATTCTGTAGAGCAGTAAAGACCGAGCTCTTCCGTCAAGCATTTCGACATGCTTGCCACACCGGTAGTACTGCAACAGCACTTTATACAGAATGCCACCATATTTTAATGTAATTAGTATTTATTGTATTGTTTTTAGATGTAGTAATATTGTGTTTTAAATTGTATACTGGTTTTAACTGTTTGTAAGCCGCCCTGAGCCGCCTTGGCGGGAGGGTGGGATAAAAGTCCAATTAATAAATAAACAATAATTCTTACCATCAATGTTACAATATAAACATACAACGAAGAATCATAAATGAAACCCGGCTCATAACTTTGAACTGCCTGCAAAAGGAACTATGTAGTATAAACAATTGCAGGGGCCCTGTAAATATCTCACAAGTAACACGGCTCTGGACTCTGTATACAGCCCTGGAATCAATAATACGTTTATCATGAGACAAGGATTCCAGATGTGACCTTGTTTTGAGACCTTTATCAATTGTTTCTGTTGTTATCAGTCAATATACCATTTCAGAAAAAGGACAATCTCACATGACAACATGGACCCCTGAAAGGTTGAGTCTGGTGTATGACGATCAGTTACAGTTGAGTTATTACCTTTGTTAATATTAGTCGGAAGTGCAACTATGTGGACCTGGGAACTGCTCTCCGGCCCGCATCCTCGGACCCAGCCCTGCATTTCCCGGGGCAGGAGAGTCAGGAACTGCTCCAGGATCACCAGGTCCAGGATCTGCCTCTTGGTGCGCCTCTCCGGCTCCAGACAGTGGCTGCAAAGTCCGTGGAGCTGGCTGCAAACCTCTCGGGGCCCATTTGCTACCCCAATAGGCTGTCTCCTAATTAAGTGGGGGAAATTAGCTCTTGGGAGACAGCAAGAGGGGAGACAACAGCGCAAGAGCTCCACCTTTGTATACCTTGTCTAATTCCTTCAGAGAACTCTGACACAAACCAGCCTGGTGGCAAAATGAAAGCATTTTATTGAGAAATTAAAAAAAACAAAATAAATGTTTAAGCACACTAGAACACACACACACAGGGTAGCTAAGGAAATAAAGGGAGGAAGGAAGGGGGTGGAGGGAGAGCCAAAGTGACCTCAGAGATGCTCTGGTTTCCAGTCTTGGAGAGGACTGCTCCGCGGGCAGAGAGAGATGCACAATGCCTGCGTTTCACGGAGAAAAGGAGGCCCGGGACATGGAGGTGCGTGATGGTGCATGCACACAAACACACAATGGGACTGAGACCCATGTTTGTACCCAGAAATGCTACCTAGGCTATGCTGAAGATCCAAAAGACCAGCGATATTGATACGTCTACGGGAACTAACCCAAAGACTCAGACAAATGGTGGATGGTTTGTCCAGATGCAAATCAAAACCTTGAGTGGACCTGGATAGTCCTTTTGAGTTAAAATATGGCCGCTGGTGCTTTTGTGACCCTCCGTGTTCAGGATGTGGAGATGGTGTCAGGCATAAGAGTTATGCTACGTGTCGGTGCCGGGGAGGAAAGAGGCACCATCCAAGCAGGATGCTGTTTTTCCTGAGAAATCCATTGGTGTAAAATAGGCATGACTGTTAGAATGGGGGACTGTTTATGGCATGCCAGCCTCTCTCTCTGGCGTCGCCTGCCAGGTGTTTTCCCAGGGTCCTTGCCTCGGAGTTCCGGCATCTGCTATTTCAGGCCAGGCAGTGTATGATTTTGTGATGGTGGTGATCTATATGTGTGAAGAGTGTCTGGTCTTTTTCTCTCGAGTGCCTGACTGTACCCTTCTGCAGGACAGAACTGACTGGTAACACATCGGCCTCATGGTAGCGGAATTGCCGGAAGCGTCGACAATGTACATCTGAGATTGCAGTGAGCTGAGAATGGATCTCCAGCTTTCTCAGAATTCAACACCACTTGCAGCTTGGGTGGGATGGGAGCCTTTCCTTGCTGTCTAGCCATTTCCAGGTCCTTCTGGGTTCAGGTCAGACGACTTGGATTTATACCTCGCCTTTCACTTGGGAGTCTCAGAGGGGCTTACAAAGTCCTTTCCCTTCCCCTCCCCACAACAGACACCCTGTGAGGTAGGTGGGGCTGAGAGAGCTCTTTCAAGAACTCATAGAATCTGCAGGAGCGTAGCTGAAAGATAGTCCTACAACATACCTGAAAGACGGTCATTCAGCCCCTGCTTGAAAACATCCAGCGAAGGAGCATCCACCACCTCCCGAGGCAGTCTGTTCCACTGCTCAACCACTCTTCTTACAGTGAGGAAGTTTCTCCTGATATTTAACCGGTGACAACTCCCTTGTAATTTCCACCCATTCGATCTAGTCTTGCAATCTGGTGCAACAGAGAATAGATCTGCTCCATCTTCTACCCTCATGGCAGCCAGGACAGCATAGGCCTAGCTGACAACATTTTACCAATTTGTCAACAAAAATATTATGTGGAACCTTATCAAAAGCCTTACTGATATCAAGATAAACTATGTCTACAGCATTCCCCTGATCCAGCAAGGTAGTAACTTTCTCAAAAAAAAGAGATAAGGTTGGTCTGACATGACTTGTTCATGAGAAATCCATCCTGGCTCTTTGTAATCACAGCCATCCTTTCTAAATGCTCAAGGACTGTCTGATTATTTGCTTTAAAACTTTCCCAGGTATAGATGTAGTTACCTGGCTCCTCCTTTTTCCCCTTCTTGAATTTGGGGACAACATTGGCCCGCCTCCAGTCTTCTGACACCTCACCTGTTCTCCAAGAATTCTCAAAAATAATGGACAGGGGCTCAGAAATTAAATCTGCAAGTTCTTTTAGTACCCTTGGATGCAGCTCATCTGGCCCCGAGGACTTAGTTTCATTTAAAGAAACTAGGAGTTTATGTTCTACGCCTATGCCGATCCTAGGTTGCAACTCCCTTCCCACACCATGTGCTGTGTTTCTGCCACGTCGAGCACCATTTCCCTTGCAAGAGGAGACTGAGGAAAAGTAGGAACTGAGCAGTTCTGCCCTCTCTTTATCACCTGTTAACAATTTCACTTTCCTGTCTCTGCACTGGGCCTACCCGTGTCCTTGCTCTTTTTCTTACTTTGAACATAAGAAAAGAACCCTTTTTTGGTTGTTTTTAGCATCTCTCAGTAGCCCAGGGGTGGCCAAAGTGTGGCTTGAGAGCCACATGCAGCTCTTTCGCACAAATTGTGCGGCTCCCGGCGGGGCATCTGTGGAAACGAAGGGGAGGCACACTTTTTCTCCCTCCCTCCCACCTATTTGCGCTCTCTCTCTCTCCACCTCTTTCATTCTTTCCACCTTTATATCTTTTTTTCTCTTAGACAAATAAATATCATTAGCAAGCCAATAACTATAATTGGACAAATAAATATCACTATAAATATCTGTTTTTACTCCTTTTGTTGAGAGCCAGTTTGGTGTAGTGGTGAAGTGCATACCACCTTCCCCTCCCCACAGCAGACACCCTGTGAGGTAGGTGGGGCTGAGAGAGCTCTTTCGAGGACTGCCCTTGAGAGAACAGCTCTGACACAACTATGGCTTGCCCAAGGTCATCCAGCAGGTGCAAGTGGAGGAGTGGGGAATCAAACCCGGTTCTCCCAGATTAGAGTCTGCGCACTTAGCCACGACACCAAACTGGCTCAAGGGAAGGGATCTGAGAGGCAAAGCATGCTAGTTCCCCCAAGGGGTTAACATTATTAAGTGGTCCGGTCCGACTTCTGGGTGTTCGTGATTTGAGCCTCCCTGCAGCTAACATCCTTACCTTTTTCATGGCCAGAGAAAATCCCATCAAGGAGAACCCTTGACTGGGTCATTAGGACCACCTGACCCTAGAGAGGCAGGAAGTATCATATGGGTATAGACCAGAGGAAAGCCGTGCTAACTTTATGCTCATGCCCTGCTAGTATGCCTTGATATTTTCCTGCTTCATTGCGATACCTATGAGAAGGTAGAATGGGAGGAGCCAAAGTGGCTCGATAAACAGCTTTCTAAAGACCTGAGAAATAAAAAGACTCATTCAGAAAGTGGAAGGAGGGTACATAAGAACATAAGAGAAGCCAATGTTGAATCAGGCCAATGGCCCCTCCAGTCCAACACTCTGTCACACAGCGGCCAAAATATACCAGGTGCCATCAGGAGGTCCAGCAGTGGGGCCAGGACACTAGAAGCCCTCCCACTGCTGCCCCCTCCAGCACCAAGAATAGAGTGCATCACCTGGCCCAGACTGAGAGTCCCCATCTATACCCTGTGGCTAATAGCCACTGAGGGACTTCTGCTCCATATGTTTATCTAATTCCCTCTTGAAACTGTCCATGCTTGTAGCTGCCACCACCTTCCATGGCAGTGAATTCCATGGGTTAATTGCTCTTTGGGTGAAGAAGGAATTCCTTTTATCCGTTCTAACCTGACCGCTCAGCAATTTCATGGCGTGCCCACGAGTTCTTGTATTGTGAGAAAGGGAGAAAAGTACTTCTTTCTCAACCTGCTCTATCCCATGCATAATCTTATAAACCTCGATCATGTCTTATAACCAAGGAAGAATGTAAACCAATAATCAGGGCTGGCAGAGAGAGAGAGAGAGAGAGAGAGAGAGAGAGAGAGAGAGAGAGAGGGTTGGAATGCTAAGGCTCAGTGTGAGCTTAGGCTAGTGCAGGGGTTGACCAAACTTGCTCAGCATAAGAGCCATGTAGAGTAAAAGTCAGCTGTTCATGAGCTGCAAGACAGGAACAATTATTACACACATTTTTTATTTTTAAAATATGCAAAATTGCTTTTTATTAACATTAAATGAGACTGCCAAAAATAGAAGAAGAGATTGGATTTATACCCCACCCTTCACTACCCAAGGGAGTCTCAGAGCAGCTCACAAACTCCTTTCCCTTCCCCTCCCCACAACAGACACCCTGTGAGGTCGGTGGGGCTCAGAGAGCTCTGGCAGAAACTGCTCTTTTTCAAGAACAGCTCTTATCAGAACTATGGCTTGCCCAAGGTCATCCAGCAGGTGCAAGTGGAGGAGTGGGGGAATCAAACTCAGTTCTCAGAGCAGCTTACAAACTCCTTTCCCTTCCCCTCCCCACAACAGACCCCCTGTGAGGTAGGTGGGGCTGAGAGCGCTCTTGACAGAAACTGCTCTTTTTTCAAGGACAGCTCTTGTCAGAACTACGGCTTGCCCAAGGTCATCCAGCAGCTGCAAGTGGATTGGGGAATCAAACCCGGTTCTCCCAGATTAGAGTCCCCCACACTTCATCACTACACCAAACTGGCTCTCTTCAACCCTAATGCAGACACCTCTCCAAAATAAAGTTGGGAGAGGGAAAGAGAATTTTATCAGTTTCTGCCATAAAGGCACAATCTCAATGGAGGAATTCAAGAGGGGGGGGCTCTAAGGAGGAAGGGTCTATGTGTAAGCCTTGGCCAGGGATTAGTCCAAGTCATTTCCAACTCATGCAAAGGGCGGTGGGTAGTGTTCCCTCTAAGCTGAGTTAGTGTGAGCTAGCTCACAGTTTTTTAGCCTCCGGCTCACACATTTTTGTCTCAGCTCTGGACGGATGGCTCCAGAGCAAACTAATTTATGCAGTGGCCAAATCGCTCACTCACAACTTTAATGCCAGTAGCCCACAAAGTAGAATTTCCGCTCACAGGGGGTGCTGGGGCTGGGCCAGAGGCATTTCTAAGTCATTAAAAGAACTGGGACCCAATGACATCATAGGGAGAAGCCAGGGACATCACAGGCCGTTGTCACTATCTACGGAGGTGGAACTATGTGGCATTTAGGGAAAGGCTCCCCAGAAAATTAGGGCAGCCTGGGAACCCCCCTTGCAATGCCCCTGGGCTGGGCTAACCCCAGGAACAGGTGCCTTCTTAAAACGCAGCACAGATTCTATTGCTAGGGACTGTTTTCCCACTCTCAGAACTGTCATTACAGTCCTAGAGTAGCCTATCTGGGCTCGAAAACCTTATTGGAAAAACTATTCTGCATTTTCTTTGCAACTTTTTTTGGGCTGCAAAGTATTGTGGAGTCCTGTGTCCAGTTTTGTGCACCACACTTTAGGAAGGATGTTGACAAGCTCAGGTGTGTCCAGAAGAGGGCGACCAGGATGGTGAGAGGGTTGGAATCCAAGTCTTACGAGGAAAGGCTGAAAGGGTTGGGTATGTTTAGCCTGGGAAAGAGAAGGCTCAGAGGGGACATGATGGCAGTCTTCAAGTATTTGAAGGGCTGTCATGTAAAAGATGGAGCAGAGCTATTCTCTCTTGCTCCGGATTGCAAGACTGGATCTAATCGGTGGAAATTACAAGGGAGGCGTTACCGGCTAGATATCTGGAGAAACTCCCTAACTGGAGGAGTGGTTGAGCAGTGGAACAGTCTGCCTCGGGAGGTGGTGGATGCTCCTTCCCTGGACATTTTCAAGCGGAGGCTGGACAACCATCTTTTGGGTACGTTGTAAGTATGTAGGGCTCTCTTTCGGCTCTGCTCCTGCAGAGTGCAGGGGGTTGGACTAGATGACCTGCAAGGTCCCTTCCAACTCTAACATTCTATGATTCTAAGTTTCATCCTTGTGGAACTTAGAGGAACGTGAAAGCCCGATCTGTGCCTCGGGGTCTTACCATACACCGACCATTGATGGGGTTCCTCCCCTGGGGGGGACGACTCCTCGATGCTGAAGGAGAGATCAACGGATCCTTTGACCAGCAGAGCCCGTGGCCCACCCTTGCTTTCTTCCCTGTGTGATCGTTTTGAGGTTTTGAACATGGCTAAAGCTCTTTCCACTCTCCGAGTGTTTGTAACATTCCTTCCCGGTTTAGGGTAATTTTTCTGTGTAGATTCAGGCTTCTTAAAACTGATCACATCTTTTCAATGCTTTGTATGGTCTGTGGTTGTCTTTTAGGTGGGAAATACGAGAAAAACTCTTTTTACGTGCTGAACGGTTACAGAGCTTTTAATGAAAACCTCGTGCAGTCACACGAGCCCAGGCGGAGACTAGGAGAATGGAGGAACAGAACGGCAGATTCAGAGGAGGAAGTAGTTTGCCAGCTCAACCAAAAGTGGAACCCCCTAGGAACAGGCAAGCTCTGCAGAGTACTAGCTTACAGTGCTTGGGTGCGTGCCATCTTTCCACCCATCACAGTTGCCAAAGAAGGTCCCTTCGTGCAAAAACATGATTCAGTGCTTGACGTCAGGGGTTTCTGGCAGCCAGTTTGGTGTAGTGGTTAAGTGCGCAGACTCTTATCTGGGAGAACCGGGTTTGATCCCCCACTCCTCCACTTGCACCTGCTGGTGTGACCTTGGGTCAGTCACAAGCTCTGGCACAGCTGTCCTTGAAAAAGGGCAGTTTCTCTCAGAAGTTCTCTCAGCCCCACTGACCTCACAGGGTGTCTGTCTGTTGTGGGGAGGGGAGGGGAAAGGAGTTTGTAAGCCGCTCTGAGACGCCTTTGGGCAGTGAAGGGTGGGGTATAAATCCAAACTCTTCTTCTTCTTCTGCGGCAGGCTCCGTTCGAACCAGGAAAAGGTAGCAGGGGAAGATCGTGCACGGGAGATGATAAGCTCCAACGGCAAGCTAGAATCCAAAGGTGGAGCCAGGGTCGCGCAGATCCAAGATGCCGCGAAATAGCTAAGAAATTACCTCGTTCTTCCTTCTGTAGGTTCCTTGATGCAGCTGAAGAGTGCGACTTTGACTGCGTCCCTTTTCACACACTCTGAGTGTCATGCCTGACCTACCCACCGTGGCACCTGGTGTCCCCGAGGAGTCTCCTTGGCCTCAGACTGGGGAGGGGAGGGTTCTTCTCTCACCCCTGCCCTCTTCCTCCCAACCAGTGTACTGCCATCTCAGCACTCTACTGCTGGCTGTAAATCCCGGCCTGCTGCTGGAGTTTCCCTTTTATCCCTTCCTGCTCACCCAACACAGGGCTTCTTCAGAAGAAAGTGTTTATTGGTGAATCATAACTAAAGACACGTGTGCAGCTTGTGTCAGGAATGGCCGCATACAACAGGGCCTTCCAAATTATACTACATTCAAGCACCCCCCTAGCCGAGCTGAAGCCAATGAGTATAGTTTGTGAGTGTGGGCAAAGCAAGCGGGCATAGCAAGCAAAACAATCTAGAAACTGTTGGTTCCCAGCATAATACTCCAGCTGCTGGAGTATACAAGGTCAGAGACATGATAACATACAGACAGTGAAAGTTCAGAGGCTGGTAGAAAGTATTCCCTCTACATTCCATCCCCATGACAGGGCTACCTGACATCATGTCAGAATGGTTCCTGGGAGTCCAACCTCAGACTCCCCCAGCGTTCAACATGGGGCATGCCCGCCTGGACCCACCTGCCCCCCAGAGCCCAGAACGGTGGAGTGGTCTGCCCCACATTTCTGCTTTCTCTGCCAGACCCAGAGGGCACCAGCAGGCCGACACAGCCCAACATGAAAGGGTCATGACCTACAGCCAGGACTCGGTTCCCATCTCCACCATGGCTTCCCATGCCGCTTCCTATAGCCTCCTGGACCTCTGGCCACGTCTTACTGCTCTCCCCCTCCTCCCGCCTCAGCCTCTGTCCGCTGTGGACCTTCCTTGGCTATTTCAGGGCCCAGGCCTGCTCCTCTTGCTCTTCTTAGGCCCTCTGGGATGACAGCTGTACTGTAGTAAGGAGGGCTGATGAGCCAACAACATGTCAGTGAGCTGTGGGTGTTTTTTTTTACTCCGTTAGGGTTGCATCACCGTGCCATGGAAACCTCTTTTAGGACAGCTCCCAAGTCCAAGTCTGCTGACACCAGGCCTAGACCCTGATTGGGTCTTTGGAGCTTCAACAGGTTTCTCCCCAGGGTGGGTCCCCTGATGCCGTTGAAGTTTGAAACTCTGCCTGAATCCCTTTCCACAGTCTGAGCATTCAAAAGGTTTCTCCCGTGTGGGTTCTCTGATGCCGTTGAAGAGCGCTACTTTCACTGAATTTCTTTCCACACACTGAGCATTAAAAAAGGTTCTCCCCTGTGTGGTTTCTCTTGTGTAGTTTAAGAGTGCAACTCCGACTGAATCTCTTTCCACACTCTGAGCATTCAAAAGGTTTCTCCCCTGTGTGGGTTCTCTGATGCCGTTGAAGTTTACAACTCTGCCTGAATCTCTTTCCACAGTCTGAGCATTCAAAAGGTTTCTCCCCGTGTGTGTTCTCTGATGCTGCTGAAGATTAGAACTGACACTAAATCTCTTTCCACAGTCTAAGCATTTAAAAGGTTTCTCCCTTGTGTGGGTTCTTTGGTGCTTCCGAAGAGTACCATTCTCACTGAATCTCTTTCCACACTCTGAGCATTCAAACGGTTTCTCCCCTGTGTGAGTTCTCTGATGCTTTCGAAGATTCCCCCTCACGCTGAATCTCTTTTCGCACTCTGAGCATTCAAAAGGTTTCTCCCCTGTGTGGGTTTTTACATGCTCCAGAAGACTGCAGCTCTGACTGAATCTCTTTCCACACTCTGAGCATTCAAAAGGTTTTTCCCCTGTGTGGGTTCTTTGATGCAGCTGAAGATTGCTACTAGTACTGAATCTCTTTCCACACTCTGAGCATTCAAAAGGTTTTTCCCCTGTGTGGGTTCTTTGGTGCTTTTGAAGAGTGCCACTGCAACTGAATTTCTTTCCACACTCTGAACATTCAAAAGGTTTCTCCCCTGTGTGGGTTCTTTGATGAAGTTGAAGAGTACCACTCTCACTGAATCCCTTTCCACACACTGGGCATTCAAAAGGTTTCTCACCTGTGTGGGTTCTTTGATGCCGTTGAAGATTGCTACTACTACTGAATTGCTTTCCACACTCTGAGCATTCAAAATGTTTCTCACCTGTGTGGGTTCTCTGATGCCGTTGAAGAGTGCCACTCTGACTGAATTTCTTTCCACACTCTGAGCATTCAAATGGTTTCTCCCCTGTGTGGGTTCTTTGGTGCTGTTGAAGAGCACCACTGGTACTGAATTTCTTTCCACACTCTGAACATTCAAAAGGTTTCTCCCCTGTGTGGGTTCTTTGATGCAGTTGAAGATTACTACTGGTACTGAATTTCTTTCCACATTCTAAGCATTCAAAAGGTTTCTCCCCTGTGTGGGTTCTTTGATGCAATTGAAGATTGCAATTCTCACTGAATCTCTTTCCACACTCTGAGCATTCATAAGGTTTCTCTCCGGTGTGAGTTCTTTGGTGCTTCTGAAGACTGCCTTTCTGACTGAATCTCTTTCCACACTCTGAGCATTCAAAAGGTTTCTCCCCTGTGTGGGTTCTTTGGTGCTGTTGAAGATTGCAGTTCTCACTGAATCTCTTCCCACACTCTAAGCATTCAAAAGGTTTCTCCCCTGTGTGGGTTCTTTGGTGCTGTTGAAGATGTCTACTCTGACTGAATCTCTTTCCACAAACTGAACATTCCAAAGGTTTCTCCCCTTTGTGGGTGGTGAGATGCTTTCGAAGATGACCACTCAATCTGAATCTCTTCCCACACTCTGAGCATTGAAAAGATTTCTCCCCTGTGTGGGTTCTTTGATGCAGCTGCAGATGGCTACTCTGACTGAATCTCTTTCCACACTCCAAGCACTCAAAAAGCTTCTCCCCTGTATGCTTTTTTTGATGCAGTTTAAGGTGGTTTCTCTGACTGAATTTCTTTCCACACACTGAGCATTTAAAAGGTTTCTCGCCTGTGTGTGTTCTTTGGTGCACAAGGACCTGTGATCTATTTCTGATGTATTTTCCAAACTGAATGGATTTACTTGACTTCATTATCTTGTTTTTTGGAAAATATGCATTACTCTGTTCTCTCTCTCTCTTCTCAATCATATGGCTGCCTTTCTTTCTCTTAGGTCTCCCTTGATTCCTGACATTTGCTTTCAGGTTCTCCTTTTTAACTCCATCTGGCTGTTGGTGATGAAGTTCCTCACCCTCCTCATTCCTCTGATCATCCTCTGCTGGAATAAAGAGAGAGATCCTGTGAGCATCTGGAAGGGCTGGTAAGGTCCAAAGGCATATTATGTGACTGCAGGAGGAAAAGATTGATGGCCCTTTGGCCTCGTCCAGCTTGGCTGATTTTAACCACCCCTTTACTTTCCCTCAAAATATTTAGTCTTTAAGGATACATCACCCTCCCCAAGAGCCACAGCTGAGGTCTTACCCAAAAAGAGTTTCTGAGTCTCAAGCTTTCAGCCCCCCAGAAGGCCTCCCTCCCTCGTTACCCAGCAGGCTGTATGATTGTACTAAACCAAATGTTGCTCAGAAGAGAATTAGAAATCCCCCATAGCTAATCCTTGCCTATTTCCCTTGACATAACCATGAAGGATACTCTCAGCCAGCTCACTCAAGAAGGAAATATACTCTTGGGATCCTCCTGAGAAATTCTCCAGTCTTTCTTTGGACTCGAGGCTGTTGTCTGTTTCCACCGTAGAGAGAGAGAGAGGGAAAGGGTTTTTTTCATATATGGGGAAAGAAAGAAATTCAAGAATAAAAGTTCTTATAAATGCATTGATCTAGTCAGTTAATTTATCTTTTGTTCCCCTTTCTATGTTTCTGTCTTAAAATCATATATTTTAAAAAGCTTTTTTAAAAGAAAGAATAAAAATTGTTCTGGAAGGACAGAACCATTCTCAAGATCAAAGCCCACAATTCCAACCAGTATCAAGGGAATGGATCTGAGAGGCAAAGCATCCTAGTTCCACCAAGGGTTAACGTGACTCTTACGTGGCGTGGTCTGACTTGTGGATATTCGTGATTTGGGCCTCCCTGCAACTAACATCCTTATGTTTTTCAAGGCCAGAGGAAATTCCATCAAGGAGAACCCTTGATTGGGGCTTTAGGACCACCTGACCCTAGAGAGTATATGGGTATAGACCAGAGGAAAGCCATGCTAACTTTATGCTCATGGCAAGTTAGTACGCCTTGATATTTTCTTGCCTCATTACGATTCCTATGCTGTTCAGAGATACAATGCAGGTTGCAGCAAAATACAAAAATTTATTCATACGATAACACAATATCCTGTACAAACTAAGCCAAGCTTTGGCTACATCAAGTTCTACAAAAATGCAATGCAACATCTATTTTAACATTTCACAAGTTAAATGTATCAAAGTTCCAATATTCATGACCTGAAAGGCATTTTTCCGCATTTCGTTTTCGGAAAATCACTGATAACATCCTCAAAAATAATACTTCTCAGAATGTCTGCTTCAATTGTTAATATACACAGTGAGTTGAGTCTTTCTTGAAGCATAACTGATCTATTTGGGTTTTTTACACACTTCAGTCGTGAGAAAAGACCTCTTCTGTTGTGCAGTTGGGTGACGATTAATGTTAAAAATATTCTTAAGGTAAAATGTGGTTTGGATCCTATGACTGTTAGGTGGATCTGTAACTGGTTGACGGATTGCACCCAAAGAGTGCTCGTGAATGGTTCCTCATCCTCTTGGAGAGGAGTGACAAGTGGGGTCCTCTAGGAGCTGTCCTGGGACTTCACATCTTTATTAATGATTTTAAGGAAGAGATAGAGGGAATGCTTATTAAATTTGCAGATGATACGAAATTGGGAGGGGTAGCAAATACAGTAGAAGACAGAGTCAAGATACAGGATGATATTGACAGGCTGGAAACTGGGCTAAAACAAATACAATGAACATAAGAACATAAGAACATAAGAGAAGCCAATGTTGAATCAGGCCAATGGCCCATCTAGTCCAACACTCTGTGTCACACAGCGGCCAAAATATACCAGGTGCCATCAGGAGGTCCAGCAGTGGGGCCAGGGGATAAATTTATCCATGGGGATAAATGCAAAGCTCTGCACTTACACAGGAAAAACCAAATGCATAATTATAGGTTGGGGGAGACTTGACTTGGCAATAGTATGTGCAAAAAGGATCTAGGGGTCTTAGCGGACCATACACTTAACATGAGTTAGCAGTGTGATGCGGTAGCTAAAAAGGCAAATGCCATTTTGAGCTGTATCCACAGAAGTATAGTGTCCAGATCACACAAAGTGATGGTATTGCTTTACTCTGCTCTGGTTAAATCTCGCCTCGAGTATTGTGTTCAGTTTTGGGCACCACAATTTAAGAAGGATATAGAAAAGCTGGAACATTTCCAGAGGAG
The DNA here is from genome assembly GCA_029375565.1 of Gekko gecko. Classification (NCBI taxonomy): domain Eukaryota; kingdom Metazoa; phylum Chordata; class Lepidosauria; order Squamata; family Gekkonidae; genus Gekko; species Gekko gecko. The sequence goes on along the minus strand of JAPDNY010000002.1, from coordinate 1,281,545 downwards.
GGCAACAAAGAGGTCTGGAGACCAAGTCCTAGAAGGAAAGGTTGAAGGAGCTGGGTATGTTTAGCCTGGAGAGGAGACGACTGAGAGGTGATAGGATCACCATCTTCAAATACCTGAAGGGCTGTCATCTAGAGGATGGTGTGGAATTGTTTCCTGCTGCCCCAGAAGTTCAGACCAGAACAAGTGGGTTGAAATTAAATCGGAAGAGTTTTCGGCTAACCTTAAGGAAGAACTTCCTGACAGTCAGAGCGGTTCTTCAGTGGAACAGGTTTCCTCGGGAGGTGGTGGGCTCTCCTTCTTGAGAGGTTTTCAAACAGAGGCTAGATGGCCATCTGACAGCAATGCTGATTCTGTGAACTCAGGCAGATCACCAGAAGGGAGGGCAGGAAGGGCTGCCTCAGTGCTTAGTTCTCTTGGTGGCCCTTTCTTACATGCCAGGAAAAGGCTGATTGCCACTTCGGGGTCAGGAAGCAATTTGGGGTCAGGATTGCCACTTTGGGGTCAGGAAGCAAACTGGACTGGAGATCCTGGAGGTTTTTTGTCATCTACTGGGTGCAGAACAGTGGTCACAGTGGGAGTGGAGGGGGGAGGTATTTGTTAATTTCCTGCACTGTGCAGGGGGTTGGACTAGATGAACCTGGAGGTCCCTTCCCACTCTATGATTCTACGAGTAAAGGCAGAGCAGATGTCTGTAATCCCATCCAGGGGGAAGGGTGTCTTGTAAAGGTCGGCAGCTGAGAAATGAGGATCTGGCCCTTCCTAGGGTCTTTCTGAGGGCCTCTCATCCCCACCTTTGCCTCAGGCCCAGGAGACACCTTCTCCGGCTTGGGTGATGGTCACAACTCTGGCCTCAGTAGCCCCTGGGCAAGTGACACACACGAACACAGGAAGCTGAGTTATACTGAATCAGACCCTTGTGCTACTGAAGTCAGTCTTGTCTCCTCAGTCCAGCAGGGACTTTCTAGGGTCTCAGGCAGAGGTCTTTCACATAATCTCCTACCTGATTCTTTTAACTGGAGATGCTGCCAGGCTTTGAACCGGGGGCCTTCTGCATGCCACGCAGATGCCCTGCCAGTGAGCCCACAGCCCCTCCCCAAGAAGCACGACAGGCCTCAAGACGATGTATTGCTATTCAATATTTTGACTCATGCCCCCTCACAATGGCAGAAAATCGCACCTTTGGCACCTGTGAAAGAACCCTTACCCAGAAAGGCCACGTTCCCACAGTTCTCCAGCATGACTTCCCTGTAGAGAGCTCTTTGCCCCGGATCCAGCAGGGCCCATTCCGCCTCCGTGAAAGAGATGGACACCTCCTCAAAGGAAAAGGGACCCTGAAAGAAAAAGCAGGTTCCCTCGTCAGAGGTCACGCCAGGCAGAGACGGCACACACGGGAGGGGAGCAGTCTGGGAGGGGGCAGGATGTCAGGCTTGGGATGGGTCAAGGGAACGGCGTCCAGAGGATCTGTCGCCCAGACACCTTGCAGAAACCGCAGGAGCAGAAGCCCCCTCTGAGAAGGGAGGAGGGGCCCAGGCTGTCCGTCCACCCCACCCCACCCCACTCATCTCTCCTACCTGAACTGGAGGGGCAGCAGCCGTTTCCACACCTCTGAAAGGATGACGGCTCAACAGCATCTCTTCACTGCCTGCTCCTGAGACAAAGGAGGAAGGAAGGGCGTTTGCTTGATTGTTCCCGGGTTCACACACCCCCTTCCCTGGGTTGTGAAACCTCGCCCTGTGTACACTCAAGAAATTTGTTACACTTCTTACTAAATTCTGGGAGAGGTAGAAGAGAAGAACCAGGTACCTATGAGCCTCTGGGATTAGAGATGGTGTCAACATATTTCAGACTTCTCTGAGATTTCTGTCTGGCCTGGGGGTGGGGAATGGAGGGGTGTGGAAATGACATCCCTTGACATGTCAACGTCACATTAGGCCCCAAACCCATCCGTGATCAGAGCACATCTGGAACCTCTTGGGTAATATCAATGAGTTTCCAGAGCGTCTCTTTGGATGCTATCGTCACAACCGGGTTGGCAGGCAGAAGCGACATCAGCATGGCATCACGCCTCCCCCAAGCCCCTCCGAAGCCCCTCCCCAAACCTCCTTGGGGTGCCAGTCCACAGACTGCCGTATCCATCCCAGCATCCTGTTTCCCACAGTGGCCTATAAACACAGACACCAAAGCCAAATTTCCCCATGAATATTGGCCCCCCGAGGAACTGGTTTTCAGAGCTCTGCTGCCCCAGAAGGCGGAGGCTCCCTTTATTCACCAGGCTGAAGAGCTTTGTCTACCTTTTCTCTTTTGAGCCACCTTGAGTTCCTCTTTTGGGAGGAAGGTGAGGTGGGGATATTTTAACTAATGGGGGGAACTGCCTTCTGTGAATTCATCTAATCCCCTTTGAGTCACAGTTAGTGGGACACGGAGTGCTGCAAATTAACTCTGTGCTGTGTGAAGAAATCTTTCATTCTTTTCCTGACCTGAGCTCTCCACCCCTCCTACTCACGGGAGTGCCCCAAACACAGGCACAAAAAGTCCTTACCACAGGAGAGGGCATCTGGGGCACGCTCCATGGCCAGCACACTCCACCCTTGCTCCAAGGAAGCTCCTTCTGTCTCTGGGAACGTCACTTCTTTCTCCAGGGATGGTGCCCACATCTGAAACAGCAGAAAGGGAGAGGGGTAAGAGATGGAATGGGAAAGACCCCCAGGAAATGGATCCTCCGTAAGCATTCATACCCCTCCTCAGGCAGGAGCAGTTGGCAGCTGGACAGAGAGAAGCCAAAGTGCCCTTAATATTAATATTACCCCAGAATCACAAGCGCCATGCCGTCTGACCCAAAACGACAGAAAATGGATGCTAGCCAGAAAGACAAAAAGGTACGGAAAGGTGTCTCACAGGCTCATGAACTTCCACCCTAAAGTAATGCAGAATTTATAACAAGGGGTTTCTCGGGAAATCAGCTCCTCTCCTTGAGTTGACCTCTCCCACCCACAATCCTGCTTCCTCCCCATTTGCCCCTTTTAGCACATCCATAACATCTTGCAAGCATCTCCCATCCTGTAATTCGGGGGTCTGCAATGATTATTCATGCCCATAACTTGTCCCCTGGGAGAGCCATTCAGCTCTGGCCAAGCCTCCGATTTCCCTCCAGGAGAACACCAAGCGTCTCTTCAACATGCCACTAAGCACATCAAGCTGTCCGAAGCACCCATCTCCATTGTGTGTGTGTGTTCTCAGCTCCTATATCACACCCGCACTCGTGCTGGCGTGGGGGTCAACGCTCTCCCTGGGCAAGGTAGGCCGTTCCAAAACCCTTCTTCCTGGACCACGCTTCTTCAAGACTGGTAAACCTACCCTCTCCCAAAACCTATTCCCCGCTCATTCCTATTCTTATCTAGCTTTGCACGTGTTTGTTTTTCGATGAAACCTTACTGCTTGAACATCTGCCTGGTCTCCTTGACAGATTTTCTAAAGGAACAATCCCCGTATGCAAAGGTGTAGACTCCAGTTTCCCCCACTCTCTCTCGCACGGTCTCTAATAAGGCTGATCCCCCCAATTAAATAAGAGACAGCTGTCTGGGTCACAGCGGCCCCCACTCCCAGACTCTCCACCCGTCCATCAGCAGACCTGGTGAGTTATCTGGAGGGATCAGAAATTTCCTACTAGAAGAGGCCGTGAAATCTCCCACTTGGAGGATTAACACTTGGACAGATGCCTGGCAGGGACAATTGAGGATAAGGCCAGATATCCTTGCTTGAATTGGACATACCTGGAGGGAACCCCCCCTCACCTGCTCCGCCCGCCTCTCCTCCTCTGCCTGACTCAGGAGGAAGCCTTCGGCCAGGGCCACCGCCTGGGAACTGCTCTCCGGCCCGCATCCTCGGACCCAGCCCTGCATTTCCCGGGGCAGGAGAGTCAGGAACTGCTCCAGGATCACCAGGTCCAGGATCTGCCTCTTGGTGTGCCTCTCCGGCTCCAGCCAGTGGCTGCACAGTCCGTGGAGCTGGCTGCAAACCTCTCGGGGCCTGGCAGCCTCCTGGTAGCAGAACTGCCGGAAGCGTTGGCAACGTACATCTGGGATTGCAGTGAGCTGATCATGGGTATCTGGCCCTGGGTTTCCCCAGCATTCAACACCACTCCCAGCTTGGGTGGGACGGGGGGCCTTTCCTTGCTGTCCTGCCAGTTCAGGGTCCTTCTGGGTCCTGCTCTTCCATCTCCGTCCCCTTCTCTGGGGTCACCTCCGACTGTGTAAAGAGGCCTTCAGTCACTTGGCTATGGAGAGAGTCTTCTCTCTGTGGGGGAGAAGGAGAGACACAGACAGTAACACAGAAAATCAAAGAGAACGGAGATGCACCACTGAACATCACAAACCTTCACATGCTCAGGAGACACACGAGAATTGCCCTGGTGGATCAGAACGAAAGGGCTTCTTGTGGTTTGCAGACCAGGCTTAATCTCATTTTTCTACATTACAAGCCAAGCTATTTGAGATACGCCTCCTTGGTTCTTTGGGAAAGTTAAGTGTCTCTGCTTGGCTCTTTAAGGATGTCAACAAGCTTAGCCTCTCCTTACCTTGGCTCAGTCTGTCCTCGGGGCTAATTCTTAAGGGAAACCCCGAAAGGACAAGAGGGACAGGTGACCCTTGACCAATGCAGGCGTCTCTTCGGCAGGCCTGAAGCGTGAGGCAAGATCTCTGTCCGAGCCCTCAGCAGAGGGGAAAGGGCCGAAATGTGTCCCTGGGAAGAAGGAGCAGCTGAGATCGGGAGAGGAAGGAAGACCAGCTTAACAGGGGGTGTGGCCACATCAGCATGCTCCGCCCCCTCTCTGCCTGCCTGAGGGGAGTCCCCTCCTTCAGTGATGGGTGGGGGCACCGGGGGCGTTTCCATCACCTGTGAACAAAGTTTTATCCAAGCTACCAGCTTTCCTGGGCAGGCACCCTTCTTCAGATACGATTTGTCAGAAACGTTCCTCTCCTCCGCTGGGTGGGTTTTGGACACCCGCTGGCAGCCCCGGCCCCCCACTGGAAGGCCTCTGGGTCTCAGGATGGGGCTGCGGCTGATTCCAGGGCAGGTGGGAGTTTCCTCCCCCCACCCCCAAGCCCTTTCTTACTCAAGACCAGCTTTTTGTTTGGCGATTTAAATGCTCCCCCGAAACCAAACTCTGATTCCAGAGCGGTGCAGAACTGGTGGCTAACAGGGGTTGTCAGCCTCCAGGTGGAGCAAATGTAGAAAAACGCCGCGTTAAAACAAAACACACCATACTAATATGCTACTATATCTTCATATATTGATTCAAATCATATACGTAAATACAATAGAGACCCTAGTGTTATCATATTCATTATAGTGCAAAAACCTAAAGAAAAATATATATCTAGTAGAAAAGTCCACAGCTACAGAGACAGGTTTCAATGCTGTAGACTATCTTGCTTTCTGATGGGAGACTGATGAGAGATGTGTCGTCAGTGCCAATGTTGTAGAAGACAAAGAAGAGGAGATTGGATTTACACCCCGCCCTTCACTACCCAAAGGAGTCTCAGAGCAGCTTACAAACTCCCTTCCTTTCCCCTCCCCACAACAGACACCCTGTGAGGTAAGCGGGGCTGAGAGAGCTCCTGATGGAAACTGCTCTTTTTCAAGGACAGCTGTGCCAGAGCTTGTGACTGACCCAAGGTCACATCAGCAGGTGCAAGTGGAGGAGTGGGGAATCAAACCCGGTTCTCCCAGATAAGAGTCCGCGCACTTAATCACTACACCAAGGCTGTTATGCTTTCTGAACCACTATACCAAGGCTGTTATATAGGCTGTTATGCTTTTTGAAAAAAGATACAGCAAGCCTCAAAGCAAGACGCCTCCCAGGCAAAAATTGCGTGTTTCGAGAGATTCTTCTTCAGGCACAATTATTTTTCCTGGAACCAAAGCTCACAATGCTACAGATTTATACCCTGCCCTCACTTGGGAGTCTCAGAGCGGCTTACAAACTCCTTTCCCTTCCCTTTCCCACAACAGACACCCTGCGAGGTAGGTGGGGCTGAGAGAGCTCTCTTGAGAACTGCCCTTGAGAGAACAGCTCTGAAATGGCTCGGGACTGACCAAAGGTCACCAAAACAGCTACATGTGGCGGAGTGGGGAATCAAACCTGGTTCTCCCAGATTAGAGTCCGCACATTTAACTGCAAAATGCTGGCCTGGATGAATCACAAGCTGGAGTTAAGATTGCTGGGGAAAAGATCAATAACCTCAGATATGCAGACGATACCACTCTGATGGCAGAAAGTGAGGAGGACCTAAAGAGCCTCTTGCTCAGGATGAAAGAGGAGAGCGCAAAAGTGGGCTTGAAGCTCAACATCAAGAAAACTAAGATCATGGCATCTGGCCCCATCACTCCTTGGCAAACAGAAGGGGAAGTCGTAGAAGTAGTGACAGACTTCACGTTCCTAGGATCCCAGATCACTACAGATGGTGACTGCAGCCATGAAATTAAAAGACGCCTGCTCCTTGGGAGGAAAGCGATGGCCAACCTAAACAGCATGATAAAAAGCAGAGACATCACCCTGCCAACAAAAGTCCACATGGTCAAAGCAATGGTATTCCCCGTAGTAATGTTTGGCTGCGAGAGTTGGACTATAAGGAAGGCCGAGCGCCGAAGAATAGATTCTTTTGAATGATGGTGCTGGAGAAGACTCTTGAGAGTCCCTTGGACTGCAAGGAGATCAAATCAGTCAATCCTAAAAGAAATCAACCCTGACTGTTCCCTGGAAGGCCAGATCCTGAAGCTGAAGCTCAAATACTTTGGCCACCAAATGAGAAGGGAGCACTCACTGGAGAAGACCCTGATGCTGGGAAAGACTGAAGGTCAAAGAAGAAGGGGACGGCAAAGGATGAGATGGTTAGACACAGTGTCATCGATGCAACGAACATGAAATTGAGCAAACTTCAGCGGACAGCGGAAGACAGGAGGGCCTGGCGTAATCTGGTCCATGGGGTCGCAAAGGGTCGGACTTGAATGTGCGACTGAACAACAACAACTTAACCACTACACCAAACTGGCAGATGCACCTCTCACTCTGGCCAGTTGATGGCAGGAGAGAATCAGCTCCAGAGGTGCCTCGGCAAGGCTGGGGCCAAACGGAAGGCGTGAACTCCTCTGTGAGGTCTAGCAGCTTAAGACCTGAAGCGGTTAAGTAAATCGCAGGTCCCAGTGGTGTACTGCAGAGCCAGTTTTCAAACATTTCCAACATCTGTGACAGGCATGTCCTGATCATGTTGTTAATACTGATGGTCAACTGCTAATGTTAACTTCTACCGATATTTCAGTGAATTATGGATTTAAAAAGCCTTCGTGTAATGTATGGGGGGAGGGGAATGGCAGATCGGCGGCTGTGGGGAGGCTGAGGCACGGGAAATGGCCCCAACGTGGGCCCAGCCTGCAACAGTGTGCATTTTCTTGCCTGCACAGTAAGCAATCATGTTTTCCCAGATTTGGAACTAATTGCGAAGAGCTGATGGTTGCGAGTGTCACCAAGAGAGAAAAACGTGGCACGAGGCAGGGGGGACAGGCCCCAGAAGGGCCACCGAATTCAGTATGCTACTGGCAGCCAGTGCGGCACTATCAGCACAGGCCGGATGTGCTCCCATCTAGGGAGACCCACCAACAGCCTGGCCGCTGTGTTCTGCACTAGCTGCGGCGTCTGGATTTGCGACAAGGACAGCCCCATGGAGACAGCATTGCAGTAGTCTAATCTCGAGGTGACCGTCGCATGGATCAATGTAGCCAGATCATCGCGGTCGAGGAAGGGAACCAACTGCAGAATCAGCCAAAGGTGGTAAAAGGCCGACCTGGCAGTGGCTGCCACCTGGGCCTCCATAGTTAAGGAGCCAGTTTGGTGTAGTTAAGTGCGTGGACTCTTATCTGGGAGAACCGGGTTTGATTCCCCCACTCCTCCACTTGCACCTGCTGATGTGACCTTGGGTCAGTCACAAGCTCTGGCACAGCTGTTCTCTTAAGGACAGTTTGTGTTAGAGTTCTCTCAACCGCACCTACCTCACAGGGTGTCTGTTGTGGGGAGGGGAAGGGAAAGGAGATTGTAAACCGCTCTGAGACTCCTTTGGGTAGTGAAGGGCAAAGGGGTATAAATCCAATCTCTTCTTCTTCTCCAAGGAAGGATCCAGGAGCACTCCCAGACTCCTAACCTCCGACGCTGGCACCAATGGTGTCCCGTCGAAGGCTGGGAGAGGGAGCCCCATCCCCAGATCACCCCGACTCAGGCCTAGGACCTCTGTCTTTGCTGGGTTTAGCTTCAGCCAGCTCAGTCTAAGCCAACCAGCCACGGCTTGCAAAGCCCGGTTCAGATCTTCCAGCCTGGAGTCTGACCGGCCATCCAACATCAGATAGAGCTGGCTGTCATCTGCCTACTGGTGACACCCTAACCCATACCTCTGGGCAATCTGGGCAAGGGGGCGCATGTAGATTTTAAACAACACCGGGGAAAACACCGCCCCTTGAGGCACCCCGCACTCAAGCAGATGTCTCCGGGACTGCTGTTCCCCTTTGTCCCCGACCCTGGAGAAAAGAGGCAAGCCATTGTAAAGCAAGCCTGTGTATACCCACGTCGGCGAGGCGGTGGGTCAGCAACTGGTGGTTGACCGTGTGGAACGCGGCTGACAGGTCTAGCAACAACAGTACTGCCGAACCGCCTCAGTCCAGATGCCTCTGGAGGTCGTCAGTAAGGGCCACCAGCACTGTCTCCATCCCATGTCCCGGGCGAAAACCAGACTGGAAGGGAGATGGAAGCGTCATCCAGGAAGCCTGTAACTGTACTGCCACCACGCTCTCAATTTATTTGCTCAAATAGGGCAAGTTGGAAACCGGCCGATAGTTGGCCAATTCGGCTGGATCCAGTGTTGGTTTTTTCAGGAGAGGGCGGAGCATCGCTTCCTTGAGTGCCCTCGGGAACCACCCCTCAGAGAGGGACTTGTTGACAACCTCCCTTAAGGCACCTCAAAAACCCCTTGTGGCCAAGAAGGGCACGGATCAAGGCTGCATGTGGTTGGGCACACAGACAGGAGCAACCCGTCAACTTCCTCCAGGCTGAGCAGGCTGAAACTACCCAAACCCAGAATCGAAGACACGCAAGGGGCCACGAGTTCACTTACTGTTTCACTTGTGGCGGGGAGGTCAGGGTGGAGTGCCAAGACTTTATCCCCGAAATGGCTCGCACATGCCTCACAGCCAATATCCAATTCCCTAACATTTTGCCTGCACTGTGGCAGAGCTGTTAAAGACCGAATCGTTCTAAACAACTGGGCTGGGCGCGAGCTCATGGACGCACAGAGCTCTCTCTTAATGTCCTTGGTTGCCATCTCATAGGATCTCATAAACGTCCTATAAGATGCTCTTATTGCCTCGTCGTGAGCACGGCGCCACTGTCTCTCAAGCCATCTCAGCTCTTGCTTCATAAGCCGCAACTCCTGGGTATACCAGGAAGCCAGCCTAGAGCGGGAGCGCAGAGAAAGTGATCTCGTCAATGGCTGCAGAGAGTCAGAGAATCATAGAATGTTAGAATTGGAAGGGACCTCGCAGGTCCTCTAGTCCAACCCCCTGCACTCTGCAGGAGCGTAGCCAAAAGAGAGCCCTACATATCTTACAACATACCCGAAAGATGGTTGTCCAGCCTCCGCTTGAAAACGTCCAGGGAAGGAGCATCCACCCCCCACCACCCCCGAGGCAGTCTGTTCCACGGCTCAGCCACTCTTACAGTCAGGGAGTTTCTCCTGATATCTAGCCAGTAACGACTCCCTTGTAATTGCCACCCATTAGATCTAGTCTTGCAATCCGGAGCAAGAGAGAATAGATCTGCTCCAGCTTCTACATGACAGCCCTTCAAATACTTGAAGACTGCCATCATGTCCCCTCTAAGTCTTCTCTTTCCCAGGCTAAACAGACCCAACTCTTTCAGCCTTTCCTCGTAAGACTTGGATTCCAACCCTCTCACCATCCTGGTCGCCCTCTTCTGGACACGCTCAAGCTTGTCGACATCCTTCCCAAAGTGTGGTGCCCAAAACTGGACACAGGACTCCAGGTGAGGCCTGACCACAGCAGAATAGAGCGGGACCACCACCTCCTGTGGCCTAGACACAATGCTTCTGTTAATGCATCCTAAGCTTGCATTCGCTTTCTTCGCAGCCACATCGCACTGCAGGCTCATGTTGAGACTTGTTAAGTCCCTTGAGTTGGCAATGCCAATCCTCCACAAGATCATCCAATGAGCCGCCAGGGGCCTCGGATCCCGTCAGAGCCATTTGAAGCCGTACTGGGTCCATTTGACGCCGCGGACGAGCCGAAATCCGCTCGCTGCCTAAACAGGGTCGGGGTGGGACATTCAGACGGGCCTTCAGGGCATAGTGGTCCGACCACAGTACTGCCGAAGCAGTGATCCGGTTCTAAGAAGCTTTTTGGCTTGGCCAAGGAATCATCTGCAAACTCAAAGCTAGCCTTCCACAAGGGTTGCCCGCTGCAGCTTGGAAAACTCCCGGAGATTTGGAGAGGTATTTGGGGAGGGTGTAGTGGGGGGGGGAGGACTCAGCAGGGGGGGGGCCTGCCACAGAGCACGCCCCGGTCTCTGAATTCGGGAGATTGACGTGGATTCCAGGAGAATTCCGGCCCTACCTACAGGCTGGGAACCAGGATGGCTTTATTCTCCCGGCTCCAAAACAGGCTGTAGTCCGGACCAAGGGAAAAGGAGCCCGATGACTGCCCCCCCAACACCCGAAAAGTGAGGGGGGGAAAAACCCCCATTACCTGAAAAACCTTCATGGCAGCTTTTTCCCCGTCTCCACAGAGATGGGGGAGGAGGAGGCATCCGAGGGGTCTTCTTCCCGCTGCTTCCTGGGAGGGAGAGAAAGAAAGATGGAGGGAAACCCTTCTTGCTACGCAGACGTTTTCTGTGCCAGTCCTTCGAAGTGACCCTGTCTCCGGATTGGTGTCAGGATGTGTCTCTCAAGCCCCTGGGGTATATCCAGGAAAGCTCAGGATGGGTTGACCCGACATCTCTTCCCCCCACCCAGCCAGTTGTTATGGGGGGGGGAGTCCAGCCCCCTCCCCCCCTTCTGGCCCTGGGTCCTCCGAGCCTGGCCAAATCCCTTTCTGGGCGCTCAGTCCCTGACCAGTGTTCCCTCTAAGCTGAGTGAGTGTGAGCCAGCTCACAGTTTTTTAGCCTCCGGTTCACACATTTTTGTCTCTGCTCAGGAAGGGAGGGCTCCAGAGCAAACGACTTCATGCAGTAGCCCAATCGCTCGCTCACAACTTTAATGCCAGGAGCTCCCAAAGTAGAATTTTTGCTCACGAAGACTCCGCAGCTTAGAGGGAGTGTTGCTGTCCCCGACCCTGCTGGAAGCCACGGCACTCCTTCTTCCCCTCCGAGGGGTGCCAAGACCCTCCGGCCTGCCCCACACATTGGGCAAGGGGTGGGAAGGCCTTTGGACCTAGAACTGAGCTCCATGGCTCAAGGGGGCGGATGGGAGACGGCAGCCCTGAACTCTGCAACAAGAAATGTTTCTTTGCATCATGGAGAACGCCCCACACATAGAAAGCCAGCACTGCAAAGAGAAAGGCTGCGCCCGTTTTTTCTCTGCTGGTAGGAATCAGGCCAGAGATCGAGGTCTTCCAGGCACACTGGCGGGGGGGGCTCCTTCTCTTCCACCCAGCACCCGACCCTGGCCCCACCACCTGGGAGAGACCCTGCCGCTCTGTGGCATCACCTGGGGGAGCCGGGAGGGAAGCCCCCCCCACCTTCTCCACACTCCCAGGGGAGGGGAAGCAGCCCCCACTCAGAGGAGCAGGACTTCCAGAGGGGGAGGGGGACTGACTGCTGGGGGGGGTCTCCTCCTCATTTCCCCAAACAGCAAAGGACACAAAGCTGCAGGGCTTGGATGGGGAAGGGAGGGAGGGAGGGAGGGAAGGAAGGCTGGGGGGGGGGACAGAAGCAGAGGGAGGCGGGAGGAGTGGGGGGGGCGGCCTCTCCTCTCCCCCCTCCTCCTCGCCCCACACGCCCCCTCCCCATCTAGGGCCCCCTCCACTTCCCTGCCAGCCCTTTTCTCCCTCCCGGGCAGGGGTCTCTCTCGTTCTCCTTCTCTCTCTCGGGGGCGCTGCAAGAGGAGAGTTGACTCCCCGGGGAGGGAGCAGGCACCTGAACGGGTGTTTGTGTGGGTCTGTGTGCCTCATGCAAACCCAGCCTCCTCCGTTGGGATTTGGGCTCTCTCCCTTCCCTCCCAGAAATCCTGCTAGAAAAAGAGTCAGAGTCCAGTCGGAACTTAAAGACTAGACAAAACTTGTGGCAGCCAGGGCAGGAGCTTCCGTGCGCCTTCAGATGCAGCTAGAATGTGAGTCCATCTCTCCGGATACTTTAGAAAAGGGAGTCATAGAACTTGAGGAATGGTCCAAAATCTGGAAAGCTGCTACATTTATGAGCAGCGCTATACCATATAAAGAAAACTTATAATAAGATGTTCCATAGATGGCACTGGTCACCTGATAAGATGGCAAAATGTTATCCAAACCTGTCAACCTAGCCTAACCCAAACAGGACACAGCGTTTGATTCCAAAACACTGAAAGACTGGACATCCCTTCCAATTACCATGTCAGATTACACAAGGAAGCCATTGAAATTCATAAACATAAACACAATTTCAACAGGAAAGAAGAGAGATTAACAATAAATAAGGCATCATTTCCTGTCCTGAAAAACACAAAATGCTCTACAGCTGACAATAGCACTACAGATAAGATTAGAGTTTCAACAGCCATTCCACACACAAAAGAACCTCCTCAAACCTCCTCAGGAAACAATCCATTGACAAAAGAACCTCCTCAGGAAAGCTCCTCCATTAGCATGTTTCACAGCCTGGAGAACTCCTACATGATAATGACTCAGCCCTACCCCACCTTCCAGGGTAGATATAAATTACCTGCCTACCATTTTTCTGTTCACCTTGACACAGAGAGTACTCCATCTTTCTGTGTTGTACCTCTGAGGATGCCAGTCACAGCTACTGGCGAAACGTCAGGTCCTACAATGCCAAGACCACAGCCATACAGCCTGGAAAATCTACAGCAACTAGTGTCAATGAATTGCTGGAAATGTAAACATAGTGTTGGAACTTTTTATCACTAGTGATGGAGGTGTGAAAGGACCCATAACTTCTGGTTGAAAATACATAAAATGTTGAAGAGAAATACTAAATGTAGATCTACCCTTTACACCAGAAACTTTCCTGTTAAATATTATTCCTCATAGTTGCAAGAAAGACTGGTGTTCAATAAGCTATATCCCAACAACAGCTAGAGTATTGTTTGCAAAAAAAAAAAATGGAAATCAGATAGGCTCCCCTCAAGAGAAGAACTGGTATTGAAATTGTTGGAAGTGGATAGACTATCTATACTAATACAAGGAAAAGATGAACAGCTGTATACTAAAAGGTGGATGAGAATGTATACATGGAGAAATAATAAGTTGTGCTGATAGACTCGCAGTATATTGTAAAAAAACAGTGTTTTGTATGTAATAATGTGAAAACCCAATAAAGATATTATTTAAAAAAAGAAAGAAAATGGAGTCATTTCCAATGCCAAACACCAAGAACAGGTGTGATTGGATAAGGAGTGATATACAGAAGAGTAGTAGGCATAGAGAAATCAGCCTTGGTAATGTTATACGCACAGTTCATGAAACGCTTTTGTGCTCTGCTACTGACTAACAGGTTAACTTAGTAGGTACACCCACATCAGAACATGAGAGAAGGCAATGTTGGACCAGGCCAATGGCCCATCCAGCCCAACACTCTCTATGTCACAGTGGCCAAAAATACCAGGTGCCCTCAGGAGGTCCAGCAGTGGGGCCAGCACACTAGAAGCCCCTCCCACTGTTGCCCCCCCAAGCACCAAGAAGACAGAACATCCCTTGCCCCAGACCGAGAGTTCATATAAGAACAGAAGAGAAGCCCATGTTGGATCAGGCCAAGGGCCCATCCAGTCCAACACTCTCTGGGTCACACAGTGGACAAAAACACCAGGTGCCCTCAGGAGGTCCAGCAGTGGGGCCAGGGCACCAGAAGCCCTCCCACTGTTGACCCCCCCCCCCAAACACCAAGAGGACAGAGTATTACTAGCCCCAGACCGAGAGTTCATATAAGAACATATGAGAAGTCAATGGCCCATCCAGTCCAACACTCTGTGTCACAGAGTGGCCAAAAATACCAGGTGCCCTCAGGAGGTCCAGCAGTGGGGCCAGGACACTAGAAGCCCTCCCACTGCTGCCCCCCCCCAAGCACCAAGAACACAGAGCATCACTTGCCCCAGCTTGAGAGTCCCTATCTGTACCTTGTAGCTCATAGCCACTGATGAACCTCTGCTCCATATGCTCATCTAATTCCCTCTTGAAGCCGTCCATGCTTGTAGCCGCCACCACCTCCTGTGGCAGTGAATTCCATGTGTGAATCACTCTTTGGGTGAAGAAGGACTTTCTTTTATTTATTCTAACCCGACTGCTCAGCAATTTCATGGAGTACCCACCAGTTCTTGTACTGTGAGAAAGGGAGAAAAGTACCTCTTTCTCCACCTGCTCTATCTCATGCATAATCTTATAAACCTCGATCATGTCACCCCTCAGCCGTCATTTCTCCAAGCTAAAGAGCCCCAAGCGCTTTAACCTTTCTTCATAGGGAAGGTGTTCCAACCCTTTGATCATTCTAGTTGCCCTTCTCTGCACTTTTCCCAATGCTATAATATCCTTTTTGAGGTGTGGTGACCAGAACTGTACACAGTATTCCAAATGAGGTAGCGCCATTGATTTATACAGGGGCATGATGATACTGGCTGATTTGTTTTCAATTCCCTTCCTAATAATCCCCAGCATAGCGTTGGCCTTTTTAATTGATTTATACAGGGGCATGATGATACTAGCTGATCTGCTTTCAATTCATCTAGCATTTCATCCAGACAGAAATCAACCATGAGCATATATTCAGATATTAACTGTGGTTCATTAATGGCCATTGCTTAAAAAAAATGCATGGTGGGAGAATAAAGAAGCTCCTAATATATCAGTATTTTGTTAAGGCCTAACCCACAGACCGGCCTCATGGCCTTGCATTTTAGCTATAACCAGAATGTATTTCTGATATCAGCCAGCCTAGCTAAATGGTGAATGAAGAATGAAGATCCATTAAGTCAAATGGATACTTTTAGAACTTCACAGTCTGGGGGAGAGGAGTGCCCATTGTCTATTAAAGGGTAAAAGGCAGAATGAGCTGTATTTGGGAAAGCCCAGCTCAAAAGCCTTTCCACCAATCAGAGACCTGTGAGGTCAGAGTGCTGTGATGTTTGATGAAACCATGTTTTGCTCATTTATGCCATACTGAGAATAAAATTCTATGTCACCCATTGTAACGTTGGAGAGTCTGTTGGGTATTCAGGGGTTCCACACCTTGATATCTGTACTCTTCCCTGTGTTTCTCAGATTGGGTTGGGAAAACACAGCTAGAGACACAGGTGGTGCCTAACAGTAATGAGACAGGAAACCTAGGTCTTGATTTAGTCCAGGTGGGTATACTGTCTCCAGCTTCCTTATCAGTTGCAATCCATCAGTCTCTCTGTTAAAAACTCCCAGCTGGGCACTTTCTGGTGGCATTTGAGGTCCTGTGTTTTTATCTCCAGGGGACAAAAGAAAGTCTGTAATCTACACTGGTCTACTTAAAGAATAGCATCAGCAAATAACTATTGGAAATATGCATGTTGCAAGGTCTCAGTTCCAGTCATTATAGGGTTAACGTGCTTACCTTGTGTACTGTTGTTTAGACTGACCTGGCAGAAAGCCCGGAGAAAACTGAAGCCTATTTACTAACAATCATTGGTCCATGCATTCAGGTGATTTCCTTCTAGGGGTCGAGAGGAAAGAAGAATCTCTCTTGTTACAGACCATGTGGCCAGTCTGTCTGTTCTGTAGCAAGAAAGATGTCGTCTCTCGTGTTTGTTGTTTTTGTAGATTTTTCCGTGCACCTTTCCCTTTAGAAATACTCTTAGGCAGAAAGAAAATGCCTCCTCTCCAGTGAAGCCAAGATCCTTGGGCAAACTATCTAACTACGTTTACCAAATTTTCCCAACAGTAACAAGGTCGAACCCCCTCCGCCAACTGAGTTTTGCGGTTCTCCTAAGGAGGAGCGGAACCCTGCGCAGCTACTCCCGAGTAGCCCCATTGGCCGGCTTAGGGCCGCGGCTGTGGCGAGCACGGGGGGGGGGGCGTTTTGCCTTCGTCTGCAGCACTGAAGGGGTTAAGCCCACAGAGCCGTTTGCTGGAGAGGCCGAGCAAGGACTGAGATTTGCTTTTGCACCGGGTTGGGGGGGGACGAGAGAGGGCTGGGAGGGGCTGCAGCCCTGCAACATCCGGGTCCCCCCCGGGAAGGTCTCCTTGCAGGTAAGGCGTCGGGGGGGGGGAGCTTTCACTAGCTCTTGCAAAGGGGAGGGGGGCTGGCATGGGCATTCTCAGCACGGCGTTCTTTGCAGAGGGTCCCCGACTCCCGGGTGGCAAATCCCTGCAGATTTTTTTTGGGTGGGGAGGGTGGATGCGGGGAAAGACCCGGTTTGGGGACGCGGGGGGGGACGGGACACCTCAGAGGGGAAGAAAGCCGCAGAGTCCCCCCCCCCAATGCAGCCCTTTTTCTCCATGGGGAACTGATCGCGGTCTGCTGGGGGGGGGGCAATGCTCTCTCTAAGCTGCAGCATCTTGTGAGCAGAAATTCTACTTTGCATTGAAGTTGCAAGCGAGCGACTGGGCTACTGCAGAAAATTAGTTTGCTCTGGAGCCCTCCCTTCCTGAGCCAGGACAAAAAATGTGTGCCCCGGCGACTAAAAAACTGTGGGCTGGCTCACACTAACTCAGCTTAGAGGGAACACTAGTGGGGGGTAATCCTGGGAGAACTTCAGGCCCCACCTGGAGGTTTGGCAACCCCGTTAGGCACCAGTTCTGCACACACACACACCCTCTGGAATCGGAGTTTGGCGTGTGTGTTTTTTTTGGGGGAAGGAGGGCATTCTAATCTCCAAACGAACAAAAAAGCTGGTTTGCTGCTGTGGATTTTCCGGGTTGTTTTCTGGTCGTGGTCTTGGCATTGTAGGACCCTGACCTTTCGCCAGTAGCTCTGACTGGCATCCTCAGAGGTGTAACACAGAAAGATGGAGTACTTGGTGGCACAGAGAGTCCTCCATCTTTCTGTGTTGTACCTCTGAGGGTGCCAGTCACAGCTACTGGCGAAACGTCAGGTCCTATAATTCCAAGACCGTCAGGTCCTATAATTCCAAGACCAAGGCCACGCAACCCCCAAAGAGTGATTAACACGAGGAATTCCCTGCCACAGGAGGTGGTGGTGGTGGCTACAAGCATGGACGGCTTCGAGAGGGAATTAGATAAGCATATGGAGCAGAAGTCCCTCAGTGGCTATTAGCCAGAAGGTATAGAGAGGGACTCTGGGGCAAGGGATGCTCTGCATTCTTGGTGCTTGGGGGGGGTCAACAGTGGGAGGGCTGCTAGTGTCTTGGCCCCACTGCTGGACCTCCTGATGGCCCCTGGTATTTTTGGCCACTGTGTGACACAGAGAGTGTTGGACTGGATGGGCCACTGGCCTGATCCAACACTGGCTTCTCTTATGTTCTGATGTCTGGGGCAAGGGATGCTCTGTCTTCTTGGTGCTGTGGGGGGGCAAAAGTGGGAGGGCTTCTAGTGTCCTGGCCCCACTGCTGGAACTCCTGATGGCCCCTGGTATTTTTGGCCACTGTGTGACACAGAGAGTGTTGGACTGGATGGGCAGTTGGCGTGATCCAACATTGGCTTCTCTTATGTTCTTATACGAACTCTCAGTCTGGGGCAAGGGATGCTCTGTCTTCTTGGTGCTTGGGGGGTGTCAACAGTGGGAGGACTTCTGGTGTTCTGGCCCCACTGCTGGACCTCCCGATGGCCCCTGGTATTTTTGGCCACTGTGTGACCCAGAATGTTGGACTGGAGGGGCCATTGACCTGACCCAACATGGGCTTCTCTTATGTTCTTAAGACCCTTCCAACTCTGTGATTCTATGATTTTGGCTGGTCACTCCCCTCCCCACCTACCAGCAGGGCACCCGTGAGACCCTTCGTCGCCACCCAAAGGGCTGGACTTGGGCTTGTTCCCACAACAGGCTGAACTCCTTCAGTCAGGGTGAATTCGAATACGGGGCCAGGAGAAAATTGATTCTTCTCCGGGTTTCAGACTTGCTATATCCGCCCTGCCTTCTTGAATTGGTAAGAACCTCCAAGGGATGCTGTTTGCCAGGGTTGGTTCCCCTTGGAGGGAGAAGAAAGCCCTGGAGCCCTGCTGGCGTCTTGTTATTTGCTTAAGGACGATAGCTTGCCTTGTAATATAGAAAAATGGTATTTAGCCTGGCCTACAAACCACACGAAGCCCTTTCGTTCTGATCCACCAGGGCAACTCTCATGTGTGTCCTGGGCATATGAAGGTTTGTGATGCTCAGTGGTGTATCTCGATTCTCTTTGATTTTCCATGTTACCGTCTGTGTCTCCGCTTCACCCCAGAGAGAAGCCGCTCTTCGTAGCCAAGTGACTGAAGGCATCTTTGCACAGTCAGAGGTGACCCAAGAGAAGGGGAAGGAGATGGAAGAGCAGGACCCAGAAGGACCTGGAACTGGCAGGACAGCAAGGAAAGGCCCCCATCCCACGCAAGCTGGGAGTGCTGTTGAATTCAGGGAAAGTCCAGGGCCAGATGCCCGTGATCGGCTCACTGCAGTCTCAGACGTCCGTTGCCGACGCTTCCGGCAGTTCCGCTACCAGGAGGCCGCTGGGCCCCGAGAGGTTTGCAGCCAGCTCCACGGACTTTGCAGCCACTGGCTGGAGCCGGAGAGGCGCACCAAGAGGCAGATCCTGGACCTGGTGATCCTGGAGCAGTTCCTGACTCTCCTGCCCCGGGAAATGCAGGGCTGGGTCCGAGGATGCGGGCCGGAGAGCAGTTCCCAGGCGGTGGCCCTGGCCGAAGGCTTCCTCCTGAGCCAGGCCGAGGAGGAGAGGCGGGCAGAACAGGTGAGAGGGGAATTCCCTCCAGGTATGTCCAATCCAAGCAAGGATATCTGGCCTTATCCTAAATTGTCCCTGAGAGATATTTGTCAAAGTGTTAATCACCCAATTGGGAGATTTAATGGGCTCCTTCAGCAGCCTCTTCTATGAGAGAATTTCTGATCCCTCCAGAGAACTCTCCAGGTCTGCTGATGGGAGGGTGCAGGGTCTGGGAGTGGGGCAGGATCCATTCCTTGGTCCCTTTCCCATTCCGCCTCTTACCCCTCTCCCTCCCTGCTGTTTCAGGTGTGGGCACCATCCGTGAAGAAAGGAGCTACAGTCCCTGAGGCAGAAGGAGCTTCCTTGGAGCAAGGGCAGAGGGCGCAGGCTGTGGAACATGCCCCAGATGCCCTCTCCTGTGGTAAGGGCTCGCCGTGCCTGGTTACAATTGGGGCACCCAGTGAATGCGATGGATAGAGAGTTCAGTTCAGGAAAGAAATGAAATACTTTTTTACATGAAAAAATTTGCAGCACTCGGTGTCCACTAACTGTGATGCCTCTCAAAGGAGATTAGACAAATTCATGGAGGGCAATTCCTCCCATGGATTAAAATAATCACATCTCACCTTCCTTCCATAAGAGGGACTGAAGGTGGCTCAAAAGAGGAAAGGTCGACACACCTGGGCAGAGACATTCAGCCTGGTGAATAGAGGGAGCCTCCACCTTCTGGGGCAGCAGAGCTCTGAGAACCCGTTCCTCGGGGGGCCAGTATTCATGGGGAAACTTGGCTCCTGTGCCCGTGCTTATAGGGGCGTCTGGTTGGATGCTCAGGGAAACAGGATGTTGGAGAAGGGTGGGTGGGTTTTCGCCCAGCACCCCCCAGGAGCATTGAGGAGGGGCTTTGGGCTGATGTGGCGTCATGTCGATGTTGCATCCGGCTGAAAAGCTGGTTGTGAAGTCAGCCATGCCAAGAGACATTCTGGAAACTTGTTCATAGGCCCCTTGAGTCTCCAGATGCGCTCAATCCAAGTATTACGAGGAATCCAAGTCTTAAGAGGAAAGGCTGAAAGAGTTGGGTCTGTTTAGCCTGAGAAAGAGAAGGCTCAGAGGGGACATGATGGCAGTCTTCAAGTATTTGAAGGGCTGTCATGTAGAAGATGGAGCAGATCTATTCTCTCTTGCTCCGGATTGCAAGACTAGATCTAATGGGTGGAAATTACAAGGGAGTCGTTACCAACTAAATATCAGGAGAAACTTCCTGACTGTGAGAGTGGTTGAGCAGTGGAACAGTCTGCATTGGGAGGTGGTGGATGCTCCTTCGCTGGACGTTTCCAAGCGGAGGCTGGACGACCATCTTTCGGGTATGTTGTAGGTATGCAGGGCTGTCTTTCGGCTACGCACCTGCAGAGTGCAGGGGGTTGGTCTAGATGACCTGCAAGGTCCCTTCCAGTTCTAACATTCTATGATTCTGTGAAGTCACGTCTGGGCCACAGCCTCATCCCAGGCCCACAGGCTCCGGCATAGAATCATGGAATGTTAGAGTTGGAAGGGACCTTGCAGGCCATCTAGTCCAACCCCTGCACTCTGCAGGAACACAGCCGAAACCCCTACATACCTACAGCGTACTCAAAAGATGGTTGTCCAGTCTCCTCTTGAAAACGTCCAGGGAAGGAGCATCCACCACCTCCCGAGGCAGTCTGTTCCACTGCTCAACCACTCTTACAGTCAGGAAGTTTCTCCTGATATCTAAGCCGGTATCGATTCCCTTGTAATTTTCACCCATTAGATCTAGTCTTGCAATCCGGAGCAAGAGAGAATAGACCCACTCCATCTTCTACATGACAGCCCTTCAAATACTTGAAGACTGCAATCATGTCCCCTCTAAACCTTCTCTTTCCCAGGCTAGACATACCCAACTCCCTCAGCCTTTCCTCATAAGACTTGGACTCCAACCCTCTCACCATCCTGGTCACCCTCCTCTGGACCCGCTCGAGTTTGTCAACATCCTTCCGAAAATGTGGTGCCCAAAACTGGACGCAGGACTCCAGGTGGGGCCTGACCATAGCAGAATATGGCAGGATTTATAATCCCGGTACCTGGTGCTTCTCTTCTGCCTCTCCCAGAATTTAGTTGTAAAACGTGTTTTAAAATGTGTTGAGTGTACACAGGGCGAGGTGTCACAATCCTGGCAAGGAGGTGTGTGAAGCAGGGAACAAGCAAGCAAACGTTTTTCCTTTCTCTTTTCTCTCAGAAACAGGCGGTGAAGAGATGCAGTTGAGCCGTCGTCTTTTCAGAGGCCTGGAAACAGCTGCTGCCCCTCCAGTCCAGGTAGGAAAAATGAGCGGGGGGGGACGGGGACAGCCTAGGTCCCTCCTCCTTCCCCGGGGGGCTTCTGCTCCTGCAGTTTCTACAAGGTGTCTGGGTGAGAGATCTTTTTAACAACCTTTACCTACCCCAACCCTGATATCCTGTCCCTTCCCAGACTGCTCCCTTCCCGTGTGCCGTCTCTGCCTGCCCTGACCTCTGACGAGGGAATCTGGCTTTTCTTTCAGGGTCCCTTTTCCTTTGAGGAGGTGGCCGTGTATTTCACCGTGGCGGAATGGGCCCTGCTGGATCCGGGACAAAGAGCTCTGTACAGGGAAGTCATGCGGGAGAACTGTGGGAATGTGGCCTTTCTGGGTAAGGGCTGCTAAGGTCCAGAGGCAGCTCTCTGACTATAGGAAGATTGACGGCCCTTTGGCCGTCTTTCAGCTTGGTTGATCTTAATAACCACCCATCCGCACCTTTCTCCAGAATATCTAGCATTTAAGGATACCTCACTCCCCCCTCAAGAGCCACAGCTGAGCTCTGGGCTAGGAGGAGATTCAGAGCCTCCAGATTTCACCCCTCCGGAAGGTGTCCCTCCCTCCCTCCTCCTTACCCAGCCAAATTGTCCCAAACCAAATGTTGCCTAGGACTGAAATCCCCCATGGCTATTCCTTGCCCGTGACCTTTAATAACAGTGAAAGATACTCACTTTCAGCCAGCTCATTTTGGAAGGAAACATGCTCTTGGGACCTTGTTTTTATGTTACTGAGCTGTAGAAACCGTGCAGTTTAGTGAGGCCACATTTTTAACTCCTTAACGAACCTCTCCTTATATTTCTAAGGTGCTTCTTTTACTTGTTTTACTTCACCTCGTGAACCCACTGAACTGGGTGCCGCTGTTCCAAAAGGCCCCCTTCCTGCTCAGCACAGCCCAGCACAGTAGGGGACGGGGCTTGCAATCAACACCACCCCGCAGCGCCTCTCTCACCCCCCAACAACCCCCAAAGCACAAACAGCCCCACACAGACTTAAACAGACCCACTCTCTATCAGGCTGCAAAAGAACCCAACTCTCTCTCAGCTCCCGCACAGCAGCTAGGAAGGCAAAGGGAGAAAGAAAAATCCCTTCCCTTCGATCAGCAACTCACCAGGTGCTCTCCACTCCTTGCCTCAGCCCAGCTGGCTGTGGG
This sequence comes from Gekko gecko, assembly GCA_029375565.1. Taxonomy (NCBI): domain Eukaryota; kingdom Metazoa; phylum Chordata; class Lepidosauria; order Squamata; family Gekkonidae; genus Gekko; species Gekko gecko. The sequence goes on along the minus strand of JAPDNY010000002.1, from coordinate 1,258,959 downwards.
TTCATTGGGAGAGGGCACACAAGGAAAGCAGACCCATTCTAAATATATATCTATATTAAGATTTCTTAAGGATATAAAAATAAGACATCTCTAAACCACACGGTTTGTGCAGCTCAGCAGCAGGAAACCAAGAAAAGCTAACTGTACTGTCTAATAAATACTTGGTATTCGATGGCACCTCCTGTTGCAGCACAAGTATTCCATCCGTAGCCTGATTTACTCTACAGAAAAATTATTCATTTAAATAAAAAATAAAATGTCGATGCTGGGGAAAATCCTGCTTAGAACGGAAGAGAAGAGAGGAGGGACTTCCGCTCCAGTCAACCCCCCCCAGAACTAGCTGTCAATCAACAAGAGACTGAGATACTGCGCCACCTGCTGGTGTAAATGTAAAATATCAATGAAACGCTTTTAAAATGGAAATTGTTCTCATCAGACTATAAAAACAAATGTTGGAATCAATAAGGTTGATGGCAGAAAATATATAGAAAATTAATTTGATGCTAAAGTTCCAAGTTATGGATGAAGAAGGGAAAGAAGATCTCAGATTTATTTTGACGAAAGTCTTGACACCTCTATCTGGCAGTGGAGCGAATAAATAAAAGAAGAGGCGGATAAGGCTCCCAAAGCCTACTCCGCCTTTAAAAAAAGGATATACTCTGCCAGTAGAAAGGGGTGTTGAGGTTAGCAAGTAATGGAGATCTAATTTCAACTTGAGTGTTAATGGAGCCAACGAGAAATGACTGCCAGAAACAACAAGAAAAAAGAAGCGAAAGAAGATGGATTAAAAAATTTCTGAAGAGACATACCAGCACAGAGGAGGAAGCAGCACTCAAAATTTGGATTTTTGGATTTTTGAAGAAGACGGCGGCTCGGGGGAAGGAAGTGACGGAACGGGAGGCACTAAAGCTCAAAGGACTTAATGATAATTGGAGAGACTTAAAAAGGAATTTGTTCGTGTAACATCTGAAAAGATTTGATTTAACCCCAGTGGACTTTACTAACTTTACTAACAGAATTGATTTGGACTTTGTAAAGCTGAAAAGAAGATCTTTCAACCGTGATGGATGCCGACAACTGGAAGAAATAAAACTAACCTTTACTAACAGAAAAAAAAAACTCACTCCGCTCTTTTTTCTCTTCCCATCTGTCTACCTTACCCTTTTCTTATAAAAAATAAAATTCTCTCCTTTTTAGGAGAGTTATTTCAAAAAAAAATAAAAATTATTCATTGGGATGAAGCAAGAAAGTATCAAGACGTAGTAGCTTGGCGTGAGCGTAAAGTTAGCCTGGCTTCCCTCTGCTCTGTACCTGTGTTATACTTCCTGCCTCTCTAGGGTCAGGTGGTCCTCATGACCAGTGTTCCCTCTAAGCTGAGTTAGTTAGCTCCAGGAAGGGATGGGGCTCCAGAGCAAACTAATTTATGCAGCAGCCAAAACGCTGGCTCACAACTTTAATGCCAGTAGCTCACAAAGTAGAATTTTTGCTCACAAGACTTCCACAGCTTAGCAGGAGCATTGCTAATGACCCAATCAAGGGTCCTCCTTGATGGAATTTTCCAGAGCCTGTCAGCACCCTCCTAAACCCCCCTCCCTCCTGGTTACACGACTGGACACAGGTTCTCACCATTAACCAGTGACCACATTCTGGAGTCTGGCCTTGAAAAAAGAGAAGGATGTTAGCTGCAGGAAGACTCAAACAACAAAGACCTGCAAGTCAAACCAGGCCCATTAATAATCACATTTACCCTTAAAGGAACTGGGGTGCTTTGCCTCACAGGTCCATTCCCCTTAATGCCGGTTGGGATGGTGGGCTTTGATCTTGAGTATAGTCCCGCCCTTCCAGAAGAATTTTTACTTTTGAATATCTTTCCTTCCCTCTATAAGAATGATGATCACTTTCTCTCTCTCTCTCTCCCTGTGAAAGATTCCAGAAGTATCGGAGAGACTACGGTGGAGACCGACAACGGCCTTCCACTCGAAGAAAGGCTGGAGAGTTCCTCAAGAGGATCCCAAGAGCATATTTCCTTCTCGAATGAGCTGGCTGAGAGTGAGTATCCTTCACGGTTACGTCAAGGGAACAGGCAAGGAATGGCCATGGGGGGATTCCTGATTCTCTTTTGAGCAACATTTGGGCAGGGCTTTTTTTGTAGAAAAAGCTCAGCAGGAACTCATTAGCATAATAGGCCACACCCAATAGCAGAAACTCATTAGCATATTAGGCCACACCCCCATGCTACCAGAAGTGTGCTCATCCAGCCACATCCACCTTTTGCTTCTTATTCTGTTGACCTTGTTTGTTGTCAAAACCCAGGACTTTTTTTGGAGCAGGAACTCCTTTGCATGTTAGACCACACAGCCCTAATGGACCCAATCCTAATGAGTTTCTGCTGTTGGGTGTGGCCTGTTATGCTGAGTGCCTGCTGGGCGTGGCCAACTCAGGAGCCAGCCGGAACTCCGTTCCTGTGCGTTCCTGCCCCAAAATAGCCCTGGGTTTGGGGCAGTCACGTAGCCCGCTGAGTAAGGACAGAGTGAGGCCTTCTGGGAGCCTGAAATCCTGAGGCTCAGAACCTCCTTCTCGGGAAGAGCTGAGCTGTGCCTTGGGGGCGGGGGTTGCTGTATCCTTAAATACTAGATATTTATGGAAGGGTGTGGAGGAGTGCTTATGATCAGTGAAGCTTTTTGAGACCAGTGGGCCATAAGTCCTTTCCTTCTGCAGTCACATAATAGGCCTTTGGACCTTACAAGCCCTCCCAGGTGCTAACAGGATGTCTCTATTTATTCCAGCAGAGGATGATCACAGGAATGAGGAGGGTGAGGAACTTCATCCGCAAAGGCCAGAAAACGTTAAAAATGAAGACTTGAGAGGAAACATCAGGAATCGAGGCAGACCTAAGAGAAAGAAAGGCGGCTGTTTGGTTGAGGAGCAAGATGGAAGAAAGTGTAACATACGTTATCCAGTGCACAAAATAATGAAGGCAAGTAAATCCATTCAGTGTGGAAAGTACTCCAGGAATAGATCACAGCTCCTTGTGCACCAAAGAACAAACAGAGAGGAGAAATTTTTTGATTGCTCAGAGTGTGGAAAGAGATTCAGTAAATGTGCCTATCTTCAACGGCATCAGAGAACGCACACAGGAGAGAAACCTTTTGAATGCTCAGAGTGTGGAAAGAGATTCAGTCAGAATAGCACTCTGCAACTGCACCAAAGAACCCACACAGGGGAGAAACCTTTTGAATGCTCAGAGTGTGGAAAGAGATTCAGTCGGAGTGGCCACCTTCAACTGCACCAAAGAACCCACACAGGGGAGAAACCTTTTGAATGCTCAGAGTGTGGAAAGAGATTCAGTGAGAGTGGCACTCTTCAAATGCACCAAAGAACCCACACAGGGGAGAAACCTTTTGAATGCTCAGTGTGTGGAAAGAGATTCAGTCGGAGTAGCCACCTTCAACAGCATCACAGAACCCACACAGGGGAGAAACCTTTTGAATGCTCAGAGTGTGGAAAGAGATTCAGTCGGAGTGGCAGTCTTCAACAGCATCAAAGAACCCACACAGGGGAAAAACCTTTTAAATGCTCAGAGTGTGGAAAGAGATTCAGTCAGAGTGGCATTCTTCAAGTGCATCAGAGAACCCACACAGGGGAGAAACCTTTCGGATGTTCAGAGTGTGGAAAGAGATTCACTACGAGTGGCACTCTTCAGCGGCATCAAAGAGGCCACACAGGGAAAAAACCTTTTGAATGCACAGAGTGTGGAAAGAGATTCAGTGACGGTGGCAGTCTTCAGAAGCACCAAAGAACCCACACAGGGGAGAAGCCTTTTGAATGCTCAAAGTGTGGAAAGAGATTCAGTCGGAATGGCAGCCTTCAACGGCATCAGATAACGCACACAGGGAGGAAACCCTTAGAACCCTCAGGAGGAGGCGGGCTCTCCTTCTTTGGAAGTTTTTAAACAGAGGCTAGATGGCCCTCTGACAGCAATGCTAGTTCTGTGAACTTAGGCAGATCACGAGAAGGGATGGCAGGAAGGGCCGCCTCAGTGCTTAGTTCTTGTGGCCCTTTCTTACATGGTGCCCAGGGAAATGCTGATCGCAACTTTGTGGTCAGGAAGGAATTTTCCTCCAGGCCGGTTTGGCCAAGGATTCTGGAGGTTTTTTGCCATCTTCTGGGCATGGAACAGGGGTCATTGGGTGTGTAGGGGGGCAATATTTGTGAATTTCCTGCATGGTGCAGGAGGTTTGACTAGATGACCCTGGAGGTCCCTTCAGACTCTATGGTTCTGTGAGGAGCCTCCTGCCACAACATCTACCCCCTGAATTCCTCACGTCAGCATTTCTCTTTTTTCCTACTTCTTTTGGCATTTTGGTTGTCCCCCTCCCCCTGGGGCAGTTCTGGACTGGTCAATGTCTGGATTCCCATTTCTTAAGAACATCAGAAGAGGGCTGATGGATCAGACCAATAGCCCATCTAGTCCAGCATCCTTTCTCACATGGTGGCCAACCGGTTCCTCTTGATGGCCAACAACAGGGCACAGAGGTTGAGGTCTTCCCCTGAGAAGAACATAAGAACATAAGAGAAGCAAGTATTGGATCAAGCCAATGGCCGATCTAGTCCAACACTCTGTGTCACACAGTGGCCAAAGATACCAGGTGCCACTAGGAGGTCCAGCAGTGGGGCCAGGACACTAGAAGCCCTCCCACTGTTGAGCCCATCCCTTGCCCCAGACTGAGAGTTCATATAAGAACGTAAGAGAAGCCAATGTTGCATCAGGCCATTGGCCCCTCCAGTCTAACTCTCTGGGTCACACAGTGGCCACAAATACCAGGGGCCATCAGGAGGTCCGGCAGTGGGGTCAGGACACTAGAAGCCCTTCCACTGTTGCCCCCCCCCCCAGCACCAAGAATACAGAGTATCCCTTGCCCCAGACATAGGAACATAAGAGAAGCCAATGTTGGATCAGACCAATGGCCCATCCAGTCCAACTCTCTGGGTCACACAGTGGTCAAAAATACCAGGGGCCATCAGGAGGTCCACCAGTGGGGTCAGGACACTAGAAGCCCTCCCACTGTTGCCCCCTCCTCAAGCACCAAGAATACAGAGCATCCCTTGCCCCAGACTAAGAGAGAGAGGCTTATTTAACTTTGTCCCATAATCTGAGGAAGGGCTTAAACATACTTTGGGTATTGTTCTGAGTTGTGTATAAAATGAAATCGTGCCACATCTCAAAAAAGTCTACCGTTTTGGCTTGGGATTTGATTATTCTTATTTGACTTGCTAATTTTTCAGCTATTGCAACCTGCCATGATTCAGAATACCGTGAGTGTAATGTTAGTAATTCTGCGGCTTTCCAACTTTTAGCAACTGTCCTGCACGCTGCCATCAACATAAACGCTGTTAGTTCTTTAGAAGTCACCTTTTCATTTTGTTTCTCCCATACTGTTACTAGGGCCAGAGCTGGTGTGACACAGATGGTTTGACATGTAATTTCTGCCATTTCTGAAAAAATTTCCTCCCAGAACTGTGACACTGCTGGGCACAGCCACCACATATGAATATAATCACCTTGCTTGATTACACTTTCCCCAGCATTTTCTATTATTTGTGTTGGTTATTCTTGCAAGGCGAACTGGGGTGAAATACCACCTGTGTAATAATTTCAAGGGGTTCCCTCTAAGAGCTGTTGATATAGTTTTCCTTGTTTGGTTAAACCATATCTTATTCCAAATATTTTGCTCAATCTTTATTCCGATATCTTTCACCCAAGTTATTTTCAACCCATTTAGCGAACCTGAATCTGTCTCAGTTAGATATACGTATATTTTAGATGTTACTCCTTTTAGACTTGTCATATGTTGCATTAAAATCTGTTCAACTTTCGATAGCTTTCTAGTCATGGTTTGCTTCACCCTAGGATTTACAAATAGGTAATGCAGTTGATATAGTGAAAACCAATTTAACGCTCCTTGCAATTTTTCTTTTAATGGCATCACCATAAAGGAAGTCCCATCTACATATAGATCTCTCATTCTATAGATCCCCTTTTCTTTCCATCTAAAATAGCTTTCTGTTTTTCCATTTAACCCAGGTTTTTATTGTAGTACATAGGAAAGGGTTCTCTAACCATTTAATGTCTCTTTTTTCCCTCCAAAAACTATTTTCTCAATTAAATGTAGATGTTTCCAGTCTGCTTCTATGTTCACCCAGGACTTGTCAGATATTCCATTTACATATGTGTCAGGTGATCCTGCCATAAGATGTGAGGGAGGAAGGAGGATGAGATGATCTGTAACCTTTTAGGCTTGATGGCATACGAGAGGAAATGGAGAAGAGACAACCTCCAGACCCAGCGGGGGCCCCCGCACAGAGACCCCCGCTCCTACCAGCGGGATTGCCGCCCGGAGGTGTGCCGGGGTGGCCCGGGGCACCTCCGGACCAACCCATGGGGCCCCCACCTATGGGGCCGCCGGCGCCGAGGCCACCAGGGATGCCAAGGGGTTGGGGGCCCATGTTGCCTAACCCAGCCGAGCTGCTGGACGCCACATTCGATGGTACGCCCGAGAAGTTCTCCTTTTTCCTGGTAGGGGCAGAGAAGTTTATCGAGAACTGGGGCCACTTGTTCCCGGACGAGGAATGGATAGTGGACGCCATCGTCTCCTGCCTGAAAGATGTGGCGGCCGACTGGTATGTGGCTTTACACCAGGAAGACGGGCGCGAGCTGAGAGAGGTGGATGCATTCATGTGGGCGATGAAAGACCAGTTCGAAGACGCCAACGCGAACAAGGCGGCCCGTGCGTTCCTCTGGGCCTTTCGACAAGGGACTAGATCCGTTCAAGAGTATACGGCGGAGTTCCGAAGACATGCCGCCAAGATCCGAGGCTGGCCCGATGGCGTACTAGCGGAACAGTACCGCCTGGGCCTGGACCCAGAGATCCGCCGCACGATTATGCGAGGACGGGACCCGGAAACCTTATTGAGCTGGATGAAAGAAGCGGTGGCAACGGAGACTCGACTGAAAGCCATCAAACTGGATGATGCAGCAGCCTTGGGGAAGACGACCCGATCCGCCGCCGCCCCTCTAAAAAGCCGGCAGACGAACCCTGCACAGCGGCCAAAAGACGGGACGCGCGAGAGCAGGATGAAGCAAGGGCTGTGCCTAAAATGTGGGGAAGAGGGCCATTTCGCCACGAGTTGCCCAGGGTCATCCACCCCGCCCAGTGCCGCGAAGGGGCCTAAAAAGAAGTTTGAGACGTCTACACCGAAAACCCCGGGAAAGCAGAGGGGCGCAAGGGCCCTGCAGGTCGCCCCCTTGGGAGAGGAAACCGAGTCGTCGGAGGAAGAGACCACCGCGGTGGCGGGAAATGAGAAGGACCTGCTGTAAACAGCGCTGAACAGCAGGTCCCGGACCCTCAGATGCTAAATCCGGTGAGCAAATCCTCTTCTCTCTTTTTCATGACCGTGACTCTAATGGACCCGGGTCTACTGACCCACATGAGGGTGAGAGTGTTAGTAGACTCGGGGTGTGGGAGAGACCTCATTAATCCGTCCCTGGTGACTGGGCTGGGAGCCAAAGTAATGAAACTGGCAGAGCCGCTGGTTTTTACCCAAATGGATGGCTCCACTATGAAAGAGCCCTGTAAATACGAGACTGCTCCTTTACGGATGGAGTGGGGAAACACTGGGAGGCGCGGCCATTCATGGTGTCCTCCGCCACAAGGTTTCCACTTGTCTTGGGGAGCCCATGGTTTTTTGATCACGACCCACACATACTATGGGAGGCTGGGATTGTTAACTTCATCTCCCCACGGTGTGAGACCCATACCTGGAAAGGCGACTGGGGTCCACGGAAACCTGAGCTCTGCCCTGTAGTGGTGGGGGTGGCTGAGACGGACTGCGACACGATTCCCCGAGAGTATCGGGACTTGTCTGCGGTGTTCGGGGGAGTTTGTGTATTTGTCCACGCAGAACTTGAAAGGGCTGCAACCCAGCAAGAAACTGGGATGGAAGTATACCTGTTTGAGTGGGTGGATTTTGGCCCTGAACAGAGGGAATGGGTGAAGGCGGACAATGTTCAAGCCCCCCGATTAGTCCGTGATTTTCACAAGTTGTACCCATTAAAGCCGGGGGTGGGGGTTTATCATCGGAGGGGCAGAATGTCAGGTGATCCTGCCATAAGAGGTGAGGGAGGAAGGAGGATGAGATGATCTGTAACCTTTTAGGCTTGAAAGGGGGAGTGGGGAGGTTGCCAGGGCAACAGGGTGTTCATCAGCCTGGGCTATCTCCTATCTGACCAAATGGCCTTGTCATACGGTTTGGGTTTCTCCGGTATGGGCAGCTGGGCCCCTTTATGGCTCGAACAAACTCTCGCACCTTTTTCCTGCGCAGGGGCTATGTAGCCATTGGTAGAATGCTTGGGGGGGCCTAGCTAGTGGGGTATATCCGTAGATGTTTCTTTGTGTCTTTCATTCCTGACAATGCACCGTTAATGCGCTTTTAGAAGTGCGGCTGAATAAACTGTAACTTCTCATGAAGTCCGTTGTTTGGCTGTCCTTTTTGAAGTGCCTGACAATATGACACCAAGGCTCTCCATTGGTTTGCCTCATAATATTTGCTTATATTCAGTTCTCCCCATCCTCCTTGATCTGCCCTTTTGTACTTTATAGCCTTCATAGGTCTTGGTCTTTTGCCTTGATGAATAAAATTGGTAAAGATTTTTTGCCAGCAAGCTAGATCCTTTGATGTGATATATATGGGAAGCGCTTGAAAAAAAGTGTTTATAAAATTCTGGGCAGTACCCATCTATGCCTGGAGACTTTCCATTTTTTTATTTTTTAATGACCTCGTCTATTTCTTTGCTTTCAGTTGGTTTGTTTAAAATATCGTTGTGCTCACTTTTTAGTTCAGGAATATTCAGCTTTTGTAAATATTCATCATTTTTTTCCTCGGATTTTCCTCGGTCTATAATTTTTCGAAATATTTAGCAAATTGCTCGGCTATTTGTTTTGTGTTATGTATTTTTTATTATTGTATTCTATCACTGATATTCTGTTTCTATTATTATGTCTTCTCAGATTACTTGCTAATAACTTTTGGTGCCAAATTCATAGTATTTCTGTTATAAATATAGCAGTTTTTTAGTTATGGAGTCTATCTCTAGAACATCTGATTCTTTCCTTTTATTTACCAAATCCTTATAAAAATTTTTTCGATCTGTTTTTTTTTATGTTTTGCTTCTAATTCTCCTATTTCTACCTGTAGTTTTAATTTTTCACTGTTAAGCTTCTTCTTTAATCTAGCCATCATCTTGACTGCATATCCCCCTTACTACTGGTTGTAAAGCATCCCATACAGTATGCAAGGGCATGCCTTCAGTTGTATTTCCTTTGAAATAATTCTGTATACCTTCTTGTAATCTTTCTCTTGATTCTGATTTAGTTAATAAAATAGTATTAAATTTCCATGTGTGTGTAGTTGGTTGTTCTCCAAGAATATTCATAGAATGTGAGAGTTGGAAGGGACCTTGCAGGTCATCTAGTCCAACCCCCTGCACTCTGCAGGAGTGTCGCCGAAAGAGAGCCCTACATACCTACAACATTCCCAAAAGGTGGTCGTCCAGCCTCTGCTTGAAAACGTCCGGGGAAGGAGCATCCCCCACCTCCCGAGGCAGACTAAATCTAACCAGACTGGAGAATGGTCAGATAGTTTTCTTATACTGATTTCTGCTTTGACTATATTCTGCATTAAGCTTGATGATATCAAAATAAAATCTGGGCTGACCCTCTCACTGTGCTGTCCTCTGGGACCCTGAGATCTTTCCCCCTCTCAGTTTCAGCCAGTCCAGACCCCGCTAAGCCTTGACTCAAAGCCAGGAGTCATAAGAACATAAGAGAAGCCAATGTTCAATGAGGCCAATGGCCCATCTAGTCCAACACTCTGTCACACAGTGGCCAAAATATACCAGGTGACATCAGGAGGTCCAGCAGTGGGGCCAGGGCACCAGAAGCCCTCCCACTGCTGCCCCCTCCAGCACCAAGAATAGAGTGCATCACCTGCCCCAAACGGAGAGTTCCCATCTATACCCTGTGGCTAATAGCCACTGATGGACCTCTGCTCCAGATGTTTATCTCATTCCCTCTTGAAACTGTCCATGCTTGTAGCTGCCACCACCTCTGTATTTTTGGCCACTGTGTGACAGAGTGTGTGTTGGACTGGATGGGCCCTTGGCCTGATCCAACATGGGCTTCTCTGATGTTCTTATATGAACTCTCAGGTCTGGGGCAAGGAATGCTCTGTCTTCTTGGTGCTGGGGGGGCAGCAGTGGGAGGGCTTCTAGTGTCTTGGCCCCACTGCTGGACCTCCTGATGGCCGCTGGGATTTTCGGCCACTGTGGTACTGCCTGCCTGCCTGGAGTTTGCACTGGGGAAGGAAGGAAGCGGCCTGTCAGGTAGTCCTGCCATGATGGATGGAGTAGGGAGGGAGGATGGGCCTTGAGTTGAATTGTGGTGTGTAGGGCTGGAGGTTGGGATCGGGGGGGGGTGTAGATTTATGCACCTGGAGTGTTCGGATGGAATGCTGAGGGCGAGCTCTGCAGGCTCTATCTCTGGTAGACTTAACACCCTGACCTTGGTGGAGACAGGCTGTGAGCTTCCTATTGCTTTCAAAGCTACAGCTTGGCTGGGAACAATGGGGGCAGTGAGAACTTCATTAGTATAGTAACTTTCAGTTCTCATTCGCATATTAGGCATTCATTGGTGGAAGGGGGGGTCCCCATTCACCCCCTTTCTGGTATAACTGCTTGCTTTGTGTAACCACGTTATTCTGAACAATGTATCTGCTCCAGTAACCTAATATTGCAGCTCTATAATAAAATGCTATTCTTGCTTCAATGAACAAGGCCTGGCGTTTGGCTTGTGGTTGTGGTTTTTGCCTGTGCAAAGCAGGTCGCAGCGCCTCCCGCCTTCCCTCCCGGGTGAGTGCAAGGGGGGGGTCCCTCCTTCCTTCCTTCCTTCCCGGGGCTGGGACGTCTTTTTGGGGGAAGAGTCGCCCCACCGCAGAGCCTCGGAAGGGGAGGGGGCTTCTCCTTTCGGCGCCCCCCTCTTCTCTGCCCCTGGCTGGGGAGGGAGGGGGGTCAGATGCAGCCCCTTCGCTGCACTGTGGGGGGCCGGGCCAGGGATGGGGGGGCCTCCGAAGAGTCTGGAGGATGGGGGGGGGGCTGTGTGTCGAGGAAAGGAGGGGAGGGGGCCGGGTTAGGAACACCCCCCCCGGCACGTCCTCTCTCCCCGGGGGCGGGGCTGGTGCAGGAGAAGGAAGCGGGGGGGGGATATATGCGCGCCCACCCACCCCTCTTTCTCGGGAGAGGAGTCGGCGGGGGGCGGGCCAGTCCCGGGCGGGGGAGGGGGGGATCTGGAACAGACGGCCGAGTTTGCCGAGGGCGGGAAACCCACCCGGAGGGCAAAGCCCCGCGCGGAGCGCAAAAGAGCTCCCGGGGGAGAGAAGGAGGGGGGGTGGATGCGTGGCTCGCCCACCCCCACCCCCTGCAACGAGGGAAGAGGGGTCCGGGCCCTTGAATTTCTCTGCCCCCCGGCCCCCCCCGCGGGGAAGGAGGAGCCCCTGCTCGTTGCCTGGCTTGGGCGCGGGGGGGGGGGTTAGAGACACACCAAGAGCGCAGGAAGGGGTTAAAGGGAGGGAGTCCATTGCAAAGTCCCAGAGAGGCGCCGGGTTCCGGGGGGGGGGCGTAATTTCCTGCTTCCTCCCCCCGCCCCACCCCTCCTCCCGCTTGCAGAAGCCGCCTTTGCAAGACACCCTTTGCAATTCCCGGGTCCTGCGCCGGCGGCTGGGGTGGGTCTGCGGAGGAGCGGCAAGGGACTTTTTTCTGGGGTGGGGCGGAGAGAGAGATGGGCGGGCGGGGGGGGGTCTGCAGCAGCAGGTCACTGGGAGAAGGCCCCGCCCCCTTCCAGCCTCAGAAGGCGCCCTCTGGGTGCAAAAGGAAGCAGCAGCCGCCCCCCCCCCCCCAAGAAGAAGAAGAGCCCGGGAGGGAAGAGCAGCAGCGGGAAGACCCCTTCTTCTCCGGGCCTTCGACTGGGGCGGGGTCGGATGGGGCGGGGGGGGGCTGGAGAGAGGCTCGCCTCCCTGGCTTCCTCTGCTTCTGTCCGTCCCCCCCCCAGCGCCTTCCCTCCCTCCCCCATCTGGCTCCCAAGCGATGCCGTTTTGTGCCCTTTGCTGCCTGGGGAAATGAGGAGGGAGAGACGCCCCCCCGCCCCGGTCAGTCAGCCCTCTTGGTCCCCCTCCCCGGAGTCTCAGCATCCCAGCGTCCCGCTCCTCGGAGTTGGGGGCTGCTTTTCTGTTCCCCTGGACTTGTGGAGAAGGGGGGGGTTCCCCTTAACGGGCTCCCCCCAGGTGGTGCACCAGAGTGGCAGGGTCTCTCCAGGGTGGGGGGAGCCTCCATGCCTTTCTCCTCCTGCCTCCCGGCCACTGCAGGCATCTTGCTTCATTGGTTTTTGCTCCCCTTCCACCCCCCACTGCCTTCCATGCCTCCTCCAACGCCCAGGTAACCGCCTGCCTGCCCTGGCCTGCTCAGGGGCCTCCTCCACCTCTCCGGCTGGCCGGGAAGCAGCCGCTGCTGCTGCCGCCTTGCGCACCTCATCTGAGGAGGAGGAAGAAGAGGAAGCGCCCCCCCATCACGGGCCTTGGTGCCCCGCTCCGTCCCAGTACCCCAGCCCCAGCACACGGCCACCCGCCACAGCCACGGCAGCGGTTCCGACAACAAGAAAAGCAAGGAGAGGCGGCACAGCTGCTGTAGTGGTGCAGGGGGAGTTCGACCAGGGCATTTAAAGGAAGCCAGGGGCATTGTGAGGGGCTGTTGAAGTATGTCAGGGCCCCCGGGCCCCCAAATGCCGCACTGTAGCTACGGTCCTGCCCTCTCCATCAGTGGAGCAGAAGTCCCTCAGTGGCTATTAGCCACAGGGTATAGATGGGAACTCTCAGTCTGGGGCAGGTGATGCACTCTATTCTTGGTGCTGGAGGGGGCAGCAGTGGGAGGGCTTCTAGTGTCCTGGCCCCACTGCTGGACCTCCTGATGGCACCTGGTATTTTTGGCCGCTGTGTGACACACAGAGTGTTGGACTAGATGGGCCGTTGGCCTGATTCAACATTGGCTTCTCTTATGTTCTTATGTTGTCCTCAATGTGTAGGGCAGGCTGGAGGGTTTCGGCATCCCTCAGAGGGGAGGAGGGAGTGCTGTGGCTTCCGGCAGGGTCAGGGGACTGAGCACCTAGAAATGAGTTTGGCAAGGCTGGGAGGGGAGGGGGCCGGATGGTCGAGGAATGTGCGACCTCTGCCCCCCCCCATAACAACTGAACCGCAGCCTTTCCTCGTAGGGCTTCTTGGTCTCCAGGCCCCCCCCAGTCATCTTGGTCACCCTCCTCTGCACCCTGCTCCATTCGGTCCACATCCTCTTTGAAGGAAGAAGAAGAAGAGATTGGATTTATACCCCACCCTTCACTACCCAAGGGAGTCTCAGAGCGGCTTAGAAACTCCTTTCTCTTCTCCTCCCAACAAGAGACACCCTGTGAGGTCGGTGGGGCTGAGAGAGCTCTGGCAGAAACTGCTCTTTTTCAAGGACAGCTGTGCCAGAGCTTGTGACTGAGCCAAGGTCACATCAGCAGGTGCAAGGGGAGGAGTGGGGAATCAAACCCGGTTCTCCCAGATTAGAGTCCGCACACTTAACCACTACACCAAACTGAAGGGAGGCCTCCAGAACTGCAATAATCCAGGTGTGGCCCAGTGAAGTCTATGGCAGGACCGTGCCATCTTGTGATTTGGATGTTAGGCCTCCATTGGTGACACCCAAGACTGCATTAGCCTTTTTTGCCGCCGCATCACACTGACTGCTCAGATTCAGCTTACAGCCCACCTGTACCCCCAAATCTTGCTCACACACACTGATACCAAGACGTGTGCCCCTGTCCAGTATGCATGCTTCACATTTTCATTACCCAGATGCGGAACTCTGTACTGATCCTTGTTGAATTGCATCTTTATGCACATCTGCCGACTCTTCCAATGTGTTCAGGACTTGTCGAATTCCCGAGCAGCCCCACTGAGGCGCACCAAGCGTCACGGTCACGCTACCTCTCTTTTAATTTGTGTGGGTTAGGTACGATGTGGTTTTAAATTTCTCGTTGTTGCTTTCTCCCACCCAAGGTATGCAACGCTGCCGCCAGGAATTTATTTCCAGCGTTATTAATGAACCTTTCCCACAGGATTGTGCCCAAGCTCTGAGGCGCCTTCGTCGGACTGTGTGGTTCTGAGGATGAGACGCTGGGTTAACAAGACGCAAGATAAGACTCTGTTTGCAGAAGAAGCGGATTGGTTACAAGCAACGCTCCCTCTAAGCTGTGGGGTCTTGTGAGCAGAAATTCTACTTTGTGAGCGACTGGCATTAAAGTTGTGAGCGAGCAATTTGGCTGCTGCATAAATTAGCTTGCTCTGGAGCACCTCCTTCCTGAGCTAAAATGAAAACATGTGAGCTGGAGGCTAAAAAACTGTGAGCTAGCTCACACTAACTCAGCTTAGGGGGAACACTGGTTGGGAGCCAGCGATTTGGCTGCTGCATAAATTAGTTTGCTCTGGAGCACCTCCTTCCTGAGCGGAGACAAAAATGTGTGAGCTGGAGGCTAAAAAACTGTGAGCTAGCTCACACTGGGTCAGCTTAGGGGGAACACTGGTTACAAGATGCTCCATTACTTGTCTCTTCAGTGAATATACCTTCTCCGATCTTTATTATATGTTGCTCAGTTAAATCTTTCCCTTTTAAACTCAGGTTTCTATCAGCCTCCCCCCCCCCCCACACACACACACACACTCTTATAATGCTCGGACAATATTAGATTTTGACTAGTATCCCCCCTGAAGTATTTTACTTTCAATCTTAAATGCCTTTCACAGAACTTCTGTAGGATTCTGATTAGAAAATGGCTTCTCCGACTGTAGACCAGGGTGGCCAGACTCGCCCAGCGTAAGAGCCACGTGGAATAAGCCTCAGAGAGCCACAGGACACGAACTGATATCACACACACGTTTTTTATTTAACATATGTGAATTTGCTTTTCGTTAACATCAAATGAGGCTGCCAAAAATAAAACCAAAAGGGGTAAAAAAACAGGTATTAATATTTATTTATTTGTCCAATGATATTTATTTGTTTGCCAGTGGTATCTACTTGTCTGAGAGAGAGAGAGACGAAGAGAAAGAGAGGTGGAAAGAAAGAAGGAAAGAGGTGGAGAGAGAGAGAAAGAGAGAAGCAAAGCAAATAGATGGGAAGGGAAGGAAGTAAAGGAATGGAAGGGAGGGAAGGAACGAAGGAAGGAAGGGGAGGGAAGGAAAGAAGGGGAAGGAAGGAAGGAAAGGGAGGGAAGGAACGAAGGAAGGAATGGAAGGGAAGGAGGGAAGAATGGAAGGAAAGAAGGAAGGAAAGGCCTGCCTCCTCTCTGCTTTCCCAGCCGCCCTGCCGGGAGCCACACAATATTTGTGAAAGAGCCGGGTGTGGCTCCCGGTCTGCAGTTTGGCCACACACATGCCCGGTAGACTGACCACCACTGACCCTTAGCTGCTGACCAATGTTCCCTCTAAGCTGTGGAGTCTTGTGAGCAAAAATTCTACTTTGGGAGCTACTATGTGAGCCAGTGATTTGGCTACTGCATAAATCAGTTTGCTTTGGAGCCATCCCTTCCTGATCCGAGACAAAAATGCGTGCGCCGGAGGCTAAAAAACTGTGAACTGGCTCACACTCACTCAGCTTAGGGGGAACCCTGCTGCCCACCGAACACTCACTCTTCTTAGCTCCGCCCACACTCCCAGTCACCAACCAATCACCTCACTCGCTCATCCCCTCTTTCACACACACCCCCTTCTTCTGAAACTTACCAACCACTCACAGAAACAGGCGCTTGTCGCTTGAAATCATTACAGTCCCTGCCGGCAGCCGGGTTGAAGCGCCGCATGGAGAAGGTGTGGGAAGCATTTCCCCTTTGTCTGCAGCACTGAAAGGGTTAAACCCACAGAGCCGTTTGCAGGAGAGGCCGAGTGGGGGGGGTGGAAAAGAGGAGAGGCTCCTTTCTGGGGGGAGCGGGGGGGGTTGCTTCTGAATGGGGGAAGAGAAAGGGGAAGGGGCTGCAGACCTGCAACAGCAGAAGGGAAGAGCCGTTGCAGCCGGATCCCCCTTGGAAGGTCTCCTTGCAAGTAAGGCATTGGGGAGGGGGGAAGAGAGAGAAGCTTGGACTAGGTCTTGCCAAGGGAGGGGGCTGGGATGGCCATTCTCAGCACAGGGGTTTTTGCAAAGGGTCCCCAAAACTCCCGGACGGTAAATCCCTGCAGATTTGGCGGGGGGGGGGGGGGAACACAGTTCAGAGGGGAAGAAGGCCATAGAGTCCTCTCCCCCCATGCAGCCATTTTCTACGGGGACGGGGACGGGGGACAGGACTGATTTCTGTCGCTGGAGGTCGGTTGCAATTCCACCTGGAGGTTTGGCACCAGTTTCGCCCCCTCTCTGGAATCGGAGTTTGGTTTTGTGGGGGGGGGGTTTTGCATTTGAATTGCCAGACACACAAAAAGCCAGTCTGGAGTAAGAAAGGGCTTGGGGGGGGAGGAAGGGGACTCCCACCTGCCTTGGAATCAGCCCCATCCTGAGACCCAGAGCCAGTTGTGTGTCCTGGTGAAGTGCCGGGACTCTAATCTGGGAGAACTGGGTTTGATTCCCCCACTCCTCCACTTGCAGCTGCTGGATGACCTTGGGCAAGCCATAGTTCTGATAAGAGCTATCCTTGGAAAAAGAGCAGTTTCTGTCAGAGCTCTCTCAGCCCCACCTTCCTCACAGGGTGTCTGTTGGAGGGAGGGGGAGGGAAAGGAGTTTGTCAGCCGCTCTGAGACACCTTTGGGTAGTGAGGGGGGGGGTATAAATCCAATCTCCTCCTCCTCCTCCTCCTCCTCCTCTTCTTCTTCTTTCCGGTGGGGGGACCAGGGCTGCCGATGGGTGTCCAAGGCCCACCAAGCAGAGGGGAGGAACCTTTCTAAAAAACGGTACCCGGAGAAGGGTGCCTGCAGGCTGCGTGCCCAACTCCCCTCCAGCAGGCAGAGAGGGGTGGAGCATGCTGATGTGGCCACGCCCCCTGCCAAGGCCAGTATTCCTTCCTTCCCTGATCTGAGCTGCTCCTTCTTCCCAGGGACACATTCCGGCCCCTTCCCCTCGGCTGGGGGCTCGGACAGAGCTGGCCTGTTGAAGAGAACCCTACAGTGGTCAAGGGGTCACCAGTCCCTCTTGTCCTTTCGGGGTTTCCCTTAAGAATCAGCCCCGAGGACCGGCTGAGCCAATGTAAGGAGAGGCTAAGCTTGTTGACATCCTTAAAGAGCTAAACAGAGACCCTTAACTTTCTGAAAGAACCAAAGAGGCATGGCTTGGCTTGTAATATAGAAAAATTGAAATTAAGCCTGGTCTACAAACTGCAAGAAGCCCTTTCATTCCGATCCACCAGGGCAATTCTCATGTGTGTCTCCTGAGCATATGAAGGTTTGTGATGCTCAGTGGTGTATCTCGATTCTCTTTTGCTTACCATGTTGCTGTTTGTGTCTCTCCTTTCCCCCCCAGGGAGAAGCCCCTCTTCGTAGCCAAGTGACTGAAGGGCATCTTTACGCAGTCGGAGGTGACCCAAGAGAAGGGGAAAGAGAAGATGGAAGAGCAGGACCCAGAAGGACCAGGAACTGGCAAGACAGGAAGGAAAGGCCACTATTCCCAAACTGGGAGTGGTGTTGAATTCTGGGAAAGCCCGGGGCCAGATACCCGTGATCAGCTTGCTGCAGCCTCAGACGTCCATTGCCGACGCTTCCGGCAGTTCCGCTACCAGGAGGCCGCTGGGCCCCGCGAGGTTTGCAGCCAGCTCCACGGACTTTGCCGCCACTGGCTGGAGCCGGAGAGGCGCACCAAGAGGCAGATCCTGGACCTGGTGATCCTGGAGCAGTTCCTGACTCTCCTGCCCCGGGAAATGCAGGGCTGGGTCCGAGGATGCGGGCCGGAGAGCAGTTCCCAGGCGGTGGCCCTGGCCGAAGGCTTCCTCCTGAGTCAGGCCGAGGAGGAGAGGCGGGCAGGACAGGTAAGAGGATTCTCTCCAGATACATCCCAATTCGAGCAATGATATCTGGCCTTATCCTAAAGGTTCCCTGCCAGACATCTGTCCAAGTGTTAATCATCCAAGTGGGAGATTTAACAGCCTCTTAAGTACTCTCGTCTCCTGGAGAATTTCTTGTCCCTCCAGGTAAGTCACCAGGTCTGCTAATGGAAGGTTGCGGAGTCTGGGAGTGGGGCAGCTGTTGATGGTTAAAAAAGAGTCAGCTGAGACGGAATCCGATGAGGACGGAGGTTCTGTGGCTAGGGGTGGGTGGGCCCGGGTGGGTGGGCCCGGGTGGGCCCTCGGGATCGGAGCCTGGACTCCCAGCTCTGGATGGGACACTACTGACACCGGCACCATCTGTTGGGTTCTTCCCTATCATGTATGTCTCTAGGTTGGCATTCTCCGATCTTTGTCCTTTGCTCCTTTCCCATCATGCCCTGATGGTAACCCCTGCAACGGTCCCTGCCAGACTAGACTGCTGCAACCCACTTTGTGATGGCCTACCCTTGAGACTGGCCCGGAAAATCCAGCGGATCCAGAACGCAGCCACACAAGTCCTGACGAGAATGCCATGGACAACAGATATACAACTGGTGCTGGGCCAGCTATGGCAGGTTTCTAGTGGAGTGCCCAGTCAGGTTGAAGGTTTAGGCACTGACCTTTAAGGCCTCGAGTGGTTTGGGAACAACGTATCTATGGGACCGTCTTCTCCAGTATGTCCCCAGAGAGCCTTCAAACAGCAACTTGCTGGTGACCCCTGGCCCCAGAGATGTCCGGCTGTCCTCGACCCAGTGGAACTCTCTGCCAAAGGGCATCAGGGCCCTGTGGGATCTCATGCAGTTCCACAGGGCCTGTAAGGCAGAGATGTTCCCCCAGGCTTGGAGGGTCGAGGGCAGCAATGGGGTTACCCACTGGCTGGCACCCTTCTTTCCTCTCCCCTCCATATTCTGAGTTCCCTTCCCCCCACCCAGGAGAAAAAGGGACCGCTGGTCTGGAATTGCAATCCATACTAATATAGGAAAATCACCATCTTGGGTCTTTTATCTACATTGAGATTTTTATGAAAGATGATGATGATAGCAGCAGCTGTCTCTTATTTCATTGGGGAAATTAGTGTTAATAGAGACAGTGTGAGAGGGGGTAACTGAAGTCTCCATATATATATATATATATATATGTTTGTGTGTGTGTGGATTGTTCCCTTAGAAAAACTCTGACATAAACCAGGCAAATTTATTTTTTTATTTATTGTCAAATTTGTACCCGGGGGGTGGGGCAGCAGTGGGAGGGGCTTCTTGTGTCCTGACCCCACTGGTGGACCTCCGGAGGGCGCCTGATATTTTTGGCCACTGTGTGTGTGACACAGAGAGTGTTGGACTGGAGGGGCCACTGGACTGATCCAACATGGGCTTCTCTTATGTTCTTATATGAACCCTCCGTCTGGGGCAAGGGATGCTCTGTATTCTTGGCGCTGGTGTGGGGGGGTCAACAGTGGGAGGGCTTCTCGTGTCCTGGCCCCACTGCTGGACCTCCTGGTGGCCCCTGGTATTTTTGGCCACTTTGTGACACAGAGAGTGTTGGACCGGATGGGCCCTTGGCCTGATCCAACATGGGCTCCTCTTATGTTCTTATAAGAGGGAATTAGATAAACATCTGGAGCAGAGGTCCATCAATGGCTATTAGCCACAAGGTATAGATAGGGACTCTCAGGCTGGGGCAAGGGATACTCTGTATTCTTGGTGCTGGGGGGGGCAATAGTGGGAGGGCCTTCTCCTGTCCTGGCCCCACTGCTGGACCTCCCAATGGCCCCTGGTATTTTTGGCCACCGTGTGACACAGAGAGTGTTGGACCGGATGGGCCCTTGGCCTGATCCAACATGGGCTCCTCTTATGTTCTTATAAGAGGGAATTAGATAAACATATATGGAGCAGAAGTCCATCAGTGGCTATTAGCCACAGGGTATAGATGGGAACTCTCAGTCTGGGGCAGGTGATGCACTCTATTCTTGGTGCTGGAGGGGGCAGCAGTGGGAGGGCTTCTAGTGTCCTGGCCCCACTGCTGGACCTCCTGATGGCCCCTGGTATTTCTGGCCACTGTGTGACACAGAGTGTTGGACTAGAGGGGCCCTTGGCCTGATCCAACACTGGCTTCTCTGATGTTCTCTTAGGTTCTTATGTATCCCGCCCTCCCCACAAAACAGGCTCAGGGTGGCTTCCAGATAACATAAATACAGAATAAAACATACATAAAACGTACATAATTAAACATACATATTTAAGCAGTAAGGTTTTATTGAAAAACAAAATGAAAAGAAATGAAACGAGCAAACATACACACACAAGAACACTCTCCAAGCACACATGCAAAGTTAACTAAGAAGAATAGGAATGAGTGGGGAATAGATTTAGGGAGAGGCTGTGTTTACTGATCTTGAAGGAGCCTGGTTGAAACACACACGCAATGGAGCTTGATGTGCTTAGCGGCATGTTGAAGAGACTGCCTGGTGGTTCTCCTGGAGGGAAATCGGAGGCTTGGGCAGAGCGGAATGGCTCTCCCAGGGGACAAGTTATGGGCATGAATAATCATTGCCGACCCCGAATTACAGGATGGGAGAGACTTCCAGATGTTACAGATGTGCTAGGAAGGGCAAACAGGGAGGAATTGTGGGTGAGGGAGGTTGTGGCTTATCAATAGGAAACAGTTGTTGTTCAGTCGCACAGTCGAGTCCGACTCTTCGTGACCCCATGGACCAGATTACGCCAGGCCCTCCTGTCTTCCGCTGTCCGCTGAAGTTTGCTCAATTTCATGTTCGTTGCATCGATGACACTGTCTAACCATCTCATCCTTTGCCGTCCCCTTCTTCTTTGACCTTCAATCTTTCCCAGCATCAGGGTCTTCTCCAGTGAATGCTCCCTTCTCATTTGGTGGCCAAAGTATTTGAGCTTCAGCTTCAGGATCTGGCCTTCCAGGGAACAGTCAGGGTTGATTTCTTTGAGGATTGACTGATTTGATCTCCTTGCAGTCCAAGGGACTCTCAAGAGTCTTCTCCAGCACCATAGTTCAAAAGAATCTATTCTTCGGCGCTCAGCCTTCCTTATAGTCCAACTCTCGCAGCCATAC
The DNA here is from genome assembly GCA_029375565.1 of Gekko gecko. Classification (NCBI taxonomy): domain Eukaryota; kingdom Metazoa; phylum Chordata; class Lepidosauria; order Squamata; family Gekkonidae; genus Gekko; species Gekko gecko. The sequence goes on along the minus strand of JAPDNY010000002.1, from coordinate 1,237,681 downwards.
ATTACTACGGGGAATACCATTGCTTTGACCATGCGGACTTTTGTTGGCAAGGTGATGTCTCTGCTTTTTATCATGCTGTTTAGGTTTGCCATCGCTTTCCTCCCAAGGAGCAGGCGTCTTTTAATTTCATGGCTGCAGTCACCATCTGCAGTGATCTGGGATCCTAGGAACGTGAAGTCTGTCACTACTTCTACAACTTCCCCTTCTATTTGCCAAGGAGTGATGGGGCCAGATGTTGAGCTTCAAGCCCACTTTTGCACTCTCCTCTTTCACTCTGTGCAAGAGGCTCTTTAGGTCCTCTTCACTTTCTGCCATCAGAGTGGTATCGTCTGCATATCTGAGGTTATTGATCTTTCCCCCAGCAATCTTAACTCCAGCTTGTGATTCATCCAGGCCAGCATTTCGCATGATGTACTCTGCATATAAATTAAATAAGCAAGGTGACAATATACATCCTTGTCGTACTCCTTTTCCTATGCTAAACCAATCAGTTGTTCCATATCTGGTTCTAACTGTTGCTTCTTGACCCTTATACAGGTTTCTCAGGAGACAGGTGAGGTGGTCTGGTACTCCCATCTCTTTAAGAACCTGCCATAATTTATTGTGATCCACACAATCAAAGGCTTTAGCATAGTCAATGAAGCAGAAGTAGATGTTTTTCTGGTACTCTTTTGCTTTCTCCATAATCCAGCAAATGTTGGCAATTTGATCTCTAGTTCCTCTACCTCTTCGAAACCCAGCTTGTACTTCTGGCAGTTCTCTATCCATGTACTGTTGGAGCCTAGCTTGTAGGAATTTGAGCATGACCTTGCTAGCGTGTGAAATGAGTACAATTGTGCGATAGTTTGAACATTCCTTGACGTTGCCCTTCTTTGGGATTGGAATGTAAACTGACCTTTTCCAATCCTGTGGCCACTGTTGTGTTTTCCAAATTTGTTGGCAAATTGAGTGCAGCACTTTAACAGCATCTTCTTTTAAGACTTTGAATAACTCAGCTGGGATACCATCACCTCCACTAGCTTTGTTGTTAGTAATGCTTTCTAAGGCCCATTTAACTTCGCTTTCCAGGATGTCTGGCTCGAGGTCAGTGATTATACCATCGTGGTTGTCAAGGACATCGAGGTCCTTCTTGTATAGTTCTTCTGTGTATTCTTGCCATCTTTTCCTAATCTCTTCTGCTTCTGTTAGGTCCCTACCGTTTTGTCCTTTATCATGGCCATCTTTGCATGGAAAGTTCCCTTGATTTCTCCAATTTTCTTGAAGAGATCTCTAGTCCTTCCCAATCTATTGTTTTCCTCTATTACTCTGCATTGTTCATTCAGGAAAGACTCCTTATCTCTCCTTGCTGTTCTCTGGAAATCTGCATTCAGTTGGGCAAATCTTTCCTTTTCCCCATTGCCTTTAGCTTTCCTTCTTTCCTCTGCTATGTGTAAAGCCTCATCAGACAGCCACTTTGCTTTTTTGCATTTCTTTTTCTTTGGGATGGCGGTGAGTGCTGCCTCATTTACAATGTCACGGACCTCTGTCCATAGTTCTTCAGGCACTCTGTCTATCAAATGTAGTCCCTTAAACCTATTCTTCACCTCTACTGTATATTCATCGGGGATGCGATCTAGGTCAAATCTGAATTGCCTTGTGGTTTTCCCAACTTTCTTCAATTTAAGTCTGAATTTTGCAATGAGTAGCTCATGATCTGAGCCACAGTCAGCTCCAGGTCTTGTTTTTACTGACTGAATAGAGCTTCTCCATCTTTGACTGCAAATTATATAGTCAATCTGATTTCGGTGTTGCCCATCTGGTGATGTCCATGTGTAGAGACGCCTCTTAGGTTGTTGGAAAAGGGTGTTAAATGGGAAACTTTCTCAGTGGAGGGTGGTAAGCAGTGGGGTACCACAGGGATCAGTACTCGGGTGAGTGGGCGTCAACATGGCAAATGGGGTTCAATGTGGCCAAGTGCAAAGTGATGCACATTGGAGCCAAAAATCCTAAATATAAATACACATTGATGGGGTCTGAACTGGCAGAGACGGACCAAGAGAGAGATCTTGGAGTCATAGTAGATAATTCCATGAAAATGTCTAGACAGTGTGTAACTGCAATAAAGAAGGCCAACGCTATGCTGGGGATTATTAGGAAGGGAATTGAAAACAGATCAGCCAGTATCATCATGCCCCTGTATAAATCATTGGTGCGACCTCATTTGGAATACTGTGTACAGTTCTGGTCACCACACCTCAAAAAGGACATTATAGCATTGGAAAAACTGCAGAGAAGGGCAACTAGAATGATAAAAGGGTTGGAACACTTTCCCTATGAAGAAAGGTTAAAATGCTTGGGGCTCTTTAGTTTGGGGAAACGACGGCTGAGGGGTGACATGGTCAAGGTTCATAAAATTATACATGAGATAGAGCAGGTTGAGAAAGAAGTCCTTTTCTCCCTTTCTCACAAGACAAAAACTCGTGTGTACTCCATGAAATTGCTGAGCAGTCAGGTTAGAACAGATAAAAGGAAGTCCTTCTTCACCCAAAGAGTGATTAACATATGGAATTCACTGCCACAGGAGGTGGTGGCAGCTACAAGCATGGACAGTTTCAAGAGGGAATTAGATAAACATATGGAGCAGAAGTCCATCAGTGGCTATTAGCCACAGGGTATAGATGGGAACTCTCAGTCTGGGGCAGGTGATGCACTCTATTCTTGGTGCTGGAGGGGGCAGCAGTGGGAGGGCTTCTAGTGTCCTGGCCCCACTCTTGGACCTCCTGATGGCACCTGGTATATTTTGGCCGCTGTGTGACACAGAGTGTTGGACTGGATGGGCCATTGGCCTGATTCAACATTGGCTTCTCTTATGTTCTTGTGTTCTTATGTGGATGAGAGAGGTTAAGGGGGAAGAATTGTGGCTGAGAGACGTTAATTCAAGGAGAGGAGCTGATTTCCTGAGAAACCCCTTGTTATGATTTCTCCATTACTTTAGGGTGGAGGGAAGTTCATGAGCGTGGACACCTTTCCATTACCTTTTTGTCTTTCTGGCTGGCATCCATTTTTTGTCATTTTGGGACAGACGGCAGGGTGCTTGTGATTCTGGGGTAATATTAATATTAGGGGCACTTCGGCTTCTCTCTGTCCACCTGCCAACTGCTCCTGCCTGAGGAGGGGCATGAATGCTTACAGAGGATCCATTCCTGGGTCTCTTTCCCCTTCCACCTCTTACCCCTCTCCCTCCCTGCTGTTTCAGATGTGGGCACCATCTGTGAAGAAAGCAACATTCCCTGAAGTGGAAAGGGCTTCCTTGGAGCAAGGGCAGAGGGCGCAGGCCATGGAGCATGCCCAAGATGCCCTCTCTTGTGGTAAGGACTCGTCGTGCCTGGATACGATTGGGGCACCCAGTGAATTTGATGGGTAGAGAGTTCAGGTCAGGAAAAGAATTAATTCCTTCTTCACACAACACAGAGTTTATTTGCAGCACTCAGTGTCCACTAACTGTGATGCCTCTCAAAGCAGATTAGACAAATTCATGGAGGGCAATCCCTACCATTTATCAAAATAATCGCATCACACCTTCCTTTCATAAGAGGAATTGAAGGTGGCTCAAAAGAGGAAAGGTAGACACACCTGGGCAGAGCTGTTCAGCCTGGTGAATGAAGGGAGCCTCCACCTTCTGGGGCAGCAGAGCTCTGAGAACCAGTTCCTAGGGGGGCTAATAATCATGGGGAAATTTGGCTTCTGTGCCCGTGCTTCAAGGGGCCTCTGGTGGGCCACTGTGGGAGCAGGATGCTGGAATGGATACGGCAGTCTGTGGACTTCGGGGAGGGTCTTTGGAGGGGCTTGGGGAAGATATGATGCCACGTTGATGTTGCATCTGCCTGAAAACCCAGTTGTGTCTTTAGCATGCCAAGAGACACTCTGAAAACTCATGTGCTCCAGTCATGTATGGGTTTGGGGCCAGATGTGACGTTGACATGTCAAGGGATGTCATTTCCACCTCCCCTCTTCCCCTCCCCCCAGGCCAGACAGAAATCTCAAAGAAGTCTGAAATATGTTGACATCATCTCTAATCCCAGAGGCTCATAGGCACCCGGTTCTTCTCTTCTGCCTCTCCCGGAATTTACTCAGAAGTGTTTTTGTTGAGGGTACACAGGGCAAAGTTTCACAATCCAAGGAAAGGGGATGCGTGAATCAGGGAACAAGCAAGCAAACTCCCCTCCTTCCTCCTTTGTCTCAGGAACAGGCAGTGGAGAGATGCTGTTGAGCCGTCGTCCTTTCAGAGGTGTGGAAACAGCCGCTGCCCCTCCAGCCCAGGTAGGGGAGATGAGCGGGGGGGGACACACAGCCGGGGTCCCTCTTTCTTTCTCAGGGGGGCCTTCTGCTCCTGCAGTTTCTTCAAGGTGTCCGGGCGAGAGATCCTCTGAACGCCGTTCCCTTTACCGACCCCAAGCCTGACATCCTGACCCTTCCCAGACTTCTCCCTTCCCGTGTCCAATCTCTGCCTGGCCTGACCTCTGAAGAGAGAATCTGCTTTTTCTTTCAGGGTCCCTTCTCCTTTGAGGAGGTGTCTGTCTCTTTCACAGAGGCAGAATGGGCCCTGCTGGATCCGGGACAAAGAGCTCTCCACTGGGAAGTCATGCAGGAGAACTGTGGGAACGTGGCCTTTCTGGGTAAGGATCTTTCCTTGGTGTCAAAGGTGCAAATTGCTACCATTGTGAGGAGGAGGCATGAATCAAAATATTAAATAGCAATACATCATTTTGAGGCCTGTCTTGATTCTTGAGGAGGGGCTGTGGGCTCACGGGCAGAGCATCTGCTTGGCATGCAGAAGGCCCCCGGTTCAAAGCTTGGCAGCATCTCCAGTTAAAAGTATCAGGTAGGAGGTGACGTGAAAGACCTCTGCCTGAAACCCTGGAGAGTCCCTGCCGGGCTGAGGAGACAGGACTGACTTCAGTAGCACGAGGGTCCGATTCAGTATAACTCAGCTTCCTGTGTCTGTGTGTGTCTACTTGCCCAGGGGCCGCTGAGGCCAGTGTTGTGGCCGTCACCTAATCCGGAGAAGGTGCCTCCTGGCCTGAGGCAAAGGTGGGGATGAGAGGCCCTCAGAAAGACCCTGGAAGGGGCCAGATCCTCATTGGCCCCACTGGGGGACCTCCTGATGGCACCTGGTATTTTTGGCCACTGTGGGGCCCAGAGTGTTGGACTGGAGGGGCCACTGGCCTGATCTAGCATTGGCTCCTCTTATGTTCTTATGTTCATTTCTCTGTTCCCCACCTTTAGAGTAGTTCCTCAGTGGAACAGGCTTCCCGTGGAGGTGGTGGGCTCTCCTTCTTTGGAGGTTTTTAAGCAGAGGCTAGGGGGCCATCTGACAGCCATGCGGATTGTGTGAACTTAGGCAGATCATGTACGGGAGGGTAGAAAGAGTTGCCTCAGTGCTTGGATCTCACAGCTGTTTCTTACATGCCCAGGGAGCTGCTGATTGCCACTTTTGGGTCAGGAAGCCATTTCCCTCCGGGCCAGTTGGTCAGGGTCCCTTCCAACCTTATGATTCTGTGATCCTACAATACACCCACCCCCCTGGATGGGATTACCAACATCCTTCGATCTTCGAATCATAGAATCAGAGAGTTGATAGGGACCTCCAGGGTCATCTAGTCCAACCCCCTGCACAGTGCAGGAAATCCTCAAGGACCTCCCCTCCACACCCCAGTGGCTGCTGTTCCACACCCGGAAGATGACAAAAAACCTCCAGGATCTCCAGCCGAACTGGCCTGGAGGAAAATCGCTTCCTGACCCCAAAGTGACAGTCAGTATTTCCCTGGTCATGTAAGAAAGGGCCACCAAGAGAATTAAGCGCTGAGGCAACCCTTCCTGCCCTCCCCTCATGATCTGCCTAAGTTCACAGAATCGGCATTGCTGTCGGGTGGCCACCTAGCCTCCGTTTGAAAACCTCCAAGGAAGGAGAGCCCACCTCCTCCCGAGGAAGCCTGTTCCACTGAGGAAATGCTCTAACAGTCAGGAAGCTCTTCCTAATGTTTAGCCAAAAACTCTTCAGATTTAATTTCAACCCATTAGTTCTGGTTCGACCTTCTGAGGCAACAGAAAACAACTCCATACCATCCCCTAGATGACAGCCCTTCAAGTACTTGAAGTTGGTTATCATATCACCACTCAGTTGTCTCCTCTCTGGGCTAAACATACCGAGCTCCTTCAGCCTTTCCCCATAGGACTTGGTCTCCAGACCCCTTACCGTCTTTGTCACCCTACTCTGGAAATCTTCTAGTTTGTCTATATCCTTCTTAAATTGTGGTGCCCAAAACTGAACACAATACTCTAGGTGAGGTTTAAGCAGAGCAGAGTAAAGCGGTACCATCACTTCGCATGATCGGGACACTATACTTCTGTTGATACAGCCCAAAATTGCATTTGCCTTTTTAGTGACCGCATCACACTGCTGACTCATGTTCAGTGTATGTTCTGTTAAGACCCCAAGATCCTTTTCGCACAGACTACTGCCAAGACAAGTCTCCCCCATCCTATAATGATGCCTTTGATTTTTTTTTACCTAAATGCAGACCTTTATATTTGTCCCCATGGAAATTCATTTTATTTGTTTTAGCCCAGTTTTCCAGCATGTCAGGATCATCCTGTATCTCGACTCCCTCTTCTACCGTATTTGCTACCCCTCCCAATTTAGTATCATCTGCAAATTTAATAAGCATTCCCGCTATTCCTTCTTTGATGCTGGTCCTGCGCACTGGAGCCGGGTTGAGTCATCTGTTGGGAGGATGACCCAGAGCCTGAGATGTAGGGACACTCCTGGGTTACATCACTCATTCAGGAGCCATGCCCCTATGGCTTAGGCTGTGTGAAGATCCAGGGTTCTGTCTCTCTCTCAGACCTCCTGTCCTGTCACCACTGCCGCACGGCCTCTCTCCTCCCTGCCTCTGGTCTTTTCTTCTGCTTTTATTCCCGCTTCCCAACCCATGCTCCACCCTTCCAAACCCTCTCCCCCCCTCGTGTAGATCTCTTCGATGTCCCTCAGGACACTGCCTTCTCCCATTGGGGTACCTCCCCCATCCAACTTTTTTTTAATGTACAATTTTTTAAAACAGAAACATAAAAAGGAGAGCAAAAGATAAATTAACAGACTTGGTCAATGAATCTATAAGAATTTCTATTCCTGAATTTCTTTCCTTCCCCATATAAGAATAAAAACTTTCCCTTTATCTCTCTCTCTCTCTCTGCGAAAGATATTAGAAGTACAAGAGAGACTTTGGTGGTGACAAACATCCTTGCATCCAAAGAAAGGCTGGAGAGTTTCTCAGGAGGATCCCAAGAGCATATTTCTTTCCTGAATGAGCTGGCTGAGAGTGAGTATCCTTCACGGTTATGTCTAGGGAGCCTTTGGACCTTACCAGCCCTCCCAGGTGCTAACAGGACTTCTCTGTTTATTCCAGCAGATGATCAGAGGAATGAGGAAGGTGAGGAACTTCATCAGCAAATGCCAGATAGAATTAAAAACGAAGATCTGAAAGCAAATGTCAGGAATCAAGCTGAACCTAAGAGGAAGAAAGGTGGCTGTATGGTTGAGAAGACAGATAGAAAACAGCCTAATGTACATATTAAAAAAAAACGGATAATGAAGTCAAGTAAATCCATTCAGAGTGCAAAATACAGAAATAGATCACAGATTCTTGGGCACCAAAGAATACACAGAAGTGAGAGACCTTTTGAATGCTCAGTGTGTGGAAAGAGATTCTGTCAGAGTGGCCATCTACAAGAGTATCAGAAAACCCACGCAACAGAGAAACCTTTTGAATGCTCAGAGTGTGGAAAGAAATTCAGTTGGAGTTCCACTCTTCAGTTGCACCAAAGAACCCACACAGGGGAGAAACCTTTTGAATGCTCAGAGTGTGGAAAGAAATTCAGTTGGAGTTCTGGTCTTCAGATGCACCAAAGAACCCATACAGGGGAGAAACCTTTTCAGTGCTCAGAGTGTGGAAAGAGATTCAGGCAGAGTAGCACTCTTCAACGGCATTCGATAACCCATACAGGGAAGAAACCTTTTGAATGCTCAGAGTGTGGAAAGAGATTCAGTCAGAGTGGTCATCTACAAGTGCATCAGAAAACCCACGCAATGGAGAAACCTTTTGAATGCTCAGAGTGTGGAGATAGGTTCAGGTTGAGTGGCCATCTTCAAAAGCATTTGACAACCCACACAGGGGAGAAACATTTGGAATGCTCAGAGTGTGGAAAGCGATTCAGTCAAAGTAGCAATCTTCGACACCACCGAAGAATCCACACAGGGGAGAAACCTTTTGAATGTTTATTGTGTGGAAAGAGATTCAGTGAGAATGGCAATCTTCAACAGCATCAGAGAACCCACACAGGGGAGAAACCTTTTGAATGTTTATTGTGTGAAAAAAGATTCAGTCAGAGTGGCAGTCTTCAACTGCATCAGAGAACCCACACAGGGGAGAAACCTTTTGAATGCTCCGAGTGTGGAAAGAAATTCAGTCGCACTGGCAGTCTTCAACTACATCAGAGAACCCACACTGGGGAGAAACCTTTTCAATGCTCTGAGTGCGGAAAGAAATTCAGTAGTGCTGGCAATCTTCAGCTTCATCAGAGAACCCACACAGGGGAGAAACCTTTTGAATGTTCAGAGTGTGGAAAGAAATTCAGTACCAGTGGTGCTCTTCAACAGCACCAAAGAACACACACAGGGGAGAAACCTTTTGAATGCTCAGAGTGCGGAAAGAAATTCAGTCAGAGTGGCAGTTTTCAGCGACATCAGAGTACCCACACTGGGGAGAAACCTTTTGAATGCTCAGAATGTGGAAAGAGATTCCGTGAGAGTCGCACTCTTCAAGTACATCAAAGAACCCACACAGGGGAGAAACCTTTTGATTGCTCAGAGTGTGGAAAGAGATTCAGTCAGAGTGGCACTCTTCAACGGCATCAAAGAACCCACACAGGGGAGAAACCTTTTGATTGCTCAGAGTGTGGAAAGAGATTCAGTGAGAGTCGCATTCTTCATCTGCATCAAAGAACCCACACTGGGGAAAAACCTTTTGATTGCTCAGAGTGTGGAAAGAAATTCAGTAGCAGCGGCAGTCTTCATCTGCATCAAAGAACCCACACTGGGGAAAAACCTTTTGATTGCTCAGAGTGTGGAAAGAAATTCAGTAGCAGTAGCAGTCTTCAGCTGCATCAAAGAACGCACACAGGGGAAAAACCTTTTGAATGCTCAGAGTGTGGAAAGAGATTCAGTCAGAGCTGCAGTCTTCTGGAGCATCTAAAAACCCACACAGGGGAGAAACCTTTCGAATGCTTAGAGTGCGGAAAGAGATTCAGTGTGAGGGGGAATCTTCAAAAGCATCAGAGAACTCACACAGGGGAGAAACCATTTGAATGCTCATTATGTGGAAAGAGATTCAGTGAGAGTGGTACTCTTCGGAAGCACCAAAGAAACCACACAGGGGAGAAACCTTTTAAATGCTCAGCATGTGGAAAGAGATTTAGTGTCAGTTCTAATCTTCACCAGCATCAAAGGACCCACACAGGGGAGAAACCTTTTGAATGCTCAGAGTGTGGAAAGAGATTCAGGCAGAGTGGCAAACTTCAACAGCATCAGAGAACCCACACAGGGGAGAAACCTTTTGAATGCTCTGAGTGTGGAAGGAGATTCAGGCAGAGTAGCAAACTTCAACAGCATCAGAGAACCCACACTGGGGAGAAACCATACTCAGGGTCTAGGCCTGGTGTCAGCAGACTCGGTCTAGGGAACTACCCCAAAAAAGGCTTCCATGGCACAGTGTTGCGACCCTAATGAAGGAGTCAGTCCCCTCTCCACAGGTCACTGTCATGCTGTTGGCCCATCAGTCCTTTTTACCACAGCGCACCTCTCATCCCAGAGGGCCTAACAGGAGCAGGAGGGGCAGGCCTAGGCCCTGAAATAGCCAAGGAAGGTCTCCAGTGGACAGTGGCTGAGGCAAAAGATGGGGGAGAGCTCCACTAGGGTATAGCAAGCTGCATGGGAAGTCATGGTGGAGATGGGAACCCGTGAGATGCCAGCCTTGGCTGTAAGGTCTTGCCCTTTCATGTTGGGCTGTGTTGGCCTGCTGGTGCCATCTGGATCTGGCGGAGAAAACAGAAGCATGGAGTGGCTTCTGGCCTCTAGGAACAGGTGGGCATGCCCTATTTTGAAAGGTGGGAGAGTCTGAGGGCGGACTCCGGGGGACCTCTCTGCCCTGGGTGCAGACGTGGCCATAAAGGACAGGGACAGGAGCCAATAGAAGGGCAGAGGAAGGGCAGTACAGCAAGGAGAGCAGGAAGGGATAAAGGGGAAACTCCAACAGTAGACCGAGGATTACAGCCAGCATTAGAGAGCCGTGATGGCAATACACTGGTTGGGAGGAAGAGGGCACGGGTGAGAGAAGACCCCACCCCTCACCAGTCTTGAGGCCAAGAACACTCCTTGTGTAGGTCAGGCATGGCACTCCCAAGTGTGAAAAGAGATTCAAGTCAGAGTGGCACGCTTCAGCTGCATCGAGGAACCTACAAAAGGAGAAATGATGTAACCACTGAGCACGTAAAAGGAGCTTTTCTCCTATTTCACACCTAAAAGACAACCAAAGACCATACAGAGTATTGAAAAGGTGTAATCAGTTTTAAAAAGCTTGAATCTACACAGGTAACTTACTCTAACCAAGAAGAACTGTCATGAATGCTTGGACAGTGGAAGGAGCTTTAGCCACGTTCCCACCCTCAAAGCAATCCCACAGGGAGGAAAGCAAATATGGGAAATAGGCTCAGCTGATCTTTCCTTTAGCATCGATGCGTCCACCCAGGGGAGGAAACTCATCAATGCTCAGTGTTCGGCAAGAGCCCGAGGCACAGATCTGACTTTCATGTTCCTCGGAGAATCCATACAAGGGTGGAACTTCCCTACAGCTGGTTTCAATGAGGTTCTCGAAACGCCCTGGCATTGGAGGTTCAGAAAGGCTGAGAACATAGTCACAACAACGGAGGGCCTTTTTAGTGTTTGTCCTTCTCTGTGAAACTTCCTACTTCGGGTTATCTGCCACTCCTTCATTCACAAACATTTCCTCTGGCAAGCAGTTCTAGTGAAACAGTTCTGAACCCTAATCCCTCCCCAGTCCAGCCTGCTGTGACCGTTTTTAGGGTCTCACGACTTTGAAATCCAAAACATTCTGGTGGTAGGATTAATCTAGGTTGAAAGGAAAAGGTTGTGTCCCCTAACCCAACAATGAAGTTCTAAGGGGTCAGGGCCCCCCTCCCCTACAACATCCAGTATTGTAGAAACGGACCTGAACCAATGGAGTTGACAGGTGAACTTTGTGGGGTATGAATTCCCCAATCCCACTTGTCCTCCCCCCCACCCCAGGCCTCCAGGACGGGAGAGTAGATACCCTCCTCCTTCTCCTCCTCTGAAACCACCACCACCCTTTGCATGAGCTAGAAATGACCTGAACTAAGCCCAGGACTAACCCCACTCTTCCTCCTCAGAGAGACCCCCTTGAATTCCTCCATTGTGGTTTTATGGCACAAACTGAGAAAATTCCTTTCTATGTCCCTACTTTCTTTTGGAGAGTATCTGCATTAGGGTTAACAGGTCTGAAGTGGGGAAAACATCTGCCTCTTTTCACAGAGGCTTAGTGTGTAGAATTTGGTATCTGAAGAGATGAATAACATCCTGTAATGCTTCTGTGAAAGGGACAGCACATTTCCCCACCCCCAGGTAACCCTTGATTATGTGTTTCTTTATGAATCAGAAAGCAAAACTCAACTAAGGAAGAGTCAGAGCTCATTAAAGACATTATTGGGGGGCATGGCACCACTAGGGACTTCATTCTCTTACCCCAAATACTAAAAACAATTCACAACCTCTTAAAACTTGAACGTAGTGCTTTGACAATTACGGGACAATCATCCAACAACAAAAATAAAAAAATAGCAGCACCTCTGCAGTCATTAAAGGTCAACTTGGTGAGGAAAGATAAACTGGCATGGGCCAAGATGATCACCAGGGAGTTCTTAATAAGGACACGGAATGGATTGCTGTGACTAGGTAAGAATTCTTTGCCACACTTCAACAACTGGAAGAAAACATAGAATCTTTTTTTTCTTTTTAGAAGAAAACATGTCAAAAAGGTTAGGTAAGTTGGTAACAGTAAGATTCTGGTTATTATGTTGTCGAAGTCTTTATTCCGGTTATTCTTTACTTAATCTTACTGAATAAGGTTCAAGAGCTAATCTTTTCTTTTAAACATGAATGCTTCATGTTTTATCTCTCAATTGCAGAGGATTAAACAACAAAATAAAGGCAAAACGATTGCCTACTACTTTAATTAAAAACACCCTGATATTTTTGATTTTGCAGGAAATCCACTTGAAAGAACAAGATGCTTTAATATTCAAATCTAAATGGTTTACAACATATATCCAAGCCACAGGTACCTCAAAATCAAGAGAGTAGCAATTCTTTTTCAAAAAAACAATAGTTTTCAATGTCAAAACAGAAAATTGGACCCAGCTGGCCACTTTCTGTTTTTGAAGGGACTTTTAAATAACTGTGTGTACACAGTGGCCTCAATATATGCACCTAACTATGGTCAGGAGCAATTCCTAAAAGAAACATTCGCTGAACCAGAAGAATTCCATGAGGGTCCCATTATAGTAGGAGGAGATTTTAACTACATTGCTGACCCATTTTGGGATAGGACAGTCTCCAGAACACAACAAAAGGATCCTACAAGGGACATGGCGAAAAAAAAATTAGGTCTTCATAACCTCTTTACTCAATTTAATTTGACTGATATATGGAGATTACACCATCCAGGTGTTAAAGACTTTACTTATTTTTCACCTAGATACAACATCTTCACTAGAATTGATTTCATTCTTATTTTAGCCTCCCTTATCAATTTAACAATACATTCACACATAGGCCTGCAAACACTATCAGATCATGCCTGGACTGAATGTTCCCTAACAGATGGAGAGAAAGGAAAAACCCACAAAATACTGGTCTTTGAATTGAAACATTTTATTTAATCAAGATGCCTGTGCAGATAAAGAAATAGCATTCCAGTAATACTTCCACTTAAATTTGTCTTGTGGTCACCCCAGGAAGTGGTATGGGATGGCACGAAACCTGTAATTCAAGGAAAATTCATCTCAATCACTTCTGCCTATAATTAAAAAAAGAACAAGTTAAAGCAGGATATCTTAGTCAAGATCAAGACATTAGAAGATAAACATAAGAAAACAGGTTCAAAAAAGAATTATAAATATCTTTTGATAGAACATAAGAAACTAGAAGCCCTAGAAATAACCCAAGTGCAAAAAAAAAATATTTCTCAAGCAGAAATCTTGGTTTCGACATCCCAAATTGTTAAAGTTACTTGCATGGAAAATTAAAGAACAAGTTAACAGATCTGTTAATTTTCTTAAAAATAGAGATGGTAAAATCTTGTCCTCATCCAACATTTTACAGTCCTTCCTTCATTATTATCAATCATTATACAGAACCGATAACCCAATGGAAGAAAATATTAAAAACTGTCTAAAAAACAACCAATTGGTTAAAAAAACTCTCATACCCATCAAAAAATTATGGATAACTCAATAACAACACAGGAAGTTAGTGATGCAATTAGTTGAAAAGTAATGAGGCCCCTGGTCAGGATGGCCTCCCAATCGAATCTTATAAAAAATTTGCTATCATATTAGTTTCTCCATTGACTGACATTATGTCAGGCTCACTGTGCATTTTATGGCTTGCCTGCCACAGAGGAAGGAGGGAGAGAAAGAGAAATACTGAAATACTTTCACTTTGCCGCCTTATCACCTTTGAGAAGCCAAATGTCCTTGGGTCTCAGCTCTCTGTGTTCTGCTTTCTTTTACATGTAGGGGTATAGCTGGGGGGGATAGTTGACTGTTATTTTTACAGGGTGATTGGTCCTAAATCTTTAGGGCCCTTGCTTGAACATTGTATACCTGTAACCTGCACTCCTTCGCCTTTAGTTCTAACACAGCCAGTGTACAGTCTGGATCCTATCAATGTCTCAGTCAGGATTTATACCAAACTGACATCACCAATAATGTCAGGAAGACATTGGACATAATTCAATATGGGAAAAAAAATCTTTTTAATACATGTATTCTTGCCTTGGACATCAAAAAGGCATTTGACCGGGTGGAGCTTCTTTTTTAAAAAACTGTTCTCAGCTATTGAGCCCCTTGCAAATATCATTTGAAACTCAACTAAAATGCAAGGAATATAAATCAAACTCTTTGTAAAATAAGTCTTTTTGTGGACGACTTCATGATTTATATTTCAGACCCACAACATTCACTCCCAAATTTAGAATTTCTTCTTGAATAATTTGGTCACTATTCAGGCTTACATGTAAACCAACTTAAAAACAATACCATACCCTATTAATTTGGACACAGATTCTAGTGTGTTCAATAAAGAACATTTTTCCTATTAATGGGCAACTAAATTCTGGACATATTTAGGAGTTAAAATTCCTTTGAGTTTAGAAGACTTATTTAAAGTCAATTTTTTGAAAGTAGTTCAGGACACAAATAATTTGCTTAAATAGTGGACCTTAAAAAAACTGACGTGAATCTTTTATATTCCCTAAATTTTTATACTTATTTAGGACAATACTGATGTGCATGTCTAAGTCCATTCTTTAAATACAGCAAAATATCTGGAACAAATTCATTTGAGGATACCAAAAGTCTAGAATTGGCTTCCTAACCTTACGAAGACCGACTAAATTAGGCAGACTTGCACTACCTGACATTTTCTTCTACTATGAAGCTGCCATATTTTCTGTAGTGAGAATATTAACCTCAACTCAACAAATAGAATGGATAAGTATAGAAGAATTTTATTTCTGTTCTAGGAAATACATTGAGATCATTTGGATGACTAAATCTGAGCACCTGAAACAAGTATCTGAAAATATCTTTACACAGGCTTTATTAAAAGTCTAGACCTCTAAAAGGAAACATGTAGCTCCGGATATTTCTACCTTTCAAACTAGGAGAACTGCTTCTTTATGTAAAATATTGGATATAACTCATAAAGGAGTTCTGTTAGAGAAATCTAAATTAGAAAAGCTTACTATAACCCCAATACCATGGTTTGAGTACCTTCAACATCTACTTAATTCTTTCCCCCCCCCTGGAAAAAACTCTCAGACAACATTGTACTATTTTTAAGAAACTGTTAATTTCACATGGTATGTCAAGGAAAAGTCTAATTTCTAAAATATCTTACTGGAAAAAGGGATTTATTTTCTTATGCAGAACCGTGGAATAAAGACTGAAGTGCCATTGTCCAAACTTCAGTGGAAATCCATTTGGTCATCTTACACTCTTTCTACTAAATCCATCAATATACAACAGTGTTTCAAGGTTATGACTAGATGGTACTTAACACCTGTAAAGTTACATCACATGAATAAAACTATATCACCTGTTTCATGGAAATGTTGTGGTAGTAAAGGGTCATATATCCACTGTTGGTGGGAATGTAAACATATGACAATGTTGGCACCAAATGTTGACTCCTCAAATTAATTACGTCACGGGATATAAAATTCCTTGCACACCAGATGTGATATTACTAAACCATTGGCAAAACATTCAAATTCTACAAGTACAGTGATAACAATACTTTTATCAGGTGCTAAAACGACGATAGCAGCATGTTGGAAGAGCAGTGATTTCCAACTGTTAGACAATGGTATTCTAGAATTTGGAGCCATTTATTAATGGATAAAATACCATCTTGTTTAACAAGCTATGACTCTTCTTCCGGTTCCTCTGAATATTTAGACAATGGTATTCTAGAATTTGGAACCATTTATTAATGGATAAAATATCATCTTGTTTAACAAGATATGACTCGTCTCAGAGACATCAATATTATAATTTTTAAAAATAAGTTAGTTAATTTGATTCAAGTTACGGACTTTAATGGCATAACTTTTCTCTCAG
Organism: Gekko gecko; assembly: GCA_029375565.1. Classification (NCBI taxonomy): domain Eukaryota; kingdom Metazoa; phylum Chordata; class Lepidosauria; order Squamata; family Gekkonidae; genus Gekko; species Gekko gecko. The sequence goes on along the minus strand of JAPDNY010000002.1, from coordinate 1,221,649 downwards.
AAATACTATTGGAAGTTATGATACTAGAATTGATTTTGTAAAAGGTTTACAAGGTTTGTTTTAATTTTTTTTCTTATGTTATATGTTAAAGTTATACATTCTGCTAAATCACTGTACTACTTTGTCAAGTACTATATTACTTTATCAAGACATGCTCATTTTTTTCCTCTGGTTAATTGTTGAAAATGGAAATTAAAAAAAAATTAAATCGGACTTTTGCGTTTTCTGAGCTTTGTGGGCTCTTTGGACTCTCCCCAGCTGCGATTGAGTGGATTGAAAATTTAGATATTAGTATTTAGGGGGGATTGCCCAATTGGTCTGCATACCCGTTGTATCAACTAACCTGATTATGTATTTTACATTATTATATGCTTCCTCTGTGTAATCCTCCCATATGTAGGTTTTTAATGAGTTGGGCTTCATTAACTGGGTCACAGGTTAGTGTGGCTTATTGTTTTTTAATTGTATGTAAAGTTCTAAATAAGAAATGCTCTTCCAGACACTTGAGACACTTGGTGCTTTGGGGGTCAACAGTGGGAGGCCTGGTCCCACTGGTGGACCTCCTGAGGATACCTGGTATTTTTGGCCACTGTGTGACACAGAGTGTTGGACTGGATGGGCCGTTAGCCTGATCCAACATTGGCTTCTCTTATGTTCTTATATGAACTCTCAGTCTGGGGCAAGAGATGCTCTGTATTCTTGGTGCTTGGGGGGCAACAGTGGGAGGGCTTCTCGTGTCCTGGCCCCACTGGGGGACCTCCTGATGGCCCCTGGTATTTTTGGCCACTGTGTGACACAGAGTGTTGGACTGGATGGGTCGTTGGCCTGATCCAACATTGGCTTCTCTTATGTTCTTATATGAACTCTCAGTCTGGGGCAAGAGATGCTCTGTATTCTTGGTGCTTGGGGGGGCAACAGTGGGAGGGCTTCTCGTGTCCTGGCCCCACTGGGGGACCTCCTGATGGCCCCTGGTATTTTTGGCCACTGTGTGACACAGAGAGTGTTGGACTGGATGGGCCATTGGCCTGATCCAACATTGACTTCTCTTATGTACTTATGAGATTCACAACTGGGGCCATGACTGATCCCCATGAATGAACCTAACCCAGTTTGCCCCCATTCATGATGTGGGTCAGTTAAGTTCCACAGCCAGAGTGTTGGGTTATGGCTGGGTGGATCTGGGTTCAAGTCCACAGTAGGCCTGGCAGCTCTTGGGATGCCTCTTAGCCAGTCACATTTTCAGGCTAACATACTTTGCAAGACAGTTGTAAGCAGGGCTTTTTTGGTAGAAAAAGCTCAACAGGAACTCATTAGCATAATAGGCCACACCTAAACTCATTAGCATATTAGGCCACACAGCCCACATTACCAGAAGTGTGGTCATCCAGCCACACCCACCTTTTGCTTCTTATTCTGTTTCCCTTGTTTGTTGTCAAAACCCAGGGCTTTTTTTGGAGCAGGAACTCCTTTGCATGTTAGGCCACATACCCCTAGTGTAGCCAATCCTAATGAGTTTCTGCTGTTGGGTGTGGCCTGTTATGCTAATGAGTTCCTGTTGGGCGTGGCCAACTTGGGAGCCAGCTGGAACTCTGTTCCTGTGCATTCCTGCCCAGAAATAGCCCTGGTTGGAAGGATTAAACCTTTGTGGGGGAGGCGTCTTCAAAGACATGTGTTTAATTGTTGTTCAGTCACACAGTCGAGTCCGACTCTTCGCGACCCCAAGGACCAGATTACGCCAGGCCCTCCTGTCTTCCGCTGTCCGCTGAAGTTTGCTCAATTTCATGTTTGTTGCATCGATGACACTGTCTAACCACCTCATCCTTTGCCGTCCCCTTCTTCTTTGACCTTCAATCTTTCCCAGCATCAGGGTCATCTCCAGTGAATGCTCCCTTCTCATTTGGCGGCCAAAGTATTTGAGCTTCAGCTTCAGGATCTGGCCTTCCAGGGAACAATCAGGATTGATTTCTTTTAGGATTGAATGATTTGATCTCCTTGCTGTCCAAGGGACTCTCAAGAGTCTTCTCCAGCACCATAGTTCAAAAGAATCTATTTTTCGGCGCTCGGCCTTCCTTATAGTCCAACTCTTGCAGCCATACATTACTACGGGGAATACCATTGCTTTGACCATGCGGACTTTTGTTGGCAAGTTGATGTCTCTGCTTTTTATCATGCTGTTTAGGTTTGCCATTGCTTCCCTCCCAAGGAGCAGGCGTCTTTTAATTTCATGGCTGCAGTCACCATCTGCAGTGATCTGGGATCCCAGGAACGTGAAGTCTGTCACTACTTCTACGGCTTCCCCTTCTATTTGCCAAGGAGTGATGGGGCCAGATGCCATGATCTTAGTTTTTTGATGTTGAGCTTCAAGCCCACTTTTGCGCTCTCCTGTTTCACCCTGAGCAAGAGGCTCTTTAGGTCCTCTTCACTTTCTGCCATCAGAGTGGTATCGTCTGCATATCTGAGGTTATTGATCTTTTCCCCAGCAATCTTAACTCCAGCTTGTGATTCATCCAGGCCAGCATTTCACATGATGTACTCTGCATATAAATTAAATAAGCAAGGTGACAATATACATCCTTGTCGTGCTCCTTTTCCTATGCTAAACCAGTCAGTTGTTCCATATCCGGTTCTAACTGTTGCTTCTTGACCCTTATACAGGTTTCTCAGGAGACATGTGAGGTGGTCCGGTACTCCCATCTCTTTAAGAACCTGCCATAGTTTATTGTAATCCACACAATCATTCCGTGTATATTTATTTATGAGCAGGAACCTGCAAGGGCTTGTGGGATGCCTCCCTCCCCCACTTTTTTATATTTCCCTTCCCCATCTACAGCTATATTTTTTAACTATTTACTGCATTTATACGCTGCCCTTTCTGCTACATCCCAAATGCCTGAACGTGGTTAGACATCATACCTCTTGAGACAACCGCTCCAGACAGCACACTTTAGCCTCCGACAGAAGAAGCGGAGGACACATTTCTCTAGTTTGCTGGAAGGGGAGGGGGTGCATGAGCAAAGAAATCCCAGCCCCAGTCTCCGCCATGGGGAGAGGTGATTTGATTCCAGGAAAACTCCAGGCCCCACCTAGAGGTTGGTATCCAGTGTTATTTTGTCTTTCTGCACATCAAAGAGCCTGATCCACTGAGCCTTGGGACAGGGAAGGAACGGTTCCTGCCCTTTGCTCTGCATGTCTCCCCGCCTCGCAACCTGAATGGGCATCCTGGGGGCTCCCTCCCCCCGCCCAATTGCATGGAGGGGATGGTGGAGGACACACCCAGGCGTGGACTCTAATCTGGGAGAACCAGGTTTGATTTCCCCCACTCCTCCACTTGCACCTCCTGGATGACCTTGAGCAAACCAGAGTTCTGACAAGAGCTGTCCTTGAAAAAGAGCAGTTTCTGTCAGAGCTGTCTCAGTCCCACCTACCTCACAGGGTGTCTGTTGTGGGGAGGGGAGGGGAAAGGAGTTTGTAAGCCGCTCTGAGACTCCTTTGGGTAGGGAAGGGCGGGGTATAAACCCAATCTCCTCCTCCTCCTCCCTCCCCTCTGAGGGATTTCAGCACCCCCCACCCCTAGTCTGATCCATGCTTTTAGGAAATGTCAGGCAGTGGGAAGAACATGAAGATCTGGAACAGGACTGGTTGGATCAAGGAGGGGAGGTGGGGAGAGTCCATCCCTGAACTGGGCAACTGCAACCCTTTCTTTGCATCATGGAAAGATCTCCCGCACATAGAAAACTAGCACTGCAAGGCAAAAGTTCCCGCCCAAGGTCTTCTAGGCAGCCAGATCCTGTAACTCTCGTTCATCATCTCTGGGAGCCTGGAGGGGAAACCCCTCCCCCCGCCTTCTCCACCCACCCAGTGGAGCAGAAAAGCAGCCCACCATTCAGAGGACCAGGATTTCCCAAGGGGGAGGGGAAAGGCAGAAGTTTTACTCTGTCCCCCTCTACAAGGCTTGCTATGATGGACACACGTTTGGGACAGACTAGCACTCAAAGGCAGCCCCTCCCCCCAACTCTGAAACTCCCTTCCCCAATAATTCTTATCCTACGATTGCTAAGCTTATGCAAGAATCACTGGTGAGGGACCTTGTCAAGGCCCTGTTGGAAGTCCAATATCTGATGTTTAGCAGATCGCTTTTATCCACTTCCTATCATAGAATGTTGGAGTTAGAAGGGACCTTGCAGGTCATATAGTCCAGCCCCCTGCCCTCTGCAGGAACATAAAGATCAGAGAATTTGGTCCTAAGTAACACCCAAGACCTGGTGAGAGATGTAAAAGTGATTGCACCACTTGGGAACAGTGACCATAATGTCATTGAGTTTAACATTTGTACAGATAGGGAGTTGCCCAAAAAGACTGACGCAACCACTTTTAACTTTAAAAGGAGTAACTTCTCTGGTATGAGGGGACATGTGAGGAAGAAATTGAAAGGAAGAGTGGAGAAGGTCAAAACCATTGGGGAAGCTTGGAGACTATTTAAAAAGACAATCCTAGAAGCTCAGAAAAAATATATACCGCAGGTTAGGAAAGGTACAAATAGGTATAGAAAAAAGCCTGCATGGTTAACAAATAAAGTAATGGAAGCTGTAAAAAGTAAGAAGGATTCCTTTAAGCGGTGGAATGCTAGTCTTAGTGAGGTTGATAAAGGGAACACAGACTATGGCAAATAAAATGCAAGTCTGTGATCAGGCAAGCAAAAAGGGAATATGAGGAGCATATCGCAAAAAAACATAAAGACCAACAATAAAACTTTCTTCAAATACATTAGAAGTAGGAAGCCAGCCAGGGAGGCAGTGGGGCCCTTGGATGACCAAGGGGTAAAAGGAGTAGTGAAGGATGATAGGGAAATGGCTGAGAAGCTGAATGCATTTTTTGCCTCTGTCTTCACTGTGGAAGAGGAGAAGTGTTTGCCCACTCCAGAAGCACCGATTTCGGGAGGGGTTTGAAAGACCTGAATCAGATTGCGGTAACAAGAGAGGAAGTCCTCCGACTGATGGACAATTTAAAAACTAATAAATCACCAGGCCCGGATGGGATTCATCCGAGAGTTCTGAAAGAACTCAAATGTGAACTTGTGGATCTCCTGACAAAAATATGTAATCTTTCTTTAAAATCTGCCTCCATTCCTGAGGACTGGAAGGTAGCTAATGTCACTCCCATCTTTAAAAAGGGCTCCAGGGGAGACCCGGGAAATTACAGGCCAGTCAGTCTGACATCGATACCGGGTAAGTTGGTGGAAACTGTTATTAAGGAAAGAATTAGTAGGCACATTGATGAACAAAAACTATTGAGGCAGACTCAGCATGGGTTCTGTAAGGGAAGATCTTGTCTCACTAACCTGTTAGTGTTTTTTGAGGGAGTGAACAAACATGTGGACAAGGGGGACCCAATAGATATTATTTACCTTGACTTCCGGAAAGCTTTTGATACAGTTCCTCATCAAAGGCTCCTAAGTAAGCTCAATAGTCATGGGATAAAAGGACAAGTCCTCTTGTGGATCAAAAACTGGCTTATAAATAGGAAACAGAGAGTGAGTATAAATGGGAAACTTTCTCAGTGGAGGGTGGTAAGCAGTGGGGTACCACAGGGATCAGTACTCGGTCCGATGCTTTTTACCTTGTTTATTAACGATTTGGAATTGGGAGTAAGCAGTGATGTGGCTAAATTTGCAGATGACACAAAGTTGTTCAGGGTGGTGAAAACCAGGGAGGATTGTGAGGCACTCCAAAGGGATCTGTTGAGGATGGGTGAGTGGGCGTCAACGTGGCAAATGGGGTTCAATGTGGCCAAGTGCAAAGTGATGCACATTGGAGCCAAAAATCCTAAATATAAATACACATTGATGGGGTCTGATCTGGCAGAGACGGACCAAGAGAGAGATCTTGGAGTCGTAGTGGATAACTCGCTGAAAATGTCTACACAATGTGTAGCTGCAATAAAGAAGGCCAACGCTATGCTGGGGATTATTAGGAAGGGAATTGATAACAAATCAGCCAGTATCATCATGCTCCTGTATAAATCATTGGTGTGACCTCATTTGGAATACTGTGTACAGTTCTGGTCACCACATCTCAAAAAGGATATTATAGCATTGGAAAAAGTGCAGAGAAGGGCAACTAGAATGATAAAAGGGTTGGAACACCTTCCCTATGAAGAAAGGTTAAAACGCTTGGGGCTCTTTAGCTTGGAGAAACGACGGCTGAGAGGTGACATGATCGAGGTTTATAAGATTATGAATGGGATTGAGCAGGTTGAGAAAGAAGTACTTTTCTCCCTTTCTCACAATACAAGAACTCGTGGGCACTCTATGAAATTGCTGAGCAGTCGGGTTAGAACAGATAAAAGGAAATACTTCTTCACCCAAAGAGTGATTAACATATGGAATTCACTGCCACAGGAGGTCGTGGCAGCTGCAAGCATGGACAGTTTCAAGAGGAAATTAGATAAACATATGGAGCAGAAGTCCACCAGTGGCTATTAGCCACAGGGTATAGATGGGAACTCTCAGTCTGGGGCAGGTGATGCACTCTATTCTTGGTGCTGGAGTGGGCAGCAGTGGGAGGGCTTCTAGTGTCCTGGCCCCACTGCTGGACCTCCTGACGGCACCTGGTATATTTTGGCCGCTGTGTGACAGAGTGTTGGACTACATGGGCCATTGGCCTGATTCAACATTGGCTTCTCTTATGTTCTTATGTTCTTATGAGAAGTCCAAGAGGTAGGTGCGTCAGTATTTCCCATTGCGGACGATCGTTAAGGACAGCTATTCCGCGATCGTGTAAATGTAGCGCCTTATGATTTGTTTTATGATTTTAATTGTTTTACTGTTTTACTGTTTTTATGATGCTACCGGGCCAGTAAGCTACCCTGAGACTGCTTCGGTGGAGAGGGCAGGGTATAAATAAATAAATAAATTTTGTTGTAGATTTCCGGGGCTGTGTGACCATGGCCATAGAGCCCGGAAAATCTACAATAGCTAATGAATTCTGGCCCTATTTTCTATCAGCAAACTTTGTTCCTCAATGTGGCAGCTACAAGCATGGACAGTTTCAAGAGGGAATTAGATAAACATCTGGAGCAGAAGTCCATCAGTGGCTATTAGCCACAGGGTATAGATGGGAACTCTCAGTCTGGGGCAGGTGATGCACTCTATTCTTGGTGCTGGGGGGGGCAGCAGTGGGAGGGCTTCTGGTGTCCTCCTGGCCCCACTGCTGGACCTCCTGATGGCACCTGGTATATTTTGGCCGCTGTGTGACACAGAGAGTGTTGGACTAGATGGGCCATTGGCCTGATCCAGCACTGGCTTCTCTGATGCTCTTATAGGAACTCTCAGTCTGGGGCAAGGGAGGCTCTGTATTCTTGGTGCTGGGGGGGGGGCAGCAGTGGGAGGGTTTCTGGTCTCCTGGCCCCACTGCTGGACCTCCTGATGGCCCCTGGTATTTTTGGCCACTGTGTGACACAGAGAGTGTTGGACTAGATGGGTCATTGGCCTGATCCCACATTGGCTTCTCTTATGTTCTTAAAGGTAAAAGGTAAAGGTTCCCTTGCTCGAAAGCCAGTCGAATCCGACTTTAGGGTTGCGGTGCTCATCTCCATTTCAAAGCCGAAGAGCCAGCACTGTCCGAAGACGTTTCCGTGGTCATGTGGCCGGCATGACTAAACACCAAGGCACACGGAACGCTGTTACCTTCCCACCGAAGCGGTACCTATTTATCTACTTGCAATTTCTTGCTTTCGAACTGCTAGGTTGGCAGGAGCTGGAACTAGAGACGGGAGCTCACTCGGTCATGCGGCACTCCTGGGTCTCGAACTGCTGAACTACTGACCTTCCACAGCCTGCAGTTCAGCGTCTTAACCACTTGAGCCACCGCAGCTCCTTCTTATGTTCTTAGGTAAAGGTAAAGGTTCCCTTGCTCGAAAGCCAGTCGAATCCGACTCTAGGGTTGCGGTGCTCATCTCCGTTTCAAAGCCGAAGAGCCAGCGCTGTCCGAAGACGTTTCCGTGGTCATGTGGCTGGCATGACTAGACACCAAGGTGCACGGAACGCTGTTACCTTCCACTGAAGTGGTACCTATTTATCTACTTGCAATTTCTTGCTTTCGAACTGCTAGGTTGGCAGGAGTCTTATGTTCTTAGGATGTGTTTAATCATCCCCTCTTTACTCACTGACTGAGAACAGATGGTGGGCTAAATGGCCGGTAATTCCTGAGATCCCTTCTGGACTTCTTTTCAACACTGGGGTGACGTTTGCTATTTTCCATATCTCCAGCATGGAGACGAATTTTAATGCCACATTTGACAAACTCGTTCATAGAACAAAAATGCCACATCTGTGTTATTTAAGCACCCTCTGGTGTAGGACACCCGGATCACAGCCACGGCAACTTTCAGTTAGTCTAGTAGTCCCGGAACTTAAATCTCTCCTGACCTCAATTTGACTGAGATTTTGGACGCTCTCCCCCCAAAAAAAACCTCCCAACAGCTCTGGTGTGGATATGTGCCCCACATTTTCCACATTGAAAACAGATACAAAGAACTAAGAAATAAAACTCTGCATTTCAAAATTGGCCACTAATCTTAGGAAGATCGTGAGAATTGCACGGCCAAAGTTGAAGGGAACTGGGATGGCCTCACCCAGGTTGTCTCCAGACCCGCCCCGTGCCCATGCTATTTGTAGTGGAAGCTGAGATTCGCTGTTTGTGGCAGGCATAACTCATCAGGATGTAAAGCTGGACATTTGAAAACCGGCCGCCAGCCTTCAGGGTGATGATTGAAATGCAGTGTCAAAAAAACCTCCAAGGGAATGGGATGATTCAGGCTCAGATTAGCTGCAGAACATCCTCCGAAGGATGCCAAGTTGGCTATCACTAGAGCCAGGGCCTTTTCAGTGGCGGCTCTACACTGGTGGACATCAGGGCCTGCGGGACCTTTTACAGTTCTGCAGGGCCTGTAAAACTGAGCTCTTCCACCAGGCCTTTGACTCGGAGCTGCCACTGATGAATGAGCCATCGGAACATACTATAGCCTGTATGATACACTGTGGGATGCTGCCTTCTTCTTTGGATTATGTTTAGGAACTGCCACCATCTGTATTGTCTGTACTTGCACTTTGAGCCAGTTCGGTGCAGTGGTTAAGTGCGCGGACTCTAAACTGGGAGAACCGGGTTTGAGTCCCCACTCCTCCACTTGTATCTGCTGATGTGACCTTGGGTCAGTCACAAGCTCTGCCACAGCTGTCCTTGAAAAAGAGCGGTTTCTGCCAGAGCTCTCTCAGCCCCACCTACCTCCCAGGGTGTCTGTTGTGGGGAGGGGAAGGGAAAGGAGTTTGTAAGCCACTCTGAAACTCTTAAGTGAAGGGTGGGGTATAAATCCAATCTCCTCCTCTTCTTCTTCTAAGTTATTTATGGGAATTCTACTGTATTTATTGTTTTATTGTACTTTAACTGTGTACGCCGCTGTGAGCCAGTTTATCCTACAGTTTACTCTACTCTATGCACTCTATTCTTGGTGCTGGAGGGGGCAGCAGTGGGAGGGGGCTTCTAGTGTCCTGGCCCCACTGCTGGACCTCCTGATGGCACCTGGTATATTTTGGCCGCTGTGTGACAGTGTTGGACTGGATGGGCCCTTGGCCTGATCCAACATGGGCTTCTCTTATGTTCTTATATGAACTCTCAGTCTGGGTCAAGGGATGCTCTGTATTCTTGGTGCTTGGGGGGGGGGCAACAGTGGGAAATTCTACAACAACTAATGAATTCTGGCCGTATTTTCCATCCGCAAACTTTGTTCCTTGATGTGGCAGCTACAAGCATGGACAGTTTCAAGAGGGAATTAGATAAACATATGGAGCAGAAGTCCATCAGTGGCTATTAGCCACAGGGTATAGACGGGAACTCAGTCTGGGGCAGGTGATGCACTCTATTCTTGGTGCTGGAGGGGGCAGCAGTGGGAGGGCTTCTAGTGTCCTGGCCCCACTGCTGGACCTCCTGATGGCACCTGGTATATTTTGGCCGCTGTGTGACAGAGTGTTGGACTGGATGAGCCATTGGCCTGATTCAACATTGGCTTCTCTTATGTTCTTATGTTCTTATGACCCAGCAAGCCAGGATATAAATGGAAAGTAATAAATATATAATAATTAAATAAGTGACAGTTTCCTCCCTAGAAGCCTGGAACATGAAGGCAGTACAGAATAAGAACATTGAGTAGACAAGCTACAGTCCTGTTCCCTATATTCCAAAAAGCACTTTCCCAACAGTTCCATTTTACTGTATCCCAACCCCTTTTTATAAGGAGGCCCTCCTGAACAGTCACAAAACCTTCAGAACCAGACATAAAAATCAGATGAACCTGCTATACACTTGAAAAATATAATCTGCTAAGAAGAATAAGAGAGTCTAAAACTCTGTGTGTGTGTGGGGGTGGTGGTGTTTTAAATCATCAGCCCAAGGCCAAGACAGAAAGTAGAATTCTCACTAGGTGAGCACTGGGCAAATCTCTGCAAGGAGGGAGGGAAGGGCCATAAATGAGGTGCCGCCACTGACAAGGCCCCGTCCTGGTGACCACCCACTTCCCTTCAGAAGGTAGGGACACAAGGAAAAGGCTCTCTTCCCCAAAATCAAAAAGGGTGGGCAGGCAATACTCGCAGTCATTGGGTTTCAATTAAGGCCGGGAAGCTACCATCTGGAGATTAGGAAAAAACTTTTTGAAAGTCACAGTCGTCCCACAGTGGAATCAGTATCTGGGGAGGTGTTGAGCTCCCCCTCCCTGGAAGTCTTTAAGCAGCGGCTGGACAAACCCTTGTCAGAGATGCTCTAGGCTGATCCTGCCCTGAGCAGGGGGTTGGACTAGATGGCCTCTGCGTGGCCCCTCCCAGCTCTGTGATTAGCCATATGCTTTCTTTTAACACAGCATATCAGAGGCTGCCAAGGCCTTTAAAGGTCCCAGAAAGGGCAGGGCCGTCCACACTTCCACTGACACTGCAGTGTTACACCCCCCTTCCCGAGGAAGCCCTCCTGAGCAATTCTGTTCAGCACGAAATAGAAAAACAAATAAATACTGATGAAAGGTCTCTCAGGCTCTGTATTCCAAAATACATGCTCATGTTTTTACAACTGGTATAATACTTATGTTTAGGTGGATATAATTGAAAGACGATCTACAAGATAAAATATACTTAACCCATTAAGTGAGAAAATGAAATGAGATATACACACTTATTATAAAACTCATAAATATTATTTGTTGGGCACATCTAATGTATGTATCATGAGAATATACTACCCCCATTGGTGCTACATGTGTATGTCTTATCAAGGCCAGCCCAAGGTTTTTTTGTGACCTAGGCAGGGCTACCTTCTGGCGCCCTCCCGCTCCCGCTGCCACCAGGGCTCCCCAGAGCGAGGGAGGACTCCCCTCCTCCTCCCCCCTCTCGGCTGTCCCGAGACATAATGGGATGGGGTGCGCCAGCAAGCCAGGGGAAGGGGCGGGGGTTTAAACCTCCCATCCCTTTCGTCAGAGTGCCGGCAAGCCAGGGAAGGGGCGGGGGGTTGGTGGGGCTCTCGGCAGAGGGTGGGGGCCTTTTGGTGCCCCTAAGGGCCGGCATGCTCTAGGCAAATGCCTAGTTTGCCTAGTGAGTGAGCTGGCCCTATGTCTTATGTTTGTTAAGTTTGTATTGTGTTTAAAAATGTAATAAAATTATGTCCCTAAAGGTAAAGGTTCCCTTGCTCGAAAGCCAGTCGAATCCAACTCTAGGGTTGCGGTGCTCATCTCTGTTTCAAAGCCGAAGAGCCAGCGCTGTCCGAAGACGTTTCCGTGGTCATGTGGCCGGCATGACTAAACACCAAGGTGCACGGAACGCTGTTACCTTCCCACCGAAGTGGTACCTATTTATCTACTTGCAATTTCTTGCTTTCGAACTGCTAGGTTGGCAGGAGCTGGAACTAGAGACGGGAGCTCACTCCATCATGCGGCACCCAGGTCTCGAACTGCTGAACTACTGGCCTTCCGCAGCCTGCAGTTCAGCGTCTTAACCACTTGAGCCACCGCAGCTCCCTAGGGACAGTTATAAAAAGAAAAAGAAAAAAACAAATAAACAGGATCACAGTGTGAATGACATACTAAACATAAAAACCAATTCCTTGGATACACAGGCTACTGTACTTTACTTGGTAAAACTACATACAGATTTCGCAGCTATCCTTAACATGGGAAAACCAACAATAACCACCATTAAAATAAATCTTATATCACCATTTTCAAAAGGGGCTCATCCTTCTGTTCTTATACAATAAGATGAGAAAAAGTTCCCGTTGTCAACTCTCCCCACTCCATGCATCGCTTCATAAACCTCTTACCGCGTCCCCCCGCCCTTATCCGTCTCTTTTCTAGACTGAGAAGTCCCAGAGACTCTTCCGCCATCCCTCAGGGGTGAGGTGCTCCAATCCCTGAATCATCTGGGTCGTCCTCTTCTGTACTTTTCCCAGCTCTATGACGCCCCCTTCAAGAGACAGTGACCAGAACTGTACACAGTATTCCAAATGAGGCTGCACCATAGGTCTACACGGGGGCATTTTATTAGCAGCCTTTTCCTTTCCTAATAATCCCTAACATGGAGTGTTTCTTTTTTCACTGCTGCGGCACTCCAGGTGCACACTTTCACTGAGCCGTCCACTACGACCCCAAGATCTTTTTCCCTCTCGGTCCCAGCAAGTTCAGACCCCCATTACTCTATCCATGACGCTGGGATTTCTTGTCTCAATGTGCATCACCCTACACACTCACACCTAAGTTCATTTGGCATAATACTTCTAAATCTTTCAGTCAAGTGATAATACCACACAAAAATATTTCAGGGATGTTCTTTCTTTCCCATTATTTAAAAGTCTGCCTTTCTCGTGTGGATTCAAGGCAGATGGTGCAGACGGAGTCCATACGATCGACCGAAGGGGATACACGGTAGATAATGCGGTCGGTTGCAGAACCCAGCAAAAGTCTAAAAACAGAACAGAAGCAAAGCCCAGGGAGTAACAGGACGCGTGAAATGGTGCTAAAATCACTCCGCAGGATCCTTACCAGGGAGACCCATTTGCAGGGTGGCGTCCGGAAGTCCCTGCATGGGTGAGTGAAGCTGCAGCAGCAGATCATAGAGGGAGAGGCTGTCCCACAGACAAGAGGGGCCCGGCCTGTGAAGGGCTCTGTATAGGATAGCTCGCACTTTAAATTGAGCCTGGTAACCGATGGGCAACCAACGGAAGGATGGGAGTAACAGGCCGTCTCCTTTTAGCTCCCAGTAACAGACTTGGTGCAGCATTTTGCAACAACTGGGGTCTCCAGATTGGTTTTGAGGGGAGACCCATGTAGAGGGCATTGCAGTAGTCTAGCCTTGCAGTTAGCGTGGCATGGATCCAGGTGGCCAGACAGGCCCAGTCAAGGCCAACTTGGGCTGGGGCCACACACACGAAATAACCCACTTGCAATCCAGTTTCAGGGCACTTCCCAACTGGATTTTACTGTGTGAACTGGCAAAATCCAGTTGGAAAGGGCGTTGAAAGTGGATTATTTAGTATATGTGTCCGCAGCCTTGCAGACGAGACTGAAGTGGAAGAAAGTGTTTTTCTGCAATGGCATTAACTCCTCCAGCCACAATGCTGGACCCAGTATAACCCGGAAGCTCTTGAACGGCACCAAAAATTGGAAGCGCAATACTGGTCCTCAGGCCTCCCCAACCAACATCGTGCCTGAGTAAAGCTCCCCTTTGTTTGCTTTCAGACTTTTGACCATACCAGTCTGGCTCTAGCCCTTTGGGAGAGGCTTAATGGGATGTTATCTACCAGGGGTTGTGATCGACTTCCAGGCCATGTGTGAAGAAATGCATGTTCTCCTGGGAGGTTTGAAAGCAGCAAAACCTCCACTCTGCATTTTAAGGGGGGTTTTTCCCTCTGGGAAAGTCACTCAATGGCTTTCCAGGATCACCTCAGCTACCTCTTAAGAAATGCTAATAAGTCTAGCTAGAGACAAGGGGATGGCCAAGCTCCCCCCTTCAAGCAGGGAACAGAGATTTAGAGGACTTTAGACTAGAAAGGGTCCAGGAATAATCTCCAGGAAGAAGCAACAGGAAACACTTCTTTTGACATTTGGGCGGAGGTAACCAGAGGAAATTAAAAAATAAAGATGTAATTTTTTCTGCAATCAAATGCGCAGACCCTCTCAAATCTTATCCACAGATACCTGCTATCCTTGACTTGTCTATCTCATCACAGGATTTGGAATATAGGTTTCTGCCAGTTTTGCAAATGTCAGAAGGAGTTAGCTTGGTAGAGAGACTGAAGGAAGGCAAACAAAACACTAAAAAGGTCCTTCTTTGCATAACTACTTTTGGAGGATTTCTGAGCCTTCAACACCTGGGCATTCAGACTGAATCTCTTTCCACACTCTGAGCATTCAAAAGGTTTCTCCCCATGTGGATTCTTTAATGCTGTAGAAGATTGCTAGTCTGACTGAATTTCTTTCTGCACTGCGAGGATTCAAAAGGTTTTTCCTGTGTGGGTCCTCTGATGCTCTTGAAGAGAGGCACTCCGACTGAATCTCTTTCCACACTTTGAGCACTCAAAAGGTTTATCCCCTGTGTGGGTTGTTAGATGCTGTTGCAGATGGCCTCTCTGACTGAATCTTTTCCCACATTCTGAGCAGTCAAAAGGTTTCTCCTTTGTGTGGGTTCTTAGATGCCGTTGAAAATTGCCACTGTGACTGAATCTCGTTCCACACTGAGAGCATTCAAAAGGTTTCTCCCCCGTGTGGACTCGTAGATGCTTTCGAAGGCTACCTGTCTCAGTGAATCTCTTTCCACACACTGAGCATTCAAAAGGTTTCTCCCCTGTGTGGACTTGTAGGTGCTTTCGAAGGCTACCTTTGACATTGAATCTCTTTCCACACACTGAGCATTCGAAAGGTTTCTCCCCTGTGTGGGTTCTTTGGTGCAGCTGTAGATGGGCTTTCTGAGTGAATCTCTTTCCACATTCTGAGCATTCAAAAGGTTTCTCCCCTGTGTGGGTTCTCTGATGCACTTGAAGACTGCCACTTTCACTGAATCTCTTTCCACACACTGAGCATTTTTTTTTTCAAAGCGCCCCCAAAAGAGGCATTTTTATTATTTTTTTAAACAAAGACATAACTACACATTACACCACACACATAACAGATACATAACAGTACAATCTACACACACCAATAACAACAACCACAACTACTAACATTAAACATTAATGGGGGTTACAAAATTTCATCACATCCCATTCAGTTATAGTCCCTCCCACCTTACCGACCTAAGTATTATATCGTTACTTCTGTATCCACTACTTCTAGCCTTCTAATTTATTCAATTCTAATTTGTCATAGAGTTTACACTCTTCCTTCACTATTACTTCTCTCCATCCTTCTTTCCCCCTGATCATACCAGTCATAAAAGCGTTGCCAAGTGTTTATAAAGGCAGATTCATCATATCCTTTCAACATCAAAGTCAGTTTGTCCATTTCTGCTGCTTCCATTATCTTCGCAATCAGCTCCTGTTCAGATGGTACCACCGTAGATCGCCAATACTTCGCATATAAAATTCTAGCTGCTGTTGCTATGTATATTAACAAGTATCTCTCTTCTCTCCGCACCTCTTTAGGAAGTATTCCCAACAGCAACACCTCTGGCTTAAACAGGATGGTGCTTTTTGTAATAGTCTGCATCAATCTATGCACCCATATCCAGTATTTTTTTGCCCTCTCACAAGTCCACCACTTATGGTAAAATGAACCCACTTTAACATTGCATTTCCAACACTTATTAGAACATTTTTCATCATATTTTGATAGCCTATCCGGAGTCATATACCATCTATAAAACATTTTATACATATTTTCTCTATATGCAACTGCCCTGGTTATCTTCACATTTGTTTTCCATATTTGATCCCACTGTTCCAGCTCTATATTATAACCAAAATTTATCGCCCATTGGACCATGTTATTTTTCACTGTCTCATCAGTCATGTAATCAGTTAACAACAGTGCGTACATTTTTTTAATAAACTTCTCTTCCGACTCATATAGTACTTTCTCTATATCTGATAATGACTTCTCGAACCCTTTCTGTTTATCTTTTTTATACCTTGACTGAATCTGAACTCTGTGCCACCAACTAATATCCTCGTCCAGTTCAAGCTCCCCTTTCGCATTTATCATATCCAGATATCTTTGCGGAGGGTCTTCAGAGTATAACCTAGGTAAAGTCACTGCTTCTAGTGGCGCCACCAACCTAGAGGTTTTAGCAAACCACCTCCTCCGGATGGTTTCCCACACTCTTGCAAGAGTGTCCCGTATCCAGTGTTGTCTAAAGTATTTGCGTGCTGCCACCTTCTCATCCCATAGGAACACATGCCAACCTTCTAAGAGGTCATGTCCTTCCAGTTTTAAAAGTCTTCTGTCCTCCAACATCACCCATTCTTCAATCCATGCCAACGCTCCCGCTCTATAATATAATATCTAATTTGAAAGAGCCAAGCCTCCGCTTTCTTTGGAATCTTGCAACGTTTTAAGTCTAATACGTGCTCTTTTCCCCTGCCACACAAACTTAGTTGTAACTTGCTTTAACTCTTTCAATATTGCCAAGTTTTTCAGCACGGAAATCGTTTGGAACAAAAAGATCCATCTTGGTAAAATATTCATCTTTATCAATGCAATTCTTCCAATTAAAGACAATTTCAAATTCTTCCATTTTTCCAAGTCTTGCTTCGTTGCTTTTAACAGCTCTCTATAATTATTTTCTTGCAGCGAGCTGCACCTATTCTTTAGCTGAATTCCTAGATATTTCACCTTCACGCAAAGTTTGTATCCCGACTCTTCTTGCTAGCTCTCTCTTTGCTCCAAAGTCATATTCTTTGTTAATATTTTTGTTTTAACCATATTGATCTTCAAGCCTGCCACTTGCCCATACTCTTTCAAAAGCTTATTCAGTTCCATGATTGAAGACCTCGGTTCCTCCAATATGAATGCCAGATCATCTGCGTAGGCTAATAGCTTATAGTGTTCTCCATGGATCTTTAAGCCCTTCACTCCTGGGTTCCGTCTTATCTCCTCTGTTAACACTTCCAACGCAAAAATATATAATAATGGTGAGAGAGGACAGCCCTGCCTCGTGCCCTTCTGTATCTGGAATTGCTCAGTCCGTTCTCCATTTACCATAACTGCTGCTCTCTGTTTTGAGTAAATTGCTTGAATTGCTTGAGTAAATCATTCTCCCGCTCTGGCTCTCTTAAGTGTCTCTATTATAAACATCTAATCCAAATTATCGAAGGCCTTTTCTGCGTCTACAAAAATCATCACCATTTCTTTTTCTGGATGAGCTTCATAATATTCTAACACATTCAGTAATCTCCTCATATTGTGCTCTATCTGCCTTTTCAGTAAAAATCCTGACTGATCTTTATGAATTATTTTTACTAAAACACACTTCAATCTATCAGCCAATATAGAGGCAAATATTTTATAGTCTACATTTAATAAGGAGATCGGTCTATAATTCTTAATATCATTTCCTTCTGTAGCTTGCTTGTGTATCAACAAAATTAGGGCTTCCCTCCACGTATCCGGTACTTCCTCTCCTTCCCACGTTCTCTTATAGACTTCATGTAGCTGTGGGAGCAGTATTTCTTCAAAAGTTGTATAGAATTCCACTGGCAGACCATCCGTCCCTGGTACCTTGCCTTTATTCTGTCTTTTCAGTGCCTCCACCATCTCCATCATAGTAATTGGTTGATTCAGAATCCTCTGGTCTTCCTCCGAGAACTTCTGTGACACCCGGTCTTGCAAGTACTGGGATATCTCTTCTCTAGTTCTATTCTCTCTTGCATAAAGTTTCTTATAAAAGTCTTCCACAGTCCTCTTCAGCTCTTGGGCTCCGTTTTGTTCCATCCCTTCTTTATCTCTCAATGATTTTATCGCTGTTCTTTCTGATTGCTTTCTTACTTGATAGGCCAACCATCTAGTTGGTTTGTTGGCATTCTCAAAATAGTTTTGTTTAGCATAATTTAATTTCTTTGCCATTTCTGCTATCAATAAACAGTTCATTCTGTGCATGAGAAGCTTAATTTTAGCCTTCCTGTCGTGGTCTCCTCCCATCTCCATTTCTTGCCTCTCCTGTTCCAGTATATCTTTTTTCAGCTTAAGGTATTCCTCATTTCTTTTTCTATTTTTCTTTGCCGCGTCCTTCATTAAGAGTCCTCTCGCAAAGGCCTTAAACGCATCCCAGACCATTCGTTTCTGAATACCTGGTGTGGTATTTTCCTTAAAAAAAAAAAGGTAAATTCCGTTTGCAAGCTTCTCACCACCTTACTATCCTTAAGTAATAAAGAGTTCAATGTCCATCTATCTCTATGATTTTTTCTTTGCAATTCCACCATTATCAGATTGTGGTCAGCGAATGTACTTGCTTCAATTTCAGCCTCCTGCAAATCCCTTACCATTGAAGAAGACATCCAACACATATCCAGCCTAGACCAGGAATTATGTCTCGACGAATAGAACGTATATTGTTGTGCTTTAGGATTTCTTATTCTCCAAGCATCCACTAATCGCAATTCCTCTATCATCTGTGAAAGTGAACTAGTAAATTCATTACCTTTTGTCTTCTTCCTCTGAGCACCTACCTTCCGGTCCATTTTATTATCAAAAACCACATTAAAATCACCAATCAAACAAAGCTCCTGAAAATCTTGTTTAGCTATCAACATCGAGAGCCTTTCATAGAACTTCTCCTGATTTTGATTTGGGGCATATATGTTCACTATTAAAACTTTTTTATTTTGTCTTTGAGCTACCACCATCAGTATTCTCCCATCTTCCGAAGCAAATATAAGTTCTGGTTGCATATATTCTTTGATATAGGTGGCCACTCCGCGTTTTTTCTTCTCTTTATCCGTTGCTACAAATACTTTACCTAATCCCTTATAATTCAAGTGTTTTTCATCCTGTTTCCTAATGTGAGTTTCTTGAATACACGTTATGTCCGCTTTGCATTTCTTCAATTGATGAAATATCCTTCTTCTTTTCTGAGGTCCATTTAAGCCATTCACATTGACCAAAATTATTTTTATTTTCTTTTTATCCATCCAGATTTTGTGTCTGTCTTTATTCCTTTTCACCCTTAGCTTTTTGCCGTGTAACGATTGGAGATCTCAGTCTAAATTTTCTTAGTCTTTGAGGTTTAGCAGACAAGTTAGACGCTGTTGCCCCCTGGGTTTGGGGTTCAGATTCCTTCTCCACCTCTCCCTCTTCTCTCTCCTCTTTTTCTTCTTGATCATCCGACATCTCCACTCCATAAGTCTCCAGAAAATCTTTGGCCTTGAAAACTGAAGTAATTCTGAATCTCTTTCCTTCAAAATTAAAGAAGACCCCTTCTGGCAAAATCCACCTGTAAGTTATGTTGTTAGCTCTCAATAACGCTGTTAATTCTGAATATTCCCTTCTTTTCTCTCTCACTCTCCAGGGTATCTCTTTCAGTACCTTAATTTCTTCTTGTCCCATCCTCAGTGGTACCGCGTTCACTTCTCTCAATATCTTTTCCCTAACCGCCCGCTTGTGGAACCGCACCTGAACCTCCCTGGGCACCTTGAATCTCCTTGCATAAGCCGAATTCATTCTAAAAGCCACATCGATTTCCTTTTCCACTTCGCTTACATCCTCAATATCTAGGTGATTCGCCAGGAGTTCAGACATCTTTGAATTCAGATCTTCTTCTTTTTCCTCTGGAATATTTTGGAACCTCAGAACAAATGCCGCTCTCTCCACCTGAAGTCTCATCACATCTTGCTCCAATAACGATTGTTTCTCTTCATTTTCTTGGACTTTTCTTTCCACCAGTTTTGTCTTTGTTTCCACTTCTTCCACCGTATTACTTAACGTCACTATTTTTGTCGTGTTATCTGCTATTTGTTTCTGCAACAGCTGTAAACTCTTAGTGAACTGCTCCGTAATGTCCTTCATTGCATTCTGTATCGGGACTGCCGCTTGAGGGATCATATCCCTCACCTCCTGAATAGCTTGATTGACAGGAACAATCACTTGTGGAACGGAATTTTGGATTTCTTCCATGCTGGCTTTAATTGGCTCTATAGTGTCGTTAATTGTGCTTAGAATGGTGGCTTGAACCACTGCTTGCATTTCCTTTTGGGGTTCTTTCTGGCCTGTGCCCCCTAACTTTCCTGTTGCAGATCCAGGAGCTCCAGGAGAAACCAGGGATGGTTTTCTACTTCCTCCGCTAGCCATATTTCTTAATTTAAGCCTAATTTCAAATTTACACTCTTGACTTGCCCAGAGGATCTTCACCCTTTATTATTTATTTTTTATTCCCGTCCCTTATCTAATGTTTAAGAACAACGCAACCTTCTGGCCGTGTTCCCAGACCTTTTTATCACCACCAAAAATCCCCAGAATATGTTTCCACTATTCTCTCCTTTATTTACCAAAACAACCCCTCCTTTGGCAATTTTCCCAGACTAGCCGTCTTACCGCCTTCCCCCACCTCACACACTGAGAATTTAAAAGGTTTCTCCCCTGTGTGGGTTCTTTGGTGGTTTTAAAGATTGCCACTCCAATTGAATCTCTTTCCACACACTGAGCATTCAAAAGGTTTCTTCCCTTTGTGGGTTCTTTGATGCTTTAGAAGACTGCCACTTTCACTGTATCTCTTTCCACACACTGAGCTTTCAAAAGGTTTCTCCCCTGTGTGGGTTCTTTGGTGGTTTTGAAGAGTGCTAGTGTCACTGAATCTCTTTCCACACTCAAAGCATTCAAAAGGTTTCTCCCCTGTGTGGGTTCTCTGATGCTCCTGAAGAGTGCCACTCTGACTGAATCTCTTTCCACACACGGAGCATTCAAAAGGTTTCTCCCCTGTGTGGGTTCTTTGATGCTCCTGAAGAGTACCACTCTGACTGAATCTCTTTCCACACTCCAAGCATTCAAAAGATTTCCGCCCTGTGTGGGTTCTTTGATGCACTTGAAGACTGCCACTCCGACTGAATCTCTTTCCGCACTCTGAGCATTCAAAAGGTTTTTCCCCTGTGTGGGTTCTTTGATGCATTTGAAGACTGCCCCTCCAATTGAATCTCTTTCCACACACTGAGCATTCAAAAGGTTTCCCCCTGTGTGGGTTCTCTGATGCTTTTGAAGATCGCCACTCAGGTTTCTCCCCTGTGTGGGTTCTTTGGTGCTTTTGAAGAGTGCTAGTGTCACTGAATCTCTTTCCACACTCCAAGCATTCAAAAGGTTTCTCCCCTGTGTGGGTTCTCTGATGCAGTTGAAGACTGCCACTCTGACTGAATCTCTTTCCACACACTGAGCATTAAAAAGGTTTCTCCCCTGTGTGGGTTCTTCGGTGCACATGAAGATTACTACTGACACTGAACGTCTTTCCACACATGGAGCATTCAAAAGGTTTCTCCCGTGTGGGTTCTCTGATGACGCTGAAGAAGGCCACTCTGACTGAATCTCTTTCCGCACTCTGAGCATTCGAAAGGTTTCTCCCCTGTGTGGGTTCTCTGATGCTGGTGAAGAGTGCCACTCCGACTGAATCTCTTTCCACACTCCAAGCATTCAAAAGGTTTCTCCCCTGTGTGGGTTTTCTGATGCACTTGAAGACTGCCACTCAGACTGAATCTCTTTCCACACACTGAGCATTTAAAAGGTTTCTCCCCTGTGTGGGTTCTTTGGTGGTTTTGAAGATTGCCACTCCAACTGAATCTCTTTCCACACACTGAGCATTCAAAAGGTTTCTTCCCTGTGTGGGTTCTTTGATGCTTTAGAAGACTGCCACTTTCACTGAATCTCTTTCCACACACTGAGCATTCAAAAGGTTTCTCCCCTGTGTGGGTTCTTTGGTGGTTTTGAAGAGTGCTAGTGTCACTGAATCTCTTTCCACACTCCAAGCATTCAAAAGGTTTCTCCCCTGTGTGGGTTCTCTGATGACGCTGAAGAGTGCCACTCCAACTGAATCTCTTTCCGCACTCTGAGCATTCGAAAGGTTTTTCCCCTGTGTGGGTTCTCTGATGCTTTTGAAGATCGCCACTCAAATTGAATCTCTTTCCACACACTGAGCATTCAAAAGGTTTCTCCCCTGTGTGGGTTCTCTGATGCTTTCGAAGATCGCCACTCCAATTGAATCTCTTTCCACACACTGAGCATTCAAAAGGTTTCTCCCCTGTGTGGGTTCTCTGATGCACTTGAAGACTGCCACTCTGACTAAATCTCTTTCCACACACTGAGCATTCAAAAGGTTTCTCCCCTGTGTGGGTTCTTCGGTGCACATGAAGATTACTACTGACACTGAACGTCTTTCCACACACGGAGCATTCAAAAGGTTTCTCCCCTGTGTGGGTTCTTTGGTGCTTTTGAAGAGTGCTAGTGTCACTGAATCTCTTTCCACACTCTGAGCATTCAAAAGGTTTCTCCCCTGTGTGGGTTCTCTGATGCTCCTGAAGAGTGCCACTCTGACTGAATCTCTTTCCACACACCGAGCATTCAAAAGGTTCCTCACCTGTATGTATTCTTTGGTACACAAGGAGCTGTGATCTATTTCTGAAGTACTTTCTGGATTTAATGCATTTACATGCCTTCGTTATCCTCCGCTTTGCAAAACCTACATTACACTGTCTGCCATTTCTGTTCTCAATCATATGGCCACCTTTCTTTCTCTTAGGTCTCCCTTGATTCCTGACATTTTCTTTCAAGTCTTCATTTTGAACTCTATCTGGCATTTGTTGATGAAGTTCCGCACCCTCCTTGTTCCTCTGATCATCCTCTGCTGGAATAAAGAGAGAGATCCTGTGAGCATCTGGGAGGGCTGGTAAGGTCCAAAGGCATATTATGTGACTGCAGGAGGAAAGGATCGATGGGTCCTTTGGCCTCGTCCACCTTGGCTGATCTTAACCACCCCTCCACCTTTCCCTGACTACCTAGGATTTAAGGATATTCTCACCCTCTAAAGAGCCAAAGCTGAGTTCTTGCCCAGAAGGAGTTTCTGAGACTCCAGATTTCAGGCCCCCAGAAGGCCCCCCATCCCTCCTTACCCAGCGGGCTGTGTGACTGTCCCAAACCAAATGTTGCTGAGAAGAGAATCAGGAATCCCCCCTGGGTATTCCTTGCCTGTTCCCTTGATGTAACCGTGAAGGATACTCACTCTCAGTCAGCTCCTCTGGGAAGGAAATATGCTCTTGGGATTCTCCTGAGGAACTCTCCAGCCTTTCTTTGAGTGGAAGGCCGTTGTCGGTCTGCACCATAGTCTCTCCGATACTTCTGGATTCTTTCACAGGGAGGGAGAGAGAGAGAGAGAGAGAGAAAGTGATCATTCTTATATAGGGAAGGAAAGATATTCAGAAGTAAAAATTCTTCTAGGAGGGTGGGACTATACTCAAGATCAAACCCCACCATCCCAACCGGCATTAAGGGGAATGCATCTGCGAGGCAAAGCACCCATAGTTCCTTTAAGGGTAAATGTGATTATTAAGTGGCCTGCTTTGGCTTGCAGGTTTTTGTTGTTTGAGTCTTCCTTCACCTAACATCCTTCTCTTTTTCAAGGCCAGACTCCAGAATGTGGTCATTGGTTAATCGTCAGACCCTGTGTCCAGTCTCTGTGTAACCAGGAGGGAGGGGGGATTAGGAGGGTGCTGACCGCCTCTGGAAAATTCCTTCAAGGAGGACGCTTGTTGGTTGGGTCTTTAGGACCACCTGGCCACAGAGAGGCAGAAAGTATAATACGGGTACAGACCAGAGGGCAGCCAGGTTAACTTTAGGCTCATGCCAAGCTAATATGCTTTGATATTGTCTTCCTTCATTACAATGAACAGTTTTTGGTAGAGTAACTTAGGCTACAGCTGGAATCCTTATGCTGCAACAGGAGGTGCCATCGAATACCAAGTGTTTCATGTTCTCGATAGAAGAGTTCGCTTTTCTTGGTTTTCTGTTGCTGAACTGCAGAAACTGTGCCGTTTAGAGATGTCGAACCTTTATATAGATTTAAAAATGGGTCTGCTCTCAGGTGCAAAGAGGAGTGACCCAGGAGGGGGACCCAGGCTTCATTTCTCGACAGGATCACTTCCAGATCACAGGCAGAGCGGATGTTTATACTCCCATCCCATCACTGCCACAGGAGGTGGCGGCGGCTACAGGCATGGGTGGCTTCCAGAGGGAATGAGGTAATCAGAGGTCCATCAGTGGCTCTTAGCCACAAGGTATAGTTGGACTATAAGGAAGGCCGAGTGCCGAAGAATAGATTCTTTTGAACTATGGTGCTGGAGAAGACTCTTGAGAATCCCTTGGACTGCAAGGAGATCAAATCAGTCAATCCTAAAAGAAATCAACCCTGACTGTTCCCTGGAAGGCCAGATCCTGACGTTGAAGCTCAAATACTTTGGCCACCAAATGAGAAGGGAGCACTCACTGGAGAAGACCCCGATGATGCTGGGAAAGATTGAAGGTCAAGGAAGAAGAAGGGCATGGCAAAGGATGAGATGGTTAGACAGGGTCATCGATGCAATGGACATGAAATTGAGCAGACCCCGGAGCACGACAGAAGACAGGAGGGCTTGGCGTGATCTGGTCCACGGGGTCGCGAAGAGTCGGACTCGACTGTGCGACTGAAGAACAACCACAAAATAGATAGGAACTTTCAGTCTGGGGCAAGTGATGCTCTGTATTCTTGGTGCTTGGGGAGGCTTCAAGAGGGAATGAGATAAGCATATGGAGCAGAGGTCCATCAGTGGCTCTCAGCCCCAAGGCAGAGACAGGAACTCTCAGTCTGGGGCACCTTGAAGACTAATGTTGGCTTCTCTTGTGTTCTTACGTTAAGAGTGTGTTGTAAAGGTTGGCAGCAGAGAAATGTGGATCTGGCCCCTTCCAGAGCCTTTCTAAGGGCCTTCATCCCCATCGTTGCCTCAGGCCAGGAGACACCTTCTCCGGCTTGGGTGACGGCCACAACTCTGGCCTCAGTGGCCCCTGGGCAAGGACACACACACCTGAGCAGCAGATGGACCTCCTACCTGATGCTTTTCACTGGACATGCTGGGGATTGAACCGGGGACCTTCTGCATGCCAGGCAGGTGCTCTGCCAGTGAGCCCACAGCCCTCCTCTGAATGGTGTACTGCTATTCAATGTTTTGATTCGTGCTTCATCACAATGGCCGAAAATCCCACCTTTGCCACCTAGGAAAAGACCCTTACCCAGAAAGGCCACATTCCCGTAGTTCTCCAGCATGACTTCCCAGTACAGAGCTCTTTGTCCCGGATCCAGCAGGGCCCATTCTGCCTCGGTGAAATACACGGCCACCTCCTCAAAGGAAAAGGGACTCTGAAAGAAAAGCCAGACTCCGTCCATGTGAGCCAGTTTGGTGTAGTGGTTAAGAGAAGAAGAAGATGAAGAAGAGATTGGATTTATACCCCACCCTTCACTACCCAAAGGAGTCTCAGAGCGGCTTACAAACTCCCTCCCTCCCCTCCCCAGAACAGACACCCTGGGAGGGAGGCGGGGCTGAGAGGAGCTCTGACAGAAACTGCTCTTTTTCAAGGACAGCTCTGACAGAACTATGGCTTGCCCAAGGTCATCCAGCAGGTGCTAGTGGAGGAGTGGGGAATCAAACCCGGTTCTCCCAGATTAGAGTCTGCGCACTTAACCACTACAGGAAACTGGCTCTTAAGTGTGTGGACTCTAATCTGGGAGAACCGGGTTTGATTCCCCCACTCCTCCACTTGCACCTGGCTGGATGACCTTCGGCAAGCCATAGTTCTAATAAGAGCTGTCCTTGAAGAAGACCAGTTTCTGTCAAGAGCTTCTCAGCCCCACCTACTTCACAGGGTGCCTGTTGTGGGGAGGGGAAGGGAAAGGGGTTTGTCAGCTGCTCTGAGACTCCTTTGGGTAGTGAAGGGCGGGGTATAAATCCAATCTCTTCTTCTTTTTCTTCTTCCTCAGAGATCAGGCCAGGCAGAGATTAGCCACAGGGTATAGATGGGAACTCTCAGTCTGGGGCAGGTGATGCACTCTATTCTTGGTGCTGGAGGGGCAGCAGTGGGAGGGCTTCTAGTGTCCTGGCCCCACTGCTGGACCTCCTGATGGCACCTGGTATATTTTGGCCGCTGTGTGACAGAGTGTTGGACTAGATGGGCCATTGGCCTGATTCAACATGGGCTTCTCTTATGTTCTTAGAGATGGCACACGGGAAGGGAGTAGTGTGGGAGGGGGCAGGATGTCAGGCTTGGGATGGGTAAAGGGAAAAGTGTTCAGAGGATCTCTCGCCTGGACACCTTGTAGAAAGTGCAGGAGCAGAAGCCCCCCCCCCCGAGAAAGGAGGAGAGACCCAGGCTGACTCCCCCCCCCGCTCATCTCCCCTACCTGGACTGGAGGGGCAGCAGCCGTTTCCCCACCTCTGAAAAGACGGCGGCTCAACAGCATCTCTTCACTGCCTGTTCCTGAGACAAAGGAGGAAGGAAGGGAGTTTGCCTGCTTGTTCCCTGATTCACTTACCCCCTTCCCTGGGTTGTGAAACCTCGCCCTCCCGTGTACACTCGACACATTTTTAAAAGACATCTATATATCTGTACACTTAAATTCTTTAACACTTTTTACTAAATTCTGGGAGAGGCAGAAGAGAAGCACCAGGTACCCATGAGCCTCAGAGGGTATAAATGCTGCCAACATATTGCAGACTGTGTCTGGCCTGGCGGGGAGGGACAGAGGGGGAGGAAGTGACGTCACAGGACACGTCTCCATCACCTTCAGCCAAGACGTGACTTGAGCTCACCTGGAGGACAGAGGGGGTCCTAGGAGTGAGTTTCAAGAGTGTCTCTTGGCATGCTGACTTCACAACTGGGGCTTTCAGCCAGATGCGACATCAGCAGGACACCACGTCTGCCCCAAGCCCCTCCCCAATGCTCCTGGGGGTGCCGGGCCATCCATAGCCCGCCCGCCCTACTCCAGCATCTGGTTTCCCTGAGCAGCCTGCCAGGTGCCCTTCTAAGGATGGGCAGAGAAGCCAAATTTCCCCATGATAACTGGCCACCCCCAGGAACTACTTTTCAGAGCTCTGCTGCCCCAGAAAGTGGAGGCCCTTGGCTAACCCAGATGAAGGGCTCTGCTGAGGTCTGTCGACCTTTTCTCTTTTGAGCCACCTTGAATTACTCTTATGGGAAGGAAGGTGAGGCATGAATATTTTAATTAATAGGAAGTTTGCGGTGGCTCAAGTGGTTAAGACACTGAACTGCAGGCTGTGGAAGGTCAGTAGTTCAGCAGTTCAAGACCTGAGAGTGCCGCATGACGGGGTGAGCTCCTGTCTCTAGTTCCAGCTCCTGCCAACCTAGCAGTTCGAAAGCAAGAAATTGCAAGTAGATAAATAGGTACCACTTCGGTGGGAAGGTAACAGCGTTCCGTGCACCGTGGTGTTTAGTCATGCCGGCCACATGACCACGGAAATGTCTTCGGACAGCGCTGGCTCTTCGGCTTTGAAACGGAGATGAGCACCGCAATCCTAGAGTCGGATTCGACTGGCTTTCAAGCAAGGGAATCTTACCTTTACCTTTACCTTGCCCTCCAAGAATTTGTCTAATCTCCTTTTAGAGGCATCACAGCTAGTGGACACCGAGTGCTGCAAATTAACTCTGTGGTGTGTGAAGAAGGATTTAATTTCTTTCCTGACCAGAACTCTCTACCCATTACATTCAGTGGGTGCCCCAATCGTACCCAGGCATGATGAGTCCTTACAACCGGAGAGGGCATCCTGGGCACGCTCCATGGCCGGCACTCTCTGCCCTTGCTCCAAGGAAGCGCCTTCCCCCTCGGGGAATGTTGCTTCTTTCTTCAGGGATGGTGCCCACATCTGAAAGAGCAGCGAGGGAGACGGGTAAGAGGCGGAATGGAAAACAGACCCAGGAATGGATCCTGCCCCACTCCCAGAGTCCAAACCCTTCCATCCACAGACCTGGGGAGTTATCTGGAGGGCTCAGAAATTTCCTACTAGAAGAGGCCGTGAAATCTCCCACTTGGATGATTCACACTTGGACAGAAACTGTCTGGCAGGGACAGTTCAGGATAAGGCCAGATATCCTTGCTTGAACTGGACATACCTGGAGGGAATCCCCCCTCACCTGTTCTGCCCGCCTCTCCTCCTCGGCCTGACTCAGGAGGAAGCCTTCGGCCAGGGCCACCGCCTGGGAACTGCTCTCCGGCCCGCATCCTCGGACCCAGCCCTGCATTTCCCGGGGCAGGAGAGTCAGGAACTGCTCCAGGATCACCAGGTCCAGGATCTGCCTCTTGGTGCGCCTCTCCGGCTCCAGCCAGCGGCTGCAAAGTCCGTGGAGCTGGCTGCAAACCTCTCGGGGCCCAGCAGCCTCCTGGTAGCGGAACTGCCGGAAGCGTCGGCAATGTACATCCGGGATTGCAGTGAGCTGATCACGGATCTCTGGCCCTAGGCTTTCCCAGGATTCAACACCACTCCCATCTTGGGTGGATTGGGGGACTTTCTTCCCTGTCCTGCCAGTTCCAGGTCCTTCTGGGTCCTGCTCCTCCATCTCCTTCCCCTTCCTTGGGGTCACCTCCGACTGTGTAAAGATGCCTTCAGTCACTTGGCTGTGAAGAGAGGCTTCTCTCGGGGGGGGGGGAGGAGAGACACAGGCAGTCACGCAGGAAACAAACGAGAATGCAGACACACCACGGAGCATCACAGATTTTCATATGTTCAGGAGGCACGCGAGAATTACCCTGATGGATCAGAACAAAAGGGCTTCTTGTGGTTTATAGACCAGGCTTATTAAGTTACACCAGAACCTAGGAAGATCAACTAGCCGGTCCAGTGCCGGCTTATATGCACGTCCATGCTCACACCCAACCCAACCCCCCCAATCCCCCTGATTGGTTCTATTTACACAGCCCAGGTTACTACAGGTCCAGTTCAGGATGCAGGCAAACCTATTGGTAGGATCGGAGGTGTCTATTGTGCTGGGACCGAAGGTCTGCAGTTCTGCGAGACCGCATGGCCTGGCTAGGGCAGCCCAGGGCCGTAGCTACAGTGGAGCAGGGGGCATCGCGGGGCTAGGCCCCCCCTGACTTGCTGCCAAGGCCCCCTGACTCCCCATCCAGCCCAGGGTGCCAGGGTCTTCTCCCCTGGATTAAATGGATTAGCCAGTGCCCCCTAAGAAATTTAAATGCCCCCTGACTTTAGAAATCCTGGCTACAGGCGCTGGAGCAGGGGTGGCCATTTTAATACATAACAACCCCCCCTCGGTTGCAGCCCTTTGGATTCCACCTTTCCTGTGCGGAGAAGCCCTGCTGCCCTCGGAGACAGATGCCTGCCAAAGTCCCCATTATCCAAAGGCGCACGCGGCGGCGGCGGCCGCACTTTCCTCTCTACCTCCCTCCCGCTGCAAGACTGAAAAGCTGCCGGGGGGGGGCAATGGAATTACCTGCGAGGAGCAAACCTGCCCTCCGGGGGGGGGGGTCCGGCTGCAAGGCTCCCGCCGCCCGGGTCCTCGTTGCCTCCTCCCCGCCCGGTCCCTCCGGCCATTCAACTAGACGCCAACCCGGGAAAGAACTGCGCCCGCCCCCGCCGCCGCCGCCGCCTGGCTCGGCCTCTCCTGCAAAGCCGCTCGCTCGCCTTTAACCCTTTCCGTGCTGCAGACGGAGGAGGAGGAGGAAGGCTGCCTCCTCCTCCTCCTCCTCCTCCTCCTCTTTCTTCCCCCACGAGGCGCCCGGACCCGCGACGCCGCCCTCGGAGGCACCCGACGGACGGGGCTGCGGGCGAGTCACGCTGCACGGGCGCGGCGCTGCACGGGCGCGGGGGGGGGGGCAGAACAATGCTGCAGCCCGGAAAGGGTTAAAGGGAGCGAGCTGCATCTGCTGGAGAGGCCGAGCAAAGCGTGCGGGGGTGGGGGGAGGAAAAGGTCCTTCCGGGGTGCGGGTGGTGGTAGGAGGCTGGCTTTGCCTTTGCATCACCGACGGCCAGAGAGACCGGGGAGAGGCGGCAGGTCTGCAACAGGAGGAGGGGGAAGACCCCTTGCAGCCGGACCCCCCGGCAGGTTTGGAGGAGGGGGGGGATAAGCCTGCTGGAAGAGAGAAAGGCGGCTGGCCTGTGCGTCTTTGGGGAGGGGGGGAAGAAGGTGGGGAGTTCGTATTAAAACAGTTTAGAAATGCCATAAATAGTTTTGCAATGCCTGTTCCAATGTAGGCTCGACGGGGCGGCTGGCGGGGGACTTTGCACGGGGCGGCGCTGCCCGGGGCGTGGGGTGGAGAAGAGCACGGCCTGCAGCATGGAAAGGGGGAAACGGAGCAAGCGGCTTTCTGGAGGGGCCGAGCAATGGTGGGGTGGGGGGGCCCTGGGCTAATTGAAGGCCGAAAGGACAGGGGAGGGGCTTCAGTTCTTGCAACTGGAGGGGTGGGGGTGGGGGAGAAAGCCCTTCTTCGGCCGGACCCCGGGCAGGTTTACTTGCAAGTAAGTCATGGGGGAAGGGATAAGCTTTTCAGTCCCTGCTGGGAGAGAGAGAAATGGAGGGGGGGGCTGCTATTAAACAGTGCCTGAAGAAGGGAGCCGCGGGGTCTTCCCTCCCCTTCTGCTCAGCCACGACGGCTTCGCTCATCCCGGCAGCAGCAGCAGCATCGGGTTTTCCTGCGGCCCCCCCCCGCCGCCGCCGCCAATGGGCAGAATCAGCCGCTCCGCTCCCCCAGGGGTGCCTTCTCCTTGGAGACCCCCCCCCTTGTCCACCATCCCGCCTGGGGAGGTCAGAGGAGGCTCCCGGCTTTCCACAATGGGGTGGCCCCCCTGTACAGAAAGATTCCCAAAGTCTCTTGGAGGGATTACCAGGGAGGACGGTCTGTAGTAATGTGCCTTTGTTGTTGCTGCTGTCAAGTCGCGGCCCGGTCCGGTTCTCAAGGCAAGAAGAGGCGTTCAGAGGTGGCCTGCCCTGGCCTGCCTCTGCCTCACGACCCGGGTATTCCTTCGAGGTCTCCCATCCAAATATCAGCCAGGGCTGACCCTGCTTAGCTTCCCAGATCCGACTGGCCGGGCGATCCGGGTTAGAGTACGCAATGCATACAGCGTATCGCAAGTAGGATCCTGTCAGTTTTTATACTGCTGCAGGTTGGATCCATCTGTGTAAATGGGACCCGATTTTGCATCATTTAGTGGTTCATGTGAACATTTCAAGTACACATTCTTCAGATTTCTGTTTGGTTCGGCAACCCAAAGTTCATTCACTGTGCCCTCCTCTCAACTGCAGTTGGGTCACTCTGTGGGTCACCAGCCTTGAGCTCCCATGAGAGAGGCGGAATTTGATAACCTAAAGAAATGCGTAATACATGCATAAGTGTTTTCATTTCTGAGCCGCCTTGGTGATGACAGAAAGGCGGGATGTGAATTTTGCCAATTAAGATAAGTGAAAATAAACGCTCACTCGTGGTGGTCCTAGGGAGGCCCAGCAAGGACTCCCAGGTGTGATCACATGGGATGAATCATAAGAACATAAGAACAGAAGAGAAGCCAATGTTGAATCAGGCCAATGGCCCATCTAGTCCAACACTCTGTCATACAGCGGCCAAAAATACGTGCCATCAGGAGGTCTAGCAGTGGGGCCAGGGCACCAGAAGCCCTCCCACTGCTGCCCCCTCCAGCACCAAGGATAGAGTGCATCACCTGCCCCAGACTGAGAGTTCCCATCTATACCCTGTGGCTAATAGCCACTGATGGACTTCTGCTCCATATGTTTATCTAATTCCCTCTTGAAACTGTCCATGCTTGTAGCTGCCACCACCTCCTGTGGCAGTGAATTCCACGTGTTAATCACTCTTTGGGTGAAGAAGTATTTCCTTTTATCTGTTCTAACCCGACTGCTCAGCAATTTCATAGAGTGCCCACGAGTTCTTGTCTTGTGAGAAAGGGAGAAAAGTACTTCTTTCTCAACCTGCTCAATCCCATTCATAATCTTATAAACCTCGATCATGTCACCCCTCAGCCGTCGTTTCTCCAAGTCAAAGAGCCCCAAGCGTTTTAACCTTTCTTCATAGGGAAGGTGTTCCAACCCTTTTATCATTCTAGTTGCCCTTCTCTGCACTTTTTCCAATGCTATAATATCCTTTTATCATACAAGCCCATTGGCTGCTCCACATGCAAAGCATTGGGGGCAGTGCTTAAAATCCCATCTGCCATTTTCCTGGGGGCTCGTTGCCTCCCCCTGTTCATCCAGGCAGCCCCTGTGCTCTGGCCTGGAGAGGCATTATGGCTCGTCTGCCCCTTCCACCCTGACAAGTATTTGGACAGAGCTGTTGCCAAACATGTCCAGCCTGTGGAGGAGGTATCTGCAATGGCTAAGCCCTTACTTTGTTCTGAGCTTCACTTTATGTTGCAAGTGGCCTCTACTCTGATGCACAGGGGACAGCCTGGTTCCCCCCATCATAAGAACATAAGAGTAGCCAATGTTGGATCAGGCCAGTGGCCCATCCAGTCCAACACTTTGTCACTCAGTGGCCAAAAACACCAGGTGCATCACTTGCCCCAGAGTCCCTAATCTATACCTTGTGGCTAATAGCTACTGATGGACCTCTGCTCCATATGCTTCCCTTCTCTGAAAGGTAGTTTCAAACAAAATGCCCCCTTTTAATATCACCCCCAAAATCATTTGTGCACTGCACAGTCTGGCCTAGAAGTGAAGCCAAGATGGAGCTGGAAGAAACATAATGGACGCTGCCCGGGAGACAAGCCTGGGAAACTATTTTAGGTAGGTGACTCGGGGTAACTGACTTGCTAGTCGCTCTCCTCCTCATCCCCATAAGAGATACTTAATCTTATCGAGGGGTTTGTCACGAAAGGCACTACCCCCCTTGAGGTGATCATCGCCAGACCTGGTCGCATCTCTCCTTTCCGATTCACCCTGATTAATAGACTGTTCATCTCTCATCCTGTACTCTAGGGTCATCAGAAAACATTAACTAGACAGAAAACCAGACAATCTTATCAAGCACCATCAGCTACACTCATGTTAACTGTCGTGCATTTACCTTTGTCTGTGTCCACCCTGAGAAATCTGATGAAGGTACTGTGTTAGGGGCACATGCATCAGACCACCCCAGGGTCTATTTTTCCTATAACTGTACATACTCCATCCTACAGATTGTGTGTGTGTTCTATAAATGCCAAACATTGCACCCTTTCTCGTTTGTAGGTCCTTATTCCTTCTCTCTTTCACTGCCTTCCACGAACATTGACCTTGAGATCTGGTAAATATCGCCCTCCTTGATTCACTTTCCCCCACTACTTCCTTTTCGGTCGTGTATTTCCCCCATGTCACAGTCAGCAGATATTGGAGAAGGATTTGGCGGAAGGTCTGGGTAGCTAGAGAGAACTCCCATACAAGCCAAACAGTGAAAGGAGTTATTGCTTCTTTGGGATGAGGAGAATAATTTCCTGCCAGTGAAAGGGGTCGGGAAGAGAACCGGGGAAAGGGGAGAAGCTTAGACACTTCAAGAGTTAATGAAAAGCTATAAATCTAAAGGAAAACCTAGAACTCTGAAGGAAGAATTCGAGAAACATCAATAAGAACTGTGTTAGTGCTGAATTATACTAAACAAAGTACATCTCAAAGAAAGAAACAGAAAGCCTTGAAATAAAATTACAAATGTCAGGGACTCCAATATCTCAGTTCAACAGCAAGTCCTTAAGTAGGTTAAGCTTTATTGATCAGAGCCAGGTGAAGCAATCATGAATGTTACAAAATGGCTGTAGCAATTATAGTGGTTTCATACAGAACCCTCTGACACTTGAGGACCAATAGGCAAAAGGGGAAAACAGTGGGGAGGCAGGTAACGGTTCAGAGATGCGCGGGAGATAGAGGCTGCTTTGTGCTAGGAGAACCAGGCGTTCAGGGCCAGCAGGCGATAAGGGAGGCAGCAAACACAATACACCTTACACATAACTCACCCAATTAACTCATGGTGGGGTCAACTAACACAAATACACTCTCTTGATTGTTCTAAGAATTCAACTCTGTATATATTAGAAAGTTTTTTTACCTCAGCAATCTCAAAAACTTGACTTTTCAAATTACGCATATGCAAGGAATAAGGCCCATTGTGGAAATAAATACAACAAGCTCTAGCAAGAGGCTGTGGGTGGGTGCCCCAGCCTTGGGCACTCAGCATCAATTTGCTATGCCAACCTCAGCAGGGTAGAATGATACAGAGCCCCTCATTTTTTCCAGGGGAACTGATCTCTGCCATCTGAAGAGCAGTTGTAATTCTGAGTGATCTCCAGCCCTCACCTGGAGATTGGCAACAGTGCTTCCCCAGGAGGAAATGGCTGGTTTGGAGGGTGGAGGTCTATGGCATTGTCCCTGTCTGAGGTCCCACCCCTCCTCAAACCTCACCCTCTCCAAGCTCCACCCCTCAAGGATTCCCTGCCTCTTTAATAAAATCTTTATTCTGTTTTTGAAAGTTAATTTGCCTCACGTGCCATTTCTCAAGGGTTTAAAGAAAACTGGACAGCTCCTGTGTTTTCAGTAAAGTTCCTGAGCTGAGATAAAGCCTAAACTAAATATATATATATATATATATATATATATATATATATATATATATTTAACATCAAATTTTATTAAATTTTATAAAGATATACAGCAATAAACAAGGGGAGTACAGAAGGACAATAATAAATTGTTTTGTAACAGCAAAATGTTTTATAGTTACAAAGTTAACACTAAACAAAACATTTAAAGGTTAGTATAACATCCATGTGGAGCTGTGGTGGCTCAAGTGGTTAAGACACTGAACTGCAGGCTGTGGAAGGTCAGTAGTTCAGCAGTTCAAGACCCGAGAGTGCCGCATGACGGGGTGAGCTCCTGTCTCTAGTTCCAGCTCCTGCCAACCTAGCAGTTCGAAAGCAAGAAAATGCAAGTAGATAAATAGGTACCACTTCGGTGGGAAGGTAACAGCGTTCCGTGCACCCTGGTGTTTAGTCATGCCGGCCACATGACCACAGAAACGTCTTCGGACAGCGCTGGCTCTTCGGCTTTGAAACGGAGATGAGCACCGCAACCCTAGAGTCGGATTCGACTGGCTTTTGAGCAAGGGAACCTTTACCTTTACTTTACTTTTATAACATCCATATCAGAACTTTTAATTAAATAACAAAAGTTTAAACTTCGCTTCTTTGATTGATTCCCAATCAAACTTATCAATATTAATTTTACTAAGAATTGGGAACCATATATTTAATGGATTTGATATTTCATCCATCATTTGATTATCTGAAAAACAAATATTATAGTTTTCTAACATAAACAGATCCCATAATTTATGAATCCATAGATGAATTTTAGGAGGATTATTTTCCCTCCAGTTCTTAGCAATTAGTATTTTCGCTGCTGTGAGTAAAATATTAATAAGCTTTTTGGTAGCTTCTGGAGGACCTTCCTCTGGCCATAAATTAAGAAGCGACAGAGCAGGATTAGCTTCCAACGTATAATTAGTATATACTTTTATATAAGCTATAATTTGCATCCAAAATTCTTTAATATATTTACAAGACCACCAATTGTGGAAATATGTACCAATTTCCCCACAGCCTTTCCAGCATTTCGGTGAAAGATTGGGTATCCTATGTGTTAGCTTAGCGGGAGTGAGATAACAACATAACAAAAACTTCATATAAACTAAATATTTAAGCATAGCGTGGGACAGGACAACTCAGACACTGAAGGGAACTGATGATTTAGTGGGGAATAATAGAAGAACTCGTGGGCACTCCGTGAAATTGCTGAGCAGTCGGGTTAGAACAGGTAAAAGGAAATACTTCTTCACCCAAAGAGTGATGAACACATGGAATTCACTGCCACAAGAGGTGGTGGCAGCTGCAAGCATGGACAGTTTCAAGAGGGAATTAGATAAACCTATGGAGCAGAAGTCCATCAGTGGCTATCGGCCACAGGGTATAGATGGGAACTCTCAGTCTGGGGCAGGTGATGCACTCTATTCTTGGTGCTGGAGGGGGCAGCAGTGGGAGGGCTTCTGGTGCCCTGGCCCCACTGCTGGACCTCCTGATGGCACCTGGTATATTTTGGCCGCTGTGTGACACAGAGAGTGTTGGACTAGATGGGCCATTGGCCTGATTCAACATTGGCTTCTCTTATGTTCTTATGAGGAAAATCTGCCAGACAGTTAGGGGGGGATACAGGGGTTCATTTGCTCTTTATTCTTCTTATAATAAAAACACCATTCTGGTACCTCAGCCTGTTTATTCTGAGAGTTCTCAGTGAATATAATATCCATAAAGATTGGTGGAGATCCCCTAGTTACCCCATCTTGCCAAGTCTCCAAATTCGCTAATTCCCCCAATTAATTTGGAGACTCCCTTTGGGGTCAATACCTTTGCCCGTGCCAAGCTCTGCATCTTGCGCCTCCCCGACTGCCCTTCCCAGTCTGCCGTCTCTGCCTGGCGCGATCTCTGACGAGGGAATCTGCTTTTTCTTCCAGGGTCCTTTTTCCTTTTGAGGAGGTGGCCGTGTGTTTCACCGAGGCAGAGTGGGCGCTCCTGCATCTGGGCCAAAGAGCTCTGCAGAGGGAAGCCAAGCTGGAGAACTATGGGAACGTGGCCTCTCTGGGTAAGGGTCTTTCTTAAGTGCCAAAGGTGCCGATTGCTGCCATTGGGATGAGGCATGAATCAAAATACTGAACACAGA
The DNA here is from genome assembly GCA_029375565.1 of Gekko gecko. NCBI lineage: Eukaryota > Metazoa > Chordata > Lepidosauria > Squamata > Gekkonidae > Gekko > Gekko gecko. Next base: position 1,184,914 of record JAPDNY010000002.1, on the reverse strand, counting down.
TGCATCGTTTTTAGACTTGCCCCACTACTTGTCCCCTTCTGGGGGTCTCGAGGAGTTGGGGGGGGAAACAACCCAATCTTCCTGGGTGGCCCAAGGGACACGGAGGCCTTTGTTGTGGCCGTCACCCAAGCCAGAGAGGGTGTCCTGGCCGGGAGCCCAGGAGGGGTTGAGAGGCCCTCAGGAAGGGGTCTGCTCCCCACTCCTGTAGCTAGCAAAACTATTTTTCTGCTAGCAAAGAGACAACACATGTATTGTGGGGTATTAATTCCCGAAATCATAAGAGTTGGAAGAGGCCTCCAGGGTCAATGCAGGAGATTCATAAATGCCACCCCCCCTCCACACCGCCAGTGGCCGCTGTTCCATGCCCAGAAGAGGTCCAGAAAACCTCCAGGATCCCTGGGCCAAACTGGCCTGGAGGAAAATTGCTTCCTGACCCTGAAGTGGTGGTCAGCATTTTCCTGGGAGGGTGATTAAGGGCCACAAGAACTGAGCACGGAGGCAACCCTTCCTGCCCTCCCCTCTCGAGATCTGCCCAAGTTCACAGAATCAGCATTGCAGTCAGATGGGGCCATCTAGCCTCTGTTTGACAACCTCCAAAGAAAGGGAGCCCACCACCTCCCAGGGAAGCCTGTTCCGCTGAGGAACCGCTCTGTCAGGAAGTTCTTCCTAATTGAGAGCCAGTCTGGTGTCGTGGTTAAGTGGGTGGACTCTAATCTGGGAGAGCCGGGTTTGATTCCCCACTTCTCTACTCGCAGCTGCTGGATGACCTTGGGGAAGCCATACTTCTGTCGGAGGTGTTTGTGAAAAAGACCGGTTGCTGTCAGAACTCTCTCAGCCCCACCTACCTCACAGGGGGTGTCTGTGGTGGGGAGGGGAAAGGAGTTCGTAAGCTGCTCTGAGACTCCCAAGTGAAGGGCAGGGTAGAAATCCAATCTCTTCTGTTCTAATGTTTAGCCAAAAACTCTTCTGATTTATTTTCAATCCATTGGTTCTGGTCCGACCTTCTGGGGCAACAGAAAACAACTCTGCACCATCCTCTAGATGACAGCCCTTCAAGTACTTGAAGATGGTTCTCATATCACCTCTCAGTCATGTCCTCTCCAGGCTGAACATACCCAGCTCCTTCAACCTTTCCTCATGGGCCTTGGTCTCCAGACCCCCTCACCATCTTCGCTGCCCTCCTCTGGACACGTTCCAGCTTCTCTATATCTTCCCTAAATTGAGGTCTATCCACCTAACAGTCATAGGATCCATACCCTATTTTTCCAATTTGTCAACAAGAATATTATGTGGAACCTTATCAAAAACCTTCCTGAAATAAAAATAAACTGTGTCAACAAGCATTCCCCTGATCCAGCAAGGTAGTAACTTTTTCAAGCCAGTCTGGTGTAGTGGTTAAGTGCGTGGACTCTAATCTGGGAGAATCAGGTTTGATTCCCCACTCCTCCACTTGCAGCTGCTGGATGACCTTGGGCAAGCCATAGTTCTGACAAGAGCTGTCCTTGAAAGAGCAGTCCTCAAGAGAGCTCTCTCAGCCCCACATACCTCACAGGGTGTCTGTTGTGGGGAGGGGAAGGGAAAGGAGTTTGTAAGCCGCTTTGAGACTCGGAGTGAAGGGCGGGGTATAAATCCAGTCTCCTCCTCCTCCTCCTTATAGAATCATAGAATGTTGGAGTTGGAAGGGACCTTGCAGGTCATCTAGTCCAACCCCCTGCACTCTGCAGTAGCACAGCCGAGAGATAGCCTCACATACCTACAACATACGCAAAAGATGGTCGTCCAGCCTCCGCTTGAAAACATCCAGCAAAGGAGCATCCACCACCTCCTGAGGCAGGCTGTTCCACTGCTCAACCACTCTTCTTACAGTTAGGAAGTTTCTCCTGATATTTAGCCGGTAATGACGCCCTTGTAATTTCCACTGATCTAATCTTGCAATCCGGAGACTTCTTCTTCAAAAAGAGAGATACCTTTAGTCTGACATGACTTGTTCTTGAGAAACCCGTGCTGGCTCTTCGTAATCACAGTCATCCTTTTTAAATGCTCAAGGACTGTCTGTTGGATGATTTATTCTAAAACTTTCCCAGGGATAGACGTCAAGCTGATGGGTTGGTAGTTACCTGGTCCCTCCTTTTCCCCCTTCTTGAAGTCGGGGACAACATTTACCCACCGCCAGTCTTCTGGCAAGTTCACCTGTTCTCCAAGAATTCTCAGAAATAATGTACAGAGGCTCAGAAATTACATCTGCAAGTTCTTTTAGTAACCTTGGATGCAGCTCATCTGGCCCCGAGGACGTAGTTTCATTGTACCCCTATGCTGATCCTAGGCTGCAACTCCCTTCCCTCATCATGTGGTCTGTTCTTGCCATGTTGAGCACCATTTCCCTCGCAAGAGGAGACTGAGGGAAAAATTGGAATTGAGCCATTCTGCCCTCTCTTCATCACCTGTTACAATTTCACTTTTCTGTCCCCGCAATGGGCCCGCCACGTCCTTGCTCTCATACTAAGCTTTCACTTTCCTAACTCTCTACAAGCCCTGGTTATTTGTTAACAGAAAGAGAACCAGATTCAAAGACATACCAGCTTCCTTCACTGCCACAGGAGGTGGTGGCAGCTACAAGCATGGATGGCTTCAGGAGGGAATTAGATAAGCATATGGAGCAGAGGTCCTTCGGTGGCTATTAGCCACAAAGTGTAGATAGGGACTCTGGGGCAAGTGAGGTTCTGTATTCTTGGTGCTCGGTTGGGGGGGCAACAGTGGGAGGGCTTCTAGTGTCCTGGCCCCAAGCATCAGATGTAGAGGAGACACTTGGGGAAATCCAGAGTTCTCTTTGGAAAAAGCCAAAGAAACTTCAGAGATGGAGGTGTACCACAGGCAGGCAGGCAGGAGGTGACGTTTAATATGTATGTTGTTGTATATTTCAATGTACAGCAGGAACAAGGCCCTGAGGTGCTTCGAGCGCAGATGGAATTTCAAGCGCAAACCTCCACCTCTGAGTGCTAACAGGTTCTCTCTATTTATTACCAACAGGGGACGATTCGGAAAATGAGGAGGATGAGGAACTGCATCATCTATTGCCAGATGAAGTCAAGAATGAAGACTCAAGGACTCAAGGCGAACCCAAGAGGCGGGATGGAAGCCACCTAGTCGAGAAGAGGGATCAACCCATTCCTTTCCAAGGGGGGGATTTCTGTGAAGCAGTTCACAAGGTGGAGGAAATGTACAAGTGCTCGGGGTGTGGAATGATCTTCTCAGATGAAACACAGTACAGTGTCCATCTCCAACTGGAATGTGAAAAGAAGACCCATCAATTCCTGGAGTATGGAAAGAGCTTCCTTTGCAGAGCAGAGCTCCTTAAACATCAAGAGACACATGCAGGAGAAAAACTTTATGATTTCTCAGACTGTGGAGAGAGTTCCTCAGAGAAATCAGAGCTTATTAAACAGGAAAGCATTGATTCAGGGGAGAATCCGCTTATCTGTTCAGAGACTGGAATGACATACTTGGATGGAAGACATGGAAATCTTCATTTCCCAAGGAACATTATAATGAGGGCATGTAAATGCTTTCGGTGTGGAAGGTACTTTAAATACAGATCACAGGACTTTGTGCACCAACATGTAAACACAGGGGAGAAACCTTTTGAATGCTCCGAGTGTGTGAAGAGATTCAGAGAGAACAGCCAACTTCTAAAGTATCTAACAACCCAAGCAGGAGAGAAACCTTTTGAATGCTTAGAGTGTGGGAAGAGATTCAAACACAGATGTAGTCTTCAACAGCACCTAAGAATCCACACAGGGGAGAAACCTTTTGAATGCTCAGAGTGTGGAAAGCGATTCAGTCTCAGACATAATCTTACAAAGCACCGAAGAACCCACACAGGGGAGAAACCTTTTGAATGCTTAGAGTGTGGGAAGAGATTCAGCTTGAGTAGCAATCTTCACAAGCATTTGGGAATTCATACGGGGGAGAAACCTTTTGAATGCTCAGAGTGTGGAAGGAGATTCAGACTGAATGACAGTCTTCAACATCATCAAAGATCGCATACAGGGGAGAAACCTTTTGAGTGCTCAGAGTGTGGAAAGAGATTCAATCACAAAGGCCATCTTCAGCTGCATGTAAGAACCCACACAGGGGAGAAACCTTTTGACTGCTCAGAGTGTGGAAAGAGATTCAGTGACACAGGTAGCCTTCGAAAGCACCTACGAGTTCACACAGGGGAGAAACTTTTTGAATGCTCAGAGTGTAGAAAGAGATTCAGTGACACTAGTAGCCTTCGAAAGCACCTACGAGTCCACACAGGGGAGAAACCTTTTGAATGCTCTCAGTGTGGAAAGCAAATGTGTGACAGTAGCAACTTTCAACGGCATCTAAGAACCCATACAAAGGATAAAGTGTCTGAACGCTCAGAGTGGGAAAAGAAATTAAATCAGGGCAGCTGTCTTCAAGAACATCAAAGATCTCACACAGGGGAGAAACCTTTTGAATGCTCAGAATGTGGAAAGAGATTCACTCAGAAAGCCCATCTTCAGCTGCATGTAAGAACCCACACAGGGGAGAAACCTTTCGAATGCTCAGTGTGTGGAAAGAGATTCAATGTCAAAGGTAGCCTTCGAAAGCACCTACAAGTCCACACAGGGGAGAAACCTTTTGAATGCTCAGTGTGTGGAAAGAGATTCACTGAGACAGGTAGCCTTCGAAAGCATCTACGAGTCCACACGGGGGAGAAACCCTTTGAATGCTCAGAGTGTGGAACGAGATTCAGTCACAGTGGCAATTTTCAACGGCATCTAAGAACCCACACAAAGGAGAAACCTTTTGACTGCTCAGAATGTGGGAAAAGATTCAGTCAGAGAGGCCATCTGCAACAGCATCTAACAACCCACACAGGGGATAAACCTTTTGAGTGCTCAAAGTGTGGAAAGAGATTCAGTCGGAGTGCCTCTCTTCAAGAGCATCAGAGGACCCACACAGGAAAAACCTCTTGAATCCTCGCAGTGCAGAAAGAAATTCAGCCAGACTAGCAATCTTCTACAGCTTCAAAGAATCCACATGGGGAGAAACCTTTTGAATGCTCAGAGTGTGGAAAGAGATTCAGTCTGAATGCCCAGGTGTTGGAGGCTCAGAAATCCTCCAAAAGTAGTTATGCAAAGAGGGACCTTTTTAGTGTTTTGTTTGCCTTCCTTCAGTCTCTCTACCAAGCTAACTCCTTCTGACATTTGCAAAACTGGCAGAAACCTATATTCCAAATCCTGTGATGAGATAGACAAGTCAAGGATAGCAGGTATCTGTGGATAAGATTTGAGAGGGTCTGCGCATTTGATTGCAGAAAAAATTACATCTTTATTTTTTAATTTCCTCTGGTTACCTCCGCCCAAATGTCAAAAGAAGTGTTTCCTGTTGCTTCTTCCTGGAGATTATTCCTGGACCCTTTCTAGTCTAAAGTCCTCTAAATCTCTGTTCCCTGCTTGAAGGGGGGAGCTTGGCCATCCCCTTGTCTCTAGCTAGACTTATTAGCATTTCTTAAGAGGTAGCTGAGGTGATCCTGGAAAGCCATTGAGTGACTTTCCCAGAGGGAAAAACCCCCCTTAAAATGCAAAGTGGAGGTTTTGCTGCTTTCAAACCTCCCAGGAGAACATGCATTTCTTCACACATGGCCTGGAAGTCGATCACAACCCCTGGTAGATAACATCCCATTAAGCCTCTCCCAAAGGGCTAGAGCCAGACTGGTATGGTCAAAAGTCTGAAAGCAAACAAAGGGGAGCTTTACTCAGGCACGATGTTGGTTGGGGAGGCCTGAGGACCAGTATTGCGCTTCCAATTTTTGGTGCCGTTCAAGAGCTTCCGGGTTATACTGGGTCCAGCATTGTGGCTGGAGGAGTTAATGCCATTGCAGAAAAACACTTTCTTCCACTTCAGTCTCGTCTGCAAGGCTGCGGACACATATACTAAATAATCCACTTTCAACGCCCTTTCCAACTGGATTTTGCCAGTTCACACAGTAAAATCCAGTTGGGAAGTGCCCTGAAACTGGATTGCAAGTGGGTTATTTCGTGTGTGTGACCACAGCCCAAGTTGGCCTTGACTGGGCCTGTCTGGCCACCTGGATCCATGCCACGCTAACTGCAAGGCTAGACTACTGCAATGCCCTCTACATGGGTCTCCCCTCAAAACCAATCTGGAGACCCCAGTTGTTGCAAAATGCTGCACCAAGTCTGTTACTGGGAGCTAAAAGGAGACGGCCTGTTACTCCCATCCTTCCGTTGGTTGCCCATCGGTTACCAGGCTCAATTTAAAGTGCGAGCTATCCTATACAGAGCCCTTCACAGGCTGGGCCCCTCTTGTCTGTGGGACAGCCTCTCCCTCTATGATCTGCTACTGCAGCTTCACTCACCCATGCAGGGCCTTCCGGACGCCACCCTGCAAATGGGTCTCCCTGGTAAGGATCCTGCGGAGTGATTTTAGCACCATTTCACGCGTCCTGTTACTCCCTGGGCTTTGCTTCTGTTCTGTTTTTAGACTTCTGCTGGGTTCTGCAACCGACCGCATTATCTACCGTGTATCCCCTTCGGTCGATCGTATGGACTCCGTCTGCACCATCTGCCTTGAATCCACACGAGAAAGGCAGGCTTTTAAATAATGGGAAAGAAAAAAAAACATCCCTGAAATATTTTTGTGTGGTATTATCACTTGACTGAAAGATTTAGAAGTATTATGCCAAATGAACTTAGGTGTGAGTGTGTTGGGTGATGCATATTGGGACAAGAAATCCCAGCGTCATGGATAGACTAATGGGGGTCTGAACTTGCTGAGACCGAGAGGGAAAAAGATCTTGGGGTCGTAGTGGACGGCTCAGTGAAAGTGTGCACCTGGAGTGCCGCAGCAGTGAAAAAAGAAACACTCCATGTTAGGGATTATTAGGAAAGGAAAAGGCTGCTAATAAAATGCCCCCGTGTAGACCTATGGTGCAGCCTCATTTGGAATACTGTGTACAGTTCTGGTCACTGTCTCTTGAAGGGGGCGTCATAGAGCTGGGAAAAGTACAGAAGAGGACGACCCAGATGATTCAGGGATTGGAGCACCTCACCCCTGAGGGATGGCGGAAGAGTCTCTGGGACTTCTCAGTCTAGAAAAGAGACGAACTAAGGGCGGGGGACGCGGTAAGAGGTTTATGAAGCGATGCATGGAGTGGGGAGAGTTGACAACGGGAACTTTTTCTCGTCTCGTTGTTTAAGAACAGAAGGATGGGCCCCCTTTGAAAATGGTGATATAAGATTTATTTTAATGGTGGTTATTGTTGGTTTTTCCATGTTAAGGATAGCTGCAAAATCTGTATGTAGTTTTACCAAATAAAGTACAGTAGCCTGTGTATCCAAGGAATCGCTTTTTGTGTTTAGTATGTCATTCACACTGTGATCCTGTTTATTTGGTTTTCTTTTTATACTGTCCCTAGGTGGCTCAAGTGGTTAAGACGCTGAACTGCAGGCTGTGGAAGGTCAGTAGTTCAGCAGTTCAAGACCCGGGTGCCGCATGACAGGGTGAGCTCCTGTCTCTAGTTCCAGCTCCTGCCAACCTAGCAGTTCGAAAGCAAGAAATTGCAAGTAGATAAATAGGTACCACTTCGGTGGGAAGGTAACAGCGTTCCGGGCACCTTGGTGTTTAGTCATGCCGGCCACATGACCACGGAAACGTCTTCGGACAGCGCTGGCTCTTCGGCTTTGAAACGGAGATGAGCACCGCAACCCTAGAGTCGGATTCGACTGGCTTTCGAGCAAGGGAACCTTTACCTTTACCTTTACCTAGGGACAGAATTTTATTACATTTTTAAACACAATCCTGGTGATCCTGGAGCAGTTCCTGACTCTCCTGCCCCGGGAAATGCAGGGCTGGGTCCGAGGATGCGGGCCGGAGAGCAGTTCCCAGGCGGTGGCCCTGGCCGAAGGCTTCCTCCTGAGTCAGGCCGAGGAGAAGAGGCGGGCAGAACAGGTGAGGGGGATTCCCTCCAGGTATGTCCAGTTCAAGCAAGGATATCTGGCCTTATCCTGAACTGTCCCTGCCAGACAGTTTCTGTCCAAGTGTGAATCATCCAAGTGGGAGATTTCACGGCCTCTTCTAGTAGGAAATTTCGGAGCCCTCCAGATAACTCCCCAGGTCTGTGGATGGAAGGGTTTGGACTCTGGGAGTGGGGCAGGATCCATTTCTTGGTCTCTTTTCCATTACATCTCTTACCCCTCTCCCTTGCTGCTATTTCAGTTGTGGGCACCATCCCTGAAGAAAGAACCTACATTCCCTGAGGGGGAAGGTGCTTCCTTGGAGCAAGGGCAGAGAGCGCAGGCCGTGGAGCGTGTCCAGGATGCACTCTCCTGTGCTAAGGACTCATCATGCCTGGGTACGATTGGGGCACCCAGTGAATTTAATGGGTAGAGAGTTCTGGTCAGGAAAGAAATTAAATCCTTCACACACCACGGAGTTAATTTGCAGCACTCAGTGTCCACTAGCTGTGATGCCTCTAAAAGGAGATTAGACAAATTCTCGGAGGGCAAGGTAAAGGTAAAGGTACATAAGAACATAAGAGAAGCCAATGTTGAATCAGGCCAATGGCCCATCTAGTCCAACACTCTGTCACACAGCGGCCAAAATATACCAGGTGCCATCAGGAGGTCCAGCAGTGGGGCCAGGGCACCAGAAGCCCTCCCACTGCTGCCCCCTCCAGCACCAAGAATAGAGTGCATCACCTGCCCCAGACTGAGAGTTCCCATCTATACCCTGTGGCTAATAGCCACTGGTGGACTTCTGCTCCATATGTTTATCTAATTTCCTCTTGAAACTGTCCATGCTTGCAGCTGCCACGACCTCCTGTGGCAGTGAATTCCATATGTTAATCACTCTTTGGGTGAAGAAGTATTTCCTTTTATCTGTTCTAACCTGACTGCTCAGCAATTTCATAGAGTGCCCACGAGTTCTTGTATTGTGAGAAAGGGAGAAAAGTACTTCTTTCTCAACCTGCTCAATCCCATTCATAATCTTATAAACCTCGATCATGTCACCTCTCAGCCGTCGTTTCTCCAAGCTAAAGAGCCCCAAGCATTTTAACCTTTCATCATAGGGAAGGTGTTCCAACCCTTTTATCATTCTAGTTGCCCTTCTCTGCACTTTTTCCAATGCTATAATATCCTTTTTGAGATGTGGTGACCAGAACTGTACACAGTATTCCAAATGAGGTCGCACCAATGATTTATACAGGGGCATGATGATACTGGCTGATTTGTTATCAATTCCCTTCCTAATAATCCCCAGCATAGCGTTGGCCTTCTTTATTGCAGCTACACATTGTGTAGACATTTTCATTGAGTTATCCACTACGACTCCAAGATCTCTCTCTTGGTCTGTCTCTGCCAGATCAGACCCCATCAACGTGTATTTATATTTAGGATTTTTGGCTCCAATGTGCATCACTTTGCACTTGGCCACATTGAACCCCATTTGCCACGTTGACGCCCACTCACCCATCCTCGACAGATCCCTTTGTAGTGCCTCACAATCCTCCCTGGTTTTCACCACCCTGAACAACTTTTTGTCATCTGCAAATTTAGCCACATCACTGCTTACTCCCAATTCCAAATCGTTAATAAACAAGTTAAAAAGCATCGGACCGAGTACTGATCCCTGTGGTACCCCACTGCTTACCACCCTCCACTGAGAAAGTTTCCCATTTATACTCACTCTCTGTTTCCTATTTATAAGCCAGTTTTTGATCCACAAGAGGACTTGTCCTTTTATCCCATGACTATTGAGCTTACTTAGGAGCCTTTGATGAGGAACTGTATCAAAAGCTTTCCGGAAGTCAAGGTAAATAATATCTATTGGGTCCCCCTTGTCCACATGTTTGTTCACTCCCTCAAAAAACACTAACAGGTTAGTGAGACAAGATCTTCCCTTACAGAACCCATGCTGAGTCTGCCTCAATAGTTTTTGTTCATCAATGTGCCTACTAATTCTTTCCTTAATAACAGTTTCCACCAACTTACCCGGTATCGATGTCAGACTGACTGGCCTGTAATTTCCTGGATCTCCCCTGGAGCCCTTTTTAAAGATGGGAGTGACATTAGCTACCTTCCAGTCCTCAGGAATGGAGGCAGATTTTAAAGGTAAAGGTTCCCTTGCTTGAAAGCCAGTCGAATCCGACTCTAGGATTGCGGTGCTCATCTCTGTTTCAAAGCCGAAGAGCCAGCGCTGTCCGAAGACGTTTCCGTGGTCATGTGGCCGGCATGACTAAACACCACGGTGCCCGGAACGCTGTTACCTTCCCACCGAAGTGGTACCTATTTATCTACTTGCAATTTCTTGCTTTCGAACTGCTAGGTTGGCAGGAGCTGGAACTAGAGACAGGAGCTCACCCCGTCATGCGGCACTCTCGGGTCTTGAACTGCTGAACTACTGACCTTCCACAGCCTGCAGTTCAGTGTCTTAACCACTTGAGCCACCGCAAACTTCCTATTAATTAAAATATTCATGCCTCACCTTCCTTCCGTAAGAGTAATTCAAGGTGGCTCAAAAGAGAAAAGGTTGACAGACCTCAGCAGAGCCCTTCATCTGGGTTAGCCAAGGGCCTCCACTTTCTGGGGCAGCAGAGCTCTGAAAAGTAGTTCCTGGGGGGGCCAGTTATCATGGGGAAATTTGGCTTCTCTGCCCATCCTTAAAAGGGCACCTGGCAGGCTGCTCAGGGAAACCAGATGCTGGAGTAGGGCGGGCGGGCTATGGATGGCCCGGCACCCCCAGGAGCATTGGGGAGGGGGCTTGGGGCAGACGTGGTGTCCTGCTGATGTCGCATCTGGCTGAAAGCCCCAGTCGTGAAGTCAGCATGCCAAGAGACACTCTCGAAACTCACTCCTAGGACACCCTCTGTCCTCCAGGTGAGCTCAAGTCACGTCTTGGCTGAAGGTGATGGAGACATGTCCTGTGACGTCACTTCCACCCCCCTCTGTCCCTCCCCGCCAGGCCAGACACAGTCTGCAATATGTTGGCAGCATTTATAACCCCTGAGGCTCATGGGTACCTGATGCTTCTCTTCTGCCTCTCCCAGAATTTAGTAAAAAGTGTTAAAGAATTTAAGTGTACAGATATGTAGATGTCTTTTAAAAATGTGTCGAGTGTACAGGGGGGCAAGGTTTCACAACCCAGGGAAGGGGGTAAGTGAATCAGGGAACAAGCAGGCAAACGCCCTTCCTCCCTCCTTTGTCTCAGGAGCAGGCAGTGAAGAGATGCCGTTGAGCCGCCGTCTTTTCAGAGGTGGGGAAACGGCTGCTGCCCCTCCAGCCCAGGTAGGAGAGATGAGCGGGGGGGGGGGAGTCAGCCTGGGTCTCTCCTCCTTTCTTGGGGGGGGGGCTTCTGCTCCTGCACTTTCTACAAGGTGTCCAGGCGAGAGATCCTCTGAACACTTTTCCCTTTACCCATCCCAAGCCTGACATCCTGCCCCCTCCCAGACTACTCCCTTCCCGTGTGCCATCTCTAAGAACATAAGAACATAAGAGAAGCCAATGTTGAATCAGGCCAATGGCCCATCTAGTCCAACACTCTGTCACACAGCGGCCAAAATATACCAGGTGCCATCAGGAGGTCCAGCAGTGGGGCCAGGACACCAGAAGCCCTCCCACTGCTGCCCCCTCCAGCACCAAGAATAGAGTGCATCACCTGCCCCAGACTGAGAGTTCCCATCTATACCCTGTGGCTAATCTCTGCCTGGCCTGATCTCTGAGGAAGAAGAAAAAGAAGAAGAGATTGGATTTATACCCCGCCCTTCACTACCCAAAGGAGTCTCAGAGCAGCTGACAAACCCCTTTCCCTTCCCCTCCCCACAACAGGCACCCTGTGAAGTAGGTGGGGCTGAGAGAGCTCTTGACAGAAACTGGTCTTCTTCAAGGACAGCTCTTATCAGAACTACGGCTTGCCCAAGGTCATCCAGCAGGTGCAAGTGGAAGAGTGGGGAATCAAACCCGGTTCTCCCAGATTAGAGTCCACACACTTAAGAGCCAGTTTGCTGTAGTGGTTAAGTGCGCAGACTCTAATCTGGGAGAACCGGGTTTGATTCCCCCACTCCTCCACTAGCACCTGCTGGATGACCTTGGGCAAGCCATAGTTCTGATCAGAGCTGTCCTTGAAAAAGAGCAGTTTCTGTCAAGAGCTCTCTCAGCCCCACCTCCCTCACAGGGTGTCTGTTCTGGGGAGGAGGGGAGGAGGGAGGGAGAGGAGTTTGTAAGCCGCTCCGAGACTCCTTTGGGTAGTGAAGGGTGGGGTATAGATCCAATCTCTTCTTCATCTTCTTCTTGTCTTAACCACTACACCAAACTGGCTCACATGGAGGGAATCTGGCTTTTCTTTCAGGGTCCCTTTTCCTTCGAGGAGGTGGCCGTGTATATCACCGAGGCAGAATGGGCCCTGCTGGATCCGGGACAAAGAGCTCTGTACTGGGAAGTCATGCTGGAGAACTACGGGAATGTGGCCTTTCTGGGTAAGGGTCTTTTCCTAGGTGGCAACGGTGCGATTTTCGGCCATTGTGATGAAGCACGAATCAAAACATTGAATAGCAGTACACCATTCAGAAGCCTTTCCACTACTTAAGGAGGGGCTGTGGGCTCACTGGCAGAGCACCTGCCTGGCATGCAGAAGGTCCCCGGTTCAATCCCCAGTATGTCCAGTGAAAAGCATCAGGTAGGAGGTCCATCTGCTGCTCAGGTGTGTGTGTCCTTGCCCATGGGGCCACTGAGGCCAGAGTTGTGGCCGTCACCCAAGCCGGAGAAGGTGTCTCCTGGCCTGAGGCAACGATGGGGATGAAGGCCCTTAGAAAGGCTCTGGAAGGGGCCAGATCCACATTTCTCTGCTGCCAACCTTTACAACACACTCTTAACGTAAGAACATAAGAGAAGCCAACATTAGTCTTCAAGGTGCCCCAGACTGAGAGTTCCTGTCTCTGCCTTGTGGCTGAGAGCCACTGATGGACCTCTGCTCCATATGCTTATCTCATTCCCTCTGGAAGCCTCCCCAAGCACCAAGAATACAGAGCATCACTTGCCCCAGACTGAAAGTTCCTATCTATTTTGTGGTTGTTCTTCAGTCGCACAGTCGAGTCCGACTCTTCGCGACCCCATGGACCAGATCACGCCAAGCCCTCCTGTCTTCTGTCGTGCTCCGGGGTCTGCTCAATTTCATGTCCATTGCATTGATGACCCTGTCTAACCATCTCATCCTGCCGTGCCCCTTCTTCTTCCTTGACCTTCAATCTTTCCCAGCATCATCGGGGTCTTCTCCAGTGAGTGCTCCCTTCTCATTTGGTGGCCAAAGTATTTGAGCTTCAGCTTCAGGATCTGGCCTTCCAGGGAACAATCAGGGTTGATTTCTTTTAGGATTGACTGATTTGATCTCCTTGCAGTCCAAGGGACTCTCAAGAGTCTTCTCCAGCACCATAGTTCAAAAGAATCTATTCTTCGGCACTCGGCCTTCCTTATAGTCCAACTATACCTTGTGGCTAAGAGCCACTGATGGACCTCTGATTACCTCATTCCCTCTGGAAGCCACCCATGCCTGTAGCCGCTGCCACCTCCTGTGGCAGTGATGGGATGGGAGTATAAACATCCGCTCTGCCAGTGATCTGGAAGTGATCCTGTCGAGAAATGAAGCCTGGGTCCCCCTCCTGGGTCACTCCTCTTTGCACCTGAGAGCAGACCCATTTTTAAATTTATATAAAGGTTCGACATCTCTAAACGGCACTGTTTCTGCAGTTCAGCAACAGAAAACCAAGAAAAGCGAACTCTTTTTAGAGAAAATAACACTGAAACTGAAACTGTATGGCTTGAGAAAGGTAAAAAGATGATTTCTAAACTGTACAAGGTTTTATTGAAATGGTATACTGAGGACGAAATTGTAAAAGAGCAAATGATAAAATGGGCGGTAAATATTAATAATGAGATATTAATGACATCTTGGGAATATTTGTGGAAAAAGTCAATGAAAATTTCAACTTGTGTAAATGTTAAAGAGAATTGTTATAAAATGATGTACAGATGGTATATGACGCCTAAAAAAATTGCTATTATAAATGAAAGTATGTCTAACAAATGTTGGAAATGTAAGAAACATGAAGGGTCTTTTTACCATATGTGGTGGACATGTGATAAAGCAGTAAAGTATTGGACTGAGATCCACAATGAGATACAAAAAATTTTGAAATGTACTTTTAAGAAAGACCCACAGATGTTATTGTTAGGTCTTAAAATGGAAGAAATAAATGTAGCCAAGAGAACACTACTATGGTACTTGATTACAGCAGCTAGACTGACTTTTGCTCAATGTTGGAAACAAGATAAAGTACCTGAAACATGGGAATGGCTTAAAAAGACGTTGTTTATGGCAGAAATGGACAAATTAACAAGAAAATTAAACAATGAAGAAGACGAAAGAAACCTTTTTCGGAGACTGGAAAGACTTTCAAGAATACTTGTTGAAGAATTGGGATGTAAAACGTGGTTTGATTTGTTTTGACAGCTATTGAGGAGAAGTGGAAAGAGACTCAGATCTTTGAATTGTTACCATTAGTAAAAGAAATATGTTTAGTAGTAAATGTAATTGTATAAGAGAAATATCAAGGGGGTTGGAGCAGTGCGGGAAGCCTTGTTTGGGGGGGAGAGGGAGAAAGAAAAATGGATATGTATTGGTTTGTTTAAATTGTATGAACATGTGATATATCCAATAATAAATTGTATTTAAAAAAAAAAAGAAAAGCGAACTCTTCTATCGAGAACATGAAACACTTGGTATTCGATGGCACCTTCTGTCGCAGCATAAGGATTCCAGCTGTAGCCTAAGTTACTCTACCGAAAACTGTTCATTGTAATGAAGGAAGACAATATCAAAGCATATTAGCTTGGCATGAGCATAAAGTTAGCCTGGCTGCCCTCTGGTCTGTACCCGTATTATACTTTCTGCCTCTCTGTGGCCAGGTGTCCTAAACACCCAACCAACAAGCGTCCCCCTTGATGGAATTTTCCAGAGGTGGTCAGCACCCTCCTAATCCCCCCTCCCTCCTGGTTACACGACTGGACACAGGTTCTCACAATTAACCAGTGACCACATTCTGGAGTCTGGCCTTGAAAAAGATAAGGATGTTAGGTGCAGGAAGACTCAAACAACAAAGACCTACAAGTCAAACTAGGCCAGTTAATAATCACATTTACCCTTAAAAGAATATGGGTGCTTTGCCTCGCAGATGCATTCCCCTTAATGCCGGTTGGGATGGTGGGGTTTGATCTTGAGTATAGTCCCACCATATGCAGACGATACCACTCTGATGGCAGAAAGTGAAGAGGACCTAAAGAGCCTCTTGCTCAGGGTGAAAGAGGAGAGTGCAAAAGTGGGCTTGAAGCTCAACATCAAAAAAACTAAGATCATGGCATCTGGGCCCATCACTCCTTGGCAAATAGAAGGGGAAGTCGTAGAAGTAGTGACAGACTTCACGTTCCTAGGATCCCAGATCACGGCAGATGGTGACTGCAGCCATGAAATTAAAAGACGCCTGCTCCTTGGGAGGAAAGCGATGGCAAACCTAAACAGTATGATAAAAAGCAGAGACATCACCTTGCCAATAGAAGTCCGCATGGTCAAAGCAATGGTATTCCCCGTAGTAATGTATGGCTGCGAGAGTTGGACTATAAGGAAGGCCGAGCGCCGAAGAATAGATTCTTTTGAACTATGGTGCTGGAGAAGACTCTTGAGAGTCCCTTGGACTGCCAGGAGATCAAATCAGTCAATCCTAAAAGAAATCAACCCTGATTGTCCCTTGGAAGGCCAGATCCTGAAGCTGAAGCTCAAATACTTTGGCCACCAAATGAGAAGGGAGCATTCACTGGAGAAGACCCTGATGCTGGGAAAGATTGAAGGTCAAAGAAGAAGGGGACGGCAAAGGATGAGATGGTTAGACAGTGTCATCGATGCAACGAACATGAAATTGAGCAAACTTCAGCGGACAGCGGAAGACAGGAGGGCCTGGCGTAATCTGGTCCATGGGGTCGCGAAGAGTTGGACTCGACTGTGCGACTGAACAACAAATAGTCCCACCCTCCTAGAAGAATTTTTACTTCTGAATATCTTTCCTTCCCTATATAAGAATGATCACTTTCTCTCTCTCTCTCTCTCTCTCTCTCTCTCTCTCTCTCTCTCTCTCTCCCCCTGTGAAAGAATCCAGAAGTATCGGAGAGACTATGGTGCAGACCGACAACGGCCTTCCACTCAAAGAAAGGCTGGAGAGTTCCTCAGGAGGATCCCAAGAGCATATTTCCTTCCCAGAGGAGCTGGCTGAGAGTGAGTATCCTTCACGGTTACATCAAGGGAACAGGCAAGGAATACCCAGGGGGATTCCTGATTCTCTTCTCAGCAACATTTGGTTTGGGACAGTCACACAGCCCGCTGGGTAAGGAGGGAGGGGGGCCTTCTGGGGGCCTGAAATCTGGAGTCTCAGAAACTCCTTCTGGGCAAGAATTCAGCTTTGGCTCTTGAGAGGGTGAGAATATCCTTAAATCCTAGGTAGTCAGGGAAAGGTGGAGGGGTGGTTAAGATCAGCCAAGCTGGACGAGGCCAAAGGACCCATCGATCCTTTCCTCCTGCAGTCACATAATATGCCTTTGGACCTTACCAGCCCTCCCAGATGCTCACAGGATCTCTCTCTTTATTCCAGCAGAGGATGATCAGAGGAACAAGGAGGGTGCGGAACTTCATCAACAAATGCCAGATAGAGTTCAAAATGAAGACCTGAAAGAAAATGTCAGGAATCAAGGGAGACCGAAGAGAAAGAAAGGTGGCCATATGATTGAGAACAGAGATGGCAGACAGTGTAATGTAGGTTTTGCAAAGCGGAGGATAATGAAGGCATGTAAATGCATTAAATCCAGAAAGTACTTCAGAAATAGATCACAGCTCCTTGTGTACCAAAGAATACATACAGGTGAGGAACCTTTTGAATGCTCGGTGTGTGGAAAGAGATTCAGTCAGAGTGGCACTCTTCAGGAGCATCAGAGAACCCACACAGGGGAGAAACCTTTTGAATGCTCAGAGTGTGGAAAGAGATTCAGTGACACTAGCACTCTTCAAAAGCACCAAAGAACCCACACAGGGGAGAAACCTTTTGAATGCTCAGTGTGTGGAAAGAGATTCAATTGGAGTGGCGATCTTCGAAAGCATCAGAGAACCCACACAGGGGAGAAACCTTTTGAATACTCAGAGTGTGGAAAGAGATTCAATTTGAGTGGCGATCTTCAAAAGCATCAGAGAACCCACACAGGGGAAAAACCTTTCGAATGCTCAGAGTGTGGAAAGAGATTCAGTTGGAGTGGCGCTCTTCAGCGTCATCAGAGAACCCACACAGGGGAGAAACCTTTTGAATGCTTGGAGTGTGGAAAGAGATTCAGTGACACTAGCA
Source organism: Gekko gecko (assembly GCA_029375565.1). NCBI lineage: Eukaryota > Metazoa > Chordata > Lepidosauria > Squamata > Gekkonidae > Gekko > Gekko gecko. The sequence goes on along the minus strand of JAPDNY010000002.1, from coordinate 1,167,453 downwards.
CTCTTCAAAACCACCAAAGAACCCACACAGGGGAGAAACCTTTTGAATGCTCCGTGTGTGGAAAGACGTTCAGTGTCAGTAGTAATCTTCATGTGCACCGAAGAACCCACACAGGGGAGAAACCTTTTGAATGCTCAGTGTGTGGAAAGAGATTCGAGTCAGAGTGGCACCACTCTTCAGGAGCATCAGAGAACCCACACAGGGGAGAAACCTTTTGAATGCTCAGTGTGTGGAAAGAGATTCAGTCAGAGTGGCACTCTTCAGGAGCATCAAAAAACCCACCCACGGGAGAAACCTTTTGAATGCTCCGTGTGTGGAAAGACGTTCAGTGTCAGTAGTAATCTTCATGTGCACCGAAGAACCCACACAGGGGAGAAACCTTTTTAATGCTCAGTGTGTGGAAAGAGATTTAGTCAGAGTGGCAGTCTTCAAGTGCATCAGAGAACCCACACAGGGGAAAAACCTTTTGAATGCTTGGAGTGTGGAAAGAGATTCAGTGACACTAACACTCTTCAAAAGCACCAAAGAACCCACACAGGGGAGAAACCTTTTGAATGCTTAGTGTGTGGAAAGAGATTCAATTGGAGTAGCGATCTTCAAAAGCATCAGAGAACCCACACAGGGGGGAAACCTTTTGAATGCTCAGTGTGTGGAAAGAGATTCAATTGGAGTGGCAGTCTTCAAATGCATCAAAGAACCCACACAGGGGAAAACCTTTTGAATGCTCAGAGTGCGGAAAGAGATTCAGTCAGAGTGGCAGTCTTCAAGTGCATCAAAGAACCCACACAGGGGGAAACCTTTTGAATGCTTTGAGTGTGGAAAGAGATTCAGTGACACTAGCACTCTTCAAAACCACCAAAGAACCCACATAGGGGAGAAACCTTTTGAATGCTCAGTGTGTGGAAAGAGATTCAGTGATAGTGGCAGTCTTCTAAAGCATCAAAGAACCCACAAAGGGAAGAAACCTTTTGAATGCTCAGTGTGTGGAAAGAGATTCAATTCGAGTGGCAATCTTCAAAACCACCAAAGAACCCACGCAGGGGAGAAACCTTTTAAATGCTCAGTGTGTGAGGTGGGGGAAGGCGGTAAGATGGCTAGTCTGGGAAAATTGCCAAAGGAGGGGTTGTTTTGGTAAATAAAGGAGAGAATAGTGGAAACATATTCTGGGGTTTTTTGGTGGTGATAAAAAGGTCTGGGAACACGGCCAGAAGGTTGCGTTGTTCTTAAACATTAGATAAGGGACGAGAATAAAAAATAAATAATAAAGGGTGAAGATCCTCTGGGCAAGTCAAGAGTGTAAATTTGAATTTAGGCTTAAATTAAGAAATATGGCTAGCGGAGGAAGTAGAAAACCATCCCTGGTTTCTCCTGGAGCTCCTGGATCTGCAACAGGAAAGTTAGGGGGCACAGGCCAGAAAAAACCCCAAAAGGAAATGCAAGCAGTGGTTCAAGCCACCGTTCTAAACACAATTAACGACATTATAGAGCGAATTAAAGCCAGCATGGAAGAAATCCGAAATTCCGTTCCACAAGTGATTGTTCCTGTCAATCAAGCTATTCAGGAGGTGAGGGATATGATCCCTCAAGCGGCAGTCCCGATACAGAATGCGATGAAGGACATTACGGAGCAGTTCACTAAGAGTTTACAGCTGTTGCAGAAACAAATAGCAGATAACACGACAAAAATAGTGACGTTAAGTAATACGGTGGAGGAAGTGGAAACAAAGACAAAACTGGTGGAAAGAAAAGTCCAAGAAAATGAAGAGAAACAATCGTTATTGGAGCAAGATGTGATGAGACTTCAGGTGGAGAGAGCGGCATTTGTTCTGAGGTTCCAAAATATTCCAGAGGAAAAAGAAGAAGATCTGAATTCAAAGATGTCTGAACTCCTGGCGAATCACCTACATATTGAGGATGTTAGCGAAGTGGAAAAGGAAATCAATGTGGCTTTTAGAATGAATTCGGCTTATGCAAGGAGATTCAAGGTGCCCAGGGAGGTTCAGGTGCGGTTCCACAAGCGGGCGGTTAGGGATAAGATATTGAGAGAAGTGAACGCGGTACCACTGAGGATGGGACAAGAAGAAATTAAGGTACTGAAAGAGATACCCTGGAGAGTGAGAGAGAAAAGAAGGGAATATTCAGAATTAACAGCGTTATTGAGAGCTAACAACATAACTTACAGGTGGATTTTGCCAGAAGGGGTCTTCTTTAATTTTGAAGGAAAGAGATTCAGAATTACTTCAGTTTTCAAGGCCAAAGATTTTCTGGAGACTTATGGAGTGGAGATGTCGGATGATCAAGAAGAAAAAGAGGAGAGAGAAGAGGGAGAGGTGGAGAAGGAATCTGAACCCCAAACCCAGGGGGCAACAGCATCTAACTTGTCTGCTAAACCTCAAAGACTAAGAAAATTTAGACTGAGATCTCCAATCGTTACACGGCAAAAAGCTAAGGGTGAAAAGGAACAAAGACAGACACAAAATCTGGATGGATAAAAAGAAAATAAAAATAATTTTGGTCAATGTGAATGGCTTAAACGGACCTCAGAAAAGAAGAAGGATATTTCATCAATTGAAGAAATGCAAAGCGGACATAACGTGTATTCAAGAAACTCACATTAGGAAACAGGATGAAAAACACTTGAATTATAAGGGATTAGGTAAAGTATTTGTAGCAACGGATAAAGAGAAGAAAAAACACGGAGTGGCCACCTATATCAAAGAATATATGCAACCAGAACTTATATTTGCTTCGGAAGATGGGAGAATACTGATGGTGGTAGCTCAAAGACAAAATAAAAAAGTTTTAATAGTGAACATATATGCCCCAAATCAAAATCAGGAGAAGTTCTATGAAAGGCTCTCGATGTTGATAGCTAAACAAGATTTTCAGGAGCTTTGTTTGATTGGTGATTTTAATGTGGTTTTTGATAATAAAATGGACCGGAAGGTAGGTGCTCAGAGGAAGAAGCCAAAAGGTAATGAATTTACTAGTTCAAACTTCACTTTCACAGATGATAGAGGAATTGCGATTAGTGGATGCTTGGAGAATAAGAAATCCTAAAGCACAACAATATACGTTCTATTCGTCGAGACATAATTCCTGGTCTAGGCTGGATATGTGTTGGATGTCTTCTTCAATGGTAAGGGATTTGCAGGAGGCTGAAATTGAAGCAAGTACATTCGCTGACCACAATCCGATAATGGTGGAGTTGCAAAGAAAAAATCATAGAGATAGATGGACATTGAACTCTTTATTACTTAAGGATAGTAAGGTGGTGAGAAGCTTGCAAACGGAATTTACCTTTTTTTTTTTAAGGAAAATACCACACCAGGTATTCAGAAACGAATGGTCTGGGATGCGTTTAAGGCCTTTGCGAGAGGACTCTTAATGAAGGACGTGGCAAAGAAAAATAGAAAAAGAAATGAGGAATACCTTAAGCTGAAAAAAGATATACTGGAACAGGAGAGGCAAGAAATGGAGATGGGAGGAGACCACGACAGGAAGGCTAAAATTAAGCTTCTCATGCACAGAATGAACTATTTATTGACAGCAGAAATGGCAAAGAAATTAAATTATGCTAAAAAAAACTATTTTGAGAATGCCAACAAACCAACTAGATGGTTGGCCCATCAAGTAAGAAAGCAATCAGAAAGAACAGCGATAAAATCATTGAGAGATAAAGAAGGGATGGAACAAAACGGAGCCCAAGAGCTGAAGAGGACTGTGGAAGACTTTTATAAGAAACTTTATGCAAGAGAGAATAGAACTAGAGAAGAGATATCCCAGTACTTGCAAGACCGGGTGTCACAGAAGTTCTCGGAGGAAGACCAGAGGATTCTGAATCAACCAATTACTATGATGGAGATGGTGGAGGCACTGAAAAGACAGAATAAAGGCAAGGTACCAGGGACGGATGGTCTGCCAGTGGAATTCTATACAACTTTTGAAGAAATACTGCTCCCACAGCTACATGAAGTCTATAAGAGAACGTGGGAAGGAGAGGAAGTACCGGATACGTGGAGGGAAGCCCTAATTTCGTTGATACACAAGCAAGCTACAGAAGGAAATGATATTAAGAATTATAGACCGATCTCCTTATTAAATGTAGACTATAAAATATTTGCCTCTATATTGGCTGATAGATTGAAGCGTGTTTTAGTAAAAATAATTCATAATGATCAGTCAGGATTTTTACCGAAAAGGCAGATAGAGCACAATATGAGGAGATTACTGAATGTGTTAGAATATTATGAAGCTCATCCAGAAAAAGAAATGGCGATGATTTTTGTAGACGCAGAAAAGGCCTTCGATAATTTGGATTGGATGTTTATAATAGAGACACTTAAGAGAGCCAGAGCGGGAGAACGATTTACTCAAGCAATTCAAGCAATTTACTCAAAACAGAGAGCAGCAGTTATGGTAAATGGAGAACGGACTGAGCAATTCCAGATACAGAAGGGCACGAGGCAGGGCTGTCCTCTCTCACCATTATTATATATTTTTGCGTTGGAAGTGTTAACAGAGGAGATAAGACGGAACCCAGGAGTGAAGGGCTTAAAGATCCATGGAGAACACTATAAGCTATTAGCCTACGCAGATGATCTGGCATTCATATTGGAGGAACCGAGGTCTTCAATCATGGAACTGAATAAGCTTTTGAAAGAGTATGGGCAAGTGGCAGGCTTGAAGATCAATATGGTTAAAACAAAAATATTAACAAAGAATATGACTTTGGAGCAAAGAGAGAGCTTGCAAGAAGAGTCGGGATACAAACTTTGCGCGAAGGTGAAATATCTAGGAATTCAGCTAAAGAACAGGTGCAGCTCGCTGCAAGAAAATAATTATAGAGAGCTGTTAAAAGCAACGAAGCAAGACTTGGAAAAATGGAAGAATTTGAAATTGTCTTTAATTGGAAGAATTGCATTGATAAAGATGAATATTTTACCAAGATGCATCTTTTTGTTCCAAACGATTCCCGTGCTGAAAAACTTGGCAATATTGAAAGAGTTAAAGCAAGTTACAACTAAGTTTGTGTGGCAGGGGAAAAGAGCACGTTTTAGACTTAAAACATTGCAAGATTCCAAAGAAAGCGGAGGCTTGGCTCTTTCAAATTAGATATTATATTATAGAGCGGGAGCGTTGGCATGGATTGAAGAATGGGTGATGTTGGAGGACAGAAGACTTTTAAAACTGGAAGGACATGACCTCTTAGAAGGTTGGCATGTGTTCCTATGGGATGAGAAGGTGGCAGCACGCAAATACTTTAGACAACACTGGATACGGGACACTCTTGCAAGAGTGTGGGAAACCATCCGGAGGAGGTGGTTTGCTAAAACCTCTAGGTTGGTGGCGCCACTAGAAGCAGTGACTTTACCTAGGTTATACTCTGAAGACCCTCCGCAAAGATATCTGGATATGATAAATGCGAAAGGGGAGCTTGAACTGGACGAGGATATTAGTTGGTGGCACAGAGTTCAGATTCAGTCAAGGTATAAAAAAGATAAACAGAAAGGGTTCGAGAAGTCATTATCAGATATAGAGAAAGTACTATATGAGTCGGAAGAGAAGTTTATTAAAAAAATGTACGCACTGTTGTTAACTGATTACATGACTGATGAGACAGTGAAAAATAACATGGTCCAATGGGCGATAAATTTTGGTTATAATATAGAGCTGGAACAGTGGGATCAAATATGGAAAACAAATGTGAAGATAACCAGGGCGGTTGCATATAGAGAAAATATGTATAAAATGTTTTATAGATGGTATATGACTCCGGATAGGCTATCAAAATATGATGAAAAATGTTCTAATAAGTGTTGGAAATGCAATGTTAAAGTGGGTTCATTTTACCATATGTGGTGGACTTGTGAGAGGGCAAAAAAATACTGGATATGGGTGCATAGATTGATGCAGACTATTACAAAAAGCACCATCCTGTTTAAGTCAGAGGTGTTGCTGTTGGGAATACTTCCTAAAGAGGTGCGGAGAGAAGAGAGATACTTGATAATATACATAGCAACAGCAGCTAGAATTTTATATGCGAAGTATTGGCGATCTACGGTGGTACCATCTGAACAGGAGCTGATTGCGAAGATAATGGAAGCAGCAGAAATGGACAAACTGACTTTGATGTTGAAAGGATATGATGAATCTGCCTTTATAAACACTTGGCAACGCTTTTATGACTGGTATGATCAGGGAAAGAAGGATGGAGAGAAGTAATAGTGAAGGAAGAGTGTAAACTCTATGACAAATTAGAATTGAATAAATTAGAAGGCTAGAAGTAGTGGATACAGAAGTAACGATATAATACTTAGGTCGGTAAGGTGGGAGGGACTATAACTGAATGGGATGTGATGAAATTTTGTAACCCCCCATTAATGTTTAATGTTAGTAGTTGTGGTTCTTGTTATTGGTGTGTGTAGATTGTACTGTTATGTATCTGTTATGTGTGTGGTGTAATGTGTAGTTATGTCTTTGTTTAAAAAATAATAAAAATGCCTCTTTTGGGGGGCGCTTTGAAAAAAAAAATGCTCAGTGTGTGGAAAGAGATTCAGTGAAAGTGGCAGTCTTCAAGTGCATCAGAGAACCCACACAGGGGAGAAACCTTTTGAATGCTTGGAGTGTGGAAAGAGATTCAGTCGGAGTGGCACTCTTCACCAGCATCTGAGAACCCACACTGGGAAGAAACCTTTTGAATGCTCAGTGTGTGGAAAGAGATTCAATTGGAGTGGCAGTCTTCTAAAGCATCAAAGAACCCACACAGGGGAGAAACCTTTTAAATGCTCAGAGTGTAGAAAGAGATTCAGTCGGAGTGGCAGTCTTCAAGTGCATCAGAGAACCCACACAGGGGAGAAACCTTTTGAATGCTCCGTGTGTGGAAAGACGTTCAGTGTCAGTAGTAATCTTCATGTGCACCGAAGAACCCACACAGGGGAGAAACCTTTTGAATGCTCAGAGTGTGGAAAGACATTCAGTCTGAGTGGCAGTCTTCAACTGCATCAGAGAACCCACACAGGGGAGAAACCTTTTGAATGCTCACAGTGAGGAAAGAGATTCAGTGTCAGTAGTACTCTTCATGTAGACTGAAGAACCCACACAGGGGGAGCCTTTTGAATGCTCCATGTGAGGAAAGGGATTCAATCAGAGTGGCCATCTCGAACAGCCTCAAAGAATCCACAAAGGGGAGAAACCTTTTGGATGCTCAGTTTCCAGCCTTGGCGTCACCATTCCTGCATTCAGGAGCTGCCACACGAGAGGCTCTCATGGCCTGGCAATGCAACCCTAACGAAGGAGGCCCACCGCCTCTTGCCAAGCTCGCTGACATGTCATCAGCCCATCTGCAAAGGTAGCTGTTGTCCCAGATGGCCGAATGAGGGCAAGGTGAGTAGGCAGTGGCACAGACCACAGAAGGGCCAAGGACACTTTTCAGTGGATGGAGACTGAGCTGGGAGACAGCAGGAGGGGGGGAGCAGCAGGAAGCAGCCAGAGCCCCAGGATGGGGTGTGAAGCCAGACCTGGGAGACGACAGGCCTGGTGGGAGGGCAATGCCCCCTTGCCTTGGAGAGGCACTCCTCAGGCTATGTTGGTCCTGGCAGGCAAGCGCCATGCTGAGGGCTGGTAGTGTTTGTGGGTGGGGTCCTGTGGGCTCCAAGGGAATGGCCATGAAGGACAGGGGCAGGAGCCAATAGAAGGTAAGATGATGGGCGGTGGAGAAAGGAAAATAGGGAGGGGTAAGAGGGCAGGTCCGCCAGCAGGCCGGGGAGGAGAGCCAGCAATGGAGAGCCAAGAGGGCAGCACAGTGGTTGAAGGGGAAGAGGACGCGGGTGTGTGAAGATTGCTTTGCGGCTGTATTGTGTGTGCTGCCTCCCTTATCGGCTGCTGGCCTTGAATGCCTGGTTCTCCTAGCGCGAAGCAGCCTCTGTCTCCCGCGCACCTCTGAACCGTTACTTGCCTCCCCGCCATTTTCTGTTTGAAACCGCTATAATTGCTACAGCCGTTTTGTATTCCTTATTCCTGACTCTAACGTTCATGATTGCTTTACCTGGCTCTGATCAATAAAGCTTAGCCTACTTAAGGACTTGCTGTTGGACTGAGTTATTGTAGTGTCTGACATTTGTCGTTTTATTGCAAGGCTTTCTGTTTCTTTCTTTGAGATGTACTTTGTTTAGTATAATTCAGCACTAACACAGTTCTTATTGATGTTCCTCGATTTCTTCCTTCAGAGTTCTAGGTTTTCCTCTAGATATACAGCTTTTCATTAACTCCTGAGGTGTTAACTCCTAAGCTTCTCCCCTTTGTCACAGACCAGGGTTCTCTTCCTGACCCCTTTCCCTGGCAGGAAATTATTCTCCTCGTCCTTAAGAAGCAATAACTCCTTTCACTGTTTGGCATATATGGCAGTTAGCTACCCAGCTCTAGCTACCCAGACCTTCTGCCAAATCCTTCTCCAGTATCTGTTGACTGGAAGATGGAGGAAATACACAAACTCTCTAAAATAAAAGGAAGTAGTGGGAGAAGTGATTCAAGGAGGGCAATATTGACCGGGTCTCAAGGTCAATGTTTGTGGAAGGCGGTGAAAGAGAACAGCGTTTCTCTGGAGAGAAGTAATAAGGGTGCGATGTTTGGCGTTGAAAGAACACACACACAATCTGTGGAGTAGAGCATATACAGTTATAGGAAAAATTGACCCTGGGGTGGTCTGATGCATGTGCCCCTAACACAATACCTTCATCAGATTTCCCAGAGTGGACACAGACCAAGGGAAACTTGTGACAGTTTGCATGAGTGTAGCTAATGGCGCTCGATTAAGATTGTCTGGTGTAAACTAAAATTGTTAATGTTTTCTGATGAGCCTAGAGTACAGGATGGGAGAGGCTATTAATCAGGTTGAATGGGAAAGGGGAGACGTGACCAGGTGTGGCGATGATCACATCGAGGTGGGTCGTGCCTTTCCTGAGAAACCCACTGATGAGATTAAGTATTGCTTTTGGGGATGGGGAGGAGAGCGACTAGCAAGTCGGTTACCCCGAGTCACCTACCCAAAATAGTTCCCCAGGCTTGTCTCCTGGGCAGCGTCCATTATGTTTCTTCCAGTTCCATCTTGGTTTTCCTTCTAGGCCAGAGTGTGCAGCGCACAAATTATTGGGGGGGTGATATTTACTTATTTGTTATTTATTAATTCAATTTGTGCCCTGCCCTCCCTGCAAGCAGGCTCAGGGGCCTTTTGTTTGAATCTACCTTTCAGAGAAAGGGTCTGGCTGCTAAGAACGGGAAACCTGAGCAGCAACTGCAGGAGCAAAGGCCCCTCTGTGAAAGGAGGTGGGGGGAACCAGGCTGTCCCCTGTGTATCAGAGTAGAGGCCACTCTCAAGGTACACTGGAGCCCAGGACAAAGCAACCAGTAAGGGTTTAGCCGTTGCAGATACCTCCTCCACAGGCTGGATGTGTTTGGCAAGAGCTCCGTCCAAGTACCTGTCAGGAGGGGAAGGGGCAGACGAGCCATAATGCCTCTCCAGGTCAGAGCACAGGGGCTGCCTGGATGAACAGGGGAGGCAACGAACCCCCAGGAAAACGGCAGATGAGATGTCAAGCACTGCCCCAAACGCCTTGCACGTGAAGCAGCCAATAGGCTTGTATGATTCATCCCACGTGATCATGCCTGGGAGTCCTTGCTGGGCCTCCCTAGGACCACTGCAGGCAAGAGTTTATTTTCAGTCATTTTAATTGACAAGATCCACATCCCGCTTTTCTGTCGTCGCCAAAGCGGCTAAGAAATTAAAACACTTATGCATTCATGATGTGCTTCTTTACGTTATTAAAATCCAACTCTCTCGCGGGGACTCCAGGCTGGTGATCCACAGAGTGACCCAAGTGCAGTCGAGAGGAGGGTGCAGTGAACGAACTTTAGGTTGCCGAACCAACCAGAAATCTAAAAATCTGTACGGAATGAAAGCAGAAATGTTCATATGAACCACTAAATGTTGCAAAATTACACAGACGGATCCATCCTGCAGCAGTAGTAAAATTACCTAACAGGATTCTACTTGCAATACGCTGCAGGCGTTCAGTACTCTGACCTGGGTAGCCCTGGCTAATCCGATCTGGGAAGCTAAGCAGGGTCAGCCCCGGTTGATATCTGGATGGGAGACCTCGAAGGAATACCCGGGTCGTGAGGCAGAGGCAGGCCAGGGCAGACCGCCCCTGAACGCCTCTTCTTCCCTTGAAAACCGGACCCAGCCCCGACTTGACAGCCGCAGCAACAACCAATGCACATTAATACAGACCGCCGTCCCTGGTAATCCCTCCAAGAGACTTTGAGAATGTTTCTGTACAGCGGGGCCACCCCACTGTTGCAGATCTGAAGCCCCTCTCCTGTCCCTTTGGCCGTCCCATTAGCACAGGCCCTCCCACCCCACCCCACCCCACCCCACCCCGCCCGGCCCGGCCTCTCCAGAAAGCCGCTTGCTCCGTTTCCCCCTTTCCGTGCTGCAGGCCGTGTTCTTTTCCACCCCACGCCCCGGGCAGCGCCGCCCCGTGCAAAGTCCCCCGCCAGCCGCCCCGTCGAGCCTACATTGGAACAGACATTGCAAAACGATGACATTTCTGAACTGTTTCATACGATACTCCCCACCTTCTCCCCCGCCCCCCAAGAAGCACAGGACAGACGCCTTTCTCGCTTCCAGCAGGCTTATCCCCCCCATGACTTACTTGCGAGCAAACCTGCACGGGGGGGGTCCGGCTGCAAGAGATTCTTCCCCTCCTCCTGTTGCAGATCTGCCGCCTCTCCCCGGTCGTCGGTGATGCAAAGGCAAAGCCAGCCTCCTGCCGCCCCCGCCCCCACCCCGGAAGGAACTTTCCTCTCCCCCCCCCGCACTCTTTGCTCGGCCTCTCCAGCAGATGCAGCTCGCTCCCTTTAACCCTTTCCGTGCTGCAGCATTGTTCCCCCCCCCGCGCCCGTGCAGCGCCGCGCCCGTGCAGCGTGACTCGCCCGCAGCCCCGTCCGTCGGGTGCCTCCGAGGGCGGCGTCGCGGGTCCGGGCGCCTCGTGGGGGAAGAAAGAGGAGGAGGAGGAGGAGGCAGCCTTCCTCCTCCTCCTCCTCCGTCTGCAGCACGGAAAGGGTTAAAGGCGAGCGAGCGGCTTTGCGGGAGAGGCCGAGCCAGGCGGCGGCGGGTGGGGGCGCAGTTCTTTCCCGGGTTGGCGTCGGGGCCGGCTAGTTGAATGGCGGGAGGGACCGGGCGGGGAGGAGGCAACGAGGACCCGGGCGGCGGGGAGGGGAGCCTTGCAGCCGGACCCCCCCCGGGGGGCAGGTTTGCTCCTCGCAGGTAAGTCCACTGCCCCCCCCCCCCCCGGGCAGCTTTTCAGTCTTGCAGCGGGAGGGAGAGAGAGAGAGAGGAAAGTGCGGCCGCCGCCGCCGCCGCGTGCGCCTTTGGATAATGGGGACTTTGGCAGGCATCTGTCTCCGAAGGCAGCAGGGCTTCTCCGCACAGGAAAGGTGGAATCCAAAGGGCTGCAACCGAGGCGTGGGGGGGGGGTTGTTATGTATTAAGATGGCCACCCCTGCTCCAGGGCCTGTAGCCAGGATTTCTAAAGTCAGGGGGCATTTAAATTTCTTAGGGGGCACTGGCTAATCCATTTAATCCAGGGGAGAAGACCCTGACACCCTGGGCTGGATGGGGAGTCAGGGGGCCTTGCCAGCAAGTCGGGGGGGCCTAGCCCCGAGATGCCCCGTGCTCCACTGTAGCTACGGCCCTGGGCTGCCCTAGCCAGGCCATGCGGTCTCGCAGAACTGCAGACCTTCGGTCCCAGCACAATAGACACCTCCGATCCTACCAATAGGTTCGCCTGCATCCTGAACTGGACCTGTAGTAACCTGGGCTGTGTAAAGAGAACCAATCAGGGGGATTGGGGGGGGTTGGGTTGGGTGTGAGCATGGACGTGCATATAAGCCGGCACTGGACCGGCTAGTTGATCTTCCTAGGTTCTGGTGTAACTTAATAAGCCTGGTCTATAAACCACAAGAAGCCCTTTTGTTCTGATCCATCAGGGTAATTCTCGCGTGCCTCCTGAACATATGAAAATCTGTGATGCTCCGTGGTGTGTCTGCATTCTCGTTTATTTCCTGCGTGACTGCCTGTGTCTCTCCTCCCCCCCACCCCCCCAGAGAGAAGCCTCTCTTCACAGCCAAGTGACTGAAGGCATCTTTACACAGTCGGAGGTGACCCCAAGGAAGGGGAAGGAGATGGAAAAGCAGGACCCAGAAGGACCTGGAACTGGCAGGACAGGGAAGAAAGTCCCCCAATCCACACAAGATGGGAGTGGTGTTGAATCCTGGGAAAGCCCAGGGCCAGAGATCCGTGATCAGCTCACTGCAATCCCGGATGTACGTTGCCGACGCTTCCGGCAGTTCCGGGACTCTGGGAGTGGGGCAGGATCCATTCCTGGGTCTGTTTTCCATTCCGCCTCTTACCCCTCTCCCTCGCTGCTGTTTCAGATGTGGGCACCATCCCTGAAGAAAGAAGCAACATTCCCTGAGGGGGAAGGCGCTTCCTTGGAGCAAGGGCAGAGAGTGCCGGCCATGGAGCGTGCCCAGGATGCCCTCTCCGGTGGTAAGGACTCATCATGCCTGGGTACGATTGGGGCACCCACTGAATGTAATGGGTAGAGAGTTCTGGTCAGGAAAGAAATTAAATCCTTCTTCACACACCACAGAGTTAATTTGCAGCACTCGGTGTCCACTAGCTGTGATGCCTCTAAAAGGAGATTAGTCAAATTCTTGGAGGGCAAGGTAAAGGTAAAGGTTCCCTTGCTTGAAAGCCAGTCGAATCCGACTCTAGGATTGCGGTGCTCATCTCCGTTTCAAAGCCGAAGAGCCAGCGCTGTCCGAAGACGTTTCCGTGGTCATGTGGCCGGCATGACTAAACACCACGGTGCACGGAACGCTGTTACCTTCCCACCGAAGTGGTACCTATTTATCTACTTGCAATTTCTTGCTTTCGAACTGCTAGGTTGGCAGGAGCTGGAACTAGAGACGGGAGCTCACCCCGCCATGCGGCACTCTCGGGTCTTGAACTGCTGAACTACTGACCTTCCACAGCCTGCAGTTCAGTGTCTTAACCACTTGAGCCACCGCAAACTTCCTATTAATTAAAATATTCATGCCTCACCTTCCTTCCGTAAGAGTAATTCAAGGTGGCTCAAAAGAGAAAAGGTTGACAGACCTCAGCAGAGCCCTTCATCTGGGTTAGCCAAGGGCCTCCACTTTCTGGGGCAGCAGAGCTCTGAAAAGTAGTTCCTGGGGGGGCCAGTTATCATGGGGAAATTTGGCTTCTCTGCCCATCCTTAAAAGGGCACCTGGCAGGCTGCTCAGGGAAACCAGATGCTGGAGTAGGGCAGGCGGGCTATGGATGGCCCGGCACCCCCAGGAGCATTGCGGCAGACGTGGTGTCCTGCTGATGTCGCATCTGGCTGAAAGCCCCAGTTGTGAAGTCAGCATCCCAAGAGACACTCTCGAAACTCACTCATAGGACCCCCTCTGTCCTCCAGGTGAGCTCAAGTCACGTCTTGGCTGAAGGTGATGGAGACATGTCCTGTGACGTCACTTCCACCCCCCTCTGTCCCTCCCCCCAGGCCAGACACAGTCTGCAATATGTTGGCAGCATTTATAACCCCTGAGGCTCATGGGTACCTGGTGCTTCTCTTCTGCCTCTCCCAGAATTTAGTAAAAAGTGTTAAAGAATTTAAGTGTACAGATATGTAGATGTCTTTTAAAAATGTGTCGAGTGTACACAGGGGGGGAGGTTTTCACAACCCAGGGAAGGGGGTGCGTGAATCAGGGAACAAGCAGGCAAACTTCCTTCCTTCCTCCTTTGTCTCAGGAACAGGCAGTGAAGAGATGCTGTTGAGCCGTCGTCCTTTCAGAGGTGGGGAAACGGCTGCTGCCCCTCCAGTCCAGGTAAGAGAGATGAGCGGGGGGGGGGGGAGTCAGCCTGGGTCTCTCCTCCTTTCTGGGGGGGGGGGGCTTCTGTTCCTGCACTTTCTACAAGGTGTCCAGGCGAGAGATCCTCTGAACACTTTTCCCTTTACCCATCCCAAGCCTGACATCCTGTCCCCTCCCAGACTACTCCCTTCCCGTGTGCAATCTCTAAGAACATAAGAACATAAGAGAAGCCAATATTGAATCAGGCCAATGGCCCATCTAGTCCAACACTCTGTCACACAGCAGCCAAAATATACCAGGTGCCATCAGGAGGTCCAGCAATGGGGCCAGGACACCAGAAGCCCTCCCACTGCTGCCCCCTCCAGCACCAAGAATAGAGTGCATCACCTGCCCCAGACTGAGAGTTCATATAAGAACATAAGAGAAGCCAATGTTGGATCAGGCCAATGGCCCATCTAGTCCAACACTCTGTCACACAGCGGCCAAAATATACCAGGTGCCATCAGGAGGTCCAGCAGTGGGGCCAGGACACGAGAAGCCCTCCCACTGCTGCCCCCTCCAGCACCAAGAATAGAGTGCATCACCTGCCCCAGACGGAGAGTTCCCATCTATACCCTGTGGCTAATCTCTGCCTGGCCTGATCTCTGAGGAAGAAGAAAAAGAAGAAGAGATTGGATTTATACCCCGCCCTTCACTACCCAAAGGAGTCTCAGAGCAGCTGACAAACCCCTTTCCCTTCCCCTCCCCACAACAGGCACCCTGTGAAGTAGGTGGGGCTGAGAGAGCTCTTGACAGAAACTGGTCTTCTTCAAGGACAGCTCTTATTAGAACTATGGCTTGCCCAAGGTCATCCAGCCAGGTGCAAGTGGAGGAGTGGGGGAATCAAACCCGGTTCTCCCAGATTAGAGTCCACACACTTAAGAGCCAGTTTGCTGTAGTGGTTAAGTGCGCAGGACTCTAATCTGGGAGAACCGAGTTTGATTCCCCCACTCCTCCACTAGCACCTGCTGGATGACCTTGGGCAAGCCATAGTTCTGTCAGAGCTGTCCTTGAAAAAGAGCAGTTTCTGTCAGAGCTCTCTCAGCCCCACCTCCCTCCCAGGGTGTCTGTTCTGGGGAGGGGAAGGGAGAGGAGTTTGTAAGCCGCTCTGAGACTCCTTTGGGTAGTGAAGGGTGGGGTATAAATCCAATCTCTTCTTCATCTTCTTCTTCTCTTAACCACTACACCAAACTGGCTCACATGGACGGAATCTGGCTTTTCTTTCAGGGTCCCTTTTCCTTTGAGGAGGTGGCCGTGTATTTCACCGAGGCAGAATGGGCCCTGCTGGATCCGGGACAAAGAGCTCTGTACTGGGAAGTCATGCTGGAGAACTACGGGAATGTGGCCTTTCTGGGTAAGGGTCTTTTCCTAGGTGGCAAAGGTGGGATTTTCGGCCATTGTGATGAAGCACGAATCAAAACATTGAATAGCAGTACACCATTCAGAGGAGGGCTGTGGGCTCACTGGCAGAGCACCTGCCTGGCATGCAGAAGGTCCCCGGTTCAATCCCCAGTATGTCCAGTGAAAAGCATCAGGTAGGAGGTCCATCTGCTGCTCAGGTGTGTGTGTCCTTGCCCAGGGGCCACTGAGGCCAGAGTTGTGGCCGTCACC
Organism: Gekko gecko; assembly: GCA_029375565.1. Lineage (NCBI taxonomy): Eukaryota > Metazoa > Chordata > Lepidosauria > Squamata > Gekkonidae > Gekko > Gekko gecko. Next base: position 1,151,862 of record JAPDNY010000002.1, on the reverse strand, counting down.
CAAGCCGGAGAAGGTGTCTCCTGGCCTGAGGCAACGATGGGGATGAAGGCCCTTAGAAAGGCTCTGGAAGGGGCCAGATCCTCATTTCTCTGCTGCCAACCTTTACAACACACTCTTAACGTAAGAACATAAGAGAAGCCAACATTAGTCTTCAAGGTGCCCCAGACTGAGAGTTCCTGTCTCTGCCTTGGGGCTGAGAGCCACTGATGGACCTCTGCTCCATATGCTTATCTCATTCCCTCTGGAAGCCTCCCCAAGCACCAAGAATACAGAGCATCACTTGCCCCAGACTGAAAGTTCCTATCTATTTTGTGGTTGTTGTTCAGTCGCACAGTCGAGTCCGACTCTTCGCGACCCCATGGACCAGATCACGCCAAGCCCTCCTGTCTTCTGTCGTGCTCCGGGGTCTGCTCAATTTCATGTCCGTTGCATCGATGACCCTGTCTAACTGTCTCATCCTTTGCCGTCCCCTTCTTCTTCTTTGACCTTCATTCTTTCCCAGCATCATCAGGGTCTTCTCCAGGGAGTGCTCCCTTCTCATTGGGTGGCCAAAGTATTTGAGCTTCAACTTCAGGATCTGGCCTTCCAGGGAACAGTCAGGGTTGGTTTCTTTTAGGATTGAATGATTTGGTGTCCTTGCAGTTCAAGGAACTCCCAAGAGCCTTCTCCAGCACCATAATTCAAAAGCATCTATTCTTCGGCACTCGGCCTTCCTTAGTCCAACTATACCTTGTGGCTAAGAGCCACTGATGGACCTCTGATCCGTATGTTTACCTCATTCCCTCTGGAAGCCACCCATGCCTGTAGCCGCCGCCGCCTCCTGTGGCAGTGATGGGATGGGAGTATAAACATCCGCTCTGCCTGTGATCTGGAAGTGTTCCTGTCAAGAACCGAAGCCCCTGGGTCCCCCTCCTGGGTCACTCCTCTTTGCACCTGAGAGCAGACCCATTTTTAAATCTATATAAAGGTTCGACATCTCTAAACGGCACAGTTTCTGCAGTTCAGCAACAGAAAACCAAGAAAAGCGAACTCTTCTATCGAGAACATGAAACACTTGGTATTCGATGGCACCTCCTGTTGCAGCATAAGGATTCCAGCTGTAGCCTAAGTTACTCTACCGAAAACTGTTCATTGTAATGAAGGAAGACAATATCAAAGCATATTAGCTTGGCATGAGCCTAAAGTTAACCTGGCTGCCCTCTGGTCTGTACCCGTATTATACTTTCTGCCTCTCTGTGGCCAGGTGGTCCTAAAGACCCAACCAACAAGCGTCCTCCTTGATGGAATTTTCCAGAGGCGGTCAGCACCCTCCTAATCCCCCTCCCTCCTGGTTACACAGAGACTGGACACAGGGTCTGACGATTAACCAGTGACCACATTCTGGAGTCTGGCCTTGAAAAAGAGAAGGATGTTAGGTGCAGGGAAGACTCAAACAACAAAGACCTGCAAGCCAAAGCAGGCCAGTTAATAATCACATTTACCCTTAAAGGAACTATGGGTGCTTTGCCTCGCAGATGCATTCCCCTTAATGCCGGTTGGGATGGTGGGGTTTGATCTTGAGTATAGTCCCACCCTCCTAGAAGAATTTTTACTTCTGAATATCTTTCCTTCCCTATATAAGAATGATCACTTTCTCTCTCTCTCTCTCTCTCTCTCCTCCCTGTGAAAGAATCCAGAAGTATCGGAGAGACTATGGTGCAGACCGACAACGGCCTTCCACTCAAAGAAAGGCTGGAGAGTTCCTCAGGAGAATCCCAAGAGCATATTTCCTTCCCAGAGGAGCTGACTGAGAGTGAGTATCCTTCACGGTTACATCAAGGGAACAGGCAAGGAATACCCAGGGGGATTCCTGATTCTCTTCTCAGCAACATTTGGTTTGGGACAGTCACACAGCCCGCTGGGTAAGGAGGGAGGGGGGCCTTCTGGGGGCCTGAAATCTGGAGTCTCAGAAGCTCCTTCTGGGCAAGAATTCAGCTTTGGCTCTTGAGAGGGTGAGAATATCCTTAAATCCTAGGTAGTCAGGGAAAGGTGGAGGGGTGATTAAGATCAGCCAAGCTGGACGAGGCCAAAGGACCCATCGATCCTTTCCTCCTGCAGTCACATAATATGCCTTTGGACCTTACCAGCCCTCCCAGATGCTCACAGGATCTCTCTCTTTATTCCAGCAGAGGATGATCAGAGGAACAAGGAGGGTGCGGAACTTCATCAACAAATGCCAGATAGAGTTCAAAATGAAGACTTGAAAGAAAATGTCAGGAATCAAGGGAGACCTAAGAGAAAGAAAGGTGGCCATATGATTGAGAACAGAGATGGCAGACAGTGTAATGTAGGTTTTGCAAAGCGGAGGATAACGAAGGCATGTAAATGCATTAAATCCAGAAAGTACTTCAGAAATAGATCACAGTTCTTTGTGTACCAAAGAATACATACAGGTGAGGAACCTTTTGAATGCTCGGTGTGTGGAAAGAGATTCAGTCAGAGTGGCACTCTTCAGGAGCATCAGAGAACCCACACAGGGGAGACACCTTTTGAAGGCTCCGTGTGTGGAAAGACGTTCAGTGTCAGTAGTAATCTTCATGTGCACCGAAGAACCCACACAGGGGAGAAACCTTTTGAATGCTCAGTGTGTGGAAAGAGATTTAGTCAGAGTGGCAGTCTTCAAGTTCATCAGAGAACCCACACAGGGGAGAAACATTTTGAATGCTTGGAGTGTGGAAAGAGATTCAGTGACACTAGCACTCTTCAAAAGCACCAAAGAACCCACACAGGGGAGAAACCTTTTGAATGCTCAGTGTGTGGAAAGACGTTCAGTCTCAGTAGTAATCTTCATGTGCACCGAAGAACCCACACAGAGGAGAAACCTTTTCAATGCTCAGTGTGTGGAAAGAGATTTCGTCAGAGTGGCAGTCTTCAAGTGCATCAGAGAACCCACACAGGGGAGAAACCTTTTCAATGCTCAGTGTGTGGAAAGACGTTCAGTGTCAGTAGTAATCTTCATGTGCACCAAAGAACCCACACAGAGGAGAAACCTTTTCAATGCTCAGTGTGTGGAAAGAGATTTAGTCAGAGTGGCAGTCTTCAAGTGCATCAGAGAACCCACACAGGGGAAAAACCTTTCGAATGCTCAGAGTGCGGAAAGAGATTCAGTTGCAGTGGCCATCTTCAGCGTCATCAGAGAACCCACACAGGGGAGAAACCTTTTGAATGCTCAGAGTGTGGAAAGAGATTCAGTGACACTAGCACTCTTCAAAAGCACCAAAGAACCCACACAGGGGAGAAACCTTTTGAACGCTCCGTGTGTGGAAAGACGTTCAGTGTCAGTAGTAATCTTCATGTGCACCGAAGAACCCACACAGGGGAGAAACCTTTTGAATGCTCAGTGTGTGGAAAGAGATTTAGTCGGAGTGGCAGTCTTCAAGTGCATCAGAGAACCCACACAGGGGAGAAACCTTTTGAATGCTTGGAGTGTGGAAAGAGATTCAGTGAAAGTGGCACTCTTCAAAAGCACCAAAGAACCCACACAGGGGAGAAACCTTTTCAATGCTCAGTGTGTGGAAAGACGTTCAGTGTCAGTAGTAATCTTCATGTGCACCGAAGAACCCACACAGGGGAGAAACCTTTTCAATGCTCAGTGTGTGGAAAGAGATTTAGTCGGAGTCGCAGTCTTCAAGTGCATCAGAGAACCCACACAGGGGAAAAACCTTTTGAATGCTCAGAGTGTGGAAAGAGATTCAGTGACACTAGCACTCTTCAAAAGCACCAAAGAACCCACACAGGGGAGAAACCTTTTGAACGCTCCGTGTGTGGAAAGACGTTCCGTGTCAGTAGTAATCTTCATGTGCACCGAAGAACCCACACAGGGGAGAAACCTTTTGAATGCTCAGTGTGTGGAAAGAGATTAAGTTGGAGTTGCAGTCTTCAAGAGCATCAGAGAACCCACACAGGGGAGAAACCTTTTGAATGCTCAGTGTGTGGAAAGACGTTCAGTGTCAGTAGTAATCTTCATGTGCACCGAAGAACCCACACAGGGGAGAAACCTTTTGAATGCTCAGTGTGTGGAAAGAGATTCAATTGGAGTGGCGATCTACGAAAGCATCAGAGAACCCACACAGGTGAGAAACCTTTTGAATGCTCAGTGTGTGGAAAGAGATTCAATTGGAGTGGCAATCTTCAAAAGCATCAGAGAACCCACACAGGGGAGAAACCTTTTGAATGCTCAGAGTGTGGAAAGAGATTCAGTTGGAGTGGCACTCTTCAGCGTCATCAGAGAACCCACACAGGGGAGAAACCTTTTGAATGCTTGGAGTGTGGAAAGAGATTCAGTGACACTAGCACTCTTCAAAACCACCAAAGAACCCACACGGGAGAAACCTTTTGAATGCTCAGTGTGTGGAAAGAGATTTAGGTAGAGTGGCACTCTTCAGGAGCATCAAAGAACCCACACAGGAGAGAAACCTTTTGAATGCTCCGTGTGTGGAAAGACGTTCAGTGTCAGTAGTAATCTTCATGTGCACCGAAGAACCCACACAGGGGAGAAACCTTTTGAATGCTCAGTGTGTGGAAAGACGTTCAGTCAGAGTGGCAGTCTTCAAGTGCATCAGAGAACCCACACAGGGGAGAAACCTTTTGAATGCTTGGAGTGTGGAAAGAGATTCAATGACACTAGCACTCTTCAAAACCACCAAAGAACCCACATAGGGGAGAAACCTTTTGAATGCTCAGTGTGTGGAAAGAGATTCAGTGATAGTGGCAGTCTTCTAAAGCATCAAAGAACCCACAAATGGAAGAAACCTTTTGAATGCTCAGTGTATGGAAAGAGATTCAATTGGAGTGGCAATCTTCAAAACCACGAAAGAACCCACACAGGGGAGAAACCTTTTAAATGCTCAGTGTGTGAGGTGGGGGAAGGTGGTAAGACGGCTAGTCTGGGAAAATTGCCAAAGGAGGGGTTGTTTTGGTAAATAAAGGAGAGAATAGTGGAAACATATTCTGGGGATTTTTGGTGGTGATAAAAAGGTCTGGGAACACGGCCAGAAGGTTGCGTTGTTCCTAAACATTAGATAAGGGACGAGAATAAAAAATAAATAATAAAGGGTGAAGATCCTCTGGGCAAGTCAAGAGTGTAAATTTGAAATTAGGCTTAAATTAAGAAATATGGCTAGCGGAGGAAGTAGAAAACCATCCCTGGTTTCTCCTGGAGCTCCTGGATCTGCAACAGGAAAGTTAGGGGGCACAGGCCAGAAAGAACCCCAAAAGGAAATGCAAGCAGTGGTTCAAGCCACCATTCTAAGCACAATTAACGACATCATAGAGCCAATTAAAGGCAGCATGGAAGAAATCCGAAATTCCGTTCCACAAGTGATTGTTCCTGTCAATCAAGCTATTCAGGAGGTGAGGGATATGATCCCTCAAGCGGCAGTCCCGATACAGAATGCAATGAAGGACATTACGGAGCAGTTCACTAAGAGTTTACAGCTGTTGCAGAAACAAATAGCAGATAACACGACAAAAATAGTGACGTTAAGTAATACGGTGGAGGAAGTGGAAACAAAGACAAAACTGGTGGAAAGAAAAGTCCAAGAAAATGAAGAGAAACAATCGTTATTGGAGCAAGATGTGATAAGACTTCAGGTGGAGAGAGCGGCATTTGTTCTGAGGTTCCAAAATATTCCAGAGGAAAGAAGAAGATCTGAATTCAAAGATGTCTGAACTCCTGGCGAATCACTTACATATTGAGGATGTAAGCGAAGTGGAAAAGGAAATCGATGTGGCTTTTAGAATGAATTTGGCTTATGCAAGGAGATTCAAGGTGCCCACGGCGGTTCAGGTGCGGTTCCACAAGCGGGCGGTTAGGGATAAGATATTGAGAGAAGTGAACGCGGTACCACTGAGGATGGGACAAGAAGAAATTAAGGTACTGAAAGAGATACCCTGGAGAGTGAGAGAGAAAAGAAGGGAATATTCAGAATTAACAGCGTTATTGAGAGCTAACAACATAACTTACAGGTGGATTTTGCCAGAAGGGGTCTTCTTTAATTTTGAAGGAAAGAGATTCAGAATTACTTCAGTTTTCAAGGCCAAAGATTTTCTGGAGACTTATGGAGTGGAGATGTCGGATGATCAAGAAGAAAAAGAGGAGAGAGAAGAGGGAGAGGTGGAGAAGGAATCTGAACCCCAAACCCAGGGGGCAACAGCGTCTAACTTGTCTGCTAAACCTCAAAGACTAAGAAAATTTAGACTGAGATCTCCAATCGTTACACGGCAAAAAGCTAAGGGTGAAAAGGAACAAAGACAGACACAAAATCTGGATGGATAAAAAGAAAATAAAAATAATTTTGGTCAATGTGAATGGCTTAAACGGACCTCAGAAAAGAAGAAGGATATTTCATCAATTGAAGAAATGCAAAGCGGACATAACGTGTATTCAAGAAACTCACATTAGGAAACAGGATGAAAAACACTTGAATTATAAGGGATTAGGTAAAGTATTTGTAGCAACGGATAAAGAGAAGAAAAACACGGAGTGGCCACCTATATCAAAGAATATATGCAACCAGAACTTATATTTGCTTCGGAAGATGGGAGAATACTGATGGTGGTAGCTCAAAGACAAAATAAAAAAGTTTTAATAGTGAACATATATGCCCCAAATCAAAATCAGGAGAAGTTCTATGAAAGGCTCTCGATGTTGATAGCTAAACAAGATTTTCAGGAGCTTTGTTTGATTGGTGATTTTAAGGTGGTGAGAAGCTTGCAAACGGAATTTACCTTTTTTTTTAAGGAAAATACCACACCAGGTATTCAGAAACGAATGCGAGAGGACTGTTAATGAAGGACGCGGCAAAGAAAAATAGAAAAAGAAATGAGGAATACCTTAAGCTGAAAAATGATATACTGGAACAAGAGAGGCAAGAAATGGAGATGGGAGGAGACCACAACAGGAAGGCTAAAATTAAGCTTCTCATGCACAGAATGAACTGTTTATTGACAGCAGAAATGGCAAAGAAATTAAATTATGCTAAACAAAACTATTTTGAGAATGCCAACAAACCAACTAGATGGTTGGCCTATCAAGTAAGAAAGCAATCAGAAAGAACAGCGATAAAATCATTGAGAGATAAAGAAGGGATGGAACAAAACGGAGCCCAAGAGCTGAAGAGGACTGTGGAAGACTTTTATAAGAAACTTTATGCAAGAGAGAATAGAACTAGAGAAGAGATATCCCAGTACTTGCAAGACCGGGTGTCACAGAAGTTCTCGGAGGAAGACCAGAGGATTCTGAATCAACCAATTACTATGATGGAGATGGTGGAGGCACTGAAAAGACAGAATAAAGGCAAGGTACCAGGGACGGATGGTCTGCCAGTGGAATTCTATACAACTTTTGAAGAAATACTGCTCCCACAGCTACATGAAGTCTATAAGAGAACGTGGGAAGGAGAGGAAGTACCGGATACGTGGAGGGAAGCCCTAATTTCGTTGATACACAAGCAAGCTACAGAAGGAAATGATATTAAGAATTATAGACCGATCTCCTTATTAAATGTAGACTATAAAATATTTGCCTCTATATTGGCTGATAGATTGAAGCGTGTTTTAGTAAAAATAATTCATAAAGATCAGTCAGGATTTTTACGGAAAAGGCAGATAGAGCACAATATGAGGAGATTACTGAATGTGTTAGAATATTATGAAGCTCATCCAGAAAAGAATGGTGATGATTTTTGTAGACGCAGAAAAGGCCTTCGATAATTTGGATTGGATGTTTATAATAGAGACACTTAAGAGAGCCAGAGCGGGAGAACGATTTACTCAAGCAATTCAAGCAATTTACTCAAAACAGAGAGCAGCAGTTATGGTAAATGGAGAACGGACTGAGCAATTCCAGATACAGAAGGGCACGAGGCAGGGCTGTCCTCTCTCACCATTATTATATATTTTTGCGTTGGAAGTGTTAACAGAGGAGATAAGACGGAACCCAGGAGTGAAGGGCTTAAAGATCCATGGAGAACACTATAAGCTATTAGCCTACGCAGATGATCTGGCATTCATATTGGAGGAACCGAGATCTTCAATCATGGAACTGAATAAGCTTTTGAAAGAGTATGGGCAAGTGGCAGGCTTGAAGATCAATATGGTTAAAACAAAAATATTAACAAAGAATATGACTTTGGAGCAAAGAGAGAGCTTGCAAGAAGAGTCGGGATACAAACTTTGCGCGAAGGTGAAATATCTAGGAATTCAGCTAAAGAACAGGTGCAGCTCGCTGCAAAGAAAATAATTATAGAGAGCTGTTAAAAGCAACGAAGCAAGACTTGGAAAAATGGAAGAATTTGAAATTGTCTTTAATTGGAAGAATTGCATTGATAAAGATGAATATTTTACCAAGATGCATCTTTTTGTTCCAAACGATTCCCGTGCTGAAAAACTTGGCAATATTGAAAGAGTTAAAGCAAGTTACAACTAAGTTTGTGTGGCAGGGGAAAAGAGCACGTATTAGACTTAAAACGTTGCAAGATTCCAAAGAAAGCGGAGGCTTGGCTCTTTCAAATTAGATATTATATTATAGAGCGGGAGCGTTGGCATGGATTGAAGAATGGGTGATGTTGGAGGACAGAAGACTTTTAAAACTGGAAGGACGTGACCTCTTAGAAGGTTGGCATGCGTTCCTATGGGATGAGAAGGTGGCAGCACGCAAATACTTTAGACAACACTGGATACGGGACACTCTTGCAAGAGTGTGGGAAACCATCCGGAGGAGGTGGTTTGCTAAAACCTCTAGGTTGGTGGCGCCACTAGAAGCAGTGACTTTACCTAGGTTATACTCTGAAGACCCTCCGCAAAGATATCTGGATATGATAAATGCGAAAGGGAGCTTGAACTGGACGAGGATATTAGTTGGTGGCATAGAGTTCAGATTCAGTCAAGGTATAAAAAAGATAAACAGAAAGGGTTCGAGAAGTCATTATCAGATATAGAGAAAGTACTATATGAGTCGGAAGAGAAGTTTATTAAAAAAATGTACGCACTGTTGTTAACTGATTACATGACTGATGAGACAGTGAAAAATAACATGGTCCAATGGGCGATAAATTTTGGTTATAATATAGAGCTGGAACAGTGGGATCAAATATGGAAAACAAATGTGAAGATAACCAGGGCGGTTGCATATAGAGAAAATATGTATAAAATGTTTTATAGATGGTATATGACTCCGGATAGGCTATCAAAATATGATGAAAAATGTTCTAATAAGTGTTGGAAATGCAATGTTAAAGTGGGTTCATTTTACCATATGTGGTGGACTTGTGAGAGGGCAAAAAAAATACTGGATATGGGTGCATAGATTGATGCAGACTATTACAAAAAGCACCATCCTTTTTTTTTGTAAATACAATTTATTAGACCAATACATATCCATTTTTCTTTCTCCCTCTCCCCCCAAACTAGGCTTCCCGCACTGCTCCAACCCCATTGATATACTTCTTATTCAATTACATTTACTACTAAACATATTTTCTTTTACTAATGGTAACAATTCAGAAATCTGAGTCTCTTTCTACTTCTCCTCAATAACTGTCAAAACAAATCAAACCACGTTTAATATCCCAATTCTTCAGCAAGTATTCTTGAAAGTCTTTCCAATCTCCGAAAAAAGTTTCGTCTTCCTCGTTGTTTAATTTTCTTGTTAGTTTGTCCATTTCTGCCATAAACAACGTCTTTTTAATCCATTCCCACAAAAAGCACCATCCTGTTTAAGCCAGAGGTGTTGCTGTTGGGAATACTTCCTAAAGAGGTGCGGAGAGAAGAGAGATACTTGATAATATACATAGCAACAGCAGCTAGAATTTTATATACGAAGTATTGGCGATCTACGGTGGTACCATCTGAACAGGAGCTGATTGCGAAGATAATGGAAGCAGCAGAAATGGACAAACTGACTTTGATGTTGAAAGGATATGATGAATCTGCCTTTATAAACACTTGGCAACGCTTTTATGACTGGTATGATCAGGGAAAGAAGGATGGAGAGAAGTAATAGTGAAGGAAGAGTGTAAACTCTATGACAAATTAGAATTGAATATATTAGAAGGCTAGAAGTAATGGATACAGAAGTAACGATATAATACTTAGGTCGGTAAGGCGGGAGGGACTATAACTGAATGGGATGTGATGAAATTTTGTAACCCCCATTAATGTTTAATGTTAGTAGTTGTGGTTGTTGTTATTGGTGTGTGTAGATTGTACTGTTATGTATCTGTTATGTGTGTGGTGTAATGCGTAGTTATGTCTTTGTTTAAAAAATAATAAAAATGCCTCTTTTGGGGGCGCTTTGAAAAAAAAAAAGCTCAGTGTGTGGAAAGAGATTCAGTGAAAGTGGCAGTCTTCAAGTGCATCAGAGAACCCACACAGGGGAGAAACCTTTTGAATGCTTGGAGTGTGGAAAGAGATTCAGTCGGAGTGGCACTCTTCACCAGCATCAGAGAACCCACACCGGGGAGAAACCTTTTGAATGCTCAGTGTGTGGAAAGAGATTCAATTGGAGTGGCAGTCTTCTAAAGCATCAAAGAACCCACACAGGGGAGAAACCTTTTAAATGCTCAGAGTGTAGAAAGAGATTCAGTCGGAGTGGCAGTCTTCAAGTGCATCAGAGAACCCACACAGGGGAGAAACCTTTTGAATGCTCCGTGTGTGGAAAGACGTTCAGTGTCAGTAGTAATCTTCATGTGCACCGAAGAACCCACACAGGGGAGAAACCTTTTGAATGCTCAGAGTGTGGAAAGACATTCAGTCTGAGTGGCAGTCTTCAACTGCATCAGAGAACCCACACAGGGGAGAAACCTTTTGAATGCTCACAGTGAGGAAAGAGATTCAGTGTCAGTAGTACTCTTCATGTACACTGAAGAACCCACACAGGGGGGAGCCTTTTGAATGCTCCATGTGAGGAAAGGGATTCAATCAGAGTGGCCATCTCGAACAGCCTCAAAGAATCCACAAAGGGGAGAAACCTTTTGGATGCTCAGTTTCCAGCCTTGGCGTCACCATTCCTGCATTCAGGAGCTGCCACACGAGAGGCTCTCATGGCCTGGCAATGCAACCCTAACGAAGGAGGCCCACCGCCTCTTGCCAAGCTCGCTGACATGTCATCAGCCCATCTGCAAAGGTAGCTGTTGTCCCAGATGGCCGAATGAGGGCAAGGTGAGTAGGCAGTGGCACAGACCACAGAAGGGCCAAGGACACTTTTCAGTGGATGGAGACTGAGCTGGGAGACAGCAGGAGGGGGAGCAGCAGGAAGCAGCCAGAGCCCCAGGATGGGGTGTGAAGCCAGACCTGGGAGACGACAGGCCTGGTGGGAGGGCAATGCCCCCTTGCCTTGGAGAGGCACTCCTCAGGCTATGTTGGTCCTGGCAGGCAAGCGCCATGCTGAGGGCTGGTAGTGTTTGTGGGTGGGGTCCTGTGGGCTCCAAGGGAATGGCCATGAAGGACAGGGGCAGGAGCCAATAGAAGGTAAGATGATGGGCGGTGGAGAAAGGAAAATAGGGAGGGGTAAGAGGGCAGGTCCGCCAGCAGGCCGGGAGGAGAGCCAGCAATGGAGAGCCAAGAGGGCAGCACAGTGGTTGAAGGGGAAGAGGACGCGGGTGTGTGAAGATTGCTTTGCGGCTGTATTGTGTGTGCTGCCTCCCTTATCGGCTGCTGGCCTTGAATGCCTGGTTCTCCTAGCGCGAAGCAGCCTCTGTCTCCCGCGCACCTCTGAACCGTTACTTGCCTCCCCGCCATTTTCTGTTTGAAACCGCTATAATTGCTACAGCCGTTTTGTATTCCTTATTCCTGACTCTAACGTTCATGATTGCTTTACCTGGCTCTGATCAATAAAGCTTAGCCTACTTAAGGACTTGCTGTTGGACTGAGTTATTGTAGTGTCTGACATTTGTCGTTTTATTGCAAGGCTTTCTGTTTCTTTCTTTGAGATGTACTTTGTTTAGTATAATTCAGCACTAACACAGTTCTTATTGATGTTCCTCGATTTCTTCCTTCAGAGTTCTAGGTTTTCCTCTAGATATACAGCTTTTCATTAACTCCTGAGGTGTTAACTCCTAAGCTTCTCCCCTTTGTCACAGACCAGGGTTCTCTTCCTGACCCCTTTCCCTGGCAGGAAATTATTCTCCTCGTCCTTAAGAAGCAATAACTCCTTTCACTGTTTGGCATATATGGCAGTTAGCTACCCAGCTCTAGCTACCCAGACCTTCTGCCAAATCCTTCTCCAGTATCTGTTGACTGGAAGATGGAGGAAATACACAAACTCTCTAAAATAAAAGGAAGTAGTGGGAGAAGTGATTCAAGGAGGGCAATATTGACCAGATCTCAAGGTCAATGTTTGTGGAAGGCGGTGAAAGAGAACAGCGTTTCTCTGGAGAGAAGGAATAAGGGTGCGATGTTTGGCGTTGAAAGAACACACACACAATCTGTGGAGTAGAGCATATACAGTTATAGGAAAAATTGACCCTGGGGTGGTCTGATGCATGTGCCCCTAACACAATACCTTCATCAGATTTCCCAGAGTGGACACAGACCAAGGGAAACTTGTGACAGTTTGCATGAGTGTAGCTAATGGTGCTTGATTAAGATTGTCTGGTGTAAACTAAAATTGTTAACATTTTATGATGAGCCTAGAGTACAGGATCGGAGAGGCTGTCACGTTATATGATATTATGATAATATGATTATATTAATCAGGGTGAATGGGAAAGGGGAGACGTGACCAGGTGTGGCGATGATCACATCGAGGTGGGTCGTGCCTTTCCTGAGAAACCCACTGATGAGATTAAGTATTGCTTTTGGGGATGGGGAGGAGAGCGACTAGCAAGTCGGTTACCCCGAGTCACCTACCCAAAATAGTTCCCCAGGCTTTTCTCCCGGGCAGCGTCCATTATGTTTCTTCCAGCTCCATCTTGGATTTACTTCTAGGCCAGAGTGTGCAGTGCACAAATTATTGGGGGGGGGTGATATTTACTTATTTGTTATTTATTAATTCAATTTGTGCCCTGCCCTCCCTGCAAGCAGGCTCAGGGGCATTTTGTTTGAATCTACCTTTCAGAGAAAGGGTCTGGCTGCTAAGAACGGGAAACCTGAGCAGCAACTGCAGGAGCAAAGGCCCCTCTGTGAAAGGAGGGGGGGGAACCAGGCTGTCCCCTGTGTATCAGAGTAGAGGCCACTCTCAAGGTACACTGGAGCCCAGGACAAAGCAACCAGTAAGGGTTTAGCCGTTGCAGATACCTCCTCCACAGGCTGGATGTGTCTGGCAAGAGCTCCGTCCAAGTACCTGTCAGGAGCGTAAGGGGCAGACGAGCCATAATGCCTCTCCAGGTCAGAGCACAGGGGCTGCCCGGATGAACAGGGGGAGGCAACGAACCCCCAGGAAAACGGCAGATGAGATGTCAAGCACTGCCCCAAACGCCTTGCACGTGAAGCAGCCAATAGGCTTGTATGATTCATCCCACGTGATCACGCCTGGGAGTCCTTGCTGGGCCTCCCTAGGACCACCGCAGGCAAGAGTTTATTTTCAGTCATTTTAACTGACAAAATCCACATCCCGCTTTTCTGTCGTCGCCAAGGCGGCTAAGAAATTAAAACACTTATGCATCCATGATGTGCTTCTTTACGTTATTAAAATCCAACTCTTTCGCGGGGACTCCAGGCCGGTGATCCACAGAGTGACCCAACTGCAGTCGAGAGGAGGGTGCAGTGAACGAACTTTGGGTTGCCGAACCAACCAGAAATCTAAAAATCTGTACGGAATGAAAGCAGAAATGCTCACATGAACCACTAAATGATGCAAAATTACACAGACGGATCCATCCTGCAGCAGTAGTAAAATTACCTAACAGGATTCTACTTGCAATACGCTGCAGGCGTTCAGTACTCTGACCTGGGTAGCCCTGGCTAATCCGATCTGGGAAGCTAAGCAGGGTCAGCCCCGGCTGATATCTGGATGGGAGACCTCGAAGGAATACCCGGGTCGTGAGGCAGAGGCAGGCCAGGGCAGACCGCCCCTGAACGCCTCTTCTTCCCTTGAAAACCGGACCCAGCCCCGACTTGACAGCCGCAGCAACAACCAATGCACATTAATACAGACCGCCGTCCCTGGTAATTCCTCCAAGAGACTTTGGGAATCTTTCTGTACAGCGGGGCCACCCCACTGTTGCAGATCTGAAGCCCCTCCCCTGTCCCTTTGGCCGTCCCATTAGCACAGGCCCCCCCACCCCCACCCCACCCCACCCCTTGCTCGGCCCCTCCAGAAAGCCGCTTGCTCCGTTTCCCCCTTTCCATGCTGCAGGCCGTGTTCTTCTCCACCCCACGCCCCGGGCAGCGCCGCCCCGTGCAAAGTCCCCCGCCAGCCGCCCCGTCGAGCCTACATTGGAA